>BSBK01002859.1:2500-675000 GCA_027943335.1 Chamaecyparis obtusa
CCACACTAAATCCTTCATTTGTTGATTTATTTTCGTTTGACTAATCCACATGAATAACTTTGATTGCATCTCCTTCTTAGGATTGATTCATGTCCATGTACAAACTCTTTTCCTTCTACTTGTTCCACTATGACAATCACTCTTTTATCTAATTCTAATTCTAAGACTTCTTAACACATCCTTAGTTCTAGCCAACATTGGTCTTTACAACACGAATGACATAATCTTAACACTGATCACTACTTTATGCCATAAGTATCTATGTTCTTCCATTTACTACCTCATTCCTACCCTTAACCATTTCACTTAGGACTCCTTTATTTGAAACCTCTATCCCTTTTCACCAACTCCCTAGACTCTTCTAGACTTCCTTGGGCTCTATCCACTCACTCTCCCTTCACTACTTTATTTAACAACAATATCTAAAACCAAAACAAATCAAAATACCTTTCATTGTCCTATGAGACAGTCGCACCATACATTTAACAAATTTATTTGGATACAAATCTTTTCTAAAAAACCCTCTTTGAAGACCATCGATTCACTTGGTATATGCCTACCAACACAAACACACAATGCTTTCCAAACAATCTAATAATCTTGATGTGACTGTCCCACAACACAACATTTTGTCCTTAGTACACTCAACAAACCCATCCCTAGGATCAACCTTGCACTCATGGTTCTTGAACTCTATCATCATTCAGAACTCCTTTTCATGCACACATAGACCCCTCCACAAACCCTTAACCTTGAAGTTAAGGCACAACTACCAACTCACTGTCCATTGTGACAGTCATGCAAGAAAACCCTCTAGGAAAATCACTCAAAATACCAAACAAAGTGTATTGTATTCACTCCAACCTCTAGGAACACTCAACACATATCCTTGTCTATCATTGGACCCTTCACTCCACTATCAACCATAAGTGGAAATAAACCATCACCAAACTGACAACTCACTGTCCTATCACAGTCTGAGACAGATCTTCTTTCTGATTCTTTATCCAAATCACGTGCCAGTCTTTTCATGATTCCTTGCACACCTTTAGGGGATTTAATATATATTTTTTCCCTAGCACTGTACCAAATTTAGGAACTTGGACAACGTAAAAAAAAAAAAAGAAACTACATTTTGTTACCACTATTTACCTTAATCAAGGGTTTAGACAATCAATGACTAAAATCCTTGGTTCTCTATCAAAACAAAAATGAATTTGAATGCAAAAACCAAAATAATCTCAATTCCATGCCCTGGCATCCTAGATCATTGATTCATCAAAAGGAAAACATATCAATCTTTAAAATTCTCTGAGAACAAGACTGTTTCCCAAGCCAAAGTAAGGTTTATGCAGAATTTAACAACTTTATTGATTTCAACGTATTACGTCTCCTCCCTTGGCCATTCATGGGCCCTTGCATCATTTATAGACTTGTATCATCCCTTACAACTTAATACCAACCTCAAACTTCCATGAACCGACCATTAACTACCCTTTGATTGGTCTAATTACATAAGTTTATGTTGTCAAGTTGACAACATAGTTGTCAACTCAATCACTTACATTCTAACTTACATTATTTTATACTTAAACATTACCCCTCTTACATTCAAAATGGTCTTTTAATGACCTTCAAAACATGATTGATTATGCATAATATCTTTAAAGCATTTACATATTTGTAGTTTGCTATCCTTGATTAATTACAATTAAAGTCAAATTTTTGTTAATATTATTAGTCGTTAGATGTTAATATTTTTAATATTTAATATTTTATTTTTTTTATAAATGGGTGTTATGATGTTCAATGATTGAAGAGAAATTTTCTTTTACAATGTTGTAATAATTTTTAATAATTATGTTTTGGAGTCCTTTCATTAGTTTTTTTTGTGTTTAATGTTTTCTTGTTAACTAGAATTTTATTTGTGGTGAGCAATAGACAATCATAGGAATTCACCTCTACATGCTTCCTAGTCAATCTCACAAGTTGGATTCACAACCCCTTATTTTTTTTATTTTTTTAAAATAATAATTTATCGTGAAAATGCCGACAACCTGTCAAATGCCATCGACAGGGATGTTGTATGTCCAACAACATCCTCATCAAATGTGCAGCTTTGACGGTCATCGAAAGTGTGACGACCTGTCAAATTCTACCAATGAGGATGTTATATGTCCGACAACATTCTTGTCAGATGTGCAGTCCTTGACGGTCGTTAGAATCCCGATGACCTGTCAAATTCCACTGATAAGGATGCCATTGAACAAACAGTATCTTCGGATGCAACCTCTTGTCAAAAATTCGATGCATATTGGTGTCCGAATTCCAACGTTATCAAGCATCGTTGGATGTACTGATGACATGTTTTTGATGGTGATGTTTGTTGACAGTCTGATGACATTCTCTTGGAATTCTGACAAAAGGCCATTAGAAATATGCCTTGAATATACTAGTGTGGGTTGTTGGGTTTTTTGAACTATTCTATATTTAAGTGGTAGCTTGTGTAGAAGATACTTCATGAGTTTATTGCAAGGATTTTCAGATGGCTATCCATTAGGGAGAATATAGGTGGAGAATTTTTATGGAAATAATTTTGAAATGTGGAAGATAAAGATGGAGGATTCGTTAATAGATTGAGATCTTTGTGATGTTGTTAATGAAAATGTCATGAGGCCTACAAATATGGTATAGAATGCTAAATGTGATGCTATGGACTATAAAACCAAGGGTCTAATAAGATTATTCCTTGCAAATTCTATTCTAATCAATTTCCATGAAGATTGCTCCTCAAAGAAGATATAGAAGAATCTTGGTGAGATGTATCAAGGAAAATCTTTTTGTAAATAAGATTTTCTTGAGGAAGAAATTATATTCTTTGAAAATGGAGGGTGGATGTTAGTTACAAACCACTTGGATGCATTAAATATGTTGGTGGCTCATTGGAACTAGTTGGTGTCAAGATGGATGAGGAGAAGAAATGTTAGATCTTTCTTTTTCTTCTCTTGAATTGCAAGATTCCCCTGTTATGGCCATTGGTAGTACTTCTATTATTTCAAAGATTAAAGATATGGTAGTTTTTTCCTTTCTGAAGAGATGAGGAGGAAGGTATCCATTAGTTCCAATGTGGCCCTATTTTTTCATGGAAGACCCAAGGAAAAAAAAAGGAATGAGAAACATAATAAATCCAAATCTCCTAAAAAGTTCAAATTTTTTTTTGGAATTTTAGTAAGCCTAGACACATTTGTAAGGACCACAAAGAAGAAAAGAAGAAGAAATTGCTTGTGATTCTAAGTCCAAGAAGGAAGATGGCGATGCATTCATTGCATCTTTGGCCACTCATGCACGTGATGATGCATAGTTAATTAGTTTAGTTGCATCTTTTCATATGAACTCTAATAAAGTTTTATTTTATGAATATGAAGAATTTAATGAAAGTGTACTTGGGTGATAAGTCCCATTTAAATATTGTTGGTTGTGGTCAATTTATAATCAGGTTTCCTAATGGTAGAATATGAAGGATCAATGTTATGTTGCATCTGCATTATCTAAAATAAAATTTGTTATCTATGAGAAAAATAATAGATTTGGTTATGCAGGCAATCTTTTCTAATGTAGGATGCAAAATGGTGAGAGGTGTTATGGTGATTTCTAGAGGTGTCAAAATTGGCACAATGTATAAAATGGATGAATACACTACTAAGTGTAATAGTACTTCTATGAAGACCAAATTTGTAGATACTTCTTTGGAAAAGGTGAAGGTTTCACATTCCATAGATGGTCATGGATTTTTGATACCTAAGGGATTTTTTCTTCTGAATCAAAGTTACCTATAAATAAGACTATTTTATGGCACTAAAGATCTAGTCACATTAGAGAAAAGGATCTAAGGACCTTAAAAAATAAAAACTTTATTAAAGTTTTTAATTATTGTAATCTTGAGTTCAATTTTTGTGAGCATTGTATTTATGGAAAACAAAATCACGTTCAGTTTTACTCGATTTATCATAATTCTTGTGGTGAGTTAGATCTTATTTAATCTGATGTGTTTGTTCTTGTAGATCTTCCTTCCATTGAAAAATCCACATAATATGTTTCATTTATTGATTATTATAATAGAAAAACATGGGCATATTTTATAAAGTGTAAATCTGACATTTTTAGTCGATTCAAAGAATTTAAAGTAATGGTTGAATTGTAGACTAGAAGGAAAATAACATGTTTGAAGACTGATAATGGTGATGAATTTTTCTCTAGTGATTTCAATAGATTCTCTAAACATTGTAGCATTCATATGTAGAAGACAAATCTGTAGCTCTCCATTTTATGCATAGGTTATTCAACACAACCTTTTTCATATCACAATCTACTTTAGCTTAGTCTAATATGTTATATCTACCTCCCAACCTATCATCTCAAACTTGGAAAATGGGGTTATAAATTGGTGAATTTTTTTAAAAAGTGGGTTATTTACTCTACAATAGAATGGAGTTGTAGAAAGGATGAACATGATGTTGATAAAGAAGGCTAGGAGTATGAACAAAGGTTTTAGGCTGAATCTTCTACCACTTCTTATTACCAAATTAATAGGTCTCTTACATCAATTCTTATTGATAAAACACCTATTGAGGCATGGTTGGGTCATAAGCCTTCATTGAGACATCTTAGAGTTTTTGATTGTGATGCATATGCACATGTTCCAAAAAAGAAGCAAATAAGGTTTTGAAATGTATCTTCATTGGATATAGTTATGGTGTGAAAGGATACAAGCTTTGAGACCTTGTTGAGGTGGTACATACTAAAACTATTATTTTGAGAAAAAATAATCCTCCTTTTGTTGTAGTGCAACTAGATCAAACTAAAAAGAAAGATGTGATTCAACTACCTTCTACACCTGAGAAAGTTGAATCAAGACCCCTGGATTGACAAGAAGTTAAGGAGAGCTCATCAAGCTCCAAAACTTCAAAAGAGAAAGAATCTCTTACTCAGCTTGTTTAAAGGCCTACAAGGAATAAACAATCACCTAAAAGATATTCTCCCAATGATTGGACATGCATTTTTTATTTGAATACTAGTGTGCATGAACCTAGATTTATAGAAGAGGCATTAAGTATGCATGATGAAGAATCCTAAAAATTGCTATGGATGAAGAAATGATAGCTTTGAAAAAAATGAAACATGGGATCTTGTACCATTTCCCGAAGGATGAGCATCTATCGATTGCAAATGGGTGTTCATAAAAAAAAGTTTAAATGGAGGTAATGAGAAACCTTGTATAAAGCAAGGTTGGTTACAAAATGCTACTCTCAGATTGAGGGTATTGAATATGGTAAGAATTTTCTTTTTATTGCAAAAAATGACATCCATTAGATTGTTTCTTTCTATTGTTGTTGCTTATGATTTAGAGGTTGAAAAAATAGATTTGAAAACTTATTTCCTTTATGGTGATTTGGAGGAGGATATATATATGACATAGCCAGAGCGCTATGTGGTAAAAATGATTTGGTTTGCAAATTGAAGAAATCTTTGTATGGCTCAATAAAAGTCCTAAGATTTGGTCTCGAAAATGTGATGCATATGTATTGAGTTGGCGATTTCAGCATTCCAAATCATATCATTGTGTTTATTATAAATCTATTGGTGGTCATTTGCTATACATTGCATTATATGTTGATGATATGTTATTCATTGGTAAAGGACAATGTATGATTTTAGAAATAACGTATCATCTTGCTACTAAATTTGAAATGAAAGATCTTGGTGCAACTAAACATTCTTGGTCCAATAGAAATTAGAAGAGATGGAGTGCAAAAAGATATGGCTAGGCCAAGTATGTGAACTCAATTTTATAAAGGTTCAACATGCAGAATTGTAGACCATTATGTGTTCCTTTTATAGTTGGAATGAAGTTTTCTATTTAAGATTATCTTGCATCCCTATTAGAGATGGAAGTGTGGACATAGTACCTTACCAAAGTGAAATTGGAAGTTTTATGTATGTTATGGTTTGTACTAAACGAGATATTGTTGAGGTCATGAGAGTTCTTTAAAGATATATGTCTAATCTTGATAGAGTTCATTGGGATCCAGTTAAAAGAGTCTTGAAATATTTGAAGGGTACCTTAGCATATTCTTTGTGTTATCATGGGAATATGAAAGGAGATGAAATTTCCCTTTACATTCATGATTTTATGGATTCAAATTGATCGGGTGATATTGATAGAAAAATATCCACCCATGCTTGTGTGCTTACATTATTTGGTGGTGCAATCAATTGGATGTGTAAGCGATAGGTTGTAGTTGCTTTGTCTACTATTGAAGCTGAGTATATGGTAGCTACTCATGCTTGCAAAGAAGTCATTTCGCTTAAAATATTTTTTTTTAGATATTGGACTAAAGCAAGGAGTAGTGGCACTCAATTTGTGATCTTCCTAGCCAAGAACCCAACTTTTCATGCTAGGATCAAG
Organism: Chamaecyparis obtusa; assembly: GCA_027943335.1. Lineage (NCBI taxonomy): Eukaryota > Viridiplantae > Streptophyta > Pinopsida > Cupressales > Cupressaceae > Chamaecyparis > Chamaecyparis obtusa. The sequence continues at coordinate 8,967 of BSBK01002859.1, forward strand.
CACATTGATGTTTAGTATCATTTTGTCAGAGATATGGTCAAGTATGGTAGGGTGCAGCTAGTTAAGGTAGATACTTTGATGCATGTTTTAGATTCATTAACTAAGGTTGTGAGCACATAGGATTTCATATTGTGTTTGGAGTCAATGGTCCTCATGACCCATAGCAATTAAATTATGGTGTAGATTCTCCCTTTTCTCTTTCAAGTTGTTTGAAAAGTGGGAGAGTTAGGAAAATGTGTCTCAAAATTGCATTTATGTATGGTTCCTATCTATAGTAGGTTTATATTTAAGCACAAATTTTTCCTAAACTTTATCCAAAGCTTCATATGGGCTAGATAAGCATGCCAATAAATATTTGTTACAAGATCATGTCCAATTTTGAGGATATTAAAACTCTTATTTTTTAAGTTTCCAAAAGTTAAATTTGAAGGCCTTAGAGGCTCCAAAAAAATCTCAAAAGTATATGTAACTAGTGTAGAAGGTTGTAGTTTGATAGAGTGTGTTGTGAGCTTTCTAGCAATTCAAACAGTTTGTCAATTAGATACCCAATTCAAATGTTATGGCTTCCAAAAGTTGGATCCCTTGAAATAGGAAATATAAAAATGTGTTGAACACATAAATGATATGTAAAAGGGAGTTACACATGCTAGTGTGTGTTTTGGCACATCATAGGGTATCTTTGATTGGAAATAAGATGGGTGCCACTTTATAAGTGGTTTTTAGCCTATGGTTTTGTACTATTGTTTGAACTTTTCATGTATTGTAGCTCATATATATTAGGTGTGTGAGATGAAGGGTATGTGTAAGAGTCTTATAGCTATTTAGTTACCTCTGGATCCTTGGTCAGTGATACCTTGTGAGAATCTTACTCTGCAAGTATATTGTAATCTATTATTGATTTATGAATGATATATTGAGCATCTTTTGGAGTGTGAGGTATTTGTCTCAAAAGGGATTTCCCCACACAAATCATTGTGTTGTGGTGTGCATGTTATTTATGTTAAGTTTTTTTTTATCTATTGTAAAGATTTGAGAAATTTTTACATTACTCTCCTCCCAAGATTAGTGTAGGAAGTTGTTCTACTACCTTAATTTTCTTACAACATATGAGGGGGGTTGTTAGGTCGGATGTGAGGTTTTTTATTTGATTATTGGTATTCTACAAATATTGTATTATTTAAAGCTACATTATTGGTTGGTAGAAACCTAGGTAGGAATAATTTATTATGGGCTTGGTTTAGTAGCATCCCACCTAAATGCTTACTTATGATATTGAATGGAGAGAAAGAGGTGGGAAATTCTCATTCATATTATGCAAATAGAAGCTCATGTAAGTGAGACATTGTGAATTCCCCTAAATTATATTAGCTTGTGTAGTGATGAAATGGTAAATGTTTTTATCTCTTTCTTTGGGTTTCACATGGTCTTACATACATTCACCTAAAATGAGTCATGAAAAACTTGTTCAATCCCTCTTACCTCCAAGCTACATTCATTTCCTTACCTAATTACTTCTAGAGATGCTTCATGTTTGATAATATACAATTGGGGGGTGACAAAAATTCTATTATATCACTCTAAGTATCATCACTATTGGACATGTGTAGTTGGGAAATGCCAAAGTATTTTCATTAGTGGAGAAAGTGTAGATGAAGGTTCCTCTCATGTCTCAAGGTGCATGTGTTGGAAATATAATTGGGAAATGTGATTCAGAGAGGGGGGGGTGAATCAGATATCACCTACTAAACCATTCTCATATAAATAAAAATTTTACATAGCATCAACAATACTTGATCATAATCAAATAACTAACATACTAAACATCATCCATGAAAGCATTCATAACACAAAGATTTTGGTTACCCAGAAACCCTTGAAAGGTAAAACTGGGGTGGGGATGACACCCACAAATCTTCACTACTGCAGTAATAAATTTGCCTCTTAGGGGGCTTACAAAATTTGATCAAAACTTGATCTACCCTGTGAGGGGTATGCCCTGTTAAAAGCTAAAAGACTTATACAGTCTACCTTGTTAAAGGATTTGAAACTTACAACAAAGTAAGCACGTGGTTAAGAGATTACAAAAAGTCTGTTAGGACTACTCGGTTAAGAGATTTACCCTGATACACTGGCTAGAATGTCTTAGTACCTGATCTTTCGATTTGCACTGTATGCAGATTACATATCTTCTCTATACTGTATTGTGTTGATCTCATCTATCAGATTTATCTCTTTTCTGTGCTTTCACTGCTTAGCTCGGTCATTGAACTTTGTCTGAATACTTCTCTTCACTGAATCATACCTATCTGCTTATTCCCTTCACATTCGCTATCCCTCGCTACTACGTTTTAGGGTTTAGATCTTGACCTTATATTATCAACAAGACATCTTTCTGATTCAATATCTACGGTTCAGATTAATTCCTTTTTCCGCTTAAGCCTTACTAATTTCTGATTGGCTCTAGGTATTACATAGGGATCAATGATTGCTAAGTAGATGCGTAATTACCTCAGTAATTATCTCAACAAACAAAATACAAAACATGAACATCGGCCAAAACTGTTTACCTCGATCACTGTGCCAAAACAAACTCTTATGTCATTCTCTAGCTAACTCGGCAAATGCAGTTCCTGATACTTGACATTCACTGTACTCGGCATATGTTGATAACTCTGGCGCTCGGTAATCGTTGCATATAGGACTCTGCAAAACTAGACTCAGTATACTACAAAAATACATAGTGACCATAAGTTTACTCGGTAGTACTACTGCTCGGTAAGTAAACATTACATAGCTCGGCCTTTACATAATGACTCAGTCGCACTGATGACCGACTATCATTGCCTAGATAAATGACTAAGTGTGGGTCACTAATAGTCAACAAAACTATAGAGATCTACATCATGCATGCTCATGTGTGTTTGAAAGTTGATGGTTTGCATGGGCTTGCATATGATAAGTTGTTTCATTTTCTATGGTCATTATGACATTTGAAAGTAGGTTTTGGAGCTCCTCAACTCCAATGCTATAAGTTTTAATGTTTTTTTTTTTTCGACTTTGTGTTTTGATAGCATTTATATTGTTGTATTTTTTATATGTATGACACTAGAATTAACATGCACGAAACAAAAGTAACTATTTTTAAAATGTTTTTTATTTTTAAATGTTCACACGTGTTATTATTTCATTAAATTTAAAATACAAACATTGAAAACAAATATTTTTCCCTATTCACAATTGAACATAATGATGCAAAGAGAAAGGAGAAAATACATTTCCATGTAAACAATTCTTAAACGTATTAATTTATTTCTTTACTTTTGAATTGATATGTTGATTATTTCTTCAAAACATGAGTTGTTTGCTGATTTCGATGTGTGCAAATAACAGTGCACCTTCAGTGGACAATTCATTCAACCATTTTAATATAGTTTTGTTGTTTGTAGAGTGCATGTGGAGCAACATTGTTGGTTTGAAAGCAATTATTGGAAAAACAAATTGGAATTAAAATATAATATACAATAAATAATAATATTCTATCATAAATCCAAAGAGTTGTAATTATACTAATCTAATTATTACTTCACCCATTGATTATCTATTCTAAATAAATTGCAAATAGATCAAAACCTTCACACCTAGTTGTTGAGAACCCTTGATGCATGTGATGTTGATGCTATTGTAGTGTTGTCCTTAGGTCCTCACTCTTGCCTCTTACTCATTCTTTTATATGGACCCGTCTTTATTTGATTGAAGATAGTGAGTAGACTAAAGATGCAAGAACTATCAAGGATTTAAAAAAATGTACTAATGACTACAACGGAGGTTTTGGAAGCTTTTTTGTAAGCGAAAGTTTTACTTGTAGAGACTTGAATGAGACACCGAGTTGTATAATAGTACTTGGTATCAATTGTGCATACTTTTGAAGGAGCCTAATGGTTGTAGAAGTTGATACTTGATCACAACATTATAAGGGAGCTTAAAACTATGGAGAGCACCCTAGACTTCAATGAGGAGCTATGCAAATGAATTTGGAACCTTTTCAAAATCTTTTGGGAGGGATATATGTAAAGGAATATTTATAAATGGATACAAACACCAACCATTTTCATGTTGGATGCTACTTGCCATAACTAAAAAGCCAAAAGGCTAGAAAATAAAGCCATGCAAGGAAAACAATGACAATTTCAAAAATATTGTTCCCCACTTTTGCAAGTAGTTCATTTGTTGTGACAGACAAAAGAATTCGCCAAGGCATATCCCTTATCTCCCAAGGGGAAATTTAGTAGGAAAGGGGAAAACTTTTCATTTAAGGGCCAAAACAAAGCTTGAAAATACCAAACAAGCCAAAATCCTAGCAAAGGACCAAGTAAACATTAAGGAAAGGAGATGGGGAGTCTCAAAGGCTAATTATACACTTCCATTGCATTAAAAATAATATGAGAGAGCTTACTAATTCACCGTATGTAGGGTCATGGGTTGGGCCATTAGATCATCAAAATTAGAAATGAATGTCCATTTAAAGTTATGCACTTATAACTATAAGATCTAGGGCATAGAAAATGTACTAGCTAAATGGGGGGCTATTGCGTTCTTGTAATCCCTAGGTATAAAGCTTGACTTACTTAACTAGAACCCAAACCCCTACCATATAACCCTAAACTAGAGGTTTGAAACTTTTTAAAAGGGGAGGATTATATGATACCAAATCAAAAACTAAACTATAACATTAGTTTAGTTGAAAATCTTTGAGGAACAAAGAAGCGTTAGGACTAATTATGACAAGAGGTGTCAACTACAGTCACAACTACCCCTATGTACCTCAACCATCCATGTACAAAGAAACTTAATCATTAAATCTATTTTATTTTAAATCGTAGCCATTCAATGTATAATATAGCTAATAAATGACATGTGATCATTAATTTATTTATCTTAATAAATTAGGCAAAAATAATATTTAAGATATCTATCGGCATGTATGTATATATATATAAGTTGACCTACTATTTAAATGAAGTAAACAAAAGTCACCCTAGGGTATTTTGTTTGTGTTAAAAAAATAGAGGCATATTAGACGTATAGGCTGGATGACAGAATGCAAATGACATGTTTTTTTATTGAAGAAAAGGTGGATAATTCGGATTATTTTCTGGCTGCATGAGTTTACAGTGTTTTCCTACTTCCTATTCTGTTTCGTTTGTTTCAGTTTCTACTTTGAGTATTGAGTTGCAGGGTCAGAGCATCCAAAACTGATTGCTAACCTGAAGGAAAGGTAAGTATTAGGAATATTCCTTTGACTGCATGTGTTTACAGTGTTTTCCTGCTTCCTATTCTGTATGAATAATTCAGTTCCTAGTTTGAATGGTTTGATATTGAGTTGAAGGGTCCGAGAATGGCGTATCTATATAACAAATATGCATTGAACCCCCAAAAGTTCTATTTTTCAATTAAAAAACTGGTGTAAGATGTTGGGTATTTGTAACACTACTCTCTGTAGTACTTTACAAGCCAACCATTATGACATCTATATTTGAATTGCACTTACATAGTTTTTCATTTTTATTGTAGTTATGCATGTCAATCCTTACGACATGTAAATACCGTCTGACAAAACCTATGCATCTTCAGCAAACTTCGGGAATATACTCTCTGGCTACTTACCATATATGCCATGTATTTGCATATACGAATCAATAAAACAAAATATCTTTATCACAACGAGCACCCAAAGAATTTTGGAGGCTCCAGAGAAACGATGAGAAATCTTGCTTTAAATAATTAAAGAAAATGACATTGCGTTAAAAACAAAACCTGCGGTCTACATCTATCAGTTGCGTTTACAAGCACTTATGTCCAAGTATTGGTTTAGATCTATGTTATGGAATTTCCTTTCTATGAAAATTAATCATGATTTCATTTGATTGTGTCCCAACCAAATATGTAATTATATTTACAGAATTGTCCCTCGATGTCTCCATTCATGGACTTTAAAATTCTTAAGTAGCAAGTAGTGTGCTTTGCTAATGATATCAGTTATCCCCCTTATCTTAATTGAATGTACATCATCGTACAATCATTTTTGGTACAAGAAATATTCACATGACGGTTCGAACCTTGCAAGCTTTAGTGATCCCAGCTGATGAGCCAGTTCAGGGTCAAGGATGCCTCGCTTCAGTAGTATTTGGCACTCACCACAGAAAAAGAAATATTTTCGAAGTATATCTTCTAAGATTGCTTATAGGGGTCAAGGATGCCTCGCTTCAGTTGTATTTGGTACTCATCACAGAAAATGAAATATTTTCAAGTATATCTTCTAAGATTGCTTGTAGGGAGCAAAAAGCAGAGAGGAATTATGCCCTCCAAAGCCAAACGAATTAGTTAGGGCAACTTTAATATCCAACCTCTCCTTTTGGCCTCCAACAATAATGCTCATATCCTGACAAAAAATTATAACCAAACCTGTCAGGTACCTGATGAACTAAAATTTGGCTAACAAAATAGCAATCTTATGCAGAATTAGAAAACTGAAAACTAACTGTAAAAACAAATATTTTAACTAAGACCAGAAAGAGTTCTCACCACATCTTTCTCAGGATTTTCTAGATTTAGGGTAGGATGAACCCATCCTGTACGAATGGCCTGCATAACACAATATAAGCACATAAAAATATAGTAAAAGCAATTGGAAGAACACAAACGTTCTATATACATCCCATGCACTACATTGGAGATGCCGGCAGATGTATTTCAATAAGAAAGTAATATTGGATAGATCTGAGTGGCTATGATACATCTATTATTAGCGTGGATCTAGCAGTTGCTCTGCCGTTATGCATTGGACGGTAAATCAGTTCTAACATAGCTTGGGAGGGAAGAGAATGAAACTGGTATCAAGGTTGTGAATGATCTTAGGAAAGTGTCAGCTTTTGTGGAGTCTTTTCAACTATGATGTGTTTTATTATTTCTATTGAGATCTGCTCCAAGTATTTTAAAGTTTAAACAAGTAAAGCATAGATTACAATGCTAATCATACTAGAAAAGTGGCCGGAGATGTGCCTATAATTATTGTGAATTTTTAAAAATCTTGTTGGTTGCCATTTGTGTGTGTAAAATTCATCTATAGCTTCCTGAAATACTAAACAAGCATGTTTATTTATCAGCTTGCTTGCTGGCTTTCATGTATTCTTGCTTGGATGCATCCTCTACAATATCGTATTATACGCGCAATTAACTTATGCTACCAATAACATGGCAAGCAAGTTGGTAAATAAATGTGCCTCAAATACTAGATACTGAAATTGTCTTTCTCTTGCACACTAACACAGATAAATATGCTCAATCTCCCAAGACTATGGATTACTGAAAATCTTCAATATAAAATAAATTGCTAGGAGACTATTTTTTACACACTTAGATGAAGAATTTGTGCAGCATTGTCGCAGGGTTTTTGTAGTAGCTGAGTTTCACTTTTGGGGCTATCTAGCCAGATGTAATGTTTTATTGGAATTTACTCTGTTGCACACAGATGTATAAGCTAGAAAACAAGGTTACACAGAGTTTTTACAGGTATAAAGTACCTTCATGTATTCATAACGTCATTTTAGTACATGCAGAGTAGCTTTATCTCTTGCATTATTATGCTGAAGAAATTATTCATATCCATGATGCATCCTTTTCCCTTAAATCCTGAGCAATGCTAGATTTCTGATCAGTCAAGAAAATTGTCTTATATGATAAGTACAAGCACAAAAGTTCTGGAAAAATAAAAGTAAGTTAGAGCAGAATAAGGTATACTTCAGTAACCTTTGGAAGTTAATGTTAAAATTGTTTTCTTTGTCCTATTATAATTAAAACTTTTTATTATTTTAATTTGGGAGCAGGAGTTTGTCTGGATCCTCTATGCAATTGGAATCTTGTGATTGTGAGACTGGCTACTGATTGGGTCTATAAGTTTCATGGCCAATATGGCCCATTGTCTAATCCTGAAGGTGCATTCTTATCCTGAAAGGTGTTTGATCTGATTCTTGGATTTGACATTGATAAACGAAACTTATCCTTCTCATTGTGTCCATGTAATTTGTTTGCTTCCAAATCTTGGTTTTCTATAGCACGTGTCTGAAATGAACAGATTGTTAGTCTGCTTGAAGATCATTAAAAAAGTGAGGAAGCAAAAGATCATTTATTGTTTTGGCTTGGAATGATGAAATTATTCCAGGTTGATATTTACTTTTGTTTAGAAACATACAAATAGTCGTAATTCTCAGAATAAAAGAGGTATTTCATAATAAATTAAAAAGTTATAAACTGAAATGCACGCAAGCAGGAAAAGTCTTTGTAGTCAAGCGACCAGGAAAGATACATAGGCAGGCATAGATGATGGCCAGGGAGATTCGAAAGGGGAGGACAAGGATGAGTGGAATGGTTATTTGGAATAGGAGAAGAAAGATTGATCAAACTCTGGTTTGAGGCCCAGCAAAATATCTGAGTGACAAGGTCTACAGTAGCTGCAAAGGTTCCCTCCTCCACGGCATGCTCTTGCATCATTGACAACAGGGGCATTTCTTCTTCAGAAATCATTAGTGATGGGAAAGGCATCTCTGTAGGCTTTAGTTTGTGAGAAGGGCTTAAATATAGTTTTCTCCTTCCCTCCTGTGTAGCTACATGTGAGGTTGATTCTATTTCTACTGTAACCCAGCTTTTAAAAGGCTAAAATGTTTTAAACATTATTTTTGGTATGGATATCAACTAGCAAAAAGGGAAAAACTCAATTTTCAAACATGAATCTACCATCTCTATTTTACATGGAGTGAATGTGTTCCAACCATTTCTAATAATAATGTTATTCTACATAAGTTAAAGCAAATTGAGCCTAGCACTAGAATTTGAGAACTTATAGGAATTAGACAATGGAGCAATGGTCCTTGTGTTGTGAGCCCAAGCCTAATCTGGCACCTTCTTCCTCCAATACATCAAAGAGGTTTGGTAGAAAACGCAGTAAGTCATTGACCCATCCTAGATATACCAATTGGTCACCTTATCCATGCAAGTCATTGCAAACATACTCTTTAAGGTGGTCTCCTTTGCAAAAAAATGAAAAAAATTTATCCTTGCCTAGAGCTTGCTATTTTGTCCTCACGGAAACAAAAAGATTTTGAAAAAGTTGAAAAGAAGCCTCAAGAATCTCACAAAGTCCTATGCAGCTATTGCTGAAGAAGAACCAAAGCCAAGCTAGTGTAAGCAACCAGATCAACATGCCTCCTCATTTAGGGCAATTGATGCATGTACATATGCACAGCTATGCCTCCTCTTCAATTTCATTGATATTACTCTTAAAATATCTGGGCAAAAAAACCTAGATTATTGTATTATTTGATTTTTAAAGATATGTTTTAGCCTAAGGTTCTAGTTCTAGTACAGGTTTGTGGTTTTGGTACAACAATGCTACAATTGTTTTTCTTGGATATATATATGTATGTATGTATGTCAATGCATTTAATAGTACAATAGTTCATCGTTAATCAATGCTAGTGATATAAATAAATGTCAATTGATAGTTCAAAATTTCAATATTATGTCATATATCATATATGTCTAGGATGATTCAAATGAAAATCGCAATTATCAAAATTTGAAATAAATACAATAAAAAAATTGTATATTGGTCTTTAATCTTCATCAAAAGGATTAGATCAAAATCATCACTTGGTTCATCATGTGTAAGAGCCTCGTCATCATCAATATTGACTCTAGCAAGCTCTACAATAGATGATCCAAGTTGGTACACTTAGGGGTTGTATCCCAATTCTTCGTTGCCCCTTCTTTGTAGCCATCTTGCTTATGTGATAAGATAGATGTTGGCGGTAGTTTTGCCAATTATAATAAAGTATGTTATAGCCTATGTTTTGTTGTGTATAAGATAATGAAATGACAAGTTGGTTCTCGGGTAGTGTTAGGGAAGCGACAGTTGGCACTCTTAACCAATCGTCAGATGCTTCATATTGTAAGTTGGTACCGGGAACAAACTAGCATTGTATAGACATTACATGGAATGAAAAGATATCTCTCTCTGCGTATTCACTGCTGCATGTGTTATATCTAAATTGATATGTTCTTTATATTCTTTTTATATTTATGTTTTCTCTGAGTTATAAACATATACCCCAAAGGGAGTAAACATTTTGGCGTTGTTGCCTGATCGAACTTGGAGATCTGAAGGAAGGCCAATAGGTGGGATGGAAGAATAATGTACCGGTAGTACATTCGATCAAGGAGTGTTGGTAACTAACAATGATGTTGAAGACAATAAGGAAGAAACCTAGGAGGATCAATTGATAGAGGACTTGTTGCACACGTGGGAAGTTTCGGTTGACCAATATGTGCAGAAGAAAGCTCGAGAGAGAGTGGTCCTTGAAGACATGGTACAGGACGAACTCTCGGTGCGGCCAGTTGTCTATGATCTCCATGGAAGCATTCCCAGATTGTTTTCTCGTAACCTAATTGAGGTGCAAGAATAGCAGGAGGAGAAACAAAGGGAGCGATGCTGACAACAAATACTACAACAGTACGAGGAAAGGAACCGAAGGGAGGAAGAAGAATGTGACACAAACAAACATCGTACCTCTGACAATTCCATCAATTAATTCCCTTTCTGCCAAACAAAGACAAAAGAAGACGTACCGGTAGAGAGAAAGAAGAGAGAGAAGTATTAGTAAGATCTCTCTGAATCATGGAGTAGAGTGAAAGGCAACGACGGTTCTAGAGATTTGTCAAGGAGTCTCAAAGCCCACCACGAAGAAAAGTTGAAGTATCAACTGAAGCCAAAGTAAAGAGAGGTGGGAGCCCACCGGCAAGGAGGGCGGGACACAACATGCGTGGCACGAGTGGGAGGAGATTGCCAAGAACCTACCACTCCCCAATGAGGTAGGAGAGGATCTTGCTAACTAGGCAAATAATCTATCCGTACAAGCAGTAACAGACAAGGAAGACTCGGAGTCTGACTCCACATAGAGTGAACCAGCAATGCACTCTGCGATCGACGAAGACAACACAAAGACAAACCTCGAGAGCAAGGTAGCTGAATTATTTGAGAACATTGTTGGGTATCGAGAACTTATTCATATCGGAGGAGCCAAGGATAGGGGGGCTGAAACCAAAGACTTAGAGGAGAAGGGAGTACTAACACAAAGGAGGTGACCAAGGTGTGGACAATGCAAGTGGAAGTGTCGAGAGCTCTTGCATGACCAAGAGTGCAAGTGAGGTGCAAGAACGCGGAGAAAGAGCCTCTCCATTCTGGTCTAACACGCATGGTGTTGACCGAGCCAAAAAGATGGTGAACACCCCGAAGAAGCAAAAACTCCCTAAGTTCACAAGGAAAGGATTAGAGGATCCTTCTTGCCATTGCAAGACTTGTGTGACCATATGGGAGACCAATGGCGAGGATGATCACGACTATTGGTTGAAGGCATTCCCTACCACAATATAGGGGAATTGGCATCGACTGGTACACAAACTTACCACGAGCACACAGAACAACGTGGGATGACATGAAGAGAGTCTTCAAAGAAGAATTAAAACTGCTAGGAGATGACAACGAGATAGTGGAAAAAATCTATAACACAAGACAAGGAAAGAATGAGAATGTACTGGCCTACAATTGTAGGTTGAGAGAATTGCTTGCTAAGTTGGAAAACCAGCCAACCGATGGGCTAAAAAAGAGGTGGTTTAGCAAGGGGTTGATTACTTATCTACGGAAGAAAATGAAAGTGGTACCCCCCTTTTTATACGTTGATGCCTATAATCGAGCAATGGACATCAAGAGTGAGAACAAGATGTCCTGAGGGAAGAAAAAGGTTAGCAATGACAACAGTACGAATGAAAGCACTGATGGAAAACCCAAGACCGTATAGGTCCTCAAAAGAGACATGACGCGGATGGAGCTGAGAGCCGAAAAAGAAATGGAAGGTATCAAGGATAGCAAGGAGTTGTAGTGTACTGACTGCAAGGTCGAAGGCCACACAAAGGTGAATTTCCCAAAGAAGTCATTTTGCGACATCTGCCAAGTATTGGGGCTCCATCAAGGAGTGCCCATACAACTTAAAAGCCAGGAGCACACAAGTGCTCTTTACCCAAGGAAAGCAGGAAATTCCACTAACCACACTGCCAAGACCAACTACAAACTCTAATGCCTCGTCAGGTGGATATCACAACAACTGGTGAGGGAACAATAGAAACAATAACAGAAATAGTAATACACCCATAAGCCAGATCCAGTATGATGCGAAGGGGCAACCCATGATCCAATGTCGGAGATGCAACGAATGGGGTCACTTCGCACAGGATTGTTAGAATGGGCAGGGGGTGGAAGTCTATTGTGCAAATGGTGTGGTCCGAGGGACCATGAGGACACTGACTATCCAATGCAAAAAGGGGTAAATATGCTAAACATAATAAACTCTGAGGAGGTACTGGCGATCATTAGGCTTCAGGCCAAGAAGGCGACATAGCTTGATTCCTGTACGCAAAAAGAAAGACTGAGGGAAGCCAAGGCCGATATTGAACAGGAGATGGAGGAAGAACAAAGAATTTTGTATGATATTGCCAGTACTACCCTACGGTCGAAGTTCGAAAAGAACATCATGAGATAAAAACTAACAAACACTATCATGGACAGAGGCTCTAGCATTTATGTATTGCTGGAGGAGACATGAAAGGCTCTCAACAAGCCAACACTCTAATCACCAACCTTCCATTTGGTAGGTGCCGACTAGCACGACATCAAATCTATTGGAACGCTCATGGACCAGAAGGTAATCATTACTACCTAGCACTTCTTTTTGTATTTTGTTGTCATTTCGTAGGAGAAGGCGTATGATGCCCTTCTCGGAAGGGGACTGATTATGAAAAAGGTGAACCACAACTGGAAGAACACACTTAGGAGATTGAAGTGATGGAAGTAAGTCATTGACTTGCAGAATCAAGCAGTCAGTCAGGAGCTAGCATTGAACTCAGAGTCTGGAGGTGGGGAATTTGACATGGAAGGAGGGTGGATGGAACCCAATGACAAGGGAATACTGGAACTTGGAAATTGCTCACAAGATGAAACAAGTTCCTTCAATAGGTTGTTCCATTGGCAAATGGAGGACTGTGAAGTCTTCCATCTATGTTGGAGATTGAAGAAGGGCGCGGAGAGTGACACTTTCCCTCCCAAGTATAGCGAGTACAAAGGTGTGACAAGAGTGGATGACACACTGACCCATCGGTTTGAGAGGGATAAAGTGGTTAAGTATGAGGAATCGAACATACAGAAGGTAAACTTGGGAGAGGAAGACAATCCGAAGGTGATCCTGGTTGGGGACAACTAGGAGCCCATACTCAAGACAGCCGAAAATATTCCTAGAGTAAAAGGATGTTTTTCCTGGACATACAAGGATTTGAAAGGAATACCACCAAAACTGTGTGTCCATCGGATTTGTCTCATACTGGGAGCACAACCCGAATGGAAGAAGTCGTACTGTACAAATAAAAACTATGCCACTAAAGTACAAGAGGAAATAGAAAAGATGTTGAAGGCAGGTATCATTTTCAAGGTACATACAAGTGAGTGGGTTTCACCCATTGTTATTTCCCTAAAGAAAGAAGCAAACTAGATTCAGATCTATGTGGATTTCAGATGCCCTAATGTGGTCACCATTAAGGACCCCTTTCCAATTCCATTCATTGATAGAATATTAGAGTTGGCAAGGCATGATATGTACTCGTTCATGGATGGGTTTTCCAAGTACAATCAAATCAGCATTGTGGAGGACAAATTAAAAACCACATTCATGGTTGAAGATGGAGTGTACGCATGTGCAATGACCCTGACATGTTCTAGAGAATAGTATTACATATATTTGACAAAATGTTAGGTGTCAACTTCAAAGCCTTCTTGGGTGATTGATCCATATACAGTGACCCACATCACGACATTGAAGGAATGTATGGAAAGATGTCGGAGGGCACGACTGGCACTTAACCTGAAGAAGTGTCGGTTTATGGTACTACAAAGTAAGCTACTAGGTCACATAGTATGCAAGGAGGGATTGAAGACGGACCTAGACAAGATAGGGGTCATCATTCAGATGGAGAGTTTGGAGGATGTGACTGGGGTAAAATCCTTCCTCAAACATGTGGGCTACTACCAACGATTTATCAAAGGCTTTGCCCAAATATCATTTCCACTAGACAGGCTAACTAGGAAGGGTGAATTGTTCGTATGGAGAGCAAAACAAGAGGAGGCATTCAAGGAGCTTAAGTCTAGATTGGTGAGTGCACCCATCTTGGTGTACCTCAATTGGGACAAGGAATTCCATGTGCAAGTGGACCCTTCGAACTATGCCATCGGTGCCATGTGGGCATAAGCTAGTTCAGAAGGGTTGGACTATCCCATATTCTTTGCTAGTCACCTTCTCTTGAGGATCGAACGTAACTACAGTACAGTGGAGAGGGAAGCACTTGGCATGGTATACTCTGTATAAAAATTTCGGCACTACCTACTCACCACACTATTCACATTTTACGTGGACCATCAGACATTGATGTACTTGGTAAACAAACCAATCATACAAGGGTGAGTAGATGGTTGCTCTTACTCCAAGAGTTCACATTCAATATTGTGGTGTGACTCAAGAAGAGCCATGTCATCGCAAACCAACTTTCGAGGATCAAATCAAGAGAACTACTACAAGGAGTAAATGAAGATTTTCCAAATACCCACCTATTCCAGATTGCAGCCTTACCCCTTGGTACAAAAAAATTGACCAATACCTATCCACTTCCACATTCCCACGGGACATGCCACCAAGTGAAAGAAGGTAACTAGCCCTGGAAAGAAAGACTTTTCAACTCATCAATAGGTTGTTGTATAAAATGGGGCCGAACCAAGTCCTTCGAAGATGTGTAATGGAGGAGATACCGAGAGTGCTAAGAGAGTCACACGAGGGGCTGGCAGGAGGCCACATGGGGCCAAATGCCACCGTGCACAAAGTACTACCAGCAGGACAATGGTGGCCGACCTCGCATACCAATGCCTGAGAGTGGGTACTAGGTTGTGATACCTACCAAAGGGTAGGAAAACCACTAAAGCAGGATTTCATGCCTTTGTTCCCTTAACAAGCACAAGAATTGTTCGAGAGGTGGGGTCTCAATTTCGTGAGACCACTGAAGGTGAGCAACATGCATCGGTATCAATACAAAATGGGCAAAAACAAGGGCACTACCAAACAACACCATACTCAAGACGACGAGATTCTTATATGAACAAATTGTGACTCAATTCAACATACCAATCCAAATTACAAGCAACTGAGGGGTACATTTTGTGAACCAAGTCATCCGGATGATGACAACAAAATTCAGGATATTCCACAACCTATCAAGTCTGTACTACCTCAAAGCAAATGGACAAGTCGAGTCAACAAACAAAGTGTTGGTTTCAATTTTGTACAAGACATGCGGAGGGGAACACAACAATTGGGATGAAAGGCTCTCTATCGTACTGTGGGCATACCATACCACATACAAGGTAACTACAGGGCACACACCCTTCCAATTGATGTACAAGCAAGTCATGGTGCCTGCAGAGTACACAGTACCGAGTTTGAGAATTGTAGTAGAAAACCAGCTTGTGGATACTGAGAGCTTGAATGATTGGTTGTTTAACCTCACGAAGTTGGATGAATGACATATGACGACACAATGGGCAATGGAGGTGGCCCAACAGAGACAAAAGTTTTGGCACAACAAGCATCTCCGACAGATGAGCTTTTGGACCAGGCAGTTGGTACTCAAGTACAACAGTCGTAATGAACTTCCACCCGAGAAGTTTCAAGTTCGTTGGCAAGGACCATATAAAGTTAGGGAAGTGGGATTAAATGGTGCATTTAAACTATCAATATTGGATGATAATCCCATCTAAGATCCTGTGAATGGCTCAAAACTCAAAATTTATAAAGAAAGAGAAAGACCAGACGTAGCAATCAATATGTTGGGGTACACAACTAGGGGAATTTGGACAATTGGATGCAGTCAAGAGATTGAAGAAGATCTAGTTATCAAAGAAGAACCATATAGACTAGACTTGGACTGGGCCAAACATATGATGGCACTAGAGGAGCGGCTAGCAAGGAAACACGTAAAAGATATTGTCATCCCCTAAGTACATATGCACCTCACAAATGCGCTATTTGGTCCACCAACATTATGGGTGAAGATAAATGGCTACTGGAAGTGGACGGCACCATGCAAAGGCTATGTTGTATGTGAGATTGATGAGGAACCTCACGAATGCACTGTTTGGTCCACCAACGTTATGGGTGAAGATAAATGGCTATTGGAAGTGGAAGGCACCATGCGAAGGCTATGTTGCATATGAAATTGATGAGGAAGTGGATATGAATTGCAAGATGGAGCAAGCAACAAAGGAGGAGGTTCGAGAGGAGGACCTAGAGGAGGAAGTAGAATTAGCAGAGTATGGTGCCACCCTTAGACCATGCCTAAAGATGGTCGTGAAAATGGATGACCTATTCATTGCAAAAAGGGATGGCTACATTGATCACATTATCTAAAAATGAATTGTCAAAGGAAGGGAAGCCCTGTACTAACCTACCCCCAATGTACTCTGGAAGGTAATACCAAACCTTGTCGAACACCCAACAGTGAATGAAGAGAAAGTAGTATGGTACCATAAGTATGGAGGTTGCTATGTGGACGAAAGTTATAAGGGCGTGGGACCAGCGCTCCTAGTCGATAAAATATTTGACCTTGAATACATAGGAACCTGTTGCAAAAATGAGTGCTACAAGACACCTTCAGGGACCTATATGTGGCAATACGCATCTAAAGTTAAGGTTTGTAGTGGTGAAATAAAGGGGATGAAACGGAAAAGGAACGAAGAAAACAAAGACCCACTAAAGAGGCAAAGAGGGAACATGGAGGAAGATGACAAGACTCCAAAAATTAAAGAAAAGAATTGGCACCAAAAGAAGCAAAATAATAGAAGAAATAAAGGAAAACAAACCAAAGATCAAGGATACAAGGAGGTAGGCCCCCAACAAACGAAGAAGTCAAAAGGTACAAAATTTTATAAGAAATCAAAAGTTAGGAATTTCGGGAAATTAAAAATTAAAAAAATAATGAAAAGAACAAAAGTTGGGAAAGTAAGGTGAAATAGAATATGGATAACGAGATTAAAATTGGAAAATTTGATGGGGAAAAGGGTGGAAAGGGAATCTAAAAATAAAAAAAATAATGAAAAGAACAAAAGTTGGGAAAGTAAGGTGAAATAGAATATGGATAACGAGATTAAAATTGGAAAATTTGATGGGGAAAAGGGTGGAAAGGGAATCTAAAAATAAAAAAAATAATGAAAAGAACAAAAGTTGGGAAAGTAAGGTGAAATAGAATATGGATAAAGAGATTAAAATTGGAAAATATGATGGGGAAAAGGGTGGAAAGAGAAACTAAAAATAAAAAAAATAATGAAAAGAACAAAAGTTGGGAAAGTAAGGTGAAATAGAATATGGATAAAGAGATTAAAATTGGAAAATATGATGGGAAAAGGGTGGAAAGAGAAACAAAAAAAGAAGTTTGAAAAAATAAAAGGTGTTATAGAAAAATAAGAGTTAATTTTCCTGATAAAGAAAAGGTGTTTGATTAAAAACCTAACTCCTAGAGCATTTATAAATTGTCCCGAGATCAAGTCATTTTGCAAGAGCAAGTGTGGGAAACAGGAGAAGGGAAGGAAAGCTTCGAAGGAGAGTGTTTTTGCAGGTGCAAAGGACAGGAAAAAAGTTGCAGCAAGGCACCATCATACCATACAGCAACATGCAAAACTGTACACCATAGGGACAAAGAAGAGAAATGTACAAAGCCATACCATACAGTCCAGGTCAGAGGGTGCGGTGCAACCTATACGCTCGAAGTTTGGAGGAGCCATCTAGTCGAAGAAGATGAAGGTAGTCGTACAATCACCACCCATACAGCTTGCCTTTAACTATTAACACTTGTTATGAACTATACTTTTCTTAAAACAATCAATCATAAGCAAGCATAAAAATAAGTACACAGATCAACACATGATATATACGTGGAAACCCTCGGTTAGAAGGGAAAAACCACGGTGAGACAGAGCTCACAACTTCACTTCAACAAAATGAAGGCGCCCTGTTAGGAGCTTACAAAGCACTGGTTAAGATGCTACCCGGTAAAGGGATTTTACAAAAGATCTGTTAAGATCTAAACCCTGTTAGGAGCCGCCTGGTTACAGGACTTTGAACACCACAAGGAATGTTACCCTGTTAGGGGATTTTTACAATGAACCGCTTAGGTCCACCCTAATAAAGGGATTTCAATTTTCTTTCACTACTGATAAAAGAAATGATCTGATATGACACTAAATGTCTGATTAGATCATACCTCTTTCCCAATTTGCCTGGCTGTTGATCTCTACTACCTTTGTGTCTGTAGCTCTTCTCTCAGAAGATGTCTCTCCTCTACTCTATGCAATTCACCAGTAATCAACAACAAACTTTCTTGCGTCCTATGACCTATATTTATACAGGAGTTCACCGTCATGAAACCCTTAGCTCATAGAACTGTCAGGCTGTAAACTCAGCGAAAAATTATGCAACTAGCAAAAAGCTATGCGTTGTGATCTGGAGTTTACCTTGCAAGATATCCGTAGAAATAAAGCTAACTCCTGTTAAAAAGTTAACTCTACTTACAAGCGGTGGATATCCCGTATAATCCAGTTTTTAACTCAAACTAATCCATAAAACCCGGATCGGTTCTTACTAGCAGTTTGACCGGTATACCCTTATAACCGGTATGTCCTTGTATTCAACACAAGACTAGTACTTCTTTACTTGGCTCGGTCTACCAGTGTATTGTCGACCGGTGCATGTACCCGCTCATAGTTTACCGGTGTCTTATAAGTAATGTGAGTAACCGGTGATCCTCTACCGGTGTGAATGGGAGTTTGTGAAAGACACTAATGACAACTTAAATTGCTAACAATCTTCCCCTTTGTCATTGGTGGCAAAAACAAAACTATATACAAACCATACTCACATTTTGGTGCAGCTTATATCGTGTTCTTTGCGGATGCGGACTGCGCTTTTGTCTGTAGAACACTTCCCCTGTTTCGGACTTCCCCTGTTTGAGTGTTTCGCTTTCTGACACATGCACTTGCACTGCTTTCAATTTATGTGCTTTCATCTTCCCCTGTTTTGCTCCATAGGACAAAGGGTAATGCTTTTCTTCACTGTTGAAGCTTGGTGAAGATATCCTTATATAGGGTATTTGCAGAATGCAGGAATGGTGCCCATTGACCTATTACATATGTTATATTCTTCCGGGCTGCGTTCAGAGAAACAATGATAATCTCCATATCTTCTACAGTTTTTTTTGCTGGTTCATTGAGAAGAGCTTCTGTAGAACTTGCTATTTGGTTCATGATGTCAAATGTTGGTGCCAAGAACATCTAAAATCCAATAATATCTTGGATTCTCTTATTTTTCTCTTCAACAATTTTTCTCAGTATTAAAGTTAAACTTGTCATTTCTCTGCTGTAAAAAGTTGCAGTTTTGTTCTTGATATCAAACTGAGATGACAGGGCTTTAATTTCCTCTGAGGTCTTTGCAAATTTTTCTGTCATATTTTGCAAAAACACGTCAAAGTTTGAAGTTATGTGCATTAGTCTTCCTACCTCATGTAGTTGCTGTTGTAGATTTCTCAGGTTGGTTGCTACATTTGCCTTGATTTCTTCAACCTGTTTGTGGAGTATTGCCACTCTTTTCTTCTTGTAGTGATCGATTGCCACTGTTTCCAGATCCCTGAGATCCTCACCGACTGCCCGTGCTAAAACTTCTAGCTGATCGATGACCGGTTCATCGTCATCTATGTCAGCATCAGGGACGAAGTTGCACAGAATGTTCTTTACAGTGGTTAGGACCATGTCTTGTTTTCTTTTGGTCAACTCTTTGAGCTGCTTAGTTGACAGCTTTGTGATGTCAACCACTGTATCGGTGACTTTGCTCATCTTAGCTTCCTTCTCCTTGGAAAATGACAACTTTCTCTTGGATGAGGAACCCGGTATGTCTCCTTGTTCTTGCTGTAGGACTTCTTCTTGTTGCTGCACCTCAGCAGTATGAAATTCTCCTAAGGGTATATCGCTATCAAGCCCTTGTTCAACATTTACATGTTCACCAGCTGTGAACTCTTCTTTCTGATCTTTTTCAATTCCGGTGGCAGACTCTTCAGCATATGTGAGTCCGACCGATGGTGCTGGCATACGTTCAGTTTGATCCTAAGGACCTAGTTTTTCTAATGCCTTGAAGTCATATTTGTTCCAGTAGTCCAGAGTTGCTTTATAAACCTGAGTCTCATACCCATTTAATATCTCGGCAACTCTATATGGTGTATCTAGCTTCATGGTTGCTTCTTCTATCAGAAGCTTTATTCTTTCCTCACTGAATCCAGATCTAACTTTTTAATAGTGTTTCCCTAATGATTCTAGTGTTGGTACCTAAACCGGTTTTCCATTTTGATTGTAGCCTTTGGTTGAGTTCCGGTGGGAACTTGGACCTGCAGTGTCTTAGAGTCCTATGATAATCCATGAAAGTTTCTACTATGCCTACAATCAGCTTTTGTTTATCATCTTCATTAAGTACACTGTACCACTTTGCAACATTGTCTACTTCTCCAAAGTCCATTACCTCATCAATTATATTATCAACATGCATAGGTTTAGTGTTACCTTTACTCGGAGAGATGAGAACTGTTGGGTTTGATGGCTTGCTGCCCTTATCTTTGGTTATGTCCACTATTGCTGGTGCTTCTTCTCCAAACACTCCTTTCCCTTTACCGGTGTCAGTTGTTGTTTGAACCGTTGCTTTCCGATGGGCTTCTTCTTTCAGTTGGGTTTGAAGTAGTTGAGTCCACAGCACTACTCCATCATGTACTTTGTCAGCTTGTCCAACAAGCAGGAGATTGATCCTTCTTTTAGTTGAGAAGGTTTGCTGATGAAATTCAGCTTGTTCTGTGGCTTCTTCTAGAGTGAGGTGGTTCTATACTTCTAGAAGAGCTCGTATTCTTAGCTCCTTTTCACTGTCATTGAAGCTTCCCATCTGGCTTCAAGAATTTGTAAGAGATCCTCCGATAGAAATTTGATAAGTTCAATGGGATGCAGGTTGAATTTGTGAACGCAGTACACAACTGCTTCTTCAATCTTTCTCCTGTCTTCTTCATTACCAAGTGAATATCTAATGTTTACCGAACTCATTTCCTCGGTTTCTTTCAACAGTGCCACATATTCATCAATGGTGAGCTTGGCCTTTCTTGTTGGATTCTCTTTTACCAGTTTTCCAATTTTCTTCTTCCTAATCAGAGGAACTGTTTCCTCAGTCTCTGTCTCTTCTTGATCAGTCTCTTGGTTACTTGATACTGGTTCTACTTTCTTTCCTCGAGACTTGGGTTGTTTTGCTGACGATTACTTCTTCAGTGTGGGGGTCCCTTTGGTGTAGACAATTTTGATTTCTGCCCGCTTTTTCAAATTTTCTTCAATCTCATCACATGTTCCGAACTAGTTTGCAGAGGGGTCCAAATTTGCACTATTGAGGCCATCAGCATAATCTTTGGCAGTCTTGGCAGAGATCTCATACCCTAGCTCAAGAGCATATACTTCTTTTGGTTCCACTGCTTGAATGATGCAATTATCGATGGTAACCAGAAAGCATATGTCATTCTTGTACTGGTCAACAATGGTTGACGACACTCTTTCTCTTGCGTGCATTTTTAATTGAAATCCTTCGAAGTGTTCAATCATTGCACTTCTTAACTTGTCTCCCAGTCGATTGGCCATCTCTTTGATTTGATGCATAACCGGTCTATCGGTTTTCCATACAACTTTTCCGGCTCAGGGAAAAAGTTATAGTAGAAGTAGAGACATACCAGCAAGGTCCCGTACATCATTGATTTCTTCCTTACGACTTCGAGCTTCTTCATATTTTCAAATATTTGACTTTGAAGCATTGCACAGATGTCGTATTGGGCATTGTCGTGCATTATGCGGTATGCGGCATGAATTGCACCACCCGGTATGCTGTTTAAATTGCTTGACTGATAGATCTTGTAGCCAAGTACAACAGACGCAAACTGTACTCCATCCTCATCACATGTTCCGAACCGGTTTGCAGAGGGGTCCAAATTTGCACTATTGAGGGCATCGGCATAAGCTTTGGCAGTCTTGGTAGAGATCTCATGCCCTAGCTCAAGAGCATATACTTCTTTTGGTTCCACTGCTTGAATGATGCAATTATCGGTGGTAACCAGAAAGCATATGTCGTTCTTGTACTGGTCAACAATGGTTGACGGCACTCTTTCTTTTGCGTGCATTTTTAATTGAAATCCTTCGAAGTGTTCAATCATTGCACTTCTTAACTTGTCTCCCAGTCGATTGGCCATCTCTTTGATTTGATGCATAACCGATCTATCGGTTTTCCATACAACTTTTCCGGCTCCAGGGAAAAAGTTATAGAAGTAGAGACATACCAGCAAGGTCCCGTACTTCATTGATTTCTTCCTTACGACTCCGAGCTTCTTCATATTTTCAAATATTTGACTTTGAAGCATTGCACAGATGTCGTATTGGGCATTGTCATGCATTATGCGGTATGCGGTATGCAGCATGAATTGCACCACCCGGTATGCTGTTTAAATTGCTTGACTAATAGATCTTGTAGCCAAGTACAACAGACGCAAACCGGACTCCATCATCCTCAATGTCATTTATGGTCATAAGTCGACCATCAGGCTTAGACTTAGTTAATTTATTGACCATGGTATTGGCGATGGTCCTTAGGGTTAGAGCTTGCCCTCGGTTGCTGTATCCAATAGGAATACATACGCCTCTGTTGAGCCAGAAACCTGGTTCGTGAAGACGACTGAGAACAAGTCAAGTTATGTCTTCATGGAAGATGGACGGATAGTACACTCCATTGAGAAGTCTAGATGATCTCAGCTTGGCATACTTATCCGGAAGCTTCCCTTCTTCACACAGTGATACGTATTCGCCTTGAATGTACGTCTCACCCAATTCTTCCTGTTTAGCATGAATGAAGGCTGCAACGTCTTCGGTTAAGAGGACTCCTTTGGGTACAAACGAGAGCACCCCTGCCATGTCATTTTCTCTGTTCTGAATTGGCGCGATATCATATGCAGGTCGATCCATTTGATTTCCCTTGATCAGCTCTATGTTAGCGGATGATGAAGCCATTCTTGCTAACCGGTAACTTGCAGAAAGTAGCTTGGATCAGTTTTGCAAATAGTGATTCTCAGTGATCAAAGTGCGAGAATAAAACTTAACAAAAGAATTTGTAAATGATACAATAAGCAAAGTGAAAACTTGTGAGTAATCCTCCTTCCTTTTATAGGGTTAGGTTATAACGGTAACTATTCGTTAAACGGCTACAGTAATAAATGCCTTACCTAACTTTACTTTCCATTTTTTTCAACCGGTTGAGTATAACTTGCCTTATCGGTTGTCTTGTAGACTGAGTGAGTCTAACTCTCACCAGTCATACCGGGAACGGTAGTGGATCTACCGGTTCCCTCTACACCTTTATGGCTTAATTTGTTGAAGAGATATCACCATCGGTAGACGATGATCCTTCCTCTGTCTTCTCCTCAGTAGAGCTCTTTGATTCCTTTTTGGACCAAATCTGTCTGACTGTTTTCTCAGTCTTCTCTTCCTTGTTGATCTTCTCTTCTAGCTTGACCGGTTCCTTCTTTTTATTAGAAGGCCTATTCCTACAATCTTTGGCTCGGTGTCCAACTTTGTTGCAGTGATAGCAGACTATCCCAGTCGCCTTCCATGGGTTTGCCCTTCTTGGGTTAGGTGACTTGTTCCAAGAGTCATTGTGACTGTTTGTTCCACAGTTTATACAGTTGGTTGTACTTCGGTTTTTGCTTCTCTTGGTGAATACAGGCTTAGGGGATCTAAATGTTATTGTCTTTGATCTGCATTCTTCAGCCTTGTGTTCAAACTTGTTGCATGCATAGCAATAGCCTTTGAAGCTTCCCCTGCTTCTACTGGACATGGATACAAGGTTGGACCAACACTCATTGGTGTTGTGGCCATTTCTGCAACAGTTCTTACAATAACTGTTGTTGGTTCTTACCGGTGCATTTCTGCAGTCATTGGTTTTATGATCCGATTTTCCACAATGCTTACAGGATGTGTTAAAGGTTTTCTTACCTTTTTGTGCTAGTGTCTTTCTCTTGCCCTTCTTGTTTGACTTAGCACCAAATAACTTACCGTTCTCTTTGGTGACTTCACCGGTGAATCCAAGACCGGTCTAATCTTTATGCTTCCTTTGAGCTTTAAGTTGCTCATCAAGCTTGACCGAACTTTCATTGTATCTTCTCAGAATTTTATTTGTTTCTTCAAGTTCGTTCATCTGTTCCCTCAGTTGATATAGTTCTAGGGAGCATCTATTGCATGCCTCATTCCTATCATGTTAGCCCTTCTGCATGTGGACATTTTCTTGGGTGACACTTTGCATGTCCTCTTGAAGTTGTAGAATGATGAGTTCATTTGCCCCTACAACTTCCACTGCTCGGTCCCTTGCTTTCTCAGAGGCAGCAAAAGACTTGACTGCTGAGTTCCTTTCGTCTTCAGCTTTTCTCTTTTTCTCAATCAGTTCAGTCATCCTCAGGGCGTTGTCCTCCTGTTCTCTCTTAAGGTTGGAGATCTGATCGGTTAGGATTTGATTATTTTCCATGAGTTCAGACACTGCCTCCTCAGCTTCATCAGATCCACTCTGCCCGGAGAGTTCATCAATGGTTTCATTGCTCTCATTCAATTGTAGAACCAGTTCCTTTCTCTTTGCAAGTGATCTCCTCAGTCTACTCTCTAGAGAGGAAATGATGTCGTTGGCTTCCTCTAGCTATTTCTGATACCAGTAACCCTCCATGATCTTTTTCTCAAACTATTAGGCTTTAAAAAAGAGAACCCAAAGCTCTGATACCAATTGTTAGTACCGACCGGTTACTGAGAAGGGAGGGGTGAATCAGTAACAACTTGCCTTTAACTATTAAACTTGTTATGAACTATACTTTTCTGAAAACAATCAATCATAAGCAAGCATAAAAGTAAGTACACAGATCAACACATGATTTATACATGGAAACCCTCGATTAGAAGGAAAAAATCATGGTGAGACAGAGCTCACAACTTCACTTCGACAGAATGAAAGCGCCCTGTTAGGAGCTTACAAAGCACTAGTTAAGGTGTTACCCGGTAAAAGGATTTTACAAAAGATCTGTTAAGATCTTAACCCTGTTAGGAGCCGCCTGGTTACAGGACTTTGAACACCACAAGGGATGTTACCCTAATAGGGGATTTTTATAATGAACCGCTTAGGTCCACCCTAATAAAGGGATTTCAATTTGCTTTCACTACTGATAAAAGCAATGATCTAATATGACACTAAATGTCTGATTAAATCATACCTCTTTCTCAGTTTGCCTGGCTGTTGATCTCTGCTACCTCTGTGTTTGTAGCTCTTCTCTCATAAGATGTCTCTCCTCTGCTCTATGCAATTCACCAGTATTCAACAACAAACTTTCTTGTGTCCCATGACCTATATTTATATAGGAGTTCACCGTCATGAAACCCTTAGCTCATAGAACCGCTAGGCTGTAAACTCGGAAAAATCATACAACTAGCAAAAAGTTATGCGTTGTGATCTGGAGTTTACCTTGCAAGATATCCGTAGAAATAAAGCTAACTCCTATTAAAAAGTTAACTCTACTTACAAGCGGTGGATATCCTGTATAATCCGGTTTTTAACTCAAACTAATCCATAAAACCCGGATCGGTTCTTACTAGCAGTTTGACCGGTATACCCTTATAACCGGTATGTCCTTGTATTCAACACAAGACCGGTACTGGTTTACTTGGCTCGCTCTACCAGTGTATTGTCGACCAATGCATGTACCCACTCATAGTTTACTGGTGTCTTATAAGTAATGTGAGTAACCGGTGATCCTATACCGGTGTGAATGGGAGTTTGTGAAAGACACTAATGACAACTTAAATTGCTAAAAGATGTTTGTATGACCACATGCCGCACGGTTGGAGAAAACCATGGTCATACGGTCAAACGGGAGGAAGGTAGACCTATGACTGGGAACTATACAAGAGTGATTAGAAGAGAAGATTGTACAACAAAAGCATGGAGGGAGAAAATTGAAAATTGTAGGGAAGCAGGTTTGTGGACTATATACCATACACAACAAAAAGTGCAGCTCACCATACAGACATTGAGACCAGCAAGTTGTACAACTCTCAAGAAGGGTAAAGTTAGCAATTGTTGCACAAATGAAGGGCAGTTATGGAAACCTCAACAAGGGTAGTTATGAAATAAGATATAAAGCTGGGAAGGACAAGAAGGCACCGCAAGCAAGTATGGCAACATTGAGAAGCAAGAAGAAAATACGAGCTAAAGTGCAAAGGGATGAGCTAGTAACTGTGCAGACTCTGTCTTTCGAGAGTGTCACTGGGAGTGAGTGTAGAACTTGGTTGGAGAACACTCCAAGCAACCATTAGGTGAAGGATTCCTTGGGGAAGGCCGAGGTGGATAAGATAATTCAAATGCATGTGTTCAACCTTCGAGAGTTTGAAGCAGTATTGCAGTCCATGGTTGCAAGATATGATTGCCATTCTCACAAGTCCACCATATGCTATTTTGAGCATACAATGTTGGTCTCCTTTTGGCCGAAGGAGTTCACCAAGGTATTTGGTGTCCCTTCGAAGGGCCATTCAACAATGAAACCCTCATCTAAAATGCCCTCGGAGGAAAAAGACAAGTTATTGAAATTGGTTTGTAGACCGAACTTATCTACAGAAGAATGGGACAGCCTATGGAATAACAACAATAGTAGAGAGTTGAAAAAATCCTTTATTGTTATGGCAGAATGGAAATTATTTTGGACTTGTGAAAAGTAGGCTCACAGGGTCAAGCAGGGGATCGAACATAACCATGTGGATGGTGAAGCTGATGAATGGCATCATGTTAGGGAGGGTATACAATTGGGGCCGTATATATTAGAGCGCATACGAGAGTTCTTCCACCTCAAACACAAAACTTTCTACATGCCTCACCACACCATTGCATTGTTCTTGGAAGCCCTACGGACGCAAGTATCACCAGACCACTGGAGAAATGTAGTAGCAAGTAGGGTTGAGCGCTATAAACCATGTACTATTAGATGCATCTAGACACCCTGATAGCTGGAGGAGGGGAACCCCTTTGAAAGAGGAAGCGACATGAAACTACAGCCAATACGACCAGTACAGAGGAGGACGAGGAGTGAGGGGAAGAATAGACTGTGGAAGTCTCTTCCTCCTCGGAGAGTGAGACCAAAGCAGAGGAAGGGTTTCGTATGGTGCCACATGAAGGAGATGGTGTAGAGGTACAAGAAGTCATATAGGAAACGGCAGGAGGAGTCAAGGGGGAGATTGCGGAGGAAGAACTCTCAATGGTAGAGAGGACGCCACCTTTAGAAAGGATGGCACCAGTAGTGGCTAACTAGGGAGCCAGAAGATCGCCAGTGCTAATGGTTGTGTTCACTCTTTCACAACTTCCACCCACCGCACGCTTGGTCATGCATGAGGGGGCACGTCAAGTCCATCAGACACACAGGTTGATTGACCTAATGACGCATGGGGTGGGATCAACCACACTGCATTAGCACGAGGAGTTGAGGAGGCTACTCCTGTAGCCTTGGTGGTAGCAACTGTAGGCAAGACTATTACTCCTACAGCCGAGAGTGTGACTCCTATGGCTGAAGGTCCAATCCCTACAGATGGAGGTCCGACCAAGAGTGTAGCCTCTACAACCGATGGTGCAACCCCTACGACCGAAGGCCCAATCCCCACAACTGAGGGTTCGGAAGCCACAGATGTAGGAGGGATGAATATGGATCTTACACACCATGGCACCACAAGGGGTGTGGATGGAGGAGACACGACAAGTGGGGACGCCACACAGGTGCCTACAGGAGACCATGACGATGAGACGAGAATGAATAGTCTTTTGAACAAGTTCGAGATGGGTATTGTTGAAATCTCACCCCTGTCTCCTACTACCCTACTGATGGTCCAACAATTCCAACAAGCAAACGCCCAGTATGAGTCTAACCCCATAGGTGGGGGATCTCTCGGAGATCAAGAGATGGTACCAACGAGGAAAGAGGTAATTGAAATTGAAGAGAGTGCGCACTAGGCTGATATCTATTTACAATGGGCTCTACAATAGATGATCCAAGTTGGTACACTTAGGGGCTATATCCCAATTCTTCATTGCCCCTTCTTTGTAGCCATCTTGCTTATGTGATAAGATACACAAGTTGGAATGGATATAAACCAAGTCTTCTGCTTTTATTGCAACCAATGTGTTACACTTCATTGAATGGATGAAAGAGTGTGTACTCCAATTTTGTTCAGCTAAAGAACTTGCAACCATGGAGCATAGTGCTTCTCACACCTTCACAAGTCGTCATAAAATGATAGTGTGTGATGTGAATTGAATCTCAGCAACCTAAAGTTTTGTTAAAAATAAATTAATAACACATTAAAATATAACTAAACCTGACAAATTAAATTTTAAAATTTAATAAATTATATTTATCTTCAAAAATTCCAAATTCCAAAAATCCTTAAAAATGCCTTGTGACATGATGGTTTTTCACAAAAATATGGATCTCCACACCCTCAATGAATATATCTTTCACCCATTCTAATTGAGTGCCAATTGCTTGCATCACCAAATTAGGGGAGTGTACAGTAGTATCCAAAAAAAGCATACCTTTACTCAACCAAAGCACCTGTTGCCTAGTAATTTTTTGCACTTTCCATAACAACTTGGACAACATTTTGAAGACCCACCATCTCTTAGGACTTAATGAGGATTTTAGAAACAAATTCTACATCCTTGAATTCCCCTCACAATCACCCACCTTCAGAAACATTGCCCTTTTTAGGGACACTACAATAATATTTATTTAAGGTTGATTTTTGCAATTTTTCCATCCATAAAAAATAATACTCCTATTTCAATCCAAGAATCCCTAATGGTTTTAGTGATATCTCTACAAACTGAAGAGCACATAGGAAATACTCGGAGGGCGGGGGGAGTGAATCAATATTTCGGAACTATTAAACTTTTAAATGCATGAAACCACATAAAACATAAAGAGAACAACCACCAAGATGCAAACACCTAATTTCTCATGGAAAACACTTACAGATTAAAAAAACCACGACATACAATAACTTTCATTTACAAAAATGGGTACCAACCCAAATTACAAAAGTGAGTACCAACTCACAAAGAGCACCAACCCTCTTCGAAGAACCAACTCCGAACAGTGAAGCACCAACTCTAGTTAGCTGAGCAACCAACCCCAATTTAGGCACCAACCCAAAAGTACATTGATAACATGAATTTTGTTTTCTCATCAATCTCTACTTTTTCTTCACCCAACTCCTTAATTTCACCAACCCACAAAAATTCAACCTCATAATTACTCAGCAAGGAGATAAACTTTATCACTAATATCTTCAAAAACTCCGAGTCTTCAAATTCACCTCAAACATACTGCATATGGCTTAAGGAGTTATATATGTGGCACCAAAAAGATGCAAATATCATCACATACATCCACAAACAGCTTCAACTGATGCAGGAGCATCCTGGGTTGCCTTGCTATCCTGCTCATTTTGTTCATTTTGCCAATATGCGTCGAGTTGCAGTCTTTGCCAAGCGTTCCTATGGTGCCGCGTTGTCCAGTGTTGGCCGAGTGTTCCTGTATGTGTCGAGTTGTTCAGTTTTGGCCAAGCGTTCCTTCCTGTGCCGAGTGAACCTGTTATTTGCTGATGCTCGGTCCTTCTTTGACCGAGTTTGTTTGTGTTGGTTCTTAGTTGGAGCCGACTGATGTATTTAATTTAGATCGCGAATTTAATGCTCGGATCTTGTCTAGGGATGTGTGCAAACCATTTTGTGGTCGGCCTTCTATTATGTAATGATCTAGAATCTTCTGTAAGCCGTTTTGGCAAGTATAAATAAGGATGTTTAGATGAAGTCAGTAGATAGAGGAGGTGGTACGAAGGTAGAAGAGAAGTCTAAGTTTGAATTTTCATAAATCTTGTTGGCCGTAACCCGGAAGGCCTCACAGCTAGGCATGTATGCGGTAATTGGATGAATCAATAAAATGTTTGTGTTCCTTCTCTACTTGGTGTTGTTAGCTTCTATTATGTTTACTCTGCAAGGTCGCTAGATAGTTAGGTGTGTCTTTGGCCCTAGCTTTTCAAGATCCTCCTTGCATCAGGTGGTATGAGAGCGAAGGTTCATCCTTGTGGAGATTGGATCATGTAGAACCCTAAATTGGATTTGGTTGTAGGGTGGCAGATCTACGGATTTGACCTATAACTTGCAGAGGGTTACGATCTTGCAGGAACCTATTTGTCAATATGGTTCGAGGTAGAGGAAATGTTGATAATGGCATGATGGACATGTTAAGACAAATTGCAACTAGATTAGATGTTGTGGAAACAACCCAAAGGAGAGGAGCACATCTTGATGATGTGAGTGATGATGAAGCAGAGGCACCAAACCCTAATCCAGAACCTGAGGAAGATCAAGATGAGGAAAGATTGTTGAGAGTATTGACTAGGGCACATTCAAAACCTATTGTTGAAGTTATTCCTTCTGATGGAAAGTTGGATACTAATGTTGTGTTGGATTGGATCTTTGACATGGAAAAGTTCTTTGATTTTGAAAGCACTCCCGATAATAGGAAGGTGAAAATTGCAGTCACTAGGTTGAAAGGTCATGCCTCACTATGGTGGGAGTATTTGCAAACTGATAGACAAAGAAGAGAAAAGGAAAAGATCAGAACCTGACTGAAAATGGTGAACAAGGTGAAGAAGAAGTTTCTTCCTATTGATTACCAAGTTAGCTTGTTGAGGAAGATGCAAAACCTAAGACAAAGGGACATGACAGTGAAGGAATACACTAAGGAATTCTACAGATTGGACATCAGATCTGGACATGTGGATGATGAGGTTGAAAAAGTGGCGAGGTACCTAAATGGATTGGGATCTGGAATTCAAGATAAAATAAGTTTTGTGAAATTGGATAGTGTGGAAGAAGCATATCAATATGCCTTGAAAGCTGAGATCTTGACAAAGAAGCATGAACAAAGACAAAGAGGTAGAGGTGGTAGATTCCAGAGAGGCAGAGGTAGATCCTATGGTGAAGGTGGCAGATCTGATAATTGCGAACAAGATAAGGGCAAATCTGAGTGGAAAACTGAAGATAAAAGAAAGACCGAGTGGAAAGGTGGTAGTTCTTACCAAGGAGGTACTAGTTCATACCGAGGAAGAGGTAATTCTTATTCTAGAGGTGGTTTCAATGGTAATTGTTTCAGATGTGGTAAGGAAGGGCATAGATCTTTTGAGTGTAGACACTCTGATGGAAATGAACAAAGTCATAGGAATGCTATGGTACAAGAGGATCTTGAGGGTTCATCAAGTAGACCTGAAGATGGAGAAAATCTGATGGTAAGAAGAACTTTGTGTAATAAGAGAGTTGATGAAGAACCTGTCCTGAGGAGAAGTCTTTTCAAAACCAAATGTAAGATGGCAGGAAAATGTTGCAAAGTGATTGTTGACAGTGGCAGTTAAGCGAATTTGGCATCTGAGGAGTTGGTTACAAAGTTGAAATTGTAGAGGTTGAGACACCCTAAACCCTATCATCTTTCATGGATCAAGGATGAGCATAAATTGTTGGTAAGTGAACAATGTATTGTGAAATTCAAGATTGGACATTACTTTGATGAAGTTCTATGTAATATTATGCCTATGGATTGTTGTCACATTTTGTTGGGTAGACCTTGGTAGTATGATAGATATGTTGGGCATGATGGTAGATTGAATCAGTATACTCTTTGGGCAAATGGGAGAAAGAAAATATTGTTACCTTTGATTGAAGTTCTAGATGAGATAAACTATACTACTGTGAAAATTTGTATGGTTAATGGAAAACAATTTGAGAAAAATATGAAGAAGAATCAAGTCTGTTTTGCTATAATTCCTAAGAGACCGAGTTGTGGTAGTAATGGCCGAGTGACAGAGAATAGTAATAGCCGAGCAACAGAAGACAATAATGACCAAGTGCCAGTAGAAATTGAAAACTTACTAAATGAATACCAAGAGATTGTTGTAGAGGATATTCTTGATGGTTTACCGCCAGTAAGAAGTATAAGACATTGTATGGATCTGATTCCTGGAGCTAGTTTGCCGAATAAAGCACCGTATAGATTGACACCTACTGAGAATGAAGAACTTAACAAACAAGTGCAGGAGTTGTTGCAGAAAAGTTTGATCAGAGAAAGTTTGAGTCCATGTGCTGTCCCTGTTGTGTTGGCACCTAAGAAGAATGGAGAATAAAGAATGTGTACTGATTCCAAAGCTATCAATAAGATAACAGTGAAGCATAGGTTTCCTATGTCGAGGATGGATGATATAATGGATTGTTTGAGTGGAGCAAAGTATTTTACCAAGATTGATTTGAAAAGTAGTTATCATCAGATCGGAATCAGAGAAGGTGATGAATGGAAGACCGCTTTCAAGACAAAAAATGGTTTGTATGAGTGGTTGGTTATGCCTTTTGGTTTGACTAATGCACCTAGTACTTTCATGAGGTTGATGAATGAAGTTCTCAAAAGATTTTTGGGTAAGTTTGTGATTGTTTATTTGGATGATATTCTGATATTTAGTAAGACTAAGGAAGAACAACTTGAGCATATTCGACAAGTGTTGCAAAGATTGAAAGAGGAGAAGTTGCCGATTAATTTGAAGCAATGTTCCTTTATGCAAGAGGAGATTGTGTATTTGGGATTTGGGATTTGTGATTTCAGTTGATGGTTTGAAAATGGATCCTGAGAAGGTTAAAGCAATTCTGGAGTGGCCTACACCTGAGAATGTGGGTGAGGTAAGATCATTTCATGATTTGGCTAGTTTTTACAGAAAGTTCATTAAGAATTTCAGTTATGTTTGTAATGCTATGACTGAGACTATGAGAGGAGATAAAAAGGATTTTAAGTGGACATGGAGCTAATAAGAGTTTTGAGACTTTGAAACAAAAGGTTGTTGAGTTACCTGTGTTAGCTTTGCCTGATTTCAATAAGGTATTTGAAGTCGAGTGTGATGCAAGTGGTAGTGCAAAAGGAGCTGTGTTGAGTCAAGAAGATAAACCTGTTGCTTTCTTTAGTGTGAAGTTGAATGATGATAAAAAGAAGTATTTTGTGTATGATCAAAAGTTTTACACTATTGTTTAAGCTTTGAAAAAGTGGAGGCATTATTTGATTCCTGAGGAGTTTGTGTTGTATACTGATCATAAAGCTTTGCAGTATTTGGGAAGTCAACATAGGATGAATCAAAGACATGTGCAGTGGGTTGAATATTTATAGAGTTTCACATTTGTAATCAAGCATAAGAGTGGAGTTACTAACCGAGTTGCAGACGCACTGAACAGAAGACGTTCTTTGTTGACCGAGATGAAGGTTGCAGTTCTTGGTTTTGATGAGATGAAGGAGTTGCATGATACTGACCCTGATTTTTCTGAGGCATGGAGAGAGTGCAGAGCACCAAATTTGTCGGAACAACCAAGTAAGTTTGAGGAGTATTTCATTCAAGAAGGTATGTTGTTTAAATGAATTCAGTTGTGTATACCAAGAAGTTCCATGAGAATTAATTTGATTAAGGAAGAGCATTGTGGTGGTTTGGTTGGACATTTTGGAATTGATAAGACATTGAGTTTTCTAAGGAAAAGTATTATTGGCCACATATGTATAAGGATGTTTAGAAGTTTGTAAGGAGTTGTGGTATTTGTCAAGTTGCAAAAGGAGTAAGTCAGAATGCTGGATTGTATACACCTATTTCCGTTCCTGAGAAACCTTGGAGTGACATCACTATGGATTTTGTTTTTGGATTACCTAAGATAGCAAGAGGGTATGATTCCATATTTGTTGTTGTGGATAGATTTTCTAAGATGGCACATTTCATACCATGTACGAAGACATCACATGTAGTGCATGTTGCTGAGATTTTCTTCAAAGAGATTGTTAGATTGCATGAATTACCTAGAAGTATTATTTCTGACTGAGATAGTAAGTTTGTTGGTTATTTTTGGAGGACTTTGTGGAAGAAGATGGATACTGAGTTGAGGTTTAGTTCTACATTCCATCCACAGATAGATGGACAGACAAAGGTTGTAAATAAAAGCTTGGGTAATTTGCTAAGATGTTTAGTTGGAGATAAGCTGAGTAATTGGGATATGGTATTGGCACAAGCTGAGTTTGCATATAATAATTCTGTGAATAGGAGTACAGGGAAAACACCTTTTGAGATTGTTACTAGAATATAGCCTAGAGGAGTATCAGATTTGAGGGATATTGTTGGTGAAGAAAAGATAAGTGCTGAAGGGGAAGTATTTGCTGATTTTATGAAGTCTTTACATGAGGAAGTGAAGTTGAAGTTGGAACAAAGTAATCAGAAATATAAGGAAAATGCCGATAAGTCTAGGAGACATCATGTTTTTGGAGTTGGTGACGAGGTAATGGTTCATTTGAAAAAGGGCAGATTTCTTGTTGGAACATACAATAAGATGAAAATGAAGAAGTTTGGTCCTTGTAGAATTTTGAGGAAGTTTGACAGTGGTAATGCTTATAAAGTTGAGTTACCTGATGACATGGATATATCTCATATATTCAATATTGTTGATTTGCATAAGTATCATGAGTCAGATGATGAAGTTGTTATACCAGATGATTATCCTAAGAAGCAGGTTGAAAAGGTTGAACAAATATTGGATCGGAGGATTGGTAAAAGCACAAGAGGAAAGGATTACTATGAATATTTGGTGAAGTGGAAGCATAGACCAGTGGAAGATGCTACATGGATTTCTCAATCTGAGTTGGATTTAGCTCGGATTGTGACATCTCAATGATTCAGGAGAATCATTTCTTTCAACCCCGGTTGTCTGATGTAGGAGCATCCTGGGTTGCCTTGCTACCCTGCTCATTTTGTTCATTCTGCCAGTATGTGCCAAGTTGTAGTCATTGCCGAGTTGCAATCTTTGTCGAGCATTCCTGCGTGCCGAGCTGTCTAGTGTTGGCTGAGTGTTCCTGTATGTGCCAAGTTGTTCATTTTTGGCCAAGCGTTCCTTCTTGTGCCGAGTGAACCTGTTATTTGCTAATGCTCGGTCCTTCTTTGACCGAGTTTGTCTGTGTTGGGTCTTAGTTGGAGCCGACTGATGTATTTAATTTAGATCCCAAATTTAATGCTAGGATCTTGTCTAGGGATGTGTGCAGACCGTTTTGTGGTCGGCCTTCTGTTATGTGATGATCTAGAATCTTTTGTAAGTCGTTTTGGCAAGTATAAATAAGGATGTTTAGATGAAGCCAATAGATAGAGAAGGTGGTACGAAGGTAGAAGAGAAGTCTAAGTCTGAATTTTCATAAATCTTGTTGGCCGTAACCCGAAAGGCCTCATAGCCAGGCATGTATGCGGTAATTGGATGAATCAATAAAATGTTTGTGTTCCTTCTCTCCTTGGTGTTGTTCTCTGTGTTGTTAGCTTCCCTTGTGTTTACTCTGCAAGGTGGCTGGATAGTTAGGTGTGCCTTTGGCCCTGGCTTTTCATGATCCTCCTTGCGTCATCAACCTTCTTCATGCATAAGTCAAAGAAAATCGTTCCAAAAAAAATTGTTACACCACGCATTAAAAGAAACTTCATGCCTTCAAATCAAGAAAAATGTCTCCAATCCAACCTATAGCAAGGTATATGCCAGCTAAGATGACTCTTATATTGCTCGTTATTTTTGTTTGAAATCATCGCTTTGAATGAGGCCCCCACACATAATTAATCAGAAGTTTCTTGATTTTTATCAATAATATTTGACACGAACTTTGATTTAATGTTCAGTTACAAGCCATTAAAGAAGCCGCCTGCACTTACCTCAATTCTGAAATATTAAATCAATTCCCCTTTTAATTTAGTTACACTCCAAGGATATTAATCCAATGACATAACCATCCAACTTGGCATATGATCTCACATGGCAGCTAGGCTGACTTGGCACAAGTCAATAGGCAAGTAGGCAGCTCAACCAAACACTCAACCAGCTCAACTAGACAACCAACCATTTCAAGCACGTCAAGCACCTCAAAGTTTCAAACTCCTTAACCAAGTAAGCAAGTAGCTCAACCAATTTTCTATTACTTTGAGTAATTCTTGAGATTTATACGACATTGATCATCAACCTTTGACATCAACAACAACATATTCAACACAAACAAAAATCATTTTGCCAATAAAGTGGTGTACACCTTTTCACACCTAGGACCTATGAAACCAAAAGGTGCATTATTGATTGTTGTCACCATTTCCCACCAATATGGTAATCTCACTAAGTTAAAAGGAAGACCATCGGCATAAATATAACATGCAGGTTTTTTCCTCTAGAATGTCTATTGTTTTATTTTAAAATGCTTTAATCAATAGGTCTCTTTGCAAGGTGTGGGATCTTCTTCTTGGATATAGGGTGTCTCCAAGAAAGGATGCTAGTAGGCCATTATTGAATTCTTAGGTGCCTTCAATGATGTTTTCCTTGCTAAAGAATGAGATTTTAATTTTTCTCTCAATCAGCATTAGCTACTTCTTGTTCTTTAACGAATGTCATAATTTTCTCTTTTGGAAACCCCTTATTTTTCCCTCCACATATTCTAATTCCATGCCCATTTATATTACATAAGTGAGCTTTCACTTGACTATATGAGCTCTTAATTGGACTTCGCAATCATTATATTTCCAAATAAAAGCCCCCCTCCTAGAAGTTGATCAAGCACCGTAACATATTTTCATAGAGGAGATGCTTTATCATATTTAAATTTTTTATCTATCTCAACTCCCGCTGAACTCGAATTAGTGGCCATTCCAAAAATATTGCAAATTTTCTATTATAAGGCATTTAAAAATTTTAAACAAAAAAAAAACCAATCATACAATTAGTATGAACTAATGAAAGTAAAAATAAAATTACTAAAAAAATTTATAACTTATATTTTCTTTTAAAAACTTGTTATCTTCAAAAAATCTTGAAAAAAAAAATTAAAATTTTGAAAAAAAATCGTTAAGAAACTAAAAGAACTAGTTAAAATACTTAGTTTAGACGAATATATCTCTTTTAAGAAAACTATATTAACCTTCTTGGCACTTTGTGAATTTTCTCCTTAAAAAAACCAGCTACCTTTCAAAATACAAAAATGGATTAGCGAGAATGAGTTGTGTGAAATTGAGTTATGTTTATCAAACAACAAACAATAAGAGGTGTGTTTTAGGTTTTAGGTTGCTTTTAGATTTTTGTTTTTTTGTTTTTTTGTTTGTTTGGGTTTTAAAAATCAATTTGTGGCTTCTTTTGGTGTCCTAATGTGTTGGCACACTGGCAAGAGCATCCCAGCTGCCTTGGGTTACTTGTGGGTGCACCATAGTATCCAAGGCAGCTGGGACACTCTCAGTCTGCTCTCAGGCCGCTCCCATTGCCACTCCCATGCCAACATTGTTGGGTACAGGTCGAAGACCCCTTATAGGAGAATCCGACAACTTAGGTTTTAGCATTTTTTAATGTTTGGATCACCAATGCCCTTGGTTTTGTGAATTGGTTCCACCTCAAGTTGCACTTCATTTGACATGCAGTCCATACTTTTAAATGGGCTTCAGGTTTTGGTAAAATATGTTTGAATATTATTTATTATTATTCAAATAACAAAAGATCACTTTCCATAAAAAGGAGTAAAAAACAAAAAGTAGAAATATTAAACAGCCATATAAGGAAGAGATATAGGTAGCGACAACATTGGAGAGATACATTTTGGGAAACAAGAAACTAGTCTACGACCAATGAATTCAATAGGGTGCTACATAATACACAATCAATGCCTTGGTATGCATGTAGAATAAGACTCTTTCATTATTTTGTAATGTCCCCGTTTTTCAGTCTTCTAAGATTAGCTTGGTTTGGCGACCCTCGCAAGCTAATCAGATTATCAAAGGGGGTCAGTTGGCGGAAGCAGTGTTGGGATTCCATTCTAGAGGTTCAGGTTACCAAGTCTGCTCTTCGTTCGGGTCAATTTGGTCAACTTACTATTTTTAGTAAGTAGTATTTTGGATATGGCCAAGGTTAGCAGGGTGTCTGCACGGGGTGTCAGATGTTTCTGGATTGAGTTTCAAGGGATCTCCAATTTGAGAGACTTACTATTTATAGTAAGTCTATTTTTGGCAGTTGGCTATTTCTGGCAGGGCAGTTGGAGTTTGAGGTTCTGATGTCAGAAATGAGTTTATCGCAGTCAGTGGATTTCAGTGGCTTCTTATTTTAACTTGTTGTTATTAAATTAAGTTATTTTAATTTAATAACTTTACGACTTTATAACTTTATTGTTATAAAATGAAATTGTGATAAAGAAGCCTCTTAAGTGAAAAGAGTGAAGTTGAAGCTTTTTCCAAAAAAGCTATATATTCATTTCGAAAAAGCACTTTTGATTACCCATTGATGATTTGATAAAAAACTTATGTTGAAAGAGAATTGGTTTTTTCTTGGATTGAGCTAGGGTTTGATCTTCTTCAAGGAGAGTATGTTGAGCTTCTTCTGGTGTTGCTGAAGTACGATATTTGGTCTTCAGATCTGGAGAGAATATCATTGCATTTGCTAAATGTTTACTGAGTTGGGCAAATCTATTTGCAATCTGATTTGAATTTGCCAGGAAATCGAATTTGGAGAGACAAGGGTTTGAGTTTGGTCTTCACTTGTGGAGAAAACTCTTTCAGAATTTCTTGTGCTGAGAATTGGTCACATTTCTATTGAATTGTGAGTTGCTGTTGATGTTAGGCAAAGAAATCATGGCTGCTGTACATCATCTACAGGAAATTACGGGCTGTCGCAAGGAGTTGCATTTTATTTGTTGAAGCTGCGATTTCCTTCATTGAAGCTGTGTTACCATTCTTGGTGACAGCTGGGGTTATTTAGTGACTGCGGAATTGTGTTAGAGACCGCATTTGAATTTGGTGTTTGTTTGCTGGAGGCTGCGATAATTTCTGGACTGCACATAATTCTTATGCTACATATGGTGTTCAAGAGGGCTGCTAATTGGTGTTAACTTCTTCCAATTAGACTGCGTAAGGGATCCTCAAGGACTTGGACGCTATCTTTGCTGCTGGCGTCACCTCTCGCAAATATCGAAATCTATCAATTCAGCGCCATTCTCTTAAGGTGCTATTTTGTGTTAAATTGTATGAATGGTTATATAAAAGATTTCAAATTTTCGGACTTTAATGAATTTGTAAGCATTCAAACTTGAATAGTTACTATTGTTCTTATTGGAATGTTGAGAAGGTTTACAAAAAACATATATATATATTTTGGGAAACACAAACAAATTGCAATTTGAATTAGGAAAAAACCAGATTGTTTTGAGAGCCAGCTGGGTTCTTCACATATTTCTTGGGCAAGTAACATGGGATGAGATGGCTGTATAATAGAAAGCTTGAAAATCACTTTCCCCTTCCCATTTTATTAAAATATCTCACCCACCACAGAAATAAATTGAACATAAAGAAAACCCAAAACAACCAGCAACCACATTTAAGAAGCAAGTTACACAACTGAATGTTTGAGATCTAAGGGATTGTCTTCCATACCTGCAAGGTTGCAACAGCCTCAACAGCCCCAGCTGCCCCTAACAAATGGCCAATCAATGATTTTGTGGAGTTCACCTTCAGCTGAAAATAATATCATTACTTCAGCTTAACAAAGTTCTTGAAAATGCATGAAGAAAAAGTTTTGAATGTAAGTACAAAGTAATGTCCAAACAACAAATACAAGGAAGCATATGCACCTGAGGGTTCTGACCAAAACATTGGATCAAGGCATTGTATTCTCTCAGATCACCTGATTTGGTAGAAGCTGCATGAGCATTAACATAGTTCACGTCTTCTCTTGCTACACCTGATTGTTTCAGAGCCTTTTCAATACACAGAAGTATCCCTGTACCTGTATATCATATTCACCGCCATAGAAATGATCATCATTCTGTCTTTTCTCAAACCTTTAATAGAGAATTTATCATCTCTTCAGGAAGATACCTTCAGGATGGGGCTCAGTCAAATGATAAGCATCAGAGCTCAAACTTCCTCCTAGAAACTCTGCATATATCTTTGCTCCTCTTTTCTGCCAAGCTCATTGAAATACAATGGACATTATTATTAATTTTTGGGATCATTTTTTATATTTGAATAATACATCAGGGAGCTTGTTTTAAGAGTTTCATCTTTACTGAGCTGGGGCAATCCTCTGACAAGCAATGTTATACCTTTGCATGTTCTAGCTCTTCAAGAAGTAATACACCTGATCCTTCACCCATAACAAATCCATCTCGATCCTGACAAGTGCAGTAGAGAAAATCACATGTTTAGCCATCTTTATAAGATCACACTCTCAATATGAATCAGACAAAAGCATGAAGTGTATATTGATTTGTAAATTATACAAGATAATAACAGTTATTCTGGATTCCTACACCAAGTCCATAGGGTAAATACGCATAATGTATGTCAAATTCTGCAGCCCGTTACAAATATACAGTAGGATTGAAATTGACAATTGATGGAAGTATTGTGTATGCTTCACTACTGGAGAGCACTCAATCCCAAAGGAAACTTGGAATATCAGAATTGTGAGGATTGGACTGAAGCCTATGTACCTTGTGGATCATAAAGTTTTAATGGTTAAGGAAAAATTGAAGGGGCAAAAATTCATACAGCGTCCCAAGGACGTGATGCCTGTGCAGGGTTATCATTTCTTTGTGATAATGCTCTGCATGCTATAAAGCCTCCTATTCCTGTAAACAAATACACATCCCCATAAGTTGAATACTTTCAATGAATCGATCATGCTCTAAAGTCTACATATAACAGAAGATTAGAAAGCAATAGCACACATGCTTAACTAAGCTTCCTAATATCTCTAATTGTTCAACAAAATAGAAGATACCCAATGAGGATATTATAACACCACAAACCAATAGAGATAATTTTTTACAATCTGCAAATAATCAGTAGCACACAGTACACATAATGTGTTGATAAACCCTAACTTTGGTATGTTGTGATGGTTAAGTTGTGTTGTTATTGCCATCAAGGTTCAAATCCCATTGGGGATGAGGTCCCCCATTTGTGGCCTCACCGATTCATAGCTCCGGGTCAAAGCATTTACCCCTCTTTTAAAAAAACAGTGTTGATAAACCCCTCCGAACTTACAATTCAAAAGTGGCATCAAAAGCAAATGAGTTGAACAGTGTACTCACCAATTGGAATAATTGCCGCATCAGAACCACCACAGAGCATTACATTCTGACGACATAAGCACCACTGAAGTTTCAGCTTTCAATTTGCAATTTAATTAAGTGGTAATTTTGCTTGATTCCAAGAATAGTTGTGCTAAAACAAGATTCCTAATAAAACTTACAGCTTCACCCCGAATGATATGATTGGCAGCACTTAAAATACAGAAATTACTTGTGGCACAAGCAGTGGAGATTGAATAATTTGGTCCCATCCAACCCTGTAAAGTTATTAAAGGTGAAGGATATGGTGACCCTTTATGTCTGCAAATATGCATTGAACATGATCCGGAAAACCACTGAAATGACATTTCACAGAGAAACATTTACCAGATCCATGGCCAGTATAGCTGAACCCATATTTGTTGTTGCAAATGGTATACAGAAGGGATTCATTTTCCTGTAAGAAATCCTCAGAGCCTCTACTGCATCATTAAAAACCTGTTTGTAACTTGATTGTATTAGCCACAACAATAACAAGTGCCTAAAAAGTGTGCTAGTGCTATAATAATATTTCATGATTTTTCATTTTAATGACATCAATTCTGAATAAAATTTATCACACAGAACCTCTATCACACAATGACACAGAATATTTCTTTTTTCTGCTGCAATTAAGGAAGAAAATCTCTCCTTTCTGCTGCACTCCTGCAATGCTATCAATTTCATTTGGCTGGTATTAGGAAGGAAAAATTCTTATTGACGGTTCTATGGATTTGTTTCATTTGCTGATGGGTAACAATTACATTGTTATTGTTACCCTTTCCCCCCCTTCCCAGTACATTCTGTTGTGTTTTCTTTCTGCATGTAATAACACAAAGAATGGTTGCAAGAGTGCTGCAGAAATGAGAGATTATTAGACTCATTTGCAACAGAAAGAAGAAATATTCTGCATCACATGGTATCTTTATAATAGTTTTTTTCAATATATTCCTAGAAATTAGAAATTTAGAACCCTTTGATCCAAAAAGCAGATTGTTGAGGTGAGACTATTCTGGTCTAGGTGTCACTAACATTCATTTTGTGAAGTCCTTGAGCCTTAAATAAAGTGTTGAGCCGGGAATCGGTTTTATCAGCAGGTGAACTGTACTTTGGTCGATTTCATGTTAGCAGTCACCCAAAATATTACACAAATGAGTCCAAGTGTCGCAATGCAAGCGATAAAAGTTTGTGCTTTTCCTTGTGTGTTGAAACCTAAGTTGCCAGTTCAGGTTCGGGTTCAGGTTCAAGTTCAAATTCTAAGAACCAGTTCGCTGGTACAGCAAAATTTTGAAATGGGGTTTGGGTTCGTTAGTACAAAAATATATAAAAATTATATGTGTGTGTGTGTGTGTGTGTGTGTGTGCGCAGCCTAGAAGCATGAATTAAGATTAGAATGTCACATAGTATCATAAAAACAACAAAAACACCATAAACTTGTAATCATAGCATCATATCAACATCAATATATTATAATAATAATATTGAGTTCAAGTATCATTGTTTTGACTTTCAACAATTGGAACTTTATACTAGGTTTCAATCATCTAATGGATTATCTAAATCTTCACCTTCTTCTTCCTCTTCATCAAAGGCATTAAGTTGATTCACAAACAGTGCCAATGCTAATGGGATCAGCTGTGCCAATAATATTCTCGCTTTCCAAGTCCTCAAATGCTTATTACTTTTTCACTGTTAGAGAGCTTGTTTGTTTGTAATTAATATCCTACTTGAAAAATGTTAAAAAATTAGCTTGCAACTCCCTTCACCTATTGAAGATATTGTTTAATGTTTAAAATATAATTTATCACTATAGAGAGCTTGCAATTAATCGGACACGAGTCATTATCAGCAATTGGATATAAAAATTTCATTGGAAGAAATCTTGAGGGCTAGTTTAATTTGATGTAATAAATATCTGAACTTCAATAAATTTAGTTTTGTAATGTTAAAGATCTTATTCAAATTCTGTAATAATTGTTTCCCGCACTAAATTATAGAATGTTTCTTAGTGGAAATGTACTTGCTTCGCACTTGGTTTGCCTGGGTCTGCCCTAGTTTGACCCTAGTTCGACCTGGGTTCACCCTGGATGAACCAACCTGACTGGGTTCGGACCCTGGCTGAACCAGGGTCCCAGACAGGCAAACCAAACTTCATAGGTTCAAACCACAATACAAGTAGCAATTGCCTGATCATCACAATGTATGCACTATATACTGTGGCCAACATGCAGAGGGAAAACACCTGGAGGTTCCATACTGGTGGAAGCAGCAAAAATGTTTTAAGACAAACAGAAATGGAATTCAAAAGATTTTACTCGGTCTTTTAAAAAATATTTGGATGCATGATCTTCCTTTTCTCAGTTTTGGGATTTTGTCGTAGTCCATAGACAAGGAATAAAGACCAGAAAATAAAAGATTAGAAAAATTGTAGTGTTGTAACCTTCATGTCTGTACTTGTAATGTCCCCATTCTAAGTGAGCATCTGAGTTATTAGATTTAGCTTATTACCGGGTCCTTGTAGGCTAATACTGATGATTAGAGGACCTTGTTGAGGGTTATGGCTCCGTTTGATGGGACTTTCTATTTATAGTAAGTCAAGGGATGGTTCCGATGAGCTCAGGTGAGTTAGAGGAGTTGAATGATGCTCTTTGTTTATATTTTTGGCTTCCGGTTTGGGCTCCAAGAATCTTGGAGGGAGAGTTTATTTTTAGTAAGTCACCTCATCAGGTTCATTCATCATTTTTCTTCACCAAGATCACGCCTATGCTATCAGATTTGGATTCTGATGCTTCTTTAGTCATTTTCGCAAGATGGGTGAATTATGATTATTATTTAATTAAACTGGCTAAGGTTGCTATTTTTGTTGGGATTGCATATTGGACACCTTG
Organism: Chamaecyparis obtusa; assembly: GCA_027943335.1. Classification (NCBI taxonomy): domain Eukaryota; kingdom Viridiplantae; phylum Streptophyta; class Pinopsida; order Cupressales; family Cupressaceae; genus Chamaecyparis; species Chamaecyparis obtusa. The sequence continues at coordinate 53,396 of BSBK01002859.1, forward strand.
GTGTTATAGCTCGTTGGAACCGGGTTGAGAAGTTTTAAATCTTGAGCACATAAAACAAGGACCCTATGTGTCAGAATATCATTATATTAATAAAAAGGTCATTTTTGGAGCAATGGGGGAGTTTAAATTAATAAAGTGACTTTATTATATGTCATCTTTAAATTATAACATAAAGTTGCTTTATGAGAAATGAAATTAAAGTAAATTAAAGAAGATGAAGACAAATGAAAATTGAATATTATAAAAGGGGATTCAGATTTCATTTCATTCATTTTATTGTGCATTTGATATTATTGATTTGTGTGAAGAGAAATTTGGAACAAAGGTTTCAGAATTTCAGACTTGGAGAATTGTGAATTCTTCGAAGTTTTTACAAGCATTTGAGGTGTTGAAATAAACATTGAGATTTGCTACAGTGTGGGCTTCATTCAGAAGTTCAATTTGAGCTTATAGGAGAAGAATCAATACAGAGTTTGGTCTTCATATTTTGGAGAGAACTCTGCAAATTTTGATGAGCAATGAGTGGTATTTGATTAGTAATTTAATGTGCTGCTGGATTGTAATTGTTAGAATTTAATGTGGCTGCTGTACATTTTCTAGCAAGGGTCGTACAGATTTCTTGCAAGGCCATACATGCTGTACGGAATTGGGCTGAGATGTGTGGAGTGGTGTTGGATGCTGAAGTTATATACCGTGTTTGCCTTGATTGTAAGAAATCCTAGTTGTTAGCTTTGAGGAAGGTTGTGACAAAGATTGGAGGGCTGCATTTTGGAATCATCATTGTGAAGTGAGGATATAAATTGCTGGTTCCTATTCTTCAAGAGCTGCAGATCAATATTCAACAGATTTACTTTGCAAATTAAGGTGCAAGTGTTTTCTTTTTAACATTTGTAATGTTTTGAAAGTAATAAGTTTCATTATTGATAATTGATGAGCATACAAGGCAGATTGGATTGCTGTTATTAAATGATTATAATGAGAAATTCAGTCATTTTCTATCAATGATTTTAATTGGAAATTTGCAAAAATAGATTATAAGTTTTGGAACTTAGAAAAATTGCAATTGAAATTGAGATAAGAGCATAAATGCAATAGAGAGCTAGTTGGGCTCATTACAGTACTCCATGAGTGTAAGTTGTAACACCAAAGAGGTGTTCTTGGTGTTGGGACGAATTGCACGTGTATGGGATCTTGAGTATGTGAAGTCGAGCTCTATATAAGCCCTATTGCATTTTGCAGTTGTGAAGAGATTGAAACATAGTGACGCAAGGGGCTCTTGAAGCTCACTCTTGTTGAGTTTTTAACTAGGTTGTGTTACTCCATGGTACATGGAATGTTCATAGTCAATTGTCCTACTATGTCCACACTTCTCTTATCTCTTATTGCTCTCTACTTTGCTATCTGGGTGGGTGTGTGTTAAAATCCACAATTAATGTAGAGAAGGATAATATTGAAGGTCTTATGAGTTGTATATCCATTAGTTGCTGACCACTTGGAGTATAACTCCACATTTACAGATCAAGTGGTATCATATCAAGTTTTTATAACCTATGTTTGTGGGATTTTGATCATAGTTGGATTATTTTCAATTTCCCAATACAAGGTCTAGTGGGAATGAAATCATGGTGCCTTCTTGAGTCTAAAATTGAATCAAGAGAGTGGTTAAGAGAAAAAAGAATGGAAAGAGAGGATTATGGAGAATAGTGTAGGAAGTTGGAAAAATATATGGCTAAGATATTCGTCGAAGAACAAAAGATTTATATGCTAGAAAGCATGATGCTTTCCTTAATAAAGAATGACCCCTCCAAAGAGCATCAAGAAGAAGGTGAATTTGTGAAGAAAGGATGTAGGGAAATGGCAGTTACCTACCTCAAAGAGACTCTTAAAAACCAAGACATAGACTGACATTCAACTATAGGATGGAGATATCAGTACAAATAAATTGGACTAACGAGTGTCCAAATAGAGGTGTAATTCAGCCTACATTGGCTATATCACACCAACAAATTTCTTTTGCAAGATTGGAACTTGTTGGACATGCTCTTACATGGTATGAGAGCTATGCACACTACTTGAAGTTTCAAAAAATGCCACCAATTCCCAAGGGGGGTGATTTCAAAACATTGTTGAGAAAACAGTTCTACCCAATTTTCCATGAAGAAGAAAGAGTAATGCAATGGCATCATTGAAGCAAGAGCATGGGCAAAGCATGCATGTATACACAAGTGAATTTGGGAAGAGAGCGGTTCAGCTTGGAAAAAATATTATAGGCCATGAGAATCTGACAAAGTAGGTGGGAAGATTGTTTTACCACCTACATAGTGCAATTCTCAAGGCCAAGACCCAAAACCTAGGCAAGGTTTGTGCCCAAGCACACTAACTTCATCTGGATAAGGAGGGCACCTCTTCTAAAAAGCACAAGGGTGGAGAACAGCTATATGGTGATAAGAAGAACCAAGACAGTAAATGGTAAAAAGAATGCTATTACCATGGAAAAAACAAAGGGCAAAGGTAAGAGCAAATTGTTATTGTATTCATTGTGCAAATGATGAGCATGTGGAGGAAAGGTGCTAAAATTTGCATCCAAAGTTAACACCTTCCTAGATTAAGATGTGGAAAGACAAGAACAATGTCTTTGTGGACAAAGGAAAAGAAATAGATGGCCACTCAAAGGTAGATGAATGTCTTTCTTGTCCACCCTTGTGCAAGGGTTTTGTTTCTGCGAGTAATGAAACTTTTAGTGAAAAGGATCTCAAAGTTATTTCACATCAAAATCCAAGCAAAGGTGAGAAGTTTGATGCATTGTTTGACTCGTGCTCTCAAGAAAACCTTATTTCTAGTGAATCAATGAAGAACTCGGCCTAGAAGTAGCAGGCTAGTCACATCCTTACTCCTTGAAGTGGTCAAAGGATAGTGTAAATGTGAAAGTCACAAAGCAATGTCAGTTATAGTTAGGGCTTACTTTGGAGTTTTTAGAAGAGGTAGGTTTTGATGTGGTTCCTTTAGACATTTGTGGTGTAATTTTTAGGACTTTGTATCTGTATGAAAGAGATGCAGTTTATTTCCAAAGGAAGAACCAATATAGATTGATCATAAATGGAAAAGAGTATCTCTTCAACTCTCATACTAGAAAATCCAAGATTGCTTTGGCTAGTACCTCAAAAGAAAAATGGTTGAATAATGAAAGTAGAAGGTTTTCTTTCTTAGATTTTGATGATGTAGCTGGTGCGTATGGAAAAAGAGATTCATACATGCAAAGAGCAATAAATATACACAAGACTATTTGGTAAAAGAAAGAAAGTGCACTTTGCAAGAGGTAAAGAGCCAGTGCTCCATTGGAAGCTTGGGCTGGGGGAGAAAAGTTCCTCATTCTTAGTTCCAGTAATTTTGGGACCAAAAGTCTCCCTATTGGAGAGGTATGATCCAAAAATCAGATCATTAAAGTGAGCCCATTCTGGTATAGTTGTCACTAGTGTTCAGTTGATGAGTTCTGGAGGCTCAACAATAGAACAAAGTTTTGAGCATAGATTTGGTGAGTTTCATCAGCAATAGGACTATAATTGGTTTCATATTGGCATTAGTCGAAAACAGTGCAAGCATGAATTCAAGTTAAAGAGCAAGCGACAAAAATTAGCATTTTTCCTCTGGTTGCAAAATCTCTGGTTTCCACAAGTGGTGATTACATAATTACCAAAGTCAATGCACTGTATGGTCATAGTGTATACTACATCAAATGCACAGATGAAGCAGAAAAAAGGGAATGTGTCACTGCAACTTCATATTGGCATATTTTGAGACAAACAGTAGTGGAGTTCAAAACATTTCACTTGGCCTTCTTGTATTTTTTGGATTTTTGATATCCATTTTCTTGATTTTGGGAGGTTGTTGAAGTCCATGTATAAGTGACAAAGGCTTAAAAAGGGATAAAGGTAAGCAAGTTGGAGTGTTTTAACCTTCATGTTTGTACTCTTGAGCATAAGTTGTAAGAATAGATAAGTGTTCTTGGGTGTTGAGAATGTAGGTGTGTGGAAGCTTGAGTATGTGTAGTAGAGCTCTGTATAAGCCCTTTGGTGCATTGCACTCGTAAAAAGATTGAAACATAGTGAGAGGTTGTTGAAGCTCGCTATTGTGGATATTTTACCTAGTTTGGGTTGTCCATGTTACTTGGTATGCTCTTAGTCAATTGTCCCATTGTGTTCATGTTTTTCTTATCTACTATTGCTTTCTACTGTGCTAACTGGATATGTGAAACATGTGTCTGTGTGTGAGTGCATGCACGTGTGTGTGAAACTCCATAATTAATGTAGAGAAGGGTATTATTGAAGGTGTTGTGAGTGAGTTAGTGTCATATGTCTGTAAGGTGGTGACCTATTGGAGCATAAATCCAGCCATTTTAATTTATGAATCACCCTCTGCATATATTTGAACAACAGCAACAATTGAATTGTCAGCAAGTTTTATTCGCTGAAAGCCTGAAAGAGATTAATATTTCATAAAAAATTACCTTCATTCCACCCATGGCTGATCCAATCAGCACCCCACACATTGACTTGTCCAATTCTCTTATAACTTCTTCAGTCATTTCACCATCCACCAAAGCTTTTTTACCAGCAGTGAGTAGGTAAAGCATAAATCGATCCATCCGTTTTGAGAGTTTGGGTGAAACCCATCCTTCTGTAGAAAATGATTTAATTTCACCAGCTATTTTCTACACAACAGTGACAGAACTTTTCGATCAATTACGTAGGAAAATTATATTTAACTATTTTAATAAGATAATGAAAAAATATAGCTAGCCTTGCACAGCTTTCTACACAAGAAATCAACAATCAAATCATATTAATAAAAATTCTCTTTACTTTAAAACTGAAAATAATTTACATAATGCAAGATGTCTTATTAAGAGCACACAAACTACGCATCATAAAGAAGCCCAACTAAGATGCACTCTCAAAATCATGACTCACACAGCAAGGCAATTAAATCAAATAAAAGATAACATCTAGCTAAAACACACGGTGTATTTCATGCCCACGACGATGTAAATAATGACTACTAAATATGAGAACAGACAAATCTGGGCAACTCAAACAATGTAACTTTCTATAAGCCAATTAATAAATTATGATAAATATGGCAAAAATTACCGTTGGAAAGTCTGTACAATCAAATCTTTCAATACCAGTGATACCACTCTTCCCTTGAAGAAGATTGTCATAGAATGTGTCTGGATCATGGCCAAGACAAGTTGTGACACCCATTCCAGTTACGACAACCCTTCTTTTTTGGGTATCCAATTGTTTCTTGTTAGCAGCTTCCTTTACAGGTAGCATAGCAGTAGCCATAACTTGGCCTGAAAGTAAAAGAAACTTTATCAATTACCAAGGTATTCAAATAGATCAGCAAAATAAAAGCTCATACAACATCAGAGACGTTCAACAGAAATAGTGCCAGACATAACCAACACCATAAAAAAAATTAAAAGAGAACTTTTAAATTTCACTAATCTTTGCGAGGACACTTAGTGGTTGATGACACAAGTGTTGAAGATTCATGAATTCTGTTGAAAGGAAAAAATATAAAAATAAGAGTTGATTACAACTAACATTGCTTATTCCTTTAAGGTTTTGCATTACTAGCAAAATGGTGAACATAAGAGAGTAACGGCAGCATAAACTGTGGCACACAAAAGGTTCGCAGATGAAAATCACACCAGGCATATTTAATCTTAGTTCAATAGAAAGCAGTATTCTTTTTACATTATATGAACAAAGAATTTATACTGCCATGTGCCAGCATTCTTTTTTTAAGTTTATTAATCTATTTTTCATAGTTTGCAGTGTCAAAAAGTAATTCTAAAATGTGAGCATCATCACCATGTCTTTGTGTTCTGAAGATTATAAAAAGGCTATGCTGGACTTTTTAGGGATAGTTGTTAGTCCATTAATTAAGCATTACATGCAGGAGTAGACTAAGAGGGTACATAATGGATTTACTATTTTTTGAAATCAATACATACACTTGTAGTGCAACAAGGCAAAATTAGTTATGACACAACTACTCGATAGTGGATAAAATTAGTATTTTAGCATATAAACTTTCCATATTGTTCTTGATAAGTTAGTTAATGAGATATACATGTTTCACCCTAACAATGGAGATGTTCATAAAGGGAATAAAAGAGGTGATTTTACAGATACCTCAGAATCTAGTTTCAAAAGCTAAACTCTGATGGAGTGTTCATCATGCTGAGAGGTGTAACTACAATGGTGGCAAAGGAGTGCATTGTATTTGTGTGTGTTCACAAAAAAACTGTTAACATAAATTTTGTGGCCATTTACATGTCAATTAACAATTAGTATGTATCTTTCCATACATAGTTTTTAAAATATAATTAGTAAAAGACATCATTTAAATATTTAAATATCCTATATTAGTATATTATTAAATAATAATAATATTAATTTAATTATTAATTATGTTTCAGCATCTTTTAGATAGATGTATTTAAGAGTATTATACTAGTGACAATCCTACTTCCAAGGGGCAAGGTATCCTTATCGGACACTCCTTAGGTTCTTGTGTATATAACCATTTGATTAAGTTGGGTCTTTAATCCAACAAAAGGGCTAAGTCAATTGGCTTGGTCAAGGGGCTGTAACATCTTCCTTGGCGCTTTAGGTTGATGGATTATTAGCCTATTTAATGGGTTCCTATAAGCTAATGAGTTAGGGTTAGGGAACTCGTGATAACAATTTGATCCAGCAGTTGGCAATGGCAGATGTTCTAATGAGCTCTGATGATTGAGACATGCACAACACCCTTTTCTGGAGCGGTTTTGAATGATTTTCCCCATACTATTTTTAGTTAGTTTTTGGCACCAACTAAGCCAGTTATTAGTATTGCTATTTTAAGATAAGCATTAGTATTACTATTTTAAGATATGCAGGTGGATGTAACTAATATTGATATCCACATATTCGATATAGTCTAGTGCTTTAATTTAAAACAACGATAAATTATTAAGTTGAATTAAATGTTTAACTTTGTCATTTATTTAAATATTTGACTATATGCGTCCAAAAGTTAAATTTAGAAAGGGCTAAGTGCTAAACATTAAATAAATGGACTTTCTAGGTTTGAGCACCCGATTTGTGAGAAGGGATCTAAATTAAAATTATAGAGAAACCAAGGCTGGGCATGGGAATTAGAGAGCCTATAAAAGAAAAGTTTAGGAGCTCATTTTGTTATGCTTGGTTGGATATTTTAGAAATCTCTCTTGCCGGTTGAACTTGTTCATCTTGTGGCTTTGTGAGGACAAAAACCCTGGCAAGGAACATCGTCTATGTTGGTGAAAGACCCAATCCGGAAGGTTTTTTAGTTGTTTCATCTCAGGAATTGCATTTGTGCCTCACTGGTTGTCAAAGATTCAATTTTCTTCTTCAGATTTCAGAGAATTGATTGATAGAGATTATTCACAGGGTTTGAAAGAGAAGGGCTTAGAGTTTTTTGCAGATTTTGAGCTGTTTATTCTTGCTTGTGCTGGTCATACCATTCTTGGCTGATTGTACTATTTGGCTGGGAGGATGTGAGCCTTCAGGAATATGTTAAGTTTAGACCAGGTTTTAATACTCTAAGTGTTTGTCAATTTCTTATTCTCTTATATATGAATTTTTTGTTATTATATCTCAGTTAAATATCCTGCGGACCTGTTAATAATTATTTGCAGATTCCTTTTAAATACTAGAAACATTGGTAATTTGTATCGCCGTATTCTTGGTCTGCATATCATATTGTATATATATGTATAAGTGGAGTCATGTCCACAATGGAACATGACTCCATGTGGAGTCACGTTCCATCGTGGACGTGGCTCCATTTACATTCGCACCGTTTGATACTGCCCATCCCGATTACATTATCGACAGTCACCTATAACCGGTGCAACACTTAAACAAAGTAGATGGCATCAAAGCATAACCACCGATTCATATTAGTTGACACAAATCATTCTAAGCATGATGATAACCAATACTCATATTGGTATCGTAATTTTAATAAATTGAAACCGATACTTATATTGGCATAGTAATAGGCTTCACAATTTAATATAATATCAATTGGTATTAATATAAATAATATAATGATTTTATAACTATATTCTAAATATATATATATATATAGAATAATAACGTACATTATTATTACATATATATATATATATATGGGTATACACATATAATTACAATAATCATTGTATATCGTTTATCATAGATTTACTGACCGAAGCTATAATTTATTAACACTCCCTCTTAGCTAGGGAAGATAAAAAATCAACAATATGCTTCTATCAAATATCAACTAAATAATAACTGTGATCTGTTTCAACGTCACATGATGACTATCACTTTCAATAATTGTGATCTGTTTCAGCGTCACATGACGACTATCACAATATAAGTACCGGTGATCTATTTCAGCGTCACACGACGACTATCACCTTCAATATTTGTGATCTGTTTCAGCGTCACATGACAACGATCACAATAGCTAGGTACCAGTGATCTGTTTTAGCATCACATGACGACTATCACCTTTAGTACTGTGATCTGTTTCAGCATCACATGATGACTATCACAGTACGAGATCATGGTCATTTTAAGGAACTCAATCCACCATGTAATAATTCATTTATCATGATCTGTTTCAGCCATCACATGAGGTCTATCATGATAAAAGATAGTTATTGTAAGATCGTCACCTTTCAATAACATCAAAGAATACAAGTGATGATCATTGGAAGTCGTCACCTCCATATGATTTACATAGGTTCATAAAATAACATTTATTATTAATAATCAAAATTTACAAATGTATCAAGTTTATCTTAGAAGAGTTCTTTCATCACAGAACTCCCTCTTAATCATAAGATATCTTGAGATTTCTTTTAGAATAGATCTAACTTCCAATTTGGATCTCTAACTTCGGCAAGTGAAGCTTACATTTTAAGTCTGTCGGGGCAATTTGTTGCCGTGTGTCCATAATTGTCGCATCTATAACATTGTACCTTTTTGAGTCTGTCAGGACATTTCACTGTGGTGTGCCCATAGTTATCACATCTATAACATTGTAGGTTAGATGTATCCTTTTTCTTGAAAAATTGCTTATCGTTAGAGAACCTGCTCTTCTTCCTTTTCAATTTTGAGACTAGAGCTTGTGTATCTTCATTTACCGATTTCATGATTCCTCTAGATATACGATTGTACTCTTCTTGAATGCAGTCGGCTTTTAGACGATCAAATTTAGGAGGTTTGGATCGAGTACTGACTCCTTGTCTAAAATTTTCCCAAGAGATGGGGAGCCCATTTAGAGTTATCATAGTTAACTCCTTATTGTCATAAGTGTGACCAATTGAAGATAGTTGATTCCTTAGTTCTGTTATCCTCATAAAATATGCAGTAATGGTCTCTCCTTTATTCATTTTAATATTAGAGAGTTGATTTTTAAGAGTGAGGATTCTGCTTGTGTTGTTAATTTCAAACATGTCCTTCAGGGCTTTAAACATGTCATATGCAGAGTCTAACTTTGTAATCATAGGTAGTAGGTGATTCTTCACTCCGTCTACTAATAAGTCCATTGCTTTAATATTATCCTTCTCCCATTGACTCTGATCATTACTTCCTTCAGGTTTAGTGGGATATTCTTTTACAGTTTTCAATTCATTCTTCCTTAGCACTAACATCATTTGAAGTTTCCACGAGTCATAGTCAAAAGCACCTTCAAGTCTGTCTTCGGGTCTGATTCCATTCATCATTTTAAAATTACAAGATTTTAAGAGAATATAATTCTGATCTAATCGGATCTTCCTTCAGGCTGTTTAGGCTTTGTAGAAGTAACTTGGCTCTGATACCATGTTAAATTTAGACCAGGTTTTAATACTCTAAGTGTTTGTCAATTTCTTATTCTCTTATATATGAATTTTTGTTATTATATCTCAGTTAAATATCTTGCGGACCTGTTAATAATTATTTGCAGATTCCTTTTAAATACTAGAAACATTGGTAATTTGTATCGCCGTATTTTTGGTCTGCATATCATATTGTATATATATGTATAAGTGGAGTCATGTCCATGCTGGAACATGACTCCATGTGGAGTCACGTTCCATCGTGGACGTGGCTCCATATACATTCGCACCGTTTGATACTGCCCATCCTGATTACATTATCGACAGTCACCTATAACCGGTGCAACACTTAAACAAAACAGATGGCATCAGAGCATAACCATCGATTCATATTAGTTGACACAAATCATTCTAAGCATGATGATAACCAATACTCATATTGGTATCATAATTTTAATAAATTGAAACCGATACTTATATCGGCATATTAATAGGCTTCACAATTTAATATAATATCAATCGGTATTAATATAAATAATATAATGATTTTATAACTATATTCTAAATATATATATATATATATATATATATAGAATAATAACGTACATTATTATTACATATATATATATATAGAATAATAATGTACATTATTGTTACATATATATATATATATATATGGGTATACACATATAATTACAATAATCATTGTATATCATTTATCATAGATTTACTGACCGAAGCTATAATATATTAACAGAATAGGGCGAATAGGGTGTGGAATGTCTATTTGGGCATGGTTGTGGCATCCGAACCTTGTTACATCATATCTACACCAAGCCATCCCCTTTGGATATACTTTGAAGGAGGCACTTAGGGTTTTTGTATACTAGTTTGCTGGTTTATTACTGCTGTTCAATATTTTATGTGATCAGCAAATGGGTATGTTAAATAATTGTTTATAATAAGATTAAGACTTCTGGGTATCTCTAGTTTTGCTCAAGCTTTTTTCAGATTATAGCTGATAATGAACATTTAAAATATTGTGTTTGAAGGCTATTTCCTTTATTTATTTGCTACAATAAATCCGTATACATTGCAATACATTTCTGCATTTCTATCTCCTATCAATCACATCAAACAAAAAAGAAATACAAAAAAAAGGGGGACAAGGGCATATGTTACAGTTCTAACAAAGAAGTGTATCCTGCCATCCTAAAGGGGGTTCAAAATGATACAAAATTGATGTGTCAGGTTTTGAGCATCAACCATACACATCACTACAATACCTGTATAAATAGATCTTATCCTAATTTGGTTGCAGAAGAGCAGAGAGCAGTAGAGGCACAAAAAAATAGGGAATATGGGTGATAAAGGTCTAGGTGAAGAGTGTTTTCTGAATATGATGGATGCTCTTCTTAGAAGGCAACAGATTGCAGAATAGAGGCCACAAGAGACAAATCACTGTCTGGGACAGCTAGTAGAATTTATGGCTCGTCAAATGGGTGTGAATAATGATAATAGCAATGTGGGTGCAAATAATGTAATTAATTGAGGCAATAATGGTCCACCAGGAGATAACAATGGTCAACAAGAAAATTTAGTTCATGGTGGAAATGCAAATCAACAAACAAGAATAGTTACTTCTAGACTTCTTATGACAGTTTTTCCACCTAGGGCATAACCGCAAGTTGAGAACGAGGCCCAAGTTACCAATTTGTAGAATCAATTCATGCAAGATTGGCTGCCATATCTCTTCGAGATTAGATTGATGTCAAAATGAAGCATAGATACCATACTGGTGGTAGAACACACAACCACGATCTACAGAAGAAAGTTGAGAAATTAAACCTTCCATAATATGATGGTTCAGGAAAGACTTCAGCTAGAACTTGGGTACAAAAAGTGGACACTTATTTTCAGCTAAATCCCATGCTAGAGGAAGAAGTAATCAAGTATGCAACAACACACTTGGACGACATTGCAAACAAGTGGTGGCATCACGGGATGATCACCATGGGCCATGACCATATCTCCTCTTATGCAGAGTTGATGGAGAGGCTTATTGAGAGATTTGACAAGAAAGTTTCAGAGTTGCATTTCATGGAGTTAGCTCAGCTAAAAGAGTGGGATTTTGTAGATGCCTGTGTGGTTTATTTTTAGAGACTTGCAGTGTTAGTCACAGATATTTCAGAGAGGAGACTCATAGTTATTTTCATGGATGGCTTGACAGATCCTTTGAGAGGTTGGATAAAGGCACTCAATCCACCTATTTTGTAGGAATCCATCAAGAACACTAGAAACATGGAGGCTTCCACTTCTAAAAGAAAGTTTCAATCTAATAGATTCCTTCATAAGAAAGAAAAGGATAAGAAACAATTTCATAGGAAATCAAATCAGTCACGGAATAAGTCCAATAGATTGGATAATGCAAAACTAAATAACCTTTAGAGGATGAAATTGTGTTTTCATTGAAAGGAGCCATGTGACCCATCTCATAGATGTAGTAGAAAGGCAAAAGTAAAAGAAATTAGAGTATTTTTTAGTTGAGGAATCTGCATCATAAAAATCAGATTAACAATCTAATTCGAAGAGCAGTGATGGGGAAAGCTCCTCAGGAGAGGAATAAAAGAGTGATGGTACCATTGCCCAACTCTCTAGTTTCCGAAAGGAGTTACATTTAAGGTGAAACATGTGTTACAAGGGCAACAAATCATAACTCTTATTGGTGTAAGTGTCACAAAAAACTTCATTGACGAGGGCTTTGTGTCTTAGAGAGGACTGCAAACAGAAAGACATGATGGATTCAAGGTCATGGCGACCGATGGGTGCAAACTATCTTGTACTTGTAAGATCTCTAATTTAAGCATACAAATGGGAGATTATGAGTTGAAGGATGAGTTCTATGTTATCAATATTGGAGACACCAATGTGGTCTTGGGGATGGTATCTCTTGTGGAGTTCTCTTTCAAATTGTATAAAATGAAATGAAGTTTGAATCCAATAGAAAAAAGATAGTGCTCAGAGGAATATCATATGGGGTCCTAGAGTTGTATCCTTCAAGAAAATGGAGCGATTGATTAGACACAATTAGGTGGAGTGGTCAAAAAAGTGTCGTATCATACCTACAGCTATAGATCAGAAAAAGAACAACTACCATCCAAATATCTAGAAGTTTCTATGAAAACATAGCAAGGTGCTTGTGAGTATTCCACCAGGAGTGCCACTAAAGAGAGGGATAGAGAATGTCATCAAGTTGGAGGAGTGTCCTAAACCAGTAATTACTACACCTTATAGACATCCTAAGAGAAATAAGGATGAGATGGTGAAATCTATTAAGGAGTTATAGGAGATGGGGCACATTAGACCCAACAAGGGCCCATTCACATCAACAATGGCTTTAGTGAAGAAAAGGGATGGGACAATGTAGATGCACATTGATTACAGGGCTCTCAATAAAAAGACAATAAAAAATACATATCCTAGTCCTAGGATTGATGAGCTAATAGATGAGTTGCATAGTGTTTGTTACTTTTCAAGGATCTGAGATTAAGCTACCATAAGATACATATGAAGGAGGATATAGATAAGTTAGTGTTTAAATACCACTTTGGACACTTTGAATTTTTGGTAATGCCCTTTGGATTGACTAATGCACTAGCTACTTCTTAGAGTTGATATTTTTTTATGATATCTTGATTTTTAGTAAGACATGGGAAGAACGCATGAGGCATCTCAAGGAGGTTTGAGCATTTTAGAGAGTAAGTCCCTATATGAAAATGAGTCCAAATGTGATTTTGGTATGACAAAGCTTCTCAATTGTGGTCATATTATCAACACGGATGGAATGAGAGTTGATCTTGAGAAGATCAACGCTATAGTTGATTGGCCTACACCTATGAATCTTGCTCAACAAAAGGGATTCTTTGGGTTGTGTGGTTTTTACAAGAGGTGTGTTAAGGGCTTTTCATAGATTGTAGCTCCAATTACAAACTTGATGAATTACAAGCTTGACAAAAAAGTCCTCCGTTAGCACCACCACTTCCACCACCTCTTCCACCTCTATTGGGGATGCCATCCGGTCACTTGCTACATGGCACATGCCATTACATACTGATTACAACCTTTAGAACTCCGTGTAAACTAGTTGGTCCTTCACAGGGATATTATATTGCAGATTGTGCCTTGAGGATTTCAATTCACCTCTATTTTTATATCAGCACTACCCCTACGCCACCACTTCATTGTCGTCTCTCTGTCGCCCCCTTACCGTCCCCAAATTTAGGCCCTTGGTCCCCCTATCCCCAAAACCCATTCTCGTGTTCCCCTATCTCCCTATTTGAAAACTATGTGGAACTGTGTGAAGAAGAGAGCTTTTGAGTTGTCCAATTCAGCACATAAGTGTTTTGGGGACTTCAAATAGATGATGTCTACATGCCTAGTGTTGGCAATACCAGATTTCTCCAAACCATTTGAGTTGGAGTGTGATGCTTTAGGAGAGGGAATTGTTGCTATTTTGATGCATGAGGGGTATCCCATAGCATTTGAGAGAAGGAAGTTGAGAGGTGTGGAGAAGAGCTACTCCATTTATGACAATAGAAATGTTGGTCATCATGCATACTTCAGCCAAATTCAGACCATATTTGGTAGGGGAGCAAAGTCATCATCAAAATGGATTACAATAGCATCAAATATTTCATGAGCCAGAAAGATCTCAATGATAGTGTAATGAAATAACTTACACAAATGAGGAAGATAATATGAAATATGCTAAGAAGGTTGTATAAAAGAAAATAGTGATAAGCCACTTCGAGGCAGAAAACCTCCAAATATCTCCAATGAGAACACACTTGACAATATGTTGATAAAATAGGACTCACTACCTCCTATATATACCCTATTTATGCCTAGGAACCTTGGTCTACCTACATATGACTATATAGGCCTAAGACAAACCTAACTAACTAAAAAGAAATTAAACAATGATAATATGACTTAATTAAGGGTAAGGTAGCCACAAGTCAACTAGTCATAATCATATGTATACACTATGATTAAGGGAGTAGCATGCCCTCCCTCTTCAGAGAAACATTGTCCTCAATGCTAACCAAGTGTGGATTCTTTTGAATGAACTCTTCATCTTCCCATGTGGCATCTTCAACTAGTAGATTCTTCCATTGAATGAGATATTCATTGAATGTTCTAGTGCCCATCTTCTTTGTACATGTTTGGAGAATGAAATTTGATTCTAATATGATTATTCCTTCTTCATCAAGCTCTCGTAATATTGTCTGCGTAGGGATGTTATTTGTCATGAACCATAATAGATGTATAAATAACATTCTATTATTTAGTTATTATTAAAATTTTATCTTAAAATGGAGACATGATACTCTTTAATCTTGCAACTTTCCTCTTAATTTCTTGGTTAAATCTTCATTTGCCTCAAACTTTTATTGATCTTCATCACTTAAACTTTCAAACCTCACTTTGCATGTTTTGAATTCGATCAAGGGTGGAATTTTAGATTTAAGGTGGAAATGATCTCCTGTTGGATCGGAAATCCACTATGGAGCTGGAAATAGCAAACATATTGGGTCGGATTTCTAGCTTGGAGCTGGAAATGAGCAACGTATAACCCAATTTCTTGCTAGAGTGTGATCTTGCCTTCATTTCTCAAAAGTTGATTATTGAAACTTCTTTGATTTTGAATTAAAATTTATCATTTTAAATGCATTTTATCACCTTGAATCAAGTTGCACTTGCATTAGTGATTTCATCTCAAAATGCCTTCATTTTCTCAAGGTCGGATTTTCATGAGGGAGCTGAGAATGGTAAATTGTCTTGGGCAAAATTCCACTTATAAGCTAGAAATGCCCTTTTGATGAGGTTAGAAATTCACATGTAAGCTGAAAATGGATAGCAAATGGGGTCAGAATTTCACAAGCAAGCTGGAAATGAGAAAACTATTAGGTCGGATTTCCAGCTAGGAGCTGGAAACGAGCAAAATTTTCTTTCCTTTTCACTTGCACTTACTTGAACTTTTTGCATTTTTCGACTAAGGACTTAGAAATTTTCAATTGTCGCCCACTTAGCCATTTAAATTTTGATTTCCACTAGCATTCCCAATTTGAATTTTCATTTCCACCTAGCAAAATTTCACAACACCTTGACAATTTTTACTTAGTGGACTTTTCAAACCTTTATCCTCAATTCCAATTTTGGCAATTGCAACTTTATTCCTCATCCTTGGACCTTTGCTATTGGAATTCAATCCTTGGACAATTTTCCACTCGACATCTCAAGCTAGGAATTTTGACTTGACTCACCCATTCTTAGGAGACTAAGAAAACCGAAAATGTTGCCAACCTAAGGACACCTAAACCAAACACTAAACAACTAAGCAAAAAGTGGGGGTCTCCATTTGCAAAGGAGCGTGTGTGTTTACAACAAACACCCTAGTAAGTCGTTCATGTCTCTTTCCAACTTCCCTAATAAGTAATTCATGTCCACACTTACAATTCCATCATCACCTCCTTCCTTATTGAAGCAATGTCGTTTTTTACTTTGTTTTATCTCTTCACTAGAGATAATATCCCCAATTTCTACATCCTCCTTATTTGGAGATTTCCCAGGTGTGGTGACATTCTTTTTGCCTCTTGTTGATGGAGTCGTCATGATGGAAAATAATAATTTAGCACTAAATCACACAAATGAAATCTAGATTATCTTAAATGTTTTTTGTAACTTAAGAGGGGCAAAATACCTGTTACCTAGAAAAATATCCATGAAATTAGCAGAATTGCAGCCTTGAACGTGATTGGAAACCCTAATTTTGCAATAAATCACTTATTTTTGCTCCAATGTCTCTGAAACTGGGGCTGTACACTCTTCAATGACCTCAAAACCCCTTAAAGAATTAAAGAGAAATTCACTTAGATCTATGAGATATGTTCTTTACAAAATTTAGGGAAAAATATCTAATTCTGCAATAAATCATTCAATTCTGCTTCAATTTCTCTAAAAAATGGAGTGAAGGTGCTTCAATATATTCTTCAAAAACCCTTTAAAATCAGAAAAACATTTTCTCATAGTTGAAAGATATGTGATTTCCAAAATGGCCTCCAAATTTGAAGAAAAATGTCTTGCCTTCACAGTGCCAAGATCACGCTTTGATACCACTTGTAATGAGTTAACTTACACAAATAAAGAAGATAATATGAAATATGCTGAGAATGATGTATAATAGCAGAAAGTCACCCAAACCAATCTAAATATGACTATATAGGCCTAAGGCCAACCTAACTAACTAAATTGCAATTTAATAATGATAAGAAGACTTAATTGGGGGTTAAGGTAGCCACAAGTTAACTACTCATAACTATATGTATACTCTAGAATTAAGGGTGTAATAGATAGGTAGCATAAGTGGGTTAGTAGACTTCATGCATATGATTTTGACATTGTATATGTCAAGGGGAAAAAGAATGTAGTTTTTGATGAACTTTCTAGGAAGCCTCATTTGTGTCCACTGGTTGAGATCACTACTGATTGAAAAAAGAGTTGATTTCAGCAGAGTATGTGAAGGATTCATGGGCAACAAGAATTATTGAGGGCACTATGCATGATAAGACGTACACAATGCTCAATGAGCTGATTATTTATAAGAAAAGAATCTATTTGGTACCTCCTTCACAACATAAGGTGAAGATAGTGACGACCTTTTATGATGCACCTATGGCTGGTCACTCGGGATTCTTCAAGACTTATAGGAAGATCCAGGATAGGTTCACATGGAAAGGACTTAAAAATGATGTCCTTAAGTATACTAGAGAGTGTCCTGAAGAGCACACGTTTATACTGAGAGGGGGGGGGGGGTGAATCAATATAAAAACCTTTTTAAATTTAAATGTTTTTATTCAAAGATAACTTCAATTACTCAAATAAACAATTATGCACATGAACACAATATTTACGTGGAAACCCAATATGGGAGAAAACCACAAAATAATTTGTTTTTTATATAATATTGTTTTTTTACAATGTTTTTGTAGGCACCAACCTACTAGAGGCTCCAACCTCTAAATTTATGAGCACCGACTCACTGGAAGCACCAACTCCCACACTTCGCAGGCACCGACCTGGAAGCACCAACTCCCCCTGTCCGGATTCTGAGCACCAACTCACTATTTTTCAAACTTTCTTCCACCTGGATGTTGTTGCTTTATTCAACTGATGATGGACACAATCTGCTCTCTCTAAGTCAGCCAATATTTTTTTCTTCTTATTTTCAAATATATGTCATTATGACAATATATTTATAATATAAAAATCTGAATATATAAACATTAATTCATCTCTCTTTTTTATACTCTAACTGCTCTTCCTTTTCTTCTTTCACATGCTGACTTGTTTTCCATTTTCAAAATAAGATTGAATATATATACTCATATTTTTAACATAAAACATTATGTCTCTTTGAAGAGTTATGTCTTTTCAATATGAAAAGATGTCTCCTTTATTTTAAAAGTTATGACTTTTAAAAAAGGTGTCTTTTATAAAATATTATTAAAGTTAATATTATTAACTTTAACTTTCTTTTTAAACCAAACAATAATTAATTAAACTTCAATATATCGACTGCTGTAGATATATTTTATAGCTTCCTTTTAATATATATCGTCTGCTTTTAAATTAACCTTCGATATATGCATATCGACCGCTGTAGAATTCCTTTGACCGCTGCGATAATATAGTCTTCAATAATTATTATTGTCTTCGATAAAAACTTCAGTATACCTTATGTTCTTCATTCGTATAATGCATATATATAATCATTCTGATACATACATTTGTATAAGTTTAAAAAACGCTGCATATAATGTTGCCGTCTTTGACCTTCGAAAATATCGGCTGGAAAAACTTTGGTATATTTGTTTCAACGTTAATCACAATATATTCGATAGTCATAATACTAACATCTCTGCCGCTGCATAATATAGCCGTTAATACTCTGCAATAATATATATTGTCTGCAATTGTTATTGATTTTGAAAGTTATATGTCGACCTCTGTATCATATCTATCTATAATATCTTCGACCATGCTGATAATGATATATTAACATTTGACAACTGGTGATTCATCTTTTGACGCTGTATATGTTCTATGCTGTCTTAATACGCTCTGAGTATATGAATACCTTCGATAAGTATGCTGTTGGGATAATAATATATATATACTGTCATATTTGATGTTTCATCATATTATCGCTGTCAACTTAGTGATTGTTATTCATGAATATAAAGTCGCTGCTGTTCTTATATAGTCATTGTATTTATTTTAATTGCTTCTCGTCTTGACTGGAATATATTTCATCATTGTAATTAATAGTTCCATTTCTGATTAATGCTGACCGTTGCTATTAATAAAATTGTTGATAATATTTATACTAATGAAATCACTGCATTATATTCTACATGCTGCCTCATAATACGTAGGCTTTATCCTTTGTGATCTCTAAATGAATGCTGAATGTTCTTCTTTATGTATAAGGCATCTGTATAATATGCATATAATGCTGAATGTTCATATATATATATATAACTTCATATATAACTGAATGTTCTTCTCTCTGCATACACATGTATGTATCTGTTCTTCATAGTATTCAACTGCCGAAAACTTTCATGCTGTATGCTGTATTCGTATGCCTTAGATATCTCTCTGTATAGTATTTCTTAGATGCTACTTTCATGCTGTTATAGGATAATCAGTTTATCTTCACTTCTCATTGCAAACTTGTCAAATATCAAACTTCAGACTTGCGTACATAAATCAAGATGGCTGTCATAATATCCATCGGGCTACACATCACAGGTTAATTTAGTCGGTGTTCAAATTGTTGTTTAAGTTCGCTGTCCATGTTATTAGTTGATATAGGAAGTTGCTGTCTTATAAAACATTTTTCTTTACTGTTATGAAGTCACTGTTCTCTGTCATCTTACTTTTGAACTTCTCATATAAGTCACTTGCCTTATTTTCTTGATAACACCATCTCTTTCTATCAATGTTTCCATTTGGACTGAAGACCTTATACATAGATTTACTAGCTTGGACCTTTGAAGAATTTTAAGCATCGATCCTTCTGATATATGTTTTTCATCAATCTTATACATAACCTTGATGACCTTGTATATCACATACTTGAATCTTTTCTTTGACATCAATGACAACTTCATCTTCATACCTTCGACATCAATGACAATATTTCCAACATGTCCTACTTGTCAACTGAATAAGAATGAGCACACTTATTCAGCTGGTTTTCTTCATCCCTTACCCATTCCTAATTAGAAATGGGAATGTATCCCCATGGACTTCATCACTAGGCTGCCTTAGGTTTAGGGAAATGATTGTATATATGTTTTAGTACATAGGTTGACCAAATTTGCACACTTTTTTCTATTTCTACAACATATACAACAACACAGGTAGCTGATTTATTTTTTAGGGAGATCCTCAAATTGCATGTGATGCCTAGGAGCAAAGTAAGTGATAGGGACAACAAGTTCCTAAGCTCTTTTGGCAGAAACTTTCAAATTTAGTGGGACTGAACTAACTCCTAGCACTAGCTAGCACTCACAAATAGATGGACAGACAAAGATAGTGAACAAATGGGTGGATGGGTATCTCAAGAACTACACTTCAGGACAATAGAGAGCATGGATGAATGGCTGCACCTTGGGGAATATTGCTACAATTCTACCCATCACAAGTCTATCAGGATGTCACCATTAATGGCATTGTATGGGTATGACGCACCAAACTTCATCAATTTTCTCCTTGGGGATAGTAGAGTGCCAAGGGCAAGAGATTTGTTGCATGAAAGCCAAGATATTATGAAATCTTGGAAGGAGAGCTTGCAACAGGCACAAAATTAGCAAAAGTTATATGTTGATCAGCATTGGATAGAGCATAATTTTGAGGTGGGTCACATGGTATATTCGAGGCTCCGGCCAATAGATAGTCTACTCTCAAAAATATTGGAGCAAAGAAGCCAAAACCGAAGTTCTATGGTCCCTTCAGAGTTTCTAGGAGAGTTCAAGAGGTTTCCTATGAGCTCAAGTTACCAGTTAGTAGCAGAATGCATAATGTGTTTCATGTGTCTAAACTCAAGAAGGCTCTTTCTCAAACATAATGTGGTTTCCTCCTTGGAGTTGCCACAATTGGATGTGGAGGGGAAATTAATTTTGATTCAAAGGCCATTATAGACAACATGGAGCTTGCTCTTCGTAAGAGGGGCATAAAAGAATGCTTTGTAAAATGGAAGAACTTGCTTGTAGAGGATGACATGGGAGAGTAAGCAGATTTTACTACATCCAGAGTTGGAATTGCTTGGGGACAAAAATTTTTGGAAAGGGCGCACTATAATGTCCACTTTATAAGCACTTTAGCCTGGTGGATTATTAGCCTATTCAGCAAGTTCCCATAGGCTAATAAGTTAGGGTTAGGGAACTCATGATGGCAATGGTAGGTGTTCTAACAAGCTCTGATAGTTGAGACATGCATAATGCCCTTATCTAGAGTGATTTTGTTTGATTTTTCCCATTCTTACTATTTTTAGTAAGTCAGTTTTGGGCACTGACTAAGCCAATTGTTAGTGTTACTATTTTAAGATATGTGGGTGGATGCAGTTAATATTGATATCCAGATATTTGATATAATACAGTGCTTTAATTTATAATAAGGATAAGTTATAAAGTTAAATTAAATATTGAGCTAAGTTAACTTTAAAAAGGGCTAACTGTTAAACATTAAATAAATTAACTTTATGGACGCTGAGAGACATGGGGGGATTTAATCTCAAATTATAAACCAACCAAAGCTAGGTGTGGCATTTATAGAGCCTATAAAAGAAAATTTTGGGAGCTCATTCATTATACTTGGTAGGATATTTTGGAAATCTCTCTTGCTATTTGAACTTGTTCATCTTGTGGCTTTGTGAGGACGAAACCCTTGCATGGAACATCCTCTACATTGGTGAAAGACCCAATATTGAAGATCTTTTAGTGGTTTCATCTTATGAATCACATTTGTACCTTAGTGGTTGTCAAAGATCAGTTTTCTTCTTCAGATTTCAGAGTATTGATTGTCATGGATTAACCACAGAGTTTGGAAGATGAAGAGATGCAATTTATTGCAGATTTTGAGCTGTTTAGTGTTGCTTGTGCTATCCGTACCATTTGGCTGGGAGGACTTGAGCCTCCTTGAGCAGGGCCATTAGGATTTGGAGTGTTGCTCTGGACATTTTTGGGGTGTCCAAACCTTGTTACATCAGATTTACACCAGGCTGTCCCCTTTGGAGGTGCTTTGAGAGAGGCGCTTAGGGTTTCTATACGCCAATTTTCCAGTTATTGCTGCTTCTGTTCAATATTTTATGTGATCAGGAAATGGATATGTTAAACAATTGTTTGTAATGAGATTAAGACTTCTGGGTATCTCTAGTTTTGCTTCTGTTCTATACTTTCAGATTATAGCTAATTGTGAGCATTTAAAAAATTGTATTTGCAAGCTATGTCCTTTATTATTTTCTGCAATAAATCTATATACATTGCAATGCATTTCTGCACTTCTATTTCCTATCAATCACATCAAACAGAGAAACAAAACCAAAAAAAACAGGGGATAAGGGTGTATGTTATAGAGGTTCAAAGTGTTGAATTCTTTGGGCATAGGAATCTTGAGGTGGAAAAAATTTATGGATTATAATTGGAGCTATGTCCAAAGGGACCTGCTAGAATTGGAAGCTTGCCTCCCTTCTTGAAGAAGGAAGAGCGCTCTCTACCTGCTTTGGCCAACTTTCTTGGTCTCATATCTTCAAGGAAGGCATCTGGGTAAACTATTGGTTTGCCAACCAATACCTTACAATTATAGAAGGTTCACATAAAGACTAAGGTCAAGGAACAATGTCAGGTTAGATGTTTAAATGAAACTCATGATCAATATGCAGATGGTTTAAATCAACTGATGGGAATGGGGAACTCTACAGGTTTTACTCTACTAGGCCAAGGAATGTATAAACAAAGATCTCACACAACAATTAAAGAGAAAAAGAATAGGAAAATAGTATGGTCAAATGCTTAGCCATGCACTATGCACAAGAGTAATCCAAAATATTGTCAGTAATTACCTCTTAAAATGGCTTACCTATCTTTTAGTCCAAGGATCTCTAGAACATTAGATATAATTCAAATTATAAAGTGAATAAGGATGAAAATTCAACTAACTCCAAAAAGCATCGTATCCCTTTGCTGCAAATCACAACTCATATAACCTAAGACTACTCAAATATGCATAGCTTTCTTTAAGTGATGAGGCAAGTGAAAGATCTCTGAAGATTGGACACAATTAGTGTCATTATGCTTCTGCATATTGAGTAGATGATAACTTATGACATTTACAAAGAACAAAGTGTGTGTGTGTATATATATATATATATATATAATAAAGGCTGTTACATGTACCAAGAGTTTAAATATTCAGTTCAGCATTCAGCTGCATATACCAGAGCATATTCAAGCAGTTCAAAAAAGATACATCAGTCTCTTAATCCTTGCACTTTCTCTTTCCTGATGATGGATCACAGAGTGTGATCCGAAACGTTGATGCTAAAAATACTTACACAATCGAATCCAGAAAATTTACTTTGCATTACTAATGGATTGTGGAAATCTTATGTTGTTAATACATCAGTCTACCTAAGTATATATATATATATATATATATATATATATATATATATATATATATATATATCAGTGTTACCCAGGGATGCGTTTCCGGCATAATTTGACCCATCCCAGAAACGGGGACATCCCGGAAACTTGGAAACTTCCGTAAACCCGTTCCCTGGCTGTCCATAAAATTAATGCTTGAATTTTGATAATGTGTTTGACTTCCACTCTCATGTGAAATCTCAATTTAAGTTAAGGTTCCTTTAATGTATATAAGCATGTTTTATCCATGTTTTCATATGAATATTTAAGATTTTCCTATATATTTTATATTTTCCCTATTTTTTATATAGCTGTCCCCACTGCCATACCTTGCTCCGGGAAAAAAAAATCCGTCACAGAAACCCGTTTCCCCGTCCCCCCGTTTCACAAACTTGAGGTAACATATATATATATATATAGTAAGAGCCCTGTTGACTCTACCCTGTTCTATTGGCAGCTGCCTGAATAATTCTTTTGCAGAATTTGCTTTGTTTTTGTGTTTTGAGTTTTTATGTTTATTTGTGTTTTTGATAATATTAAACAATGCATGAAAATAAACTATCTTTTGCAAACCAATGCAGAAATAATTCAATTTATTCAATATATGATTAGATTGCATACATTGGCAATTATTGGAAATTGAGAAATGTAATTAACAACAATTTATGAGAACGTGATATGCAGACACAGCTCTGTAATTTGGCCAAGATGATCACAATCTTTGTTCAATGCTAAGAAACTCTTAGGCGCCAATATCTGGAATGAAAGATCAACCCACAAATACCATGTGTTCAATGTTGAAGGTTTGGCATCAAGCCTGGAGGCTCACATGGCTGCATTACTTGGAACGGCTGCCTTATTAACACCACAATTACTTATCTAGAGGCTGCAATTCTTATTTTCTGGCTATCAATTTCAATCTCTGTATTTTATAGCTGATAAAACTAATTCAAACTTCTCTGAATTCAATGCATTTAATCACAATCATGGCTCCTAGATGAGGCCATAGATATCTGCAAAAAAATTAGGATCTCTCACCATCTCTGATTTCAAAAACTCATGAAGAATTCCATTCTTCCAAGCTGTAATTACTGAAACCCTTGCACTCCAAGAAACTTCTCATTCACAAAGTCAATTATCAAATGCATAAGGAGTTTGATTTTCAGCTTTGGCTTTATATATTTCCTCTCAAACAAGTCGACCAGGTAGCTTCTCCAACACAACTCACATAACTTAAATGAATTTGGTTTTGATGAAGGTTGACTTTCATAATTAATAATCAATTCCCTCCAAGACTAGGCGGCCATATTCAAATCACATTAAACATTGATTAAATAAGACTTGGTGCCAACTTAGACATTATAATAAACCATTATCAAGTATTATTAATAAAGTAAAACTTTGTTAATAATTAATAATCATGAATTCAGCCTATTAAATGCCTCCAAGAAGTTAACTCTGAATCCAAAAATCCACTGCCAAAGCCAAATACCCAAGTGCCCTATCAAAAGTGGTAAGTAGGTGAAATTGACTTACTATAAATGGCATATCCCTCAAAATGAGCCAAATAGTAAATGCGAAGGCAGGGACCTGACCCCAAATAAACACTGAAGAGAAGTGTTGTCCCTTATGCTTAGGTAACAAATCAATCCAAGGACCCTCAAACCAAGACATTAGCCCACGAGGGTCAAAATGATGGGCTAACAACTCAACCACTAACACTAACTAAAAAGGGGACATTACAGTCCACCCTCCTCGAGATTGCTTGTCCTCAAGCAATCGCAAAGTTGGATGCTGTAAGATATCCTCTGACTACCAAGTAGCATCCTCTACTGATAAGTCCCTCCATTTCATAAGATATTCCCTGATGACCCGTCTCCAAAGATGCCTCTCTCTAGGTACTAACTCCAACTTCCCCTCATCATCCAGGGGTGGTAAAAAATAAGAGGGAACAATATTGTCCTAGCATCTTCTTGAAGCGTGACACATGAAAAACATTGTGCACTCTATTGTCAACCGATAGATCAAGCTCATAGGCCACCTCACCAACTCGCCAGACAATCTTGAATGGTCTATAATAGCGTGGCTTGAGCTTCTCTACTCCAGTCTTTTGAAGATTGGACTGCCTGTAGGGCTGCAACATGAGATAAACCATACCCCTATCTCAAATGACTGCCCAACCCTCTTTTGATTAGCATACTGCTTCTGCTGGTTCTGTGCCCTCTGCATATTATCTCATAAAGCCCTCATGATATCCTGATTTCCCTGCAAAAATCACCAAGATTGGGCACCCTTCTATCACTAAGCAACAAATCAAGGATGCTAGGTGCATCATAACCATATAATGCTCTAAATGGTGTCATCTGAATGGTCATATGGTGAGTGGAATTATAACAGTACTCACATAAATGAATCCACTTCACCCAAGCTTGTTGCTTCCTTGCTACGTAATTTCGTAGGTAACCCTCCACCCATTTATTGACAATATCTGTCTACCCGTCTGTTTGAGGTTGGTAGCTCGTGCTCGGATTCAACTCGGTCCCACATAAGCTAAAGAGCTCCTACCAAAAATGGCTCATAAACCGACTTTCTCTATCACTCACAATGCTTTGAGGCAAGCCATGCAACCTGAATACCTCACGAGAGAACAAATCTACCACCTGAGTAGCTGAATATGTGGTAGTGATCGAAAAAAAGTGTGCATATTTCGTCAACTGATCAACCATTACATATATACAATCTCTGTCTTGTGCTTTCAACAAGCCCACAATAAAGTCCATAGGTAAGCACTCTCACTTCC
Source organism: Chamaecyparis obtusa (assembly GCA_027943335.1). Taxonomy (NCBI): domain Eukaryota; kingdom Viridiplantae; phylum Streptophyta; class Pinopsida; order Cupressales; family Cupressaceae; genus Chamaecyparis; species Chamaecyparis obtusa. The sequence continues at coordinate 79,878 of BSBK01002859.1, forward strand.
TCTCAGGAATAGGAAGCGGTTGTAGTAATCCGGTAGGATATGTATGCTCTTGTTTGTTTTGTTAACAAACAAAGCACTGTCTAACATGTTGAAGAACATTTGCTTCAAGCCCTTTCCATGTAAATCTCTCCTGAACCTGCCTGTAGGTCTTAAAGTATCCAAGATGACCAGCTAAAGGTGAATCGTGAAGGGATCTCAGCACCATGTTCTTCACATTTGATCCTGGGACCAAAGATATTCTCCCTTTGTAAATGATAAGCTCATTCACAAGAGAGTACCTACTGTCCTGAATAGTCCCATCAATAATGCCAAAAACCCATTGGTTCTTGGCATACTCAGCAATAATCAAGTGCCTCCAATCCTTTGATATTTTAGCCATAGAACTCAAACGAGGGTATCTAGATAAGGCGTCAACAACAACATTCTAAGTACCTTTGACATAGGATATGTCTAAGTCATATGACTGCAACTTGTTGACCCATTTTTGTTGTCATTCATTCAGGTCCCACGGTCCAAGGAAATGCCTCAGGCTATTATGATCAGTTTTAATACAAAATTTGCTGCCAACTAAATACTACCTGAACTTGGCCAAAACATGCATAATGGCCAACATTTCCTTGTAATAAACACTGTAAACCCTCTTAGGACCCCTAAGCTTTCTACTCTCAAAAGCTATAGGATGACAATCCTGCATAAGCATAACACCAATTCTCCAGAGGCATCACAATGAAGCTCAAAAGGCTTGATAAAATTTGGTAAAGCTAAAACTAGGCATGTCGTCATCAACTGTTCGAACTTCTCAAAACACTCTTGTGCCCGAGGAGTCCATACAAAAGCCCCCTTCCGTGTCAAATCTATAAGTGGTACAACATGTCATGAGAAACCACTAACAAATCGACGATAGAAAGCACACAATCCCACAAATCCTTTGAGCTACGTCAAATTCTCAAGAGTAGGCCACTCAATAATAGCATAAACCTTTTTAGGGTCCATGCACACACCCTTTGCACTAATAATGTGACCCAAGTACAACAACTCAATCATGCCCAATGCAGCTACGTCAAATTCTCAAGAGTAGGCCACTCAATAATAGCATAAACCTTTTTAGGGTCCATGCGCACACCCTTTGCACTGATAATGTGACCCAAGTACAACAACTCAATCATGCCCAATGCACATTTGGACTCCTTGGCATACAAGGACTCCCTATCAAGTATACTTAGAACAGTATCTAGTTGAGCTAAGTGTTCCTCCCAAGTTTTACCTTATACCAGTATATCATCAAAGAACACGAGGAAAAGTCTCCTCAACTAAGACTGGAAGACCCTATTCATAGTGGATTGAAAAGTAGCTGATGAGTTGGTTAAGCCAAATGGCATACCCAAAAACTCAAAGTGTCCATAATGACACCTAAAAGCAATCTTTTCTACATCCTACTCTAATCTGATGGTAACCTATCCTCAAATCTATTTTGGAGAAAAAGAAAGCTCCATGAAGCTCATCTATAAGCTCATCAATACATGGGATGGGATACTTGTTCTTAATCATTTTCTTATGCAAGACCCAGTAGTCAATACACATTTTGGGTGTACCATCTTTCTTCTACACCAAAATAACTAATGAAGCAAAAGGAGACTTACTCAGCCTAATGTGTCCCATAGCCAACAAATCTCGAATAGTCTTTTCAGTTTCATCTATCAGCCACTGGGGATGCCAGTAAGGAGTAATCATAACGGGCTTAGAGCCCTCCTCCAACTCAATGATGTGCTCTATACCTCTATCTGGAGGCCTACCAAGTGGAATGTCACTAAACACTTTAGAGTGTTTAATCTTGAGCTCCTAAATATATGGAGGGTAAGCTGGTTTTTCGTGTTCATCATGTGTAGGCATCAATCTACATTCTGCTGCCTACTCAACCATATCATGTTTAATAAGTCTCTCCATCCATCTGAATGTAATAACTCTCAAATTACTCTCCCTGATGGCTTTTAAAATATGAGTTCTACCATCCTTTTTAAATTTCATCTCCATGTCTCTAAGGTCGAGTGTGAACACACCAATGTCATGAAGCCATCTCATGCCAAGGACTGCATCTGTGTCTCCCATATTAACAACATAAAAACCTGCCTTGAAGTCATTGTTGTTTAAGGGCATAGGAAGATCATAAATCATTCTATCACACTTGAGAGTATATCCATCAGCCACTTTCACCCTTTTGCCCTCAAATTCCTGTGTTTGGATGCCACGCTTTGCCACTAACCGTGCATCTATGAAATGAGTTACATTTGTATCTAGTAAAGAGATCACTCTTTGACCTGCCAAGAGGCCACGCATCCTGAATGAACCCTCCTTCATGTAAGAGAGGTATACTTCCTTGAGACTAATTTCACCTACCTCCTCGCCTTCTCTTTCTTCACTTTCAGCCCCTGAATCTTCTTGGTCTGCTTGCTGCTCCTCCATATCAGACTGGTTTTCTTCATCATAAAACCATTCCATCTGCAGTAATACTGAGATCACACATTTCAGGCAATATCAATAATCAGAGACTGGATAGCGGAGATCAGATCAGCATTGTGGAGCATTGTTATCATCCCTCCACAACTTCCAGTGTGGAGAAATTGCTAGTAGACCAAGGTGCAAGGTCTCTTGCGCTATACATTGACTGTAATAAGAAATTGTAGTTCTCTGAATATAATTTAAATCTTGAATTGCTGACCTAACATTGCAAATATTGTCTATTTTTGTTCTTGTGTATTTGCTTGGGATATTTCATGTTCCTGGATCTAAAATGATCCAACAGTTGTCATAAAATGATAAATTAAAATATATATGTACACTAACAATGACAGCAATGAACTTTTGTTAATTTGTGTGTCAACTCTCAGGAATTCCCAGTTTAGCTCTAGTGTTATTTTGATTCTATAATGTATATGATGAATGCCCTATATATGAATAAATAAAAATTCCTATATTTTTAATACTTTTCTTATTTTTTAATTCTCTTCCCCTACTATCCCCTAAAAAGAGGCCTCTTGTCCCCTACTATCTCCAAAATGTGTCCCATTGTGTTTATTGCTCACATCCCAAATTTTTTGAAAAACTCCAAGGAACATAGCATCCAATCAATATGAACAACCCAAGTGTTTGTGACACTGACATGAAGCATCCCCTTCCACAATATGTAAAAATCTCAAATCCTACTAAAATGCCACATGGTCTAACATTCAATAGACACAGATCATAAGTATGATAGCCCAGTAGACAGAGATCAATGCTTTTGGAAAATTTGTAGATTGCTAGAGAGGCGCCGACAACCATCTATAGATCTGTCAAAACCAATCAGCCTTGCTTTTGTTTTGACCGATTATTCCCCTAGTTTCGCTTTAATAGCTGCTTATGCCACTCATAAATCTCCCATAGAATTGTAGGGGCCTAAGTATGATAGCCCAGTAGGCAGAGATCAATGCTTTTGGAAAATTTGTAGATTGCTAGAGAGGTGTCGACAACCATCTATATATCTATCAAAACCAATCAATCTGTGCCATGTGGCTTAATTTGGATTGGCTTCGTGAACAGATCAAGGGTCATCAAAGATCCACAAACCTCCTCAGGTCCATGCCAAGCATCTATAGATCTATAGAAGCCCATAATATAATGCCAAACTACCCTTAACCTAATGAGTAACAAGGGCCCACCTTTAATCTGTCCAGTAACAAGGGCCCACCACACATTTCTAAACTCAACAAAATAAAATACATCATAACCATAAGTATTGAAATACTCCACAGTGGATGTACTAACACTTGTGACATGGAATTTTCAAAATATCAAAAGATATAAGTAGACAACCCAAAAACCAATCTATAGAAGCATAGAAGCCAATAGCCAATTACCACACAAATGAAAATGAATCAACAAACCACGTTTCACAACCACTTGATTCAGTGAACCAATGAAATTAAACCATCATGCAAGAAAAAAGAATACCAACAAAATGGTGAATTGTTACTTTTAAGTAGTTGACCAATATATTGACTACCAACAATGACCGTACATGCTTAGAAAACAGCCATAACTAGGGACCTGTTAAAACATGCTACTAGACAAGATAACTGAGGCAAGAAGAGCAAGACAGCCAAAGCCCATACCAAGGAAAATTAAAGCATTACTTGCTCCAACACAACCAACTGCCTCGCCATCCATGACATCGATTTTTTTGGCATCCCCTCTCATTACCTTCCATTAGCTTGATTGAAATTTGAAGAAATTGTGTTAATTGTAGCAGCTGTCTCTCATTAAGGTTGTCTTTTTTTGTCATAAAACCCCTTCACTCCCACCTCTTACAATCATGGTGCTCATCCTTGGAATGTCAGCTCAAGTCTGTTGACAACACATACAAAGCTCCGAGCTCTTCATATCCTCGATAAGGAAGTATTTCTTAGTTGTATTTGTTTCGAAGTGTTAAACTAATTGTTAACTTGTCTCATGGATCATAACATGATATTTTTGAATTATGATTGTATTCTTGTTGTTTTTAATTTCAACTTAATTTTAACAGTTGATATCAGATCACAGAAGTTACACATCAGGATAAGAATACAATAAGAAGGAAATAGAGATGCATAGTCATTACCCTTTCAAATAGATGGTATGGTGGAGCTAACTGGGAAAATTACAAATACATGTAAGAACATACAAGGCAACCACTGAAAATTTCAAAAACATCCACTTAGTGAAACTGCTGATGAAGACCAATGTAATTGACTCCAATGAGGCAAATAAATTAGAAAAGTGTCTAAGAAATGCGTTTGATAATATGGATCCCTACACCATCACCGAAAATTCTATAAATAAGGTAGCACTCATTCCTTAAAAAATGTCAGAAACCCAAATAAGTGAACCAAAATTCCCCTCCAAGATTTGGCCAGAATTTTTCAAAAATGCTTCACAGTAATTTTTTAAAGGGAAACCAATATTAGGATACTTACCACAGTAATATCCTGAAGTTTTGCATGATTGCTAAGCTACCAAGGTCTCAGAGATAACTCTTTTGATGCATAAGCATCCTTGGTGGCAAGGCACTTGCATCACCAAATATAGTGCCCATTAGTTAAGAATCTCTCTAGTTGAATAAACTATGAAAAACTAACATTTATTTAATGATCAAATCCGTGATTGAAGGGTGCAAGATCACCTCTTGTAATCATTTACTGGAATCAACTGGGACTCTACTTCCATCATTATAATCCCCACTTGATGTTATATAGCATCCCACCATCACAAGAGTCGGTCAAACCAAATAAGTAAATTAAGTACAACCATACAGCTGAATTCGTGCCACGTTGTCTCCAAAGGGATATGAGGGCAAAGGAAGAAAAATGAAGATAATCTGAGGCGGGATTTGGATGAAGGAGACTTTAAGAAGAAACTGGAGGATCAGATATGAGGGCAAAGGGAAGGAAAAAGAAGATAATCTGGGGCGGGATTTGGATGAAGGAGAATTTAAGAAGAAACTGGAGGATCAATCTAATTTGTGGCTGTTTGGGAATGCATTTTGCTGTGACACTATACCATGGTTTCTGTTTGTATATATCCCCTCCCTTGCCGAGATAAGCAGGTGTAACTCGTTGTTTTAGTTTTAAAAGAAGGCTGCAATGTCAAAGTTAATTATTCAACCCCCTGACATTGACAGATCATTTTCTTGGAATGCCGTTCCATATTTTCATAATCTCTTAACATTATCAAAATGTGAGAAATTTGCACTCAAAAAGAAAGAAAACTAGTAGGGTCTTTATGAAAACGCCTTCACCGTTAAACCATTTGAGCGATGAACATTTATGATTCATTTGAACTGCAATCACTTACGAACAAATGGCAACTAGAATTGCATCAGGATAGAAATTCCTATTTTTCGAATCCAATCCTTGTGGGGAAGCAATTTTCATAATTAATACATTTAGCCAAAGCTTGCAGCTTCCGACAGAGAATTATTTAGCCCCCAATAGAATTACACTTACATTCAAAGACACATTTGGATCAGGCAAGAAAAACCCAAAATATTGGGATTATAAAATCGCAGGCGACAATTCCAAAAACATTTCATTAAGCAAAACAAAAAATAAGCGAACGCAGTGAAAGCCTCAAAAAAATAATAAAATTATGATTCTGACCTATAGCACCAATGTTCCTCATCTTTCTCTGACCAAAGTTGATTCTAAAAGGCAAAGGTCTGCTCTCTCCAAAGAAGAGGGATTCTTTGACACTACATTTAGGCTTCGTTCCGCATAATAGAACCAAATTTTCCCCTATTACTTCGTGCCCTGTGGAGGGCAACCAGTAATCCTTGGGCAGACCCCGGTGATTGTTCACACGTGTCAGTCGTCTGGTAGCTCTTCTCGACAAGGGATTCGAGCTTGCACAACTGCAATCAGCCCAGCTACAGAGCGGAGCCACAACTGCCATTTTTGCAGCCAAAACAGCAAAATAAGTATAACAATCTGATTAATTTATATAAATGTGGGGACATCGGCCGCTGCATTTCCGAGAATTCTTAACATGTGCCATTATATTTAGTCCATTTTGCGATGAGCGACAACTTTATCAGCGCACTGCCCGATCCCCTGCAAAATCAGGCGTAAAACATGAATATGCAATTCAAAAGAGAAATTGTAAATAGATTTATATTTATTCAAAGATTCGTACACTATTATCAATGGAGAAAAACACCGAAAAGAAAAAGAATAGAACTTCGAAAGTGCTCTCTTCCTGCCTGTTACGATGCTTCTACAATATTGTGATTCTTGTACCCACTATTGAAAATTGTCAAATCTTATGCCAATTGTCAACGAGGAAAATTGAAACATTCAGACCACGTGGTTTGTAAAGCACAGCACGTTCTCAACTCCTATTTGTTCACAGTTGGCCAGTTGTCTGAGAACCTGGGGAATTTGTCTGCCTATATTTACTATCTGATATTTGACCTTGCCAGTTTAGAGTTTAAAATGCAGAAATGTTGAGAAAATTCTTCGGGTGCTTCTGAATTTGCAAACAGTTTTCCATTTCCAGTAAGAAAACAATTCTAACTATTTACGTTTGTGTCTCAATCCTATGAATTCAAAATAATCATGTTCAGAGGACTGTCATTTGAGAAAAGAAACTCTAAATTTGTTACGGAATAGGATATGTAAAGACCATCATTTGCCATACATTTCCACTGCAAACCTACATTTAACAAAATCGTTTAAAAAGGTGCATTCTACAGGATTTTGTGAATTGTTGCTTTCAAAAACTACAATAATTTGCTTCTAGATTTATAGACGGACTAGTGAATTGATCTGACTAGATAATATGCAACCGATTATGAAATGGAAAGTAACAGATATTTTACACATTTAATGGAAGATAAACGAGAGTTAGCAAAGCTCTGCTATTGTAAAGCTTACGAATCAAATAGAAGACTTACGAGTAAAACGCAAATCTAGGGAAATAATCTTTGTCTTGCGTACGGTGGAAGAACAGATTCTTTTTCTTTATTTTTAAGGATAAGCGAATTGTTCCCACAAATAAATGTACGTTTTTGTTATATAAGAATTTCTACGTCAACGAATTTGATATAATTCTTCTAATTACAACGCTATAAAGGAAAATCTCAAAGAAAAATATTCTTTTCTATGTAAAGGAACAAAACAGACTTTTATATCTTTAATGATAAAGCAAATTATTCTTCTCCTGAAAAAATGTGGTAAGCCTAATTCGAAGAAAATACAGAATTTGCAGTTTTCACAAGGTCTTAAAGAATTTTACACTTCAAGCAAAATAAGTAGAGTTTTTGGAAAAAAAATCCATGCTCGTTAAGATATAAGAAATTTGAAATGACATTTTTGAGGAAAAAGATAGAAATGAGTACCAATTTTCGGAAGAAATCCATATTCTTTAATAAAAATAAAAAATTGAAAAGCTATTTTGAGAAAAAGAAAGAATTTACCACAGTAGATACATTCTGTACGTTGAACAACTTATGTACATTCTATTAAATATTCAAATTAATCAAATATTTTTTAAAATTGAGTTTGGAGTGACCCTGCAAGTATTTTTCCTGTAGAAAAATTAGGTATCTTATTTTCAAAAAATTCTAAATGTGGAAGTAAATCCACAAGAAAAAGTCTCGTATGTGAAGAAAAAGTAGCTGCGTAAAGCCACCAACCTTATTCGCAGACAGAACAGTGTTGCGTGAAGACGCGATTATGAGCAAAATCGGTAGCCTACTTTCCTTAGTTGAAAAAGGTAACCCTGCGCAAGGATTTCCAAACAATTCAAACTCCAAAATCATTCCAAACCTTTTAAAGCTTTGCTGGCAACATTTCAAACAGCAAAATCATCTTACCAAGGAAACAAACGGAATATGCTGGAAATATCCTCTGCTTTTTAACTTTTCTAAGAGTAAAGTTCCTGCGATTTGAACTCCCGACTAGGCAAACTGCCATTCTGCAAATGTCTTTCAACATTATATATTTCTTTAATCCTAACGGCCTATGCCGTCGAAATTTGAAATTCTTAAAAAAAGAAAAATCGAAACTGACGGATAATATTCGTAAGTAGATCCTTAAACATGACTAAGTACCATGTTTAAAACCAGAGTTTTTGAAGGAAACAAGAAGAGCGACAGCTGCAGAGTGGATCTAGAAAATTTGCTGTTGGTAATCTCCGCAGCCAGCTTCCACCACATATTCTTGATCTGATTTCTTGGTTTTGGGAGTGGATTTCTATCACGGCCTTTATAATAATTTCTGTTTAACACCATTGATTCATCGAAATAGTTTGTATTTTTATTCATATCCAATCTAAATGTCTTTTCAATCACTTTTAAGTCGAATTTTGCCGTGAATCAAGAGTCGACCTGCCGCAAATATTCCTCTCTACTTTTTATTTTTATATGTGAACAGCTATGTGGTTTTTATTATTATTATTTGTTTTTATATTGACCAGTTGTGATATTTTTGTACGGCTGACGTTTATTTACAAGACTTTGAGGTTCCAATTTGTGGAGGCCAGATTTCTGACAACTACCTTATTTTTAAAATGGTGACAATTTTACATTAATGTCTTTTTATTAATGTTCGGTTTATCTAATTATTAGGTTGTCTTTGTTATGTAATGATTAGTATTTAGATATTTTTTAAGGTAAAAGTTGGTCAATTATATTATCTTATCAACATTCTATTTTGTTTATTTTGAGATATCAATATTAATTTAAAGGTTTTTCATTTATTATATTGGATTAGGGCTAAAGGGTAGAATGTATATTAGATTACTTTTATACTATAAATCTTAATGTTAAAAATTCAACTTCAAATTTTAAAATCTATTAAAATATAAATATTCCAAACTAAATACTAAGATAGTGTATTTAACAACTAAATTTAATTCAAAAAGAATCACTTAGACATCTATTAAACATATCTAAAATTTTGTTGAAAAAAAAATAAAAAGGAGTATGAAGCATTGCATCATTATTCTAAGAGCATATTGCATGCTTGTTTATTATTCTTATTTTTGTCATTAGTTAATCATTCTTTAATCAATCTAATTAGGGATCTTGCTCAAGAGAACATAAGCCTTTAAGTTAGCAAAATTTATCTAAAAGATGTTTCCTAACATGTTGTGTGTTACTAGATTCAAAAAATATGAACAAGGTAAAGAAATGTCAATTAAAAGTATTTAGAAAAATTAAACTCCTATATTAAACATTTAATTCAATGTAGAAGTTCAAATCTACACTTACATTATATTATTATATCTAATTATTATATTCGTACATAATATTTATTGAGGATTCAAAATCAGCATTATTGATAAGTGTATTATTATTATTATTATTAGTTCTCCCAAGGCGAGATACTTATGCATTCATTAAATTCAATTTTTGAACAATTTAACCAATAATTGGACATAGAATTAAAACTTTTGAACAAAGTTTCTATAGTGTTTTATAATTCTCCATTTTAAATGATTCTTAAAATTATCATTTATTTGTCTCTCTATTGGTCTATATTAGAAATAGTAAGGGCAAAAATCAAAATTTTCTACTTTTAAAAAAATGATGTCTAAAAGCATGAGTGTATAGCAGGGGGATTTATCTCTATAGGGAGATGCTTAATCCCATCAACATCATTCACATTCACTTTAGTAAGTTCATTAGAAGTGTTCTTATCTAGGTCTTTATCTTCACCGAATGGTATGTTAGGCAATAAATCATGAATGGAATGCATAACATCATCTTGTTTCCAAATAGATTGATGATTATGATAAGAAATAGGAAGAGGATCTAGAGAGGTGTTGAATGCTTAGTCTCTTAAACTAAGGTACCTTTAATCCAGGTGAATATTTATTATACTCTCTAATGAAAAATTCATAGGAGGATTAGAGTTGTCTTCATAAGAAAAAGATACCTTATGAGAGGTGAAATTATGAGTTAACAATGCTTCATCATTGGAAGATATGTCATGTGAGTGTAATAAAGGCAAAGTATCCCTAAGAGATGGAATGCCACTCTCTTTCTTAAAAATATCCCTATGAGTAAACGAGTCTTTAGGAAAGCACAAACATAACTCATTAAAGCCTCATCTATAGAACAAATATCAACAAAATGCATAGGAAGTGGTTTATCCTTAGGAGAAATAGTCATGATAGCATTCTCTTGCACTAAATGATCCCTATAGGGAAGAGACATTTTACGAAAAAGATCATCATTGTTCTTAAAGACCTCTTTGGTAGGAGCGAGATCCTCAAAAAACATGGTGGCAATATCTTCTTGCATCAAAATGTCCTTAGGGGTGGGATCAAGTTTGGTAGGGGATACATTATGAGAATGGATGAAATGGAGAACTAAATTTTCATCATATGCATGTAAGAGAACATTTTGAAGATCTTGAAGAAAACATGAAATTGAACTAGCAAATAATGATAACAATTCCATTCAAAATGAAATGCAATAATAATGTACGAAATATTTTTGTATTTGTATATTGTTTTGACAAATGCAATGCAATGCAACGTAAGAATGAACTAGATCTATAGAATAAAGATACATTTTTTTTCTTTTCCGGGTAAAAGCACAATAATTTGTCGCCTTTTAGGCTAACTTGACAGACACAACCCAGTTTGACTTAGTCAAGTCGTACACAGTCGAGTCCAACATGGTTGAGTACACGTAGGTGCCACATGGCACCAAATGGCACCTACGTGGCCTTGTTGACTGGGTCAAGTGGTACTCGGCCGAGTAGGACTCGACCAAGTCCAAATGCTATTTTAAATAGCAAAAAGAGCCCCAAGCCCCTCATTTACACATTGAGGGGCTATGGGTACTCAGCCCAGTAGGACTCAACCCAGTCCACCTAGGTGGCATGCCATGTTGGCAGCCAAACCTCCAAAAATACCCAAAAACCAGAATTTTGCACTTTTGTTATCCCTTCCTCTCATCAAAATAGAAAATGTCAAAAAACTAAAAGTACCCTTTTCTAGATCTCAGAACTACGATTCTAGACATATAAAATTTATATTGTTTCAACTACAAAACGTTAAACAAATTTGCTAAAAATTACATGTAGGTATATTAAACTTTGAGAATACGTTGATTCGAAAAATATAGAAAAATGCTAAATCCATTCAAAAAAAATTAAAATCATATACAACACTAGAGAAGAGAGTCCTCTTTAAGAATATGTAATTTATTTTGTTTTTGGTATAGTTTTGATAGGGGAAAAGTGGCGGGAGACAAAAACTATTGATTTCAGGTAAATTCGACTTTGAATACTTATAACAGGTAAACTATAGATCAAAAACACTTCTTCTTCTTTTTTTTCCTGCACTAGATATACATGTCATCTAAAACATATTCTGAAATTAGAGGGAAAAACAATGTTTTACTTATAATGATTTGACAGGAAGTAAACTCGTTGATTTGCAGTATTTTTCAGGATATGAAAAATAATCCTAAATTTTTTTTAAAAAATATTAATTTATGTTCAAATTAATTTTTAAAAATTATAGGCATACAATTCATCCTATTTCACACATTTCATCAGTTTACATCATCTTCAAATTTTCAACAGAAATGTGACTTTTATGCCCTTGAAGTTTTTCAGTTTTGGTTTTGTTAGTCTTTTCCTTTGTAAAAGGGTGACAACTTATTGTGCTTTCACCCTTCCACAATGCAAATATACTAAATGCATAAAATGATACAATACAATCAATGTAAATAAGACTAAACACCAAATCAAAAGTGAAAATTGTTGGAATGTGAAGTCATCATAAAGAACCACTAGCTTTGGTTGATTCATTATGGAGAACAAACCTTCTTTGGTTAAGTTCGGAATTGACCACGAGGAAGATGTGTCGGAGGCAAAAAACAATTGGCCTTACTATAAATAGAAAGGTATAATGAGTCAACTTACTATAAAGAGTAAGTCATTTTGATGACTTGACAAAAATAGTAATTTTGACAAGTGTTGTACATGTAGTTATACGAGTCATACTTACTAAATTTAGTAAGTAGACTTTGCAACTCAGTTTTTATATGCAACTTGAAGTCATGTTTTTTCATACACTTTGAACATTATTGTAAATGCAAAAATTCCTGAGAAATAATATTGAAATATATTTTCCCATGAATTTTTACTAGTATAATTTTACCAAGTTTTTCCATGTAAAATTTTGTGTTATGTGTGTTTGCTCTTTTCTATAATTTTCTACACTTGTTAATTTTATAACAAAAATGTCATGCATAGTGTTCACCAACATGTACCATATGAAAAGGGAAGCAATGAAAAGAGGAAGATTACTTCTCCATTTTCAAAGTTGCACATTCTAAATGAAGATGTCCTGATAGACTAGGAAGGTCCAAAGTGGTAAATGGGTCAATGATCCTTCTCTAAGTATGTAATTTTGAAATGGTAAATGTTAATGAGATAATAAATGTAGATTAGGGAAGATTCGGATGCACTTAAAATCAAAATAGAAAACATGTTACTCCATATCTAATTATCGGATAGGCAGAATCCTAAAAATACATGTAATCATTGTTTTGAGATCTTTAAGCTATAACTTGTATACCTGCAAACTTTTAGTTGGAATTAGAGGGTACACAATGGATAAGTTGTTCTATACCTAGGTATAGAGCAGTTGAGTCAATCTGTACCCTAGGTTTCTGTGATAAAAGTTTTGGTAGCTCTGATTGTTCCTTATCTTCACAGAAAAGTTTTGGTACGTCTATAACCTACTCTTGTACATAGAAAAATAGGGAAGAAGGTTGGATAAAGGGGTTTACCTCAGTCAAACCCTCTTTAGGAATCAAACTTGAAAGGAAATGAAATAAAGGAAAGTGTGTTGTCATGTAGTAGAGGCCAGATTTAACAAATGGAGTATATCATATCTTGGCAACACAAATGCTTCTTTGAATGTGATCAAATATGTTGATGCAATAGCTTTGAATTAACACAAAAAACCTAAAAGGAAATCATGAAACACAAAACCTTGTGAAATGGAAGTTGTAATTCACCACAATATTGATTGAGTGAGAGAGAAGACTTGAATGAAAGATGGCGACCAGGTATTTGGAGCAAATGTCAAAGTTTGTTTATCAAAATCTTTGACAATGAATTGTGTTAAAAAAAAATTGTAGTTTTTTTCTTTTATTGTGTTTTATGAGATTTTATTTTATTTTTTGGTATTTTTCCAATATTGAAATAATCAAACACTAAATAAAATGGTGCCATATGAGAAGTGTTGGAAAATGATTTCAGAAACTGATGAAATGATTTTCAAATAATTAACGCTAAAGTGAATGAATAGAAGATTTATTTTATTTCTCAAATCTGGACCAAATGGCAAATAAAGTAGATCTTGTTGTTGGAGATTTTCCAACAAGCTAGTACCGACTGTATGTTTGTCATTGATGACAACATATGGAAAGTAGCATGTGAAGAAGTCTTATGCAGTAAGCTTTCAGTATATGTAGCATAAGATATCAGCATGATATCATGGGCGCAGAGGTTAACTGTTAGTACAGACAGTTATATAGCAGATGGTGTCAACAGTGTTCTTGACAGAGTTACAGGCAGTGTTCCGTGTATGGTTGTCTGTACAGTTATCATGGAGCCTTGCACGCTTGGATACATGTTGAAGACATGTTAGTGATGTTTTAGTTATGGACGCATAGTCTGTTGATGAGTAGAAGTGAAGTTATGCAATCACTATTCGCTAGCAGCAGTTTCTTGTGTTTGTTCAGAAGAGCCGACAAATATTTTATTGGTTATGTACTTGCACCTATCCTGTGGGTATGCGCCCTTGGATTTAATCTTAGAGGAGACTTATTTATGTTCGATTAAGAGCGCATGAGTTAATTCAGCTTGAGGAGAAAGATCCAGTTGTTTTGGTAGAGCCGACAGTGTGTAGCATGCATCTACAATTATCTTATTGAACAGGTCCCAGAATGTGTTGCGTGTATAGTAGAGCCGACAGAATGTTCATTGGAGTTTGTTATGGTTTCTCTAATATGATTTCAAGGTGGTTCTAATAGGCCAACTTGACACTAGTACATTTGACATCATTTTTCTACGAAAATTATCGACCATTAATGAAAATGGTTTAGGTTGGTCGGGGTATAGAAGGAAAAATTTGTTTTTTTTTTAAAACCATGCCCATGTTGGTCAAAATTTCCACCAATACCATGTTGGTCGAAATTTCGACCAACATGGGCATATTACTTAAAAAAAACATTTCAATTCTCATTTTCATTTTTATAGTTGCAACACACAAATTAGGATTTTCATTTCTAAGCTAAGGAGCGGAGCTTATTCCAGGTCGTTAAGAGCCCTACACCCGAGGTTAATAGCACATTTTTTCATTTATCTTCCATGGAGTTTGAGGTATCTTCCGTGTTTGCTATATTTCATTATGTATTGGATTGTCATTTTCTTGTCATCTCTGTTAGTAATATGCTATGAGTAATATGCATTTTTTTGTCATCTCTATTAGTAATATGCATTGAATCAATGAGTATTCTTAGTGGTGACTACGGTTTGACTAGGGTTTGTAAATGCTATGACCGAGAATTATGAAGGCTGCGACTAGGGTTTAGGATGCAGCATGACATTGTACTTTTGGTATAACCAATGCATTTGTAGATTTAAGGCATTTGCAGATTTAAGGGACACACGTAAGAGAATTTTTGGCATGCTTAAACACAAACGCACATATCATTGTTTAGGATGCAGCATGACATTGTACATCTGGTATAACCAATGCATTTGCAAATTTAAGGCATTTGCAGATTTAAGGGACGCACATAAGAGAATTTTTGGCATGCTTAAACACAAACGCACATATCATGTTTCACCTGCTAGGTCACAAGAGCATATACAAGATTCTTGATAAAATAGACAACCAATGCATCCTATCGAAGGGAGAGAAAATAAAAAACAATAAAATAGAAATCAACAACAACACGAGAACCATAACAATGATCAAGTTCCATAAAACTGTTGCCAGTAGCAGTTCAGTACTCAGTAGTGAAATCAATTTTTTGGCAATGTGCCAAACCCTAGACATCAAGTTTGAATACGAGCTCAAAGGTTTGTTTCTTTCAAAGTTCAAACACCCTGTAGGAGCAGAAATATATAGACATGAATTGGATTTCTTTGGAATTTCTAATTACCCAAACACAATCCCTGGTGAAATAAAAGGAATGATTCATATGTGTCAAGGTAATAATGCAGTAATTGGGGAAGAACATCTAAGTTATTTCATCAATACTACACATGAATATGAGACAGACAATGAGGATGCCATGATAAAATTGTTTGTGAATTCCTTAAAAGAAAGTGCCAAAGAATGGTACAAAAATATCCTAGACAGTAGTACTATTTCTTCATATTCATATTTCTTCATATTTCTTCTAAATAGTGTGATGACTGTCCCAACTAGAGAATCAGAACTTTATATTATAGGTTCTTCATGGCACCTTTCAACTTGTCCAATTATGGAAACTGGCTTGCCTGGGGCAGCTGTATCTAGTTGTGAGATTTTCATATCATATTTCTCTCAGTAAGAATAGTTGTGGCATAGGATCCTTCAACTGTTTGTGGACCCTTGTGGACCAACATGAGCCAGGCATTCTCCAATATTAGACCAGCTCTTCTTTGTCCCCTTGATGGAAGTCGAGTCAATCTTCTTTGTCACGAATGAGCATTCCTCTAATACTAACATTCCTTTCACTTCTCACTTCTCCCAACTCTAAGTGAAATCTAAATGTTTTATTGGCAATATTAAAGTCAAATAATTTCCCATTCTTTTTTAATTTCTCAGGTTCCTATATAATATACTGACACCTTGTTTCCTGGAGTGGCCTTTTGGCTTTCTGTTATCTGGGATACCAAAGTTCTTGCTACCGTATTTTAGGAACATCATTGATGAGACATTCATTTCACAACCCACTCATAAATTTTAATTTTTAAAGGTAAGAATTGAGGAACGTAGAATTGTGTGAAATTTAATGTTGATTCGAGGCATATATTATTATTATTTTTTGGTAAGTTAGTTCAAACATTAGGTTTTTGGTATTATACATGATGACAAATGTGTGACTATAAATGCACACACACATGCATTGACATTTCAACAACTAGCAATATGGAGAGTTAATTTTAACATGATAAAGAGACTTCATGACACATAATATTATAAATACCTATTATAAAGGTAGCTTCGTAGCGTTTATAAATAGCTATTATAAAGGTAGCTTCATAGTGTTATATTGAAACCAACAAACATGTGACCATTCACTCTGGTGGAGATAATTGAGAACATAAGACTATTATTCATATTTTTCTTATAGAGAATCATAGGTGTGCATGTATAGTTTTTTTAGACAGTAAAAATTTACATTCAAATAAAAAGATATATTGATAGCAATGTAAGTGTTTATTGTTATACATATTCAAACATATACTCGGACATTTATATATGATAACAATAGCTTATTCTTTTCTGTTAAATTGGTCTGAGTGTGTGCAAGGTGGGCAAATGTTTGGCTTCTTAGACAAATATTCATTTTTTAGCTTTGTGAAGCTAACTTCTCTGCTGAACCAAGTTTAGGATTTCCTACATAAATGAAAATATTTGTTTGAAATCATTTTGTTATTTGAACATGTGATGAGTACTTGGCAAGCTGATTTTTGACTTACACTTGGATTTGGATTTGGTTTTGGTTAAAAGAATTAGCCAGTAACTTGGCATTTAAAAAAATACTGAATTAAAAATTTGATTTAAAGCTATTTCCTCTTTCTTTTCCATTGTATTCTTTATTTAAAGTGCTCAATATGGTTGACTAAGTTCCATATGTCCTGTTACAGCTGTATTGGGACAGTCATCACACTATTCCCCTAAGCACACTATGGCTTAGCCTTCTCATCCACAAGAAACTCTAACATCATTCTAAACTCTTCTATACTCTGCCCATATCCATTCCAATCCATTGATCCAATCCATTCATACTTCTACACAAACAAATTAACTCACCAAAATGCTATCATTCTGGGACAGTCATACCATGTCCATAAAACTGTACCAATAGTTGAAATAAAAGGAATGATTCATATGTTTCAATGTAATAATGCAGTAATTGGAGAAGAACATCTAAGTTATTTCATCAATACTACACATGAATATGAGACAGACAATGAGGATGCCATGATAAAATTGTTTGTGAATTCCTTAAAAGAAAGTACCAAAGAATGGTACAAAAATATCCTAGACAGTAGTACTATTTCTTCATATTCATATTTCTTCATATTTCTTCTAAATAGTGTGATGACTGTCCCAACTAGAGAATCAGAACTTTATATTATAGGTTCTTCATGGCACCTTTCAACTTGTCCAATTATGCAAACTGGCTTGCCTAGGGCAGCTGTATCTAGTTGTGAGATTTTCATATCTGATCTCTTAACATATTTACTAGAAGCCCTCATATTTCTCTCAGTAAGAATAGTTGTGGCATAGGATACTTCAACTGTTTGTGGACCCTTTGTCTATCTAGGGAATTTTTGTACCTTGAAACATATGAATCATTCTTGTTTGTGCATCCTCATTGTCTGTCTCATATTCATGTGTAGTTGATTTAAACAATAGATTTGTCACTACAATGAGAAAGTTACCACCACACGTCAAACATAAGGTGAATTTGATTGAAAGATTGGTCATTGTTTACAAGACAAAGGGTCCACAAACAGTTGAAGGATCCTATGCCACAACTATTCAGCTTACTGAGAGAAATATGAGGGCTTCTAGCAAATATGTTAAGAGATCATATATGAAAATCTTAGAACTAGATAGATTACTAATATTGGAAGTACTATGGACTTGTAGAGGCAATTTAACAGTTCAGGAAACTAAGAAATGAGTTGTCATTATGGTAAGCCACAAGAATGGTCTTGGGAGTATTATTGGAGGTGCTTAACTTTGGAAAGTTACCATGTTAATGTCATTAAAAGAATACAAAAAATTAAGGCCTACGAGATTTTATGATAATGTTCTATTTGAAATAGGGTGCTCAAGTTAACAATAAAATAAAAAAATCCATGCTTGTATTCATATGATTAGGAGAGGTTTCTTTGTGTTTTCATTACTTAAGAGCAGCCTATATATGGAGGTAACGAGTCCTACAATGTTATTCAGTTTCCCTAGTTATTTACCTGATTTTATTTATTTAAATCTACTCTTTACAATTGTTTTTCTATCTATACACCCTCTATTGCTATTGTAATGGCAAAGCATCAGAACCGTCCATTTCTAAACTTTGATTTGGTATGATAAATGTCCCTTTGTGTTGAGAAAATTATAGTTGAGAAAATGGTTGTTCAGTAACGATTTGTATCTGCAAGTTGCAAACAAATCATCCTTCTTCCACCAACGAGTCATTCCATTCAAGAAAGACCATGTCTAATGATATCAACGCACAAAAAAATAGGGAGACAATTGCTAGACTATGGTCTAACTTAAAAAGAAAAGGTGATGGAAAACGTTATTGTCCTTGCAAAATTTGTAAGGGCTTAAAGACCCGAAGATATCTAATCAAAACAGCTGAGGAACATTGTAGGCAACATGGTCACATTGAAGGGGGAAATGAATTTCGTCCATTGGTATGTATTTTAATAATTTATAAAATACATAAGACATGATTTGATGACGACATCATGGTCATGGTTAATATAAGGTCATCATTTTCATATAGGTCAACGTCCCTGAGTTTCATGTTATATTAGAAGTGAAATGTTGATGCTAAGACAATTACTTTGTGACCATAATAATCCTACATATGTTTTTTTGCACAATAGATAAAGTCTGCTATTCAATTCCAAGAGAAACTCACAATTTCAATTGTGACCACACTAGCCTGATCGCAACAAACTTGTTAGAAACATGAAAAGAAAACATGTTAGCAATTCCATCATTTGTCTGTTGTTTGGGACAGTCACCATAGAATTATTTGGACTGTCTCTCCTCTTGCCTTGCAAGGTTAAAATGACCTTTTTTTCATCCCTCCTTGAATAGACCCTTACCGTCTTGCACTTGTGCAATGATAGGACACCAATGTTGCTAATTAAGGTTGGTGGGATGATTATGCCTATCCTGAAAAAAGACTGTCAAATCATTATGCTTTCAAATCAATTACCTATCGACGTATCCCTTGTGAGGGAGAGAAGCCAAACACATAAAGAACATGCACATAAACACGGCAACTGAAAAACTTAAATGGAATACACCAAGAAGTACCAAATGATGAATGCTCAATTGTTGTAATGGCAAAGCAATATCAGAATCGTCCATTTATAGTCCTAATGATTTTGGAAATAGTTGACAAAGAGTGTTACTTTTTTTTATTATAGTATAGATGATTTTTCTATAGTCGTAATGATTTTTCTTATTTCTTGTCTTTTGTCCCTTTTTTATTTCCTATGTCTGTGCTTTGTGACAAGATTTTGTCACCTTCTTTTCATGGTATATTTCATTCACTCTATGTGGAATACTATTTTGTTCACTATTTTATTTCAGCATCATATTTCTTTCATTTTTCATATACACACAGACTACACATGCTGATAAAAAAATGAGCTATTTGATTTAGGTTTACTTTTCATTATTGTAAATGGTTAATATTTCTGATGGTACTCCTTGGTGTATTTGGACTGTAAAAATAATCATATAAAAATAATAAATGTAGTAATGATGGTGCGGTGCATTATTGATATAGGTTCGATGACTCTTGTCAATGTGCCAAACTATCAATGTGGTGGTGGGAAGTGTGTGTTGAAGACTTCATGGACATTGAACAACTCTGGATGACAATTTTGGTACTGCCCTAATCAAAAAAAGGTTGTTAATGTGTATATATTTAAAGTTTCTAATGTAAATACTATTCATTATAATATAAGAACTAGTGTAGACTAGGTATCACAAGGAAATAATGGCTAATTCGCCCATCTCCACTTATTCGCGATGAAGGATTTGAGTGCAAAACATGTCAAGCTAGGGCAAATTCTAAAATTATATTTTTATGATGCCTTCTTTGTATTGTAATCGCATATCTAATTTGTTGCAACCCTATGCAGAGATGAACTCAAGAATTAGTTAGTTTAGTATTTTCATATTGTAACTAATATTTTAATATTGATATGACATAACTTCTCTTTTCCTCAAGTGCGCATATATATGGTTTACATCTTTTTTTAGAATAATTCTTCATGTTTATGGCTCAGGTGAGCCCCAATCTGTTATCAATCACATGATTTAACGCTGATTTAGGTTGAGGTAAACTACATGTGTCATGTAAACAGCATGGTTGAATGCAATCTCTTTTGCGTGTTTTCAAGAGTTTTCCCACCAATATAAGCATAAATAACGCATTGAACGTAATCTACAGACGCTGCGTGGTATGAAGTCTCGTTGAAGTTTGAGCGCAGCGTGGTATGAAGTCTTGTTGAAGAAGAGTACTGCAGAGAGCGGGCCTACCGTACTAAGGAAGTTTGAGAAGAACAAGGAATATGGCTTAAACAAAATGGGAAGACGTCTTTCTAGCCTAGGCTTGGATCCTTCGACAATTAGCTTGATAATAAATGAAGCAAATGAGAGCTGAGCAATTAGCTTCCCAAGAAAAATCTTGTAAATGAACTGTGTGTACCCCAATTCCTATGCCTTCTGCGCATACCTAAATGATATATTTGAAACAAGGGTAAATTTAGCCTTACCCTTGTTGTTTCAAATATATCATTTGGGTACGCACAAAGGGCACATTAATTGGGGTACATATAGTTCATTTATGGGCTTTTTCTTGGATAGCTAATTGCTCATCTGTCATCTACATTATTTATAAGCTAATTGCCGAAGGATCTAGGCTCAGGCTAGAAAGATGTCTTCCCAAACACATAAAAAACATACACATAAACACGACAACTGAGAAACATAAATGTAGATTTCACAATAGCTGAGAAACATAATTATAGGCATCATGGTCACAATTTTTTGGAGACAACATAATTGAGTTGTATACCCAGACGATGGAGAGCAACTTTTGCTCCTCCGATTCCAAGTTGACACTGTGGGATCCAAAGACCATAGATAAGGAATAAATTGAGAGAGCGGAGGAGGGCCATAATGACCAAAATAATACAAGACAAACCTCAAGTTAAATGAGGCAATTGCAAACATTTTAATATAATTCTATTAAAATGTTTGTAGTTGCCTCATTTAACTTGAGGTTTGTCCTATATTATTTTGGTTGTTATGGCCCTCCTCCGCTCTCTCAATTTATTCCTTATCTATGGTCTTGGGATCCCACATTGTCAACTTGGAACCAGAGGAGCATAAGTTGATCTTCATCATCTGGGTATACCACTCAATTACGTTGTCTCCAAAAAAATGTGATCATGATGCCTACAATTATGTTTCTTAGCTGTTGTGTCCCAGGACCCCTTATGACCCTTTACGACCATTCCCGACCTCTAAGAATACATCTTAGAGGTCTTAAAATGTCGTAAAGGGTCATAAGAGGCTCCTAGGAGGGGCCAAATAAGCTTCCACCTTCACGTGGTTGGCCCTATTAAGTAGAGAATGTTAATTACACTATTCTCAAAACCTAATTGTAGGCATCATGGTCACATCAGGGATGAAACTATTCCAAGTTGACACTGTGAGATGGAGAACAACTTGGAACCGGAGGTGCAGAAGTTGCTCTCCATCGTCTGGGTATACCACTCAATTACATTGTCTCCAAAAAAAGTGACCATGATGCCTACAATTATGTTTCTCAGAGAATATTAAACTATTCTTGAAACAAAGAGAAGCTCAAAGAGAAGCTGGCAAAAACCAACAGAATGAGTGTGGACACTTGAAGATAAATATCAAATAGGGGAAAAGCACCTGCAACAACAAAGGCAATAGCTGTAGATACAAATGAGGATATCGTAGAAATCCCTAATTTAGTGTTTCAGAGAACAAATGATGGACTGTGAATTAGGCATTTCTGTGATATCGTCATCTAAATCT
Source organism: Chamaecyparis obtusa (assembly GCA_027943335.1). NCBI lineage: Eukaryota > Viridiplantae > Streptophyta > Pinopsida > Cupressales > Cupressaceae > Chamaecyparis > Chamaecyparis obtusa. The sequence continues at coordinate 102,474 of BSBK01002859.1, forward strand.
ATTATTTACATTGGAATGCAGCCTGCAGATATTGATACTGCACCGGTCGAGCATGATGGAGGCATCGATTCTAATGTGAATTGTAGTACTCAAGGTATACATTTTCTATTCAAATTTTGATTAATGAATATTGAATACAATCAAACATATTCAATTGTTTAAGGTGTATTAGTTGTGATGATGAGATGCACCATTTAGATGTTAACTGTGACAGTCTCTTGGTTTCAAGCAATGCAGAAGGAGAAGCCTAGTTCAATATGCAATCTCGCAAAATATGCACGGATATCAGGGGGAGTTGAAAAACACAATAGGGTTGCATTTTTTATAGAGGTCTTTAATTGCGTATTTTAAGCTATAGACCATCACGAAAATGTAAACGTGTTGTATTTTTTCAACTCCACCTACTGTCCATGCATATTCTGCTTGTGTTGCACGTGCATTCTCAATTCAGAGTGGGAAAAATCTTATTTTCGATGCGAGGGAGAGAAGCCAAACACAAAGAACATGCAAATAAACATGAGAACTACAAAACATAAATGTAGGTATCACAACAGCTAAGAAACATAAATGTAGGCATCATGGTCCCAATTGTTTGGAGACACAACATAATTGAATGCTATACCCAGAAAATGCAACACAACCACTACTCCTACAGTTCTAAGTTGACACTATGGATCCAAAAACCATATATAGATTCCTTATCTTTGGTTTTTGGATCCCACAGTGTCAACTTAGAACTATAGGAGTAGTGGTTGCGTTGCATCGTCTAGGTATACCACTCAATTATGTTGTGTTTCCAAAACATTGTGACCATGATGCCTACATTTATGTTTCTCAACTGTTGTGTCCTAGGACCCCTTATGACCCTTTATGACTATTTACGACCTCTAAGAATACATCTTAGAGGTCTTAAAATGTCATAAAGGGTCATAAGAGGCTCCTAGGAGGGGCCAGATGAGCTTCCACCTTCACGTGGTTGGCCCTGTTAAGTAGAGAATGTTAAACTATTATCGAAACAAAGAGAAGCTCAATAATTTATATCTGAATACCAATTTTGTTCTTATCAAACCGTCAAAACATTTAAATAGTCTTTTAAACTGCTATTAAAAATAAAATATTTAATCAACATTTACTTACAGATTTGTGTGCTTGTCTGAGTTTGATACGCAGATTTGTGTATCAAACTCAGACAAGCACACAAATCTATAGGTAAACGAAGCTTTCTTAGTCAGTTTGATTTTTCTTGAGGTTGTGAATATACAGTACAATGAAAATGCTTTGTTCAATCTAATTGTGCTAAATAGAAGAAAATAGCTAAATCAAAGCTTCATAGATTCATATATGCATACTAATTATAGACAAGCAATATATTCAACTAAAAGTAGGAATATATTGAAAATGGTGTCACATTTTTTTATAAACAAAAGTTACCATTGGTCAAAATTTCATCCTTTACACAGTACTAAATTCGACCAGGATGCTATACGTTCAACAGTCCATTCGACGAATTTGGGTGGATAATTCGACGACCCAATGGACTAAATTCGACCAGGATGCTATACATTCGACGAATTGGGGTGGATAATTCGACAACAAAATGGTCAAAATTTTGACCGTCACACCAATTGATCGATGTCTTATTCTTCAAGTTCCAAGGGATTGTTGCAGTCGATAATTCGACTAGTTATGGGGTCAAATTTTTGACTATTATTTACCATGTAGAAAATTCGACGAAAAAAGATTGACGACAGTTTTAGTCGCCTATTCGACCAATTGTTGTAGAAAATTTCACTAATTCTCGTCGAAATTTAAGGTAAAATTTACTAGTGTGATTATATCATTTAGAGGAAAGATATTTATAGGCAGTCATTTGTGATTGCTGAAGTGTGGTTCATAGTTGATTAAGAAGAGCAGAGATGAGTGTGCGAAGTGTTGAGCCATTAGAAGAAGGTCTATGTGACCAAGTAAAGTACTTGTGCTATACATTGGAACTGATCCAGACAACAGGTCAAAGCGCAGTTCACCAAGATCCAGATATAGCATGTATTTGTTATTTAGAAGGTTGTAGCCTTCGCTCATTTAAGCAGTGAGCTCTCGGATAGTGTGTCCTCTCCCCTAACAGGGACAATTGTAAAAGACTCCTGATAGGGTCTGACCCTTGACCAGGTCTACTGTACTAAATATATTGTAAAGCAACTCCTAACAGGGTTAAGGATCTTCTAACAAGGATCATAATACTCTAGTGTAGAATATTAGTGGGTGTCAATTCCCACCGGGGTTTTTACCTATTTGGGTTTCACTGTAACCAAAAGATTGGTGTTGTGTTCTTGTGTTCTTTCATTGTGTTTATGCTTTATGTTTAAGTATACTTAATTGGATAAAGAATTGAATCTTGTAGATAATTGATTCACCCCCCCTCTCAGTTATCTCTTGGGAATATTCCTAACAATTGGTATCAGAGCCAAGTTCCTCGAAGAGAAATTTTAATAGCTTGAGGTTGATCAGATGGTGTACTTCAGGAAAGAAAGTCCTAAGTTCGATGGAGAGAATTATCTTGATTGGAAGAACAAGATGGTGACCCATTTGCAGTGCATTGGTTTTGAAGTTTTTGATGTAACTATCAAAGCAGCCAAGATACCTACCCTAGAAGACCTTGCACAAGAAGATGCTACTAATAGATAAAAGAAATTGTTTCATCAGAATGCTATTGCTAAAGAAGCCCTTATCAGCGCCCTATCTGATGGTGAATTTTCAGAAATAAAAAAGGTGGATACAGCCCACAAAATATGAAAACACCTAGAAGACATATTTGAGGGAGACAAACAAGCAAAGGATGCACGCAGAAAGACATGGAAGAAAAGATACAATGCATTAGAGATGCTGCTTGAAGAAAACATCAGAGCTTACAATCAAAGGATAAATGAAGCAGTTGCTGGAATTAGAAACAATGGTGGAGAGATTTCAGAGGAGGACATTATGGACAAGTTAATGACTACTCTCACTCCTGAATATGAAAGCAAGATCAACATCCTTGATGAGATCATGTAGCTTACATCTAATTTCAAGAGAGAGACTTTGATCAACAAAATCTTAGCTTCTGAGATTTCAAGATTGAAGACAGAACCAAAGAGTGAAACAACCTTCAAAGTAACAGTTCATGGTAAGAAATCTGCAAACACTTCTGGTAATTTTGATGATGATGATGATGAGAAAACTCTAGAGGATTTCATTGCTATGATTTCCAAGAGAGAAAAGAAAGGAAAAGGAAAATATGAATGTCAATTACCATTTAAGTGCTTTTCATGTAATAAGATCGGTCACTTTGCATCTAAGTGTCCTACTAGAGCTAGAAAGTTCAAAAAGGATTACAAGCCTAAGTATTCTAAGGAATGCTACTATGCTGGAGATGGAGTATCAAATGAAGAATCTGGTGAAGAATAAATTGGATTCATTGCTATTATAGACAAAATGAATAATAAGACAAGTCCTAAAGACGATAAAAAGGAACAAGAGCTAGCATTGATTTCACAAGCTAACATAAGGACAGACTGGATTATAGACAATGGTTGTTCACATCACATGACAGGTGATAAATGCAGGTTTATTCATTTGGATAAATGCAATGAAGGTATGGTCAGATTTGGAGACAACACTCCCAAACCAATAGTTGGTAGAGGAGCCATCACCTTGGATGGAAAGAATAGTACTGATGATGTTCTTTATGTTGATGGTTTGAAACATAACCTTCTCAGTATTGGATAGTTACTTGGAAAAGTCTATCAGTTGGAGTTCAAAGATAAGAAATGCATCATTAACAACAAAGATGGTGTTATGATTGCATCAAGCTCAAAGACAAGAGGTAATGTTTTTCAACTCAATTCATAAGCAAGTTGTTTTGTTGCTAAAGTTGATGACAATTGGTTGTGGCATAAAAGACTATGTCATATCAATTTTGACAACATAGTAAAGATAAGCAATGTAAAGGCAGTAAGAGATCTACCTAGCATAGCAAAGCCAGTTGATACTATATGCAGGGAATGTGTGATGGGAAAGCATGTGAGAAATTCATTCAGGAACAAGCAGAATTCAGCAGAGAACAAATTGGAGTTGATTCATACAGACCTATGTGGTCCAACTCAAACAAGATCATACTATGGTGAAAGGTATTTTATTTTATTTGTTGATGATTATACTAGAATGATGTGGGTTGCATTCTTGAAAGACAAGTCAGAAGCATTTGAGAAGTTCAAAATATTCAAAGCTAAGGTTGAGAATGAATCTGGACTAAAGATAAAATGTTTGAGATCAAATAGAGGAGGAGAATTCAGCTCTGACAGATTCTATGAGTACTACGAAGAACATGGCATAAAGAGACAGTTAAGTGCACCTAGAACCCCTCAGCAGAATGGAATTATAGAGAGAAGGAATAGGATCATCCTTGATATAGTGCACACCATTATGATAGAAGGAAAAGTTGCACACACCTATTGGAGAGATGCGGTCAATACAAAAGTCTATACCATCAATAGAATTCAATTGAGGCCCGATGCTGACAAAACACCTTATGAGCTATGGTTTGGTAATGTTCCCATAGTAAACTACTTCAAAATCTTTGGAAGCAAGTGCTACATCAAGAGGGATGAAGCAGTAGGAAAGTTTGATGTGAGAAGTGATGAAGGTATTTTTCTTGGTTACTCTACTAAAAGTAAAGCTTATAGATGTTTCAATTTAAGATTGAAAAAGATCATTGAAAGTGCCCATGTAAAGATTGATGAAAAGTTTATGATTCAAGAAAGATATCATGATTACTCACCTATGATTGAAGAAGAACCCAAACCCTCTACTAGTGAGACAGTTATTGAATAAATGTTTGACAGTATTGATGTGTTATTCAATGACCCTGAGACAAGTGAAGAAGAAACTGTTAAGGCTGATCAGTCAGCATCACCTAAAGTTCCAAAGTTTACATCAAGAAATCATTCCAAGATAGACATCATTGGAGATCAGAGTGGCAAAGTCTTAACAAGGTCACAAGCAAAGAACTTAGCTAGCAGTGAAGCGGTATGTTTACTATCTCAGATTGAACCTTTAAGTGTTGAAGATGCATGTAATGATTCAGATTGGCATGATGCTATGAAAGAAGAACTTGATCAGATTGTTAAGAATGACACTTGGGAATTGGTCCCAAGACCTAGTGATAATAATGTGACTGGAACAAAGTGGATATTCAAAAACAAGATGAATGAAGATGGTACAGTAGTAAGAAACAAAGAAAGGTTAGTATGTAAAGGATATGCGCAAAGAGAAAGCATTGATTATTCTGACACATTTGCACCTGTGAGTAGATTAGAAGCTATTAAGTTGTTTCTAGCTTATGCTACAGTAAAAAACTTCAAAGCTTATCAGATGGATGTCAAGTCAACATTCCTAAATGGATATTTGAAAGAAGTATACATTGAACAGGCAGAAGGATTCACCTTATCAGATAGACCTGATGTGGTATGCAGATTAAAGAAGGCCCTCTATGGACTTAAACAAGCCCCTAGAGCATGGTATGAGAGACTAGATGGATATCTAACAAAGATTGGATTCAAGAAAGGAGCAACAAATTGTAATCTATTCATTAGAAAGACATTTGAAGGTTTACTACTTGCAGCTATATTTGTTGATGACATTATCTTTGGAGGTAATGACAAACTAAGTGCAGAATTTTCCAAAGAAATGAAAAATGAATTTGAGATGAGTATGATTGGTCCTATCAAATACTTTTTGGGACTAAATGTGCAGCAAACAGAAAAATGAATTTTTATTAATTAGTCAAAATATGTGAAAGAGATACTGAAGAAATTCAAGATGGATGATTGCAAGCCAGTAGGAACCCCTATGATTACTGGATGCAAGCTTACAAAAGAAGATGACTCACCAGCATTAGATATAACATTGTATAAGTCTATGATTGGTAAACTTATATATCTTACTCAGACTAGACCTGATATTTCAAATGCAGTTGGCATAGTTGGAAGATTTGCAACAGAACCTAAACAAAGTCACCTCATGGCAGTAAAAAGAATATTCAGATACTTACAGGGCACTATAGATTATGGTTTATGGTATCCTAATTAAGAAAATGTTGAGCTTTATGTGTACACTGATGCAGATTGGGCAGGATGCGTTGATGACAGAAAGAGTACTTCAGGAGGAGCAATGTTTCTTGGTGATAGACTTGTCACTTGGACAAGCAAGAAATGAAATTGTATTTCTTAGTCAACAATAGAAGCAGAGTATGTTGCAGTAGCCTTGAATTGTTCTACAATTGTTTGGATCAAGTAGATGATAAAGGATTTTGGAATTCAAATTGATTATCCTATTGTTATTCACTATGATAACACTAGCACTATCAATATGTCAAAGAGCCCTATGATGCATGCAAAGACAAAGCACATTGAGATCAAGTATCACTTCCTAAGAGAGAAAGTGGCAAAGAAAGAAGTCAAGTTGGACTATGTGAGTACTAAAGATCAGTTGGCAGATATATTCACAAAGCCCTTGCCTAAGGATACTTTTGAGTATCTCAGGGTGAAGTTGGGAGTCATTCCCTTCCCTGATTCTATGTAGAAGAAAGGAGGAAAGGCATCAGTCCTCAAGGACTAGTGGAAGGTTGACTACTCTACCTCAGGAGTAGTACTGGTGCTCAAAATGAATGGCACCCTTTACCATTGATGTCAAAGAGAGAGTAATATACAGAGTCATGAAAAATAGAAGTAAAAGGAGGAGTAATATACTAAGGGGGAGCATCATTCAGATATGACAGCAGTTCAGTTGAGGAAATGGAGAATATTAGAAAATATTGCAGCAAATGAAGGATTCATCTTTGGGGGAGTTTTGAAGAGGAAATGGATAATGTTATAAAAGAAATGTTCATTTGGGTTGGTGGTGGTTTTTCATTCCACATGTTGCCATCAATGCCAAAGGGGGAGATTGTTGGAGATTTTCCAGCAGGCCAATACTGACTGTATGTTTTTCATTGATGAAAACATATGGAAAGTAGCATGCATGGAAGTCTTATGCAGTAAGCTTTCAGTATATGTAGCATAAACATGATATCATGGGCACAGAGGTTAACTGTTAGTACAGACAATTATATAGCAGCTGGTGTCAGCAATGTTCTTGACAGAGTTACATGCAATGTTCTGTGTATGGTTGTCCATATAGTTATCATTGAGCCTTGCGCACTTGGATATATGTTGAAGACATGTTAGTGATGTTTCAGTTATGGACGCATAGTCTATTGATGAGTAGAAGTGAAGTTACGCAGTCGTTATTTGCCAGTAGCAGTTTCCTATGTTCGTTCAAAAGAGCCGACATATATTTTATTGGTTATGTACTTGCACCTATCCTGTGGGTATGTGCCCTTGGATTTGAGCTTAGAGGAGACTTATTGATGTTCGGTTAAGAGCGTATGAGTTAATTCAGCTTGAGGAGAAAGATCCAGTTGTTTTGGTAGAGCCGACATTGTGTAGCGTGCATCTACAATTATCTTAGTGAACAGGTCCCAGAATGTGTTGCGTGCATAGTAGAGACAACATAATGTTTATTGGATTTTGTTATAGTTTCTCTAATATGATTTCAAGGTGATTCTAACAGGCCGACTTGATTATATCATTTAGAGGAAAGATATTTATAGGCAGTCATTTGTGATTGCTGAAGTGTGGTTCATAGTTGATTAAGAAGAGTAGAGCTAAGTGTGTGAAGTGTTGAGCCATTAGAAGAAGGTTTATGTGACCAAGTAAAGTACTTGTGCTATACATTGGAACTGATCTAAACAATAGGTCAAAGTGCAGTTCACCAAGATCTAGATATAGTGTGTATCTGTTATTCAGAAGGTTGTAGCCTTCGCCCATTTGAGCAGTGAGCTCTCGGACAGTGTGTCCTCTCCCCTAACAGGGATAATTGTAAAAGACTCCTGACAGGGTCTGACCCTTGACCAGGTCTATTGTACTAAATATATTGTAAAGCAACTCCTAACAAGGTTAAGGATCTTCTAACAAGGATCATAATACTCTAGTGCAGAATATTAGTGGGTGTCAATTCCCACTGGGGTTTTTACCTATTTGGGTTTCCTTGTAACCAAAATATTGGTATTGTGTTCTTGTGTTCATTCATTGTGTTTATGCTTTATGTTTAAGTATACTTAATTGGATAAAGAATTGAATCTTGTAGATAACTGATTCACCCCCCCCTCTCTCAGTTATCTCTTGGGACTATTCCTAACACTTGTACTAGACTAGAAAATAACAATTGATAAAATATGAATCATTTATGTACACTATGAAATATTCTAGACACTTTGGTTGGATTCTTCTAGGATTGATGTTAGCTCTTGGATAGGTCTAGTGGTCTCTAGGAGGTTGTATATTATCTACAATCCATCGTTCTACTACTGATAAACTAGGATCTAAGCATCTAGTTAGAAGGCAAAGCATTCTCTCCCAAATTTATGCAGCTAACCTTCCCAAGAATGTATGCAATCAAGTTTGAGCTCTTAAATTGCATACTTCATCTCTCAACTCTCTAGATCTATAATTCTCACTACCAACTTATTGTCCAAGCACCAAACTTAAACAAAAATACACTACTATAGCCAGTAAATGCAAAAATATTCTTCTTGTGATAAATCAAACGTCTACTAGGTAATTTGAGGGTTGCATCCCACTCAAAAGATCCAAGAGTTGGTGTTCTCAGGTCACTCTACTACTACAAACACCGTTTGCAAATTTTATAACATTATTGTCAATATGAAAATAAATTGTTGGATTGATCAAATGTGGGCCTATTGTTTCCTTTTATTTTCTCCAATTGTCATTCTCACCTAAATAAAATCCCTCCACTATATTAAATTTAATTAATTCATTGGTCCATCAAAATATCAATCACTATGGCCTTTTTATTTAATAATAATTGGCTTTTATTTTAATCATACAACCTATAAGTTGTGTACTTAGGAAATGGGCCCATGGTGCCCTTTATTATAACTTATTTATTAAACTGAATACAATACTCACTTATAATAGTTTATTTAAAGCCACTTAGGAAATATTTAATTATTTCCTTATTTTTTTTAAAAATGTGATCCATAGCTTAGATTGAGATGTCATTTGAAATGTAATGACCCTTACTACTGACTGAGCCCCTGCCAATTGACTGGTAGTTCCTCCTAAATTTTAGGAACTATCATGGAATGCTCCAAATTAATTCCTAGAGCCCCTGTTATACTCTATGAACCTTGTGGTGGGTCCCCAAACCATCCCATTGGCCTATGAGAACCTAGGTGATAGGCCAACCTCTAGATATATGCTAAGTAGACTAATGAGGGGACATAATAGTCCTCCCCTCTCAGGGTTTCTTGCCCACAAGCAACTGTAAAGCTAGGTGTTTCAATATAGACTCACCTTCCCAAGTGGTATCCTCTATGGGTAAATCCCTGCAATGAACTAGGTACTTCCTGATAACTCTACTCCTTAGCCTCCTCTCTCTCATCTCCAAAATCTCAGCAAGAACTAGAATCAATCTACCCTCCTCATCCAATGGAGGTAACTCGGGTGAAGGTATGATATGTTTTCCCAAGGCCTTCTTTAAGAATGATACATAGAATACATTATGTATCTTTCTTCTAGAAGGTAACTCAATCTCGTAGGCAACCTCTCCAATCCTCCTTGCTACTCTATATGGCCCTTAAAATCTTGGCTTGAGTTTATTTGCCCCTATCTTTTTAAGTGTACTCTATTTGTAGGGTTGAAGTCATTGGAAAACTACATGCCCCCACATCAAAAGACCTCTCTGTCATGTGACAATCCACATACATATTCTATTGATTTTTTATGTGTTGTATGTTATCCTTAAGTCCCTTAATGATGTCTTGGACATCATATAACATAGAATGCCCTCTAGGTTCTCTACTGTCATCCAATGCAAAATCCACGAATGTAAGTGCATCATAGTCATAAAAGGATCTAAAGGGTGATGGACATATGGTATGTAGTGTTATAATAGTACTCCCCCAAATATAACCAATGTACTTATGGTATTTTCTACCCTAAGACATAATTATGCAAGTAACCCTCTAGCTACTTATTAACCACCCCAATCTATCCATATGTTCATGAGTTGTAACTAGTACTAGGTGTCAACTCTATACTAGCTAATCGAAACAACAACTACCAAAATACACTCATGAATTTGTTGCCTCGATCACTAACAATGGTTATGGGGATCCCATGTAATCTAAACACCTTTTTGAAGAACAACTTTGCTACTTGAAAAGCTATGAAATCTATTGTAATAGGAAAAAAATGAGCATATTTTATAAATCTATTAACAACCACATAGATATAGTCTCTCCCCTGAACCCTCGAAAGCCATATAATAAAGTCCATAGAAATGTCTTCCCACTTCTACCCTGGGATAGGTAAGGGTTGCAAAAGACTAGCTAGGAAGGTGCGCTTTGACTTATTTTTCTAACAAGTCACACACTCAAGCACATATCATAAGACATCATCCTTGAGGCCCTTCCATGATAACCTATCTCTAATCTGTCTATAAGTCTTAAAATACCCCTAATGCCCTATAACTGGTGTATCATGAAAATCTCATAGCACCATTTCCTTAAGCTTTGATCCAGAGACTAAGTAGATCCTATTTTTATTGTATATCACATCATCACTCACTATGTACTTGTCATCCTTTATTAATCCATCCATGACCTCACATGAAAAATGATTTTTGGAATACTCAACCAATAGTTGAGATTTCCAATTTGTTGAAATCTCACTCAAGGAACATATGGAAGAAGTTGTAGGTATCCTTAATAATGCATCAACAACAATGTTTTTCTTCCCCTTTACATACTCGATGTCAAAATCATAATTCTATATCTTGCTAACCCATTTATGTTGACATTCATTTAGTTCTTTTTGTTCCAAGAATTATTTAAGGCTATTGTGGTTTATCCTCACCACAAACTTACCACCCACCAAATACTATCTAAATTTCACCAACACATGTATGATGGCAAGCATTTCCTTATCATAGGTGGAGTAAAGTCTCTCATTATCTCTCATCTTCCTACTCTCGTAGGCTATATGGTGATGATTTTGCATGAGAATTGCTCCAATACCCTCTCCTTAAGGATCACAGTCCAACACAAATGGCTAAGAGAAATCCAAAAGGGCCAAGACTGGGCAACTACTCATAACTTTCTTAAGTCTATCAAACACTACATGTTCGTATTAGAAAGTAAAGTCCACCAAGATAACTGAGAGGGGGGGGGGAGTGAATCATTTATCAGATAAAAATAACTTTGATTAACCTTATTGAATATGAAACATGTAATCAACATAAACAACAACCATAGAAAGATAATCATACACAATGACACCAATATTTATTAACTAGGGAACCTCTTGATCAGAGAGTAAACCCCAGTGGGGATGATACCCACAAAAGATGTACTAAAATGAAAATTCCTTGTGAGAGGATGGAATCTATAAGGAGTCTTATGAAATATATTCAATACATATCAGTCCTTGTTAGGAGACTTTGAATCCCTATGAGAAGATTCTAAGCCTATTAGGAGTTAAGGAAGGCAGAAGGATCCACTGTCCAAATAGCTTCGAGGGAAAGATCACTGAACACACTATCCAACTGATCTTTGTATTATCTGAACAAAATAATACCAATAATTACTGATCTCATCAACTTCTCTACTCTCCTATGACTGTGCCAAAACCACACCAAATGCTTCACCAGATCTGCTCACTTCATATCATACACTTCTCATATCACACATACTATACTTATATCAATTAAGGAAAACAATCCTTCCTTTATACTATGCACAATATTTCATAATTGAGTCGGTCAATTAGGCTTAACCAATCACAAAATATAAAACATTATACGTTACATAATATTTCATAATCAAATAAAACTATTGGCTCACAAACTTAATAAATCTTCACACGTGCAACCTCTAACTATGCTGACTCATCCAGGTCACCTCCGCAATGTCTTCAACCTATGTATAACTTCGCATGTCTAGATTCTATCCCTATTAGGAGATATAATCTGATTATTACAAACCGCTTCTCAGGAACATTGACATAATACAATTTCCACTAGATTACTCATAACTAACATAAATAATTGAATTTTTGTACGTGATCTTAATGATGATCTCAAGACACCATAAGAAACATGTCCTCAACCCCGCATAACTTTATCTTCCATACGTCATGTGCGCTAATTCAAACATTGTCTGCTTCTCTACTGATCTCCAGTATAATCAGTGTGTTGACATCAATGGAAAACACAGTCATGAATGCAACATGCAACTATTATAGAACTAATAGAATACTCCCCCATAGGACATATTTAACATTAATGTTTAACAATCTTCCCCATTGGCATTGATGGAAACATAGATGAAAAACATCCAAGTTCCATGAATAGCAAAGTGCAACTCTATTGTTACTCATTATCTTTTCAAATCCTCTTCATCAATCATCAAATGTATCCTTCTCCCCAATAATTCACTTTTGAAATCCTCTTCATCAATCAAATCAATCAAATGTTTTTCATGTATCCTTCTCCCCCATTGACATCAATGACAAAGTAAACATCACTATGTCAATTCAATACAAGCTCAAATGTCCAAAGACATTGTTTGAAGATACTTTTATGAGAGAGACCTTCATGACTCAGTTCAAAAACACAGATACTCCCCTATAGAGGAAGCATGAACATATAGTCTAGAAAGATAGTGCTCTATACCACTAGACTGATGCAACTTTTTGCATCACTACTCAAAAGTGGACTAGGGCATAACCCCAAGCATACATCTCAAATACTCAAATGTATCTTTAGGTAAGGGCTTTGTAAATATATTTGTAATCTGCTCCTTTGTACTGATATACTCGTCTAACTTCTTTCTCTACAACTTTCTCTCTTACAACATGATACTTGATCTCTATATGTTTTGTTTTAGAATGCAACACAAGATTCTTAGACATACTTACTGTACTTGTGTTATCACAATGTATGATAACAAGCTCATTGAACTTGATTCCAATATCCTTCAACATTTGTTTCATTCATATTATCTTATTACAATTATTTGTTGTTGCTACATATTCTGCTTATGTTGTACTCTATGAAATACAATTTTGTTTCTTGCTTGGCCAAGAAACCAATCTTCCTCCAAGAAAAAATGCTCCAGTACTTGTACTCTTTTTGTCATCCACACTACCTCTCCAATCTACAGATGTATATGCACATACGGTAAAATCATTTGTTTTTATCATACCATAACCCATAATAAGTTGTACCTTTCAAATATCAGAATATTCTTTTTACTACTACATAATGTGATTCTTTAGGATCAACTTGAAATCTCACAACAATATCAACTGCATGTGATACATCTAGTCTTGTATGAGTTAAATATTGCAAACCTCCAATCATAGATCTGTACTTCCTTTATTCAACTGCAGGAATCTCATATTTGCTAGATAACTTATGGCAAATTACCATAGGTGTACTAACATGCTTACAATTTCCTAAACCAAATCTCTGCAATAAGTCTTTCAGATACTTAGTTTGAGATAGGAAAATACCATCACTGTTTTGCACAATCTGTAATCCTGGGAAAAATTTCATTTCTCCAATCATGTTCATCTCAAATTTTGTCTTCATTTCATTAGCAAATTTATCACTCACTTCATCTTCACCTCCAAAGATTATATCATCAACAAAAATAACTACAATCAATAAACCATTCTCTATTTCTTTCAAATACAAATTACTAGCTACGATGCCTTTAGTAAATCCCAATTTTACCAAATATTTGTCCAATCTTTCATACCAAGTTCTAGGTGCTTGTTTTAGTCCATATAAGGCTTTGTTTAGTTTACATACCATGTCTCCTTCTTGAGTCAAAGGAAAACCATATGGCTGCTCAATGTAGACTTCTTATTCCAATTCTCCATTGAGAAATGCTGACTTCACATCCTTCTGATACACTTTGAATTTCTTATAAGCTGCATAAGCAAAAAACATTCTTACTGCTTTAATTCTTGTAACACGTGCAAATGTTTCTTCATAATCAATACCTTCTTGTTGTGAGTATCCTTTACATACCAATCTTTCTTTGTTTCTTACAACTTCACCTTGTTCATTCATCTTGTTTCTGAAAACCCATTTAATTCCTATAACATTTTTATCTTTAGGTCTAGGGACCAATTCCCTAGTATTATTCTTTTCAATCTGTTCTAATTTTTCTTTCATTGCTTGAATCCAATTGTTATCTTTACAAGCTTCATCATTAGTCTTAGGTTCAATTTGAGAAATCAAACATAATTCTTCTTGTACCTTATTTCTTGCCATAACTCCTTTTTCTTTCCTCCCAATAATCTGATCAGCAGGATGATTCCTTATCAAATTCTTATTAGGTGTTACTTTCTCAATTCTTGCTTCAACTCTAGGTTTTGATCTCGGTTCTTCTCTTGATTCCTCAACATGAATCTCATTCTGCAAATCATTGTCAGTTTCATAAAACAACTCAATGTTTTCTTGATCAATTTTAGGATAAACTTCTTCATCTGAATCATAATCAAGTATTCTTTCCTAAATTCTGAAATTTTCATCCACTTTAATATTTGCACTCTCAACAATAGTCTTATTTCTCTTATTAAAACATCTATAAGCTTTGTTTTTCAATGAATAACCAAGAAACATACTTTCATCACTTCTCAGGTCAAACTTATCAATGTCATCATCTCTCTTAATATAACACCTACTTCCAAAAATTCTAAAATATTTTACTAATGGTGCATGTCCAAACCATAATTCATAAGGAGTCTTGTATGTATTTGCTATGATCTGTACTCTATTCATTGTATACATCATTGTATTCACTGCTTCCCTCCATAATCTATTTTCTACATCATTCTCAAACAACATAGCTCTTGCCGCCTCAGTTACTGATCTGTTTCTTCTTTTAGCAATACCATTTTTCTTAGGTGTTTTAGAGGCTGAAAGATGTCTCTTAATGTCATTCACTTCACAAAAAGTATTAAATTATTTTGAAGTAAATTCTCCACCTCCATCAGATCTTAAACATTTAATCATCATTCTTGATTCATTCTCAACTTTGTTCTTAAGAAATCTAAACTTATCAAATGCTTCTGATTTTTCTTTAAGAAATGTTACCCATATCATTCTAGTAAAATCATCAAAAAGAATCATAAAATACCTTTCACCATAGAATCCTCTAGTCCTTGTGAGACCACTCAGATCTATATGAATAAATCTCTAATTTTACTATTGTGGTGAACTTCTTATTGGGAAAAGAACTTCTTTTCTACTTTGCCATAACACATTCTTTGCATACCATGTTAGTAGGTTTCACAATTTTAGGCAAATCTCTTACTACAAATGTAGTACTTGCTTTGACAATGTTATCAAAGTTTATGTGACAAAACCTTTTATGTCATAACCAACTGTCATCAATGTTAGCAATCAAACATGTCATCTCTGTATGATTCAAATGAAATACATTATCTTTGATTCTTGCTCCTATTCCAATCATCTTACCATTCTTATCCTTGATCAAACAAGTCTTCTCAGTAAACCAAACTTGAAATCCCTTGTCAACTAACTGTCCAAAACTTAAAAGATTATGTTTCAATCTGTCCACAAAGTAAACATCATTGGTGTTATTCTTTCCATCAAGAGTAATAGATCCTATTCCTTTTATTTGGCAAGGTGCATTGTTTTCAACTCTAACAATTCCTCCATCATAATTATTAAACTTTATAAACTTATTCATATTGCCAATCATGTGATGTAAACAACCACTCTCTATGATCCAATCAATTTTCTTTTCAACTTGAGCTTTTTCTTCTCTAACTTCAGTTTCAGAGTTTTATTCTTTTATTGCAACAAATCCTATGTCATCACTTTCATTATCACTTTCACTTAAGAATTTCTCAATGCTAGCTTCAAATTCTTCATCATTAGCATAATAACATTTTTTAGGTCTTGTAGGCTTAAAGTTCTTCTTATATTTCTTCACTCTCTTAGGATATTTAGATGCAAAATGACCATATTATTGACATGTTCAACATTTAAAAATTTTCTTACCTTCTGGTTCTCTTTTTACAAGCAAGGCAATTCCTTCTTCAATATTTTTGTCTTCTTCATTCTTACATCTGCTACTATTAGCATAATCTCCACTAACACTTGCACTTCTTGACAAAGTAGGGCAAAAACTAAGTGTGCTAAATGCAGTTTCAATTCTGGGAAAATATCCAAATCGTCTCAAACCTATCTTCGTTCCTTCTAATCTTCCAAGAAGAGTCTCTCTGGTGAATTTCTCAGTACAAGGTATGACTTGTTCAATCATCTGTGTTGTCTGCTTAAACACTGGGGTTAGAGTTTTCAAGATCTTTCATATGATTTCATCTTCAGTCTTATAAAACTTATTCTACTAGATATTCTACCAATATAACATCTAACAGATTCATCTTCCATCATCTTTGCTTCTTGAAATAAACATATCCAATTTTGTAATTGGATTCTCTTAGCATGTTTATCACCTTCAAAAGTAGATTCCAAAGCTAACCAAATTTCATGAGATGTCTTTAGAATTTTTATTTGACTATATTAATTCTTAGAAAGAGCTGACGTGCTTATCTGGCAAGTATGTTACACATAAATAGATCTCTTTCTTTCTCAGTGCAGTCTTCAATTTTGTCTTCTTCAATGATAGTCTTGTCATTCTTTGTAATCAACCAATATCCCGGTCCTAAACATAGCATATGTGTCTTCATCTTTTCTTCCCAACTATCATAGTTAACTCCATCAAACTTAGGACTTTCTTTTCTGAAATGACTCACCATAGATCTCTTTAAGTTGTTAAAATTTTCCTTCAAGGACCCATTGCTCTGATACCAATTGTTAGAAAGTAAAGTCCACCAAGACAATTGAGGGGGGGGTGTGGGTGGGGGGGGTAAATCAGTTATATGATCAAAACAACTTTTATTAACCTTATTGAATCTAATACATGTAATCAACATAAACAAAAACCATAGAAAGATAATCATACACAATGACACCAATATTTGATAACTAGGGAACCTCTTGATCAAAGAGTAAACCTTGGTGGGGATGATACCTACAAAAGATGTACTAATATGAAAATTCCTTGTGAGAGGATGGACTCCATAAGGAGTCTTATGAAATACATTCAATACATATTAGTCACTGTTAGGAGACTTTGAATCCATGTGAGAAGATTTTAACCCTGTTAGGAGTTAAGGAAGGCAGAAGGACCCACTGTCCAAACAACTTTGAGGGAAAGATCACTGAACACACTTTCAAACTAATCTATGTATTATCCAAATAGAATAAAACCAATAATTATTGATCTTAGCAACTTCTCTAGTCTCCTATGACTGTGCCAAAACTGCACCAAATGCTTCACCAGATCTGACTACCAAATCTGCTCACTTCACATCATAAAATTCTAATATCACACATACTATACTTATATCAATTAAGGAAAACAATCCTCCCTTTATACCATGCACAATATTTCATAATTGAGTTATCCAATTAGGCTTAACCAATCACAAAA
Organism: Chamaecyparis obtusa; assembly: GCA_027943335.1. Taxonomy (NCBI): domain Eukaryota; kingdom Viridiplantae; phylum Streptophyta; class Pinopsida; order Cupressales; family Cupressaceae; genus Chamaecyparis; species Chamaecyparis obtusa. Next base: position 120,166 of record BSBK01002859.1, read on the forward strand.
TATAAAACATTATATGTTACATAATATTTCATAATCACATAAAACTGTCGGCTCACAAACTTAATAAATCTTCACACGTGTAACCTTTGACTATGCTAACTCATCCAGGTCACCTCTGTAATGTCTTCAACCTCTGTATAACTTTTCATGTCCAAATTATATCCCAGTTAGGAGATATAATCTGATTATTACAAACCACTTCTCAGGAACACTGACAGAATACAACTTCCACTAGATTACTCATAACTGACATAAATAATTGAATTTATGTACATGCTCTTAACCATGATCTTAGGACACCATAAGAAACATGTCCTTAACTCTACATAACTTTATCTACAATATGTCATGTGCACTAATTCAAACATTGTTTGCTTCTCTGCTAATCTCTAGTATAATCAGTGCTTTGACATCAATGGAAAACACAGTCATGAATGCAACATGCAACTATTAAAAAACTACTAGAATACTCCCCCATAGGACATATTCAAAATTCATGCTTAACAGTTTCTCCTTTGACCATCTAAATGCACCCTTCCTAATAAGATCTATCAGGGGATCTTTCATCTATGAATACCCCTTAACAAATCTCCTATAAAATGCACATAAACTAAGGATAACTCATAGCTCAGAGATCTTTCTGGGAGGTGGCTAGTCTTGAATCACCTAAATCTTCTCCTCATGCACCTTAACCCCATCTTGTCCAATCACATGTCCCAAATAGAATATCTTTGTAAGTCCAAACTCACATTTGGACAACATGGAAAATAGAGACTGGGTCTCAATAATACCAAGAACCTCATCCAAATATCTCAAATGATCCTCCCATGACCTTTTGTAGATCAAGATGTCATAAAAAAATATCAACACATATTTCCTCAACTGCTTATTAAATATGTGATTCATGCATGAATAGAAAGTGGTAGGTTAATTGGTGAGGCCAAAAGGAATCACTAGAAACTCGTAATGACCATAGTGACATCTGAAAGCTATTTTATGTATATCCTCCTCTCAAACCCGGATTTGATGATATCCTGAGTAAAGGTCAACCTTTGAGTAGAATACTTCTCTATATAGCTCATTTATGTGTGAAATAGGATACTTGTTCTTAATTATTTTCTTATTAAGGTAGTCAACGCACATGTGCATACTGCCATCCTTCTTCTTCACTAGCTTCACATATGAAGCAAAGGGGCTAGAACTAGGTCTAATGTTCCCCATATCCAACAACTCCTTGATGATCTTCTCTATCTTATCCTTGAATTTCTTAGGATGATGATAGGGGGTGGTAATCATGGGCTTAGCACCCTCCTCTAAATTAATCCCATGCTCAAACAAATGATTATAAGGTACCCTAGGAGTAATGTCACCAAAAGCAACATTGTTCTTATCCAAGATCCTCTGAACATACACATGAAAAGAGTGATCATCTTGTGAGGCTGGCTTGGATGAGATGAAACATTGTGATTCCCAAGCTACATCACCATGTCTAAAAAATAAGTACATCATGTGCACTGAAACTACCGTCAATCCCCCATTCGAAAGTTCCTTAAGAACAATGTTCCTTCCATCTACCATAAAATCAAGTTGCATCTTCTTGAAATCCTAAACATATCTATCTAAGAACTGCAACCACTGGATACCCAAAATTGTGTCAATCTCCCCAAGTACCACAATATAGAAATCATTTATCAGAGTATAGTCACCCATCTGAATACTCAATTATATAACTTTCCTAGTACAATGAGTTAACATCCCTTGAGGCATTCTTTCAAACCTTTCATGTTGCATTGCCTATGTTTCACATTTTGAATGCATGGCTAGCTGGGGAAATAGTGATTGCAATGTATGACCAAGTTCCTTCCTTTTTTTCTTCTATTGGATGACCTTTTGTATTCCAAATATGTGGGTGAAGGTGATGAAGCTCAACTTGAAGCATGTCAATTTATTTTTCTTTAAAATTTCTAAAGCCTCTTCAACACATCCATCTTTTGAAAAACTTGCAATCATTTCTAAGAGAATTCCTTCATGGTGTTCTTTAAAATAGTTTGCATTCCTTTTTCTATGGTTCCACATTTTCATTCATGTCTATGAACTACTCCAAAAGAAACAATTACAAAATATTTTCATCTCCCTATTAGAATGTATCATTTATATTTTGTTTTCCATTAGCTTCTTCATCCTTCACACTAACTTATCGACCACCTTCTTCTTGTTGAAATCTTCTATATTGACCAAAAAAATATAATACACAACATATGAGTAAAATATTGCATTATTAATGCTTTAAAATATGACCATACACCATCACAAAAATTCCATTTTGATGAATACATGTGGATGCTAGCATATGGTATGGAATTTGGCTTTACTTTTGTCAATTCCATTTTCTCAAAATACCTTTGAATCCTTTTTGATGCAGAAGCATCCTTGGGTTGTTGGCAATCTTGCATCACCCAAAAATATTTCCTTTTCAGTTTGTTTAGTTAGCCATTTTATGTGTTTTTAGTGGCATTCTCCTTTGAACTGAATATTTTTCTATCGTGAACCTTAGGGTATATTTTGGACATCATGTTTTACTTATGTCTAGGTTCACACCTTAACTCGATACTTCACAGTGGAGATATCTTGGTTTCTTGCTTGAGCCTTTGTGTTCTTCATGGTCCAACAACCAGTTGGAGTTTTTTTTATCTTGCGAAGAAATTTCCCAATCGATGAAGCTTTTTGGCTCATATCAGAATGTTCCTTGATCTTATGTTGATATCTCTCTTGGATTGCGTATCATTTCAACAATTTGGCATCAAGAGCCTTATGATTTGGGTCCTGACCTATATTTCTATATTACATTTTCTTGTTCTTGGAAAATGTGATTGATCTAGGCTGACATGTTTCTTCCAAAGGCTCTATATAATGAGACATTTGATCTTTGTTTGGAAGAGTGATTGGTAGAAAGTTGTAAGGATAACCTCTAGAAAGTTAGCACTAGGGTTTAGATCTATATTTATATTGTAATTGGGCATGTATACCTAGAATGTAAGATTCATGTTGTAGGCTAATTTGATGTAAATTCATGAATTTATGTTAATGTAGAGATTAGTTATTGCATGTTATCAATCAATTATTGTGCCTTGTGTTGATTGTTTCTACTATGTGACTCAAGCTACATGGTTGGGACCATCTCCATTAGGAAACTCCTACCATGCTGAGTTAGGTGGTTTTAGATCATTGTTGATGTTCCTGTGTTAGAAGATCCATGTTCTTCAGCTTGAAAAGATGATGCAGGGGCATTCTTGGGTTCTCAGTGAATCTACATGGTGGTGTGTTACTTGGATAGTGTTACTCAGTTGCAGCTTTAACTGATGGTCTCAGTTATTGAAGGAAGCTCAGTCGCTAAAGGAACTCGGTGAAGCTTTTGGTGCTCAGTGGAACCGGTGCTTGGTGATGCTTTTGTTGCTCGGTGTTTCTTGGATTGGTCAGTTGTTTCACTAGTGCTCGGTTGTTTCTCTAGTGCTCGATAATTCTAGTTTACTGACTAGAGTTCTTGGTAGTTTGGTTGGCCGACTTGGTGCATATATTGTTGGTAGCTTTTGTTGCATTCTCCTATGTAGACCTTGAGGCTGACATGGAGAATTAAATGATTGTAAGGCTATTTGAGAGCCGACTTGTGTTGCATTTAATATTTGTTTGGTAGGAGTTAATTATGTCATCCAGCTGACTTATGGTTGAAGATTAGTATTTAAGGAGGGTTTGGGTAGTTTTTTAGGGGGGTAGATTTGGGGAATCAGATAAGTGAAGTTGTGGAAAAGATCTTGGATCCTGTGAGATCTAGTAGATCAGATTGATTTTTGATAGTTGTAATAGCAAAGCTAGTAGTTTTCATGCTTGGAGACAAGGAGATTGCTTGGTGGCTTGCGAGCACAAGTTTAGATCTGCCTTAGGGTTTCCATCAATTGTCAATTTGTCTTAGAACTGGAATGGCTAGTGTTGGATTGGATCTTGTTGATCTTGCAGAATTACTATTGGTTGTAATTTTCCCTAACCTGGAAGGCCTTACAGTCGGGCATGTTAATGGAAATCTGATATTGAGGATATCTTGTGTTGTTTTATTCTGCTGTGTTCTTGATTGGCTGCAAGGTTGGACTGTCCTTCATTGGATCCACCATCCTTGACTACGTCAAGTGGTATCAAAGCAGGTTGATCTTGCTGAGAGAAGGTTAACCTAGCAAGGCTGATCTTGTGAAGTTGATCTTATGGGTGAAGAGATCGTATGATCTGGGTTGGAGATTCGTGGCATTGAACTTGTGGAATCTTGGCCTAGTTGTTTGTGCGAGGTGGCAAGTTGTGATCTGACTTCCATAAAACTTGGAGGTTGTCACAAGGTTGTCGGTGTAGGGTTTTGTTGTAGAGGGTTTTCTTATCTTTAAGGATGCCTCTGACAAGATTGGACCCTAGAGTGATTGTGGATCTCTGTGATACTATGGAATCTAGGATTACAGAGAAGGTGAAATCTAATTTTAGATTTGAGATAGAGTTGATGAAGAATGACATGGTCATTGAGATCATGAGAGCTATTGCTAGTGTACCTCAGAATGTTGGTACTGAAGATGGTTATGAGGAAGCTGTTGAAGACTTTGGAGCTACTGGATCTAGTGGTGATGATCGGAGGGATAGATCTGGTGAAGACAAAACTGCTCGATTGCATAGATTTGGAGCTTAGTTAAGTAATAGTTACTGAATGGAAGTTTCTACTTTCTCTGGTACTTTGAAACCTGAGAACTTGATTGACTGGATTGGTGAATTAGAAGACTTCTTTGAGCTGGAAGAAATTGAAGATCCTCTTCGAGTGAGGTTAGCACAAACAAAATTGAAAGGACATGTTGCTCTTTGGTGGAAAGAATTACAAAGAGATAGAGAAGATGAAGGTGAAATGAAGATCAATCGGTGGAGGTTGATGGTGACTAAGTTGAAAGCCAAGTTCATACTTGCTGACTATGATCTTGACTTGTTTAAGAAGTTGCAGAATCTGAAGCAGAAGGATCTAACTGTTGAAGATTATACCGAGTTCTACAAGCTTACTATTCGGTCTGTACAGAGAGAACTTGGTAAGGAAAAGGTAGCTCAGTCTGTGAATGGTTTGAGATTCAATATCCAGGATGAGCTTGGTATGATGAAGATTGATTCGGTTGAAGATGCTTATCAGTATGCTCTGAAGGCAAAAGATAAATTGAAGAGGAAACAACATGGTAATTCTTGAGGGAAGGAAAAGATTGATCACTCAGTGAAGGATAAACCGATTTCAGAAGATGAACACAAACCTGTAGAACCAAGAAGAAGACAGGTAGAGTTATCTTTAAGGGTACTTGTTATAACTGTATGCACCCTAAAATGGTCGCCTAAACTTTGGGCCCCCATTCATCAATTTATCAATTTCCTAAATCAATGCTTTGCAATATTTTCAATTCAAATCAATTTCCTCAATCAAATCGTAATTAATTCAATTATTTTAATATTTCCTAAGGTTTGATCATTTTATCCTAAGTTTTATTTAATTAAGAGAACATGCTCCCTTTTAATTAAATAATAAAATATTTTAATTAAATAATAAAATCACTTTATCCTAAGACACATTTAATTAAAAGAACAAATCTCTTTTAAATAAATAAAAAATCTTTTCATTAAATAATGGAAACCACTTTGCTAAAAATAATAAATAAATAATAAAATAAAAAATAAAAATAAAAAGACTTTTTGTCTACTGAATAGAGGTAAAATGGATTCACCAAAATGAATAGGGTTAAAATGGATTCCACTCTATTCAAATGGAAAGGGGAAAATATGAGATCTAGTCTCAAACCCAAATTCCCAAAGAAGAGATCCAATTTGATCAACCAAGAGGTTAATACACAATTGAATCAATTTATGAAGAATATGGAAGAGAGAGAGAGAGAGAGAGTAAATCCAATATTTCTCTATAAAGGAAATTATGCTTGAAATATGGAATAATTGAAATACAAATACTAACCTCAAATTAGGGCAGATCTGGAAAATGTCAAATTCTGATGTTTGTGTATACTTTCGGGCAATTCTGCAACCTATTTCGAACTGGAAATGCCGAGATAGAGAAAACCCAGAAATATTTCTCCAGGATGAGCTCACGTCGAGTTTGACCCTCATAAAAGGTCAAATACTACAGTCTTTATTTGAAGTTTGATTCTGATTCTATTCGTAGATCTTGAAAGTTTGTCGAAAAGGGTATCCAAATTCGCTGTTAGATCCAAAATTCTGCACCTGTACCTACAAGAAAATGGGGTTTTTTTGTTATATGGGGGGTTTTCCTTGGTCAAACCCCAATTTAAGAATTAACCTTGAAATTGAATTGAAATATATTGTGCATAAACAAAGTAATTGAAACAAATCACCTCGCTTATGTTGAAGTCCTTGTAAAGGATTCGAATCCTCAAATCCACAAGTAAGAAGGCTTCAATGGATGTAGAATGAATGTAGGATGTCTCCAATCAATGGTATTTGATCTTTTACACCAATCTTGACTTGATCTTTGCATATGAGAAGGCTTGGATGGAGAAAGATGGATCTTCAAGGGGGCTCCAAAGAGATTGAATCCTTCAATGGCTAACAATGGATCTCCTTGATGGATGGATGCTTGAAAACTTGGATGCTTGAAGGCTTTCTTGCACTTGAGAGCTTGAGAGCTTGAGATGAGGTATGAATAATGGATGTTGGATTAATCACTTTTCTTGAGAGTGCTTGAGCATGAAAACTTGATGTGAAAATGAGAGAGGAAGGCCTCCTTTTATAGTGAACTAGGACACAATCCTCTAAAGGGGCCACCTTGGAGAATTAAATCCCAATTAGGTCCTAACCTTTAGAAAATATACCTAGATTAAATGAAATTAGAGAATTTACCATCCTAAAACCCGAAATGGCCAACCCGGAGGTGGGAAAATAAATATCTCGAAAGCCCGATGCGTAGAAATCAAGGATTTTGGAAATTTGAATGAGGGGGGAAAAATCAAGGTTGGACCTGACCTAGCCAGGTTTGACCTTGATCTTGACCTAGTCAAGTTTGAGCTCGATCTTGACCTAGTCAAGATCAACCTTGAATTTGACCCTGGGCCCAGATTCAGTCAGTACTAGGTTAGGAGGTCCCGGGGATGCCCAGAAACCTAGAAATGATATCAGAACAAGACAAAATGCTAGGGATAGACATAAAATCCTATGATTACTATGATGAAGGCCAGGAGGACATATTTCTAAATCCTACCTAGAAAATAGAGCCATGAAAGAGGGAAATTAAGGAGAATCCTTAGGATCCTAACCCTATTTTCACCTAGAATGAAGAAATCAAGTGTAGGAAAGAAGTGGAAAGTGGGGAGAAAGTCAAATACATGAAAAGACCTGATCAAGGCACTTAACATGACCCCAAACCGCTTACTCAGAGGGATAAATTCTCTTATCATGGAAGTGTTTCCATTTTAAGACAATACATTAAGCCCCCACTTTAGCAAGAGTATGGACTCGATGCAAACTCTTGGTAAAGGAGATCAGAATGAAAAGATAATTTTATCGTAATCCAAGGGACAAAGAGAAACCTTAAGCCCCCAGGGACTCAAGTCTTTGTCGACTCCTAGATCACAATAAGAGAAACATCTCTAGAAAGAGAAAGAAGGTGTGATTACCTTGCCCAATGAGAACTTATGTCCCATTGTGAACCACACAGAAAAATGGCTCAACTAGAAAGATGGAATTGAACCACCTAGTAAATGTGGCTACTCACTAGTCAACCCATCAAGGATTCATTCTTAAGAATATTCTATTCCATAAGAATAAAACCAAAGTTAAAAACAAAAGAGATCTAGTCTTAAGGACACCTCTAACCTCAAGGGATCAAAATATATGTGTATTTGAAACTGGAGGGATCAAGAGATCCTAAAATATAAATCCATGCTTTAAGGATTAATTACTAATCCAAAAAGGGAAAAAGTATCTTGAAAAATATGTGTGTATTGGAAAGTGCATGTGTGCAACTGGTGAGCAAAGCGTATGCCCCCACGTTAAAGTCATTGCTGACACTTTAACAGGAGCAATAGCTTTAACAGAAACATAAACAACTCCATTGATTACGTTTCCACATCGAGATGCCCCCAGCTAAAGACAAATCAAGGGAAATACCACAGAAACATATAGAGAACACAGAAGGGATCTACTTACTGTGGGGTCAGTATGATCATAAGATAATATATATATGATATTATTGTAAATGAATTGACATCATTCCCAAAAGAAAGTAGAACTACAACCACAAAGGAGGAAAGATCACATAAGATATATGAAGAAGAATCTTTTTAGACCATGACTTGGAGACCAAAAAGAATTAGTGCTACCATATCACGAATCCAATCAGATTACACAAGCAAACATTTACGAACAATAGCACAATTACAACATAACATTGAACAATGCATAGAAGAATAGAAATACATATAGAAGAATTTGAACAACAGTTTGGATTCCTTCATCACTTTGCACCAACTGAGTAACAAGGATCGTATAAAATAATCTAACAACATTGAGCAAACACATTACGAGAGAAGCACAGTACAGCAGGAAAACACACAACAAAGCTACCATGAAGGACAAGCTGATCAAGCATGCCACCTACTCTCCCCATCTCGTTGTATATCATTTAGGGAAGGTGGGTAACTCGAAAGAGGGACTATATCCAACTTAGTAGGAATGATAGCCAGTTCCAAACAAGGATCCTCTTGAGAATTACAATGTTTGACACTAGATGTAAGATTTAATTGGGAGGAAAGCATATTAGGTAAATCAATGTCAATGTCAATAGTTTCATATTCATCATTAACATCATCAATATCATCAAGAGTATCTTCTTCATCCAAATTAATCAAAATAGGATCTAAGATACGAATAGAATCATCATAATCATGCATGTGAACATCATTATTAGTAACAATCTATTCTACCACATTATGCATAGGTTTATCCAAGGAAAGTAAAGATCTTTGAGCTTTAGCATGAGCACGATGCTTTTTACGATGTTCATTAGCAAATTGATTACATTTTGATTTATTTGAAATAGGTTGAGAACTAGGAGGAAAAATCATAGGATCCTTCATAGGTTCTTTAGGAAGATCAACAGGATTATTAACCATAGGAGAAACAATCACAGGATCTTTGATAGGTTCGGTAGAAGGAACTTGATTAACAGAGCTAGAAGTCATAGTTAAAGGAGGTGTCGAGGGTGTAGGTAAAAGACCATGATTAAGATCCCTAGGAGGTGAACTTAATTCAAGAATTTTATGATGTTTATAAGCTTGATATGATCGAAAAAGATTATCAAGTCGAGGAGGACATGAATTAGGTAATGAAGGCCAAAAGAAATCAAGAGCAGCACAATCTCTAGGCCTGGAAGGTTGATATAGACTATGATTAATCATCTTCACTTCTTCATCATGAATGAACTTAAGACACTTATGGATAGGTGAAGCAACAACATGCATGGCAGTCAACCAAGGCAAACCTAGCTTAACTTGAAATTGATCAGAAGTAAGAACCACAACAAAGGTAGTGTTCGCAACTTTTCCACAAATTTCAACCAGCAAAGTAATAGAGCCAAATGATGGATAAAGAAAACCATTACAAGTTTGAATCCACACATCCGATGTATCATAAAAGTCAAGTTGTAAGCTTTTCATAAAAAGATTTTCTTCAGTGATAACATTAACTAAGGATGTAGGATCAACAAGACAACCACGAGTAGGTTTCTGAGCAATCCTAGCAGCAATGTAAAGGGGACCATCAGGAGCTTTAATAGTCTCAGAGTCATCAAAGGTAATCACAAGTTCCCAAGGTCTTTTATTCTTAAATTGTTGTCGAGGTTTAGGTTGAGTTTTCATTTTAGGTTTAGGTTTTGGTTGAGTTTGAGATTGAACTTGAGGTTAAATCTGAGGTGGAGATACAGACTGATCAACATGCTCCACTTGATTAACAACATGATTGAGATCATCCATCTTTGAATCATGCACAATTTCCATAGCAGATGGTTGAGCAATAGTATTAGTATCATGCATAGGTAAAGGGTTTGTATAGATTTGAAGGTTCTGATTAGGAGGAGAGATAGATTTATTCCCACTACTATCTAGATTATCAACAGATAAAGCCTTAGAATCAATTAGATCTTGAACCTTATGTTTTAAAGAATAACATTTCTCAATATCATGACCATTCTGACGATGATATTGACAAAAAACATTTTGATCAAAATATTTAGATGCAATCATAGTAGGTAAAAGAGGTCAAATAGGAGGTAAAGTAATCATATTAGCAGCTAACAACCTATTCATAATAGCATGTAAAGATTCAGAAAGAGGAGTAAACGTATGATTTAATCAAAAAGTAGTGGATGCAGAAGTGGCATTATAAGATGCAACAACAACTTGATCAGCAACTGCATTCTCTTGTTTGTTTATCTTGACATAGTTGTTGAATTTTTTAAACTTGTTTGGATTAGGAGCAGCATCACTCTTATCAACTTGAACATGAGCCATTGGAGTGTTGCTCTCAAATTGACTCACTTGTAATTAATAATGATGAAGTGCTGCACAAAGTTGTTGAAAAGAGGTAAATTCAGTAAGCATAATCTTATCTCTAATATCCTTTTGCAAATTTGAAATAAACATATGTTGAATATCAATATCAGGAATAGGATAGGAAATCTGAGCATGCAAATGCTTAAATCTACCAATAAATTCAATCAATTTTTCCTTAGCAATTTGTTTACAATGCATTAAATCAGTCAAAGACACTTGCAGGCCCATATTATTTTGAAATTGTTGAATAAAGGCATTATCAAGTTGTGGAAAGGAATCAATAGAATAAGGAAGCAAGGAACAATACCATTGTAAGGCCTTGTCATGGAAGGTTCTAGCAAATAGTTTGGCTAAAATCCTATGGTCATGAGCATAATCACTACAAAGGATTTGGAATGTTTTAACATGATGAACATGATCTCCTTTTCCTTTATAATTCTCAAGATGAGGCATCTCACCTTGATGAGGAACAGGGGTACGAATGATGTCTCAGGACAAGGGACTTCCCATGTCACATGTAGGAATACTAAACTTGTTTTGAGTTAAGGAAGCAAGTTGTTGTTGTAAGGATGATACAGTTTGAGCCAAACTGATGATAGTTGGATCATTAGAAGAAATAGGAGGAGTAGCAACATTAGACACACTAGATAAAGTGTAAGAAGCTGTAGGAATAGAAGACACAACTGGAGGAACACTAGGAATTACAGTTGGAAGCAGATTGGAATAAGTGAAAGGAACATTATGATATGAATGTTGTGATGTAGGAAGGGACATAGGAGGAACACTCATAGGAACAAAGGGAACCATCACAGTCACCAAAGGAGTATAGATAGGAATGCTAGGTAAAGGATTAGAAGGAGGTTCAACACTAGTGATAGGAGGAATCAACCCTAAATCTTGAGCTTCTTGAACTAAAGGTTTAACATTTGAATGCACAAGGTGAGTAATACCATGCAAGAGGTTAACACCTTGATCACTATCATAGAGAACTTTCTTAAGAGCCTCTATAGCTTGAATGGAATCTTGATTATGGTTCTCTTGAAGAAGCCAATTACCCATTTTATCAAGTTTAGTGGAAAGTTTTTGGACTTTCTCAGGAGGAACTCTTAAAGTGTCATCCTCATCATGAGATGAGTGAGAAGAGTTTTTCTCCATAGTAGGATTGGAATCATGAAGAATCAAGTTATCATCCAGGATCCTAAGGAAAGGAGAAGAAGATTCAGGATCAAAGGAACCCATGAGTCTATGAATTCATCTAACTAGAATGTTATAAGTAGGACTAGTGGTAGTAAAGCTCATAAACCAATGTAATGCAAATGAACTAAACTAAGAACACATAAAGCATGAATATGAAGTCTAATTAGCATGCAAGATCTAACATAAAGGAAAAATCTAATACTAACAAGATAAAAGGAAAGCACAATAAGGCATCCAATTCCACAAAAGAAAAGAGAGTTAGTATGTTGGGTTCACCAAAATGAATAGAGGTAAAATGGATTCACCAAAATGAATAGGGTTAAAATGGATTCAACTCTATTCAAATGGAAAGGGGGAAATATGAGATCTAGTCTCAAACCCAAATTCCCAAAGAAGAGATCCAATTTGATCAATCAAGAGGTTAATACACAATCAAATCAATTTATGAAGAATATGGAAGAGAGAGAGAGAGTAAATCTAATATTTCCCTATAAAGGAAATTATGCTTGAAATATGGAATAATTGAAATACAAATACTAACCTCAAATTAGGGCAGATCTGGAAAATGTTAAATTTTGATGTCTGTGTATACTTTTAGGCAATTCTGCAACCTGTTCCGAACTAGAAATGCCAAGATAGAGAAAACCCATACATATTTCTCCAAGATGAGCTCAGGTCGGGTTTGACCCTCATAAAAGGTCAAATATTACATTCTTTATTTGAAGTCCGATTCTAATTCTGTTCACAGATCTCAAAAGTTTGCTGAAAAGTGTATCCAAATTTGCTCTCAAATCTAAAATTCCACACCTGTACCTGCAAGAAAATGGGGGTTTTTGTTGTATGGGGGGTTTGCCTTGGTCAAACCCCAATTTAGGAATTAACCTTGAAATTGAATTGAAATATATTGTGCATAAACAAAGTAATTGAAACAAATCACCTCGCTTATGTTGAAGTCCTTGTAGAGGATTCGAATCCTCAAATCCACAAGTAAGAAGGCTTTAATGGATGTAGAATGAATGTAGGATGTCTCCAATCAATGGTATTTGATCTTCAACACCAATCTTGACTTGATCTTTGCATATGAGAAGGCTTGGATGGAGAAAGATGGATCTTTAAGGGGGCTCCAAAGAGATTGAATCTTTCAATGGCTAATAATGGATCTCCTTGATGGATGGATGCTTGAACACTTGGATTCTTGAAGGATTGCTTGCACTTGAGAGCTTGAGAGCTTGAGATGAGGTATGAATAATGGATGTTGGATTAATCACCTTGCTTGAGAGTGCTTGAGCATGAAAACTTGATGTGAAAATGAGAGATGAAGGCCTCCTTTTATAGTGAACTAGGACACAATCCTCTAGAGGGGCCACCTTGGATAATTAAATCCCAATTAGGTCCTAACCTTTAGAAAATATACCTAGATTAAATGAAATTAGAGAATTTACCATCCTGAAACCTGAAATGGCCAACCTAGAGGCAGGAAAATAAATATCCTGAAATCTCGATGCCCGGAAATCAAGGATTCTAGAAATTTGAATGAGGGGGGCAAAATCGAGGTTGGACTTGACCTAGTCAGGTTTGACCTTGATCCTGACCTAGTTAGGATCAACCTCAAATTTGACTCTGTACCCAGATTTAGTCAGAACCAGGTTAGGAGGTCTCGGGGATGCCCAGAAACCTAGAAATGATATTAGAATAGGAAAGAATGCTAGGGATAGACATAAAATCCTATGATTACTGTGATGAAGGCCAGGAGGACCTATTTCTAAATCCTACCTAGAAAATAGAGCCATGAAAGAGGGAAATTAAGGAGAATGATTTCACCTAGAATGAAGAAATCAAGTGCAGGAAAGAAGTGGAAAGTGGGGAGAAAGCCAAATACATGCAAAGACCTGATCAAGGCACTTAACATGACCCCAAACCACTTACTCGAAGGGCTAAATGCTCTTATCATGGAAGTGCTTCCATTTTAAGATGATACATCTATACATTGAATGCACACTTTCCAAGATGAGTGGAATCTCCTTTTGCCTCTTAATCTCTTCCACACATCTTTTTGCCCTCTTAACCATGTTCATTGATTTTGCCTCTTGAGAATCTTGAGGACATGGATCAACCAAGATTTAATCTCCACCATTGCTCATTTCTTTTTTCCTCTTAATCTTGACCGTCCAAAATCTTTTATAAGGAATCCTCTCCTTCTCATTTTAGGGATATAGAAGATTTTTGTATTGTTATGCTATAGGTTTGGAGAGAAATTTTGGAGGAGAGTTTTGAGCACTTGAGCTTGGACATTGCAACTTCTCTTTTCTTGTCTTCTTCTTGCATGCTTCCATGGCAATCCATTTAGATTAATATTTCACTTGCATATTAGATTAGATTCATATTTCCTTTCATAGAATAATCTTGCATAAGCATTTCCTTTCATAGATTAGTTTGCTTTTATGAATTATTATCATTTAGAATAGCTTCCATTTTCACTTGCATGCATACTTGATGATCATGGAGACTAGCATTCTTACTTTTCCTATTTGAATCTCTCATTTTATGGTGTACTTGCATGGGCACAAACTAGGTCTAATCTGAGGGCCTCCATTATAAACCCTTGCACTCCATGCATAGAGAGCTATGAGTCACCATTTGAGACCTCATTCTTGAGTAATCTTGGATTTAATGACTCATAGAAGTGTGTCAACATTTTAGCACACATTTTTGGTGCCCACTATGGGGTAGAATATTCCATTTCTTGCCTCATATTATTTTATTTTATTTTTCTAACGCTTTTCATGCGTTGTCTGTACTTTCGTGTGTCTCTGTTAGGGATCATCATGCGAGGTTGCTCACTATATCACATGAAGATTTACTTGTATAAGTGATTCCTTGCATGAAAAAGGCATTTTCTCATGCGGCTCTATGTACTTTCTCATGCGGAACAAGGTTTCTGGCTCACGCAAACTTTTGACAGCAGAGACCTAAAATTTGCAGATTTACTTTCTGATTGTTATTTTCTGACATTTAATGGTTGCTACGATTATTTATCTGATTCTATTTTTTTGAGGCAACCTAATAGCAAGGTGCATTGCTTTGGATTTTAGGTATTGTGTTGAATCTCTATAACATTTGGATTTTGGAATATAAAATGAATCTCTCATGTGTCTAGCTTGAGTGTTTATTGCTTTCATAAGATCACACTTCAATTTTGAGCTCTAAAAAGAACATAGACTTACTTTCTTACATATGTGTTTCACATCTTAATTAGGCCCTATGAACACTATTTGTGGTGTTCTTGAGAGAGTGGGTTTCTTGCGAAGCTCTTCTTGATGATATAACCCCTTGTAGGTAGCGAGGATATTGTCACTATCTCACGGTCTTACTTGGTTTAGTCCTCAACATTGATTGGTACATTCTCTCTAGGTCCCACTTAGAGTGCTTAGTAGACATTGTTGTTGACATCATGAACCTTGGTGAGGTAGTTTCAATCTTAGCGTGTCAATGAATTTTCTTTCTATGTTTGGGTGAAGTGAAGAGGCTAGTGGATTATGCTCTACTCCCTTTTTGGGTAGTACTTGAAACTCAGATCCTTGAATCTGAACTAAGTCCCCATGTGGTCCTTTTTGTGAGTCACCTTGTTAGAGAAGGTTAACCATAGTGGACATTCCCTTTATTGGGTCAACCATGTGGATGGAACCTCAAGTGATAATAGCCATTTTCACCATGGTAGCAACAAGTGCTCTAGAAATGTCCTTGTGGAAGAAATCTCCATGGGTGTGATTTCTTGTTGGGCTGTCAGATCTCCTCAGCATCTCTGATTGATTAAATTGTTAGAATGTGTCAAAACCCCGATGTTTCTGGAATTGAGTTCACCCTCTTGAGATTGCAAACGTTGTAGAGTCAAACCATTACTAAGAACCATAGTGCAACCAAATTTTTACTTGCTAAGACTATGTGCGTGATTGGAAAAACATTTTGAGAATATACGGAAGTAGAATCTTTAAGGAGTAGCATACTAAGTCACTATTCTTATTCATGTGCAAGGTTTCTTTGTCCCTTTCTCATTGTTTGAAGACATTTGTTGCTTAAGCTCCTTGATTGTTGTCTTACGTGCTTGGTTGATGATGAAAATTTGTTGAAGCATATACTTGGTTATTTAAAACAAACAAAAACTGTGTTCCTAAGTTTACAACTTGCTATTAGGTGGTATGATCTTGTTTCCTCGCCTGGTTCCCTGCATTCTCTTGTGCGAGCTTTCATTTCCTCGTGCAGACTGTGCATTTTCTCATGCAGGATTTCATTTCCTCGCGTGTAGTTTCAGTACAGTCTTGTTAGAAGTCTCTATTTTCGCTTTACCAGTTTGATCCATAATTTTATCATGTGAGCCTGGCATATTTTCACGTGATCCCTGGCATTTTTTCACATGAGACTACATTTCCTCATGTGGACATGTCCTGTAGTCTATCAAACAGTGAGCTGATTCCTGTCATTTCCAATTTTCCTTGGTCGATCTGGATTATAGTAGGTCACTTACCCCACTATTGGAAGCATGTTTTCCCCTTTGGTTCCTGTGTCTTGACCTCTTAGACTAGTGTTCTTTGATTTCACAAGTGACCTTGTTGGGAATCAGTTAGTTAGAAATCATCCTTGTTGAGAAAGTAAACCTTTAGATTCTTTGATAACACGCTTAGAGAGTTTTAGTAATCTTTTGTCCATTCGCTTCCATCCAAATTCAAATTCAATCAAATATAACTTGTGTAAATCATCCTCCTAATCCATATGTGTCAGGGTATTCACTCATTTATTGGGCACCTCTATGGTAGTGTTGGTTTATGCCTTTTGCAAAAATTCTATCTTATCATCTCTCTTTTGGATAATTGAGTGCTTTTACTATCCTAGTTTGATACCAACATTTCTTAGGGTCATCTTATCACCTAGGATCTTTATTTTCATGTTGGTTACAAGAAGATATCAATTAAATCAAGGAAAATGACCTCAAGTAGTCTTTGATAAATTACCCTTAGTTCAAACTCACCAAAAATGTAAGGGTAAAGAGCCCGTCTTTGATCAATCCCCTAGGAATACCTCAGAAGTTTAGTTTGATCCCAAGACTAATCTTAGCAAGTTGAGCACACCCTTAGAACCTTCTCATTCAAATATGGATATGAGTTACACAATGACTCGAAGAGAGAGGGAAGAAATGGATAAAGGCCTTGATAACATATTTGAAAGGCATAGAGACACCATTCTGTTTGGCAGTTCCTCTAATGAAAATTGACTAGTCTCATCCCTTATCTCAACTAGATATTTGGATGCACACCAAAGGGCTGAAAGGGAAATGAAGAAATCCTATCAAGAAGGACAATCACAAAATGACAGTCAAGACGATGAACCTTATGATACTCATGTGAATGCAACATATACCAATGACTTGGTTAAACATTCAAGACCAAGTTCACTTCTCCAAACAACTTCAAGATACACAAGTGAAAGACTCAAGAGAATTGAGTGTGAAAAGAAAGCCTTCCTAGATGAACAAGCTGAAAAGGAAGAAAAATCTAGACTCCTAGAGTCAGAAAGACAAGCCTCATTGGAAATAGAAAGGAGAGCCGCACAAGAAGAGAAAGATAGACTCTTGGCTCAACAACTTAATGATCAATATAACATGTGTGTCAGTGGTGGAAACTATTAGAAATAGGGAATACTGAGAGGGGGGGTGAATCAGTATTCTACAAACTTTTTCTTTTGCCCAATTATGGATATAACAGAATATCTTAACACATGCATAGCATAGAAAGCTAATCAACATGCATAGCAATAAAACAAAAGAACTCATAACACATTATTGGTTCTCAAGGAAACCCTAGCCAAGGGAAAACCTCAGTGGGGATGGTACCCACAAAGATCCACTAATCAAAAGTATCTTGTTAAGGATGTTGACCCTGTTAGGAGTCTATTACATGCATATAGTGTCTCAATCCTGATTAAGGGACTATAGGCCTTGTTAGAAGCCTCAACCCTGTTAGGAGTTGGTAGTACAAAATGTGATTACCAAATGAGCCCACTACCCAAACAAGTAATATACAAAATTCATTGATTACAAAGAGTAGGTCAAGGTACATAACATTATACTACTTGCATCAATATCTCTTTGTTGCTCTTTCACTATCACTATACATACATTCATTACTTCTTTTTATAATTACATCTTTACATATCTTTATACAAGTTATTAAGATTAATAACTTTTAGTCAGCTATCATATTAAAAAATATCTTTATCCAAGGGTTAACATATAGGATGTCATCCCTTTATATTGTTAAGTCATTATTTTGATAAACAAAATAATCCCTTAACTCTTTATCAAATTGTCTTCATATTCTGTCCTGTCGGCTTAACACTGTCTTTAGTAAAACTGTCATAACTTCTTCCGTTCATTCTGTACTAACTTGCACTCTGAGGTGAGTCTTCAATTTTCATCATATAGTCTATTTTCAAGTGTGCAAGCACTGAACTTACTCCAATCAACATCACCAATCAAAACTATCTTCTGGTTCACTGGCAAAAATACACTGTCTCATACTTAGACAATTTTGCATTGCGCTCTGACATACTAGCTCTCTAACCTATGCGATCTTCATGTAGATCATATGTTTCCATAATGACAACATCTATGTAACCAACTCAGCCAAATTGCCAACAATCTCCCCCTTTGTCATTGGTGGCAAAATATGAGAAAATTGGCTAAGTCTTAGGCTCCCAAAAATTCAAAATTATGGCCATAATACAAAATATGTATATACTATCCTTATGACTTCATGAATCCTCTCTATATATTGTACTCCCCCTAAGAGTATGTATCCTTATCAATTTTATGCTATATATCTCTCCCCCTTTGACAATAATGACAAAAAAAAGTAAGGAGCGTTACAAAACTATGTTCACAAAAAGTTATACCTGGATTCAATATTGCAAAGCCGGTAGTCATGCAACACAATCTACAAAATTAATCTTCATAGCCTCTAACTCTTTCTCCCATGATTTCTTAATTGAATCTACCACACTGAGTAGTGCACACAATCCATAAGATGAAATCTCACATGCTTGGAGATTCTCATAACTAAACTTCTGAAAGATGTCTTGGCTAAAAGACATTCTTCCAGTTGACCTTCAATAGTGCTCAAGTTTATAGAAATGTGCTCTCTTAAAAGAGTGAATCTCTTTAGCTTCATGTCCTTGTCATCTTGCAAAACTCTTATTTCATCATAGATCTTGCGGATTTTCTTCTCAATATCAAATATCTTCACATTTGGGCTCAAAATAAGGTTTGTCTCATTCTGAATTTCTGCTTCCTTCGTGTGCATCTTCTAAACTTCCTCTACTACCAAGTTCTCTAATTTTGTACACTGAATGTACAAATATTTTCCTCTTTCTAAATTCTTTCTCAAGTCCTTTATACAGATATCAAGGTTATTGATATCATTCTTGATATTCTGAATGATGTCCAAAAGTGTTTTGGCCTCATAAGCTGCTTGAGCTTTCATCTTAGCTATATCAGATAAGTTTGTGAACTCATCATCAAAAGTATTCATCACTTTCTTTGCTCTTTCTAGAGGGTCATCTTCTGCAATTTGTGTAGATATAATGCCTTGTAACTTCTTAGTAAGCTCCTTCAGACATCCTTCAAGACTCTTTACTTTCTTGTTCTTTCCGATGATCTTGTTCAAAGATGTGATCAATTCCATCTGATCATCATCATCTACTTCCTTTCGCAAATTATCAATCATAGAACCGAGCTGAATTTTCTTACCAGTCTCAGGTGTAAGACTGATTTCTTCTTGAGTGGGAACAAGTACTTGTTTCTTTGTCACTTTAGGTTCTACAATTTTGGTTTCTGTTTTCTCTTCTCCTTTGATACTATCCTGCTCTTCAAAAGCTGAATTGTCAACAATGTTTCCAAGATTCTTGAATAAGTTATCATCACTATCCAAGGTGATCCTTGTTCCTTCAACATTCATGGCTTCATCCTCAATATTTATGGCTGGTGGAGAGGAAATATCCTCTAGTTCTGCTCCTTCTACTTGATCTTTAGATTCTGCTGCAACTGATGGTTCTCCAGCATTCTCTGTCATAACCTTAGTGATTGCTTGCTCCGTTTCTGTGTTAATTTCTTCATATCTACCTCCCATAATCTGAATAGTTCTCTTCTTGGTTCTCAAATGGGTGTTTAGATCCTTCATGATCTATTTGAAGTGTTATTTATCTCTCACAACACAAAGTTTTCTTACAAGATTTTCTCTAATAGTTATGTCTTCCTTTGATGCTCTCTTCTTTCTATTTACAAGTTTCTTGTACAAGTCATCAGGTATCTTACCCTGAATTGTGTCAAATTTCTTATTAGATAGAATCATATACTTCACCATTGCATTTTCTAGATTCAGTATTTTTGCATAATCATAGAGATCATAATATTTGTTCATCTTTGTAAAGTCTCCATCTTGAATAATCTGTTCATTAACCTTTTCAATTCTAGGTTTCCAAGTTTTCTTCTTAACGGGAGTGTCTTCATCATCTCTGATTTCTACAATTTTCCTTTGAACTGGTGGCACCAATGTCTTCTACCTCTTACCCGGTCCAGTAGCAATCTCTTTTATTCTTTTGCTAGGAGTGGAGGAGGTTGATCTAGTGGATTTTCTTATTTCTTGATCCTTCTTTATTTATTCCACTTTCACCTTAACTGGTGTTTCTCCTTGCTATACTACAATTGATGATAAAGGTGGTACAGACAAAACTTCTTTTTGTCCAATTTCTCTAACTACTGCTGTTGTTTGCTTGGATACCAATAACTCATGTTCAGTCATCCCTGTATCTTTTAGAATTTTCTTGATTGTACTCTCAACTCTTTTCTTTGACTGTTTCTCTTCAAGAATGGTCTTTGCAGAGTTGAAGTTATCCTCAAAGGTTCCAAACCTGTTACCATGAATATGCATTTTGCACTTAAGTAGTCTACTCACATATTCTTCTATTTCAATCTCAGATATTTCATAGCCAAGAGGGTCTATGAACTCTATTCTAGGTTCTACTACTTCAATGTAAGTAAAGTCAGTATCAACCATGAAACATATCTCATTTTTATACTTCTCCACAAGAGACTATGGAATCCTTGATCTGCTTGACATCAAATTCTGAAATGATTTAATTACTAACACTGCACTTTCATTTACTTTATCAATAACATGCCTCCTATACACTTGGTTAATCCTTTCCATTATAGTTTGGCCATCATTCCAGTCATTTCCATTGGTGTACAGAAATATTCTCAATGAATGAAAGAACATACAAGTGATTAAAGATGAGAATCTAAACTAAGAATACTTAGTCTTCTTTATCTTTTCCAAATTTTCAAACAACCAAACTCTCAAAATCTCACACATGTCAACTTGAATTTTATCAACACACATCAAATAAGATGCATGTATCATTCCAGCTTCCATGTCATCCTCTCTCGAGTTAGCACAAAACTTAGTTGTTAGGATCTTACACAAGTATCTCACATCATCTTGCTGTATCTTGCTAATCACTATTCCTCTGCCATTGTAGGATGAATTTGTGTTGTCTATGACTATTTTCCTCATGTTTTTCTCACTCAAAGGAATGGATCCAGTTTTAGATAGTCCAGTTACCTCATGAATTAAGTCAGCTATGATATCTATCACTTTGTCATCTAACCATAACTTTCCATTGTGAATTTTGCTTAGGATTATCTTGGTACATTCTTCATTGTCAAATTCGTATTGTAAAGCATACTTAATGATCTCATTATCTTTCAAATGCTCAAATCCTCCTTTCAATGACATGTCCTGATTATAGATCTTCTGATATTCCTCTGTGAAATCACTATCACTAATAGTCTCTAGTTTACATCCCAGATAACTTCTAACATTATCTAGATGTAAAAATCCATCTAGTACAGATGATAAAGCTAACCTAGGATCATCTTCCAAGGGTTCTACTGGTTCCCTTTTCATCTTAGGTCTATTCTTATCTCTGACATTGTGAATCAAATAAATATCCATGATTTCCTCTAATTCTTTAACTAATTTAAAGATCTTCCAAGTAAAATACCCCAATTCCGCGATTTAGGGCTTGCATAGATTCAACACAAAAATTCTTCACCAAATCCTTGCAAAACACTTCCAATCATTGCTCTTTGATATCCTTAACACTTGTATTAGCTTTGATGATCAATAATACCATTCATGACCTTTTATCATTTCAATCTCATTTAGATCTGATATCGCATTCAATTCTTTTGCCGCTTCTTTCCAAAAAGCTGATTCTGTTAACCTGCAAAACTTAAAACTTCTTGCGATCTCACAAAACATAATATTTTTCTTTGCGCTCTTAACCATAGCATTAGAACATCATATAATACCTTGCATTAACTGCACAAGACTCAATTCATCATATATCAATTCCTACACTAATCTAAGTTCCTATTTTACTATAATTTCAATAAATTAAGTACTTTGAGATGGGTCAGGTAAAGATTCATTCTTACCATTTAATACTTCACCTTTATGACTGCCTTCAGTGTTGAATATGTCTCCTTGATTTGTGCTTTTAACAAACTTCACTTCATCTGAATTACTACAACATTCTTTCTAACTGTTGCTTGCATCTTCATTTCTTCTTGCATGACTTCTAGGGTTAGGATTGGTATGAAAAACTCTATTGTTCATTCTACAAAACCTTGTTGTATGTCCAATCTTGTTGCATATATGAAAAAATATTCCATTGTTTCCATATCTTGGTCCAGGCTGATTGATTTGTGATTTGCAATTTCTAGCAATGTGTCCAACCTTGTTGCATCTATAACATACTACTCCATTTCTTCTATTCATATCTTCAGTAGGTTTCTTATCTGCATGGTTAGTATTTCTAAACATTCTACTACTATTGTTATTCTCAACAAATTTAGGTTTTCTGCATTCAATAGCTCTATGTCCAAAACCATGACAATTATAACAATAACCATTAAGAGGTTTAAATTGCTTACCTATGTAATCTCTCTTCATATGACCAACAGTATTACAAGAAAAACATCTACCTTTGAATTCTCTTTGCATACCTTTAGGTGATTCCTCTTTCTTAGGTGGTTCTTCTTCCTTCGGTGTATCTTCAGATTTGTTGATCTCATCAGACTTCTTCTCATCTAGATCTGGTTCCTTGCTTTCTTCATTTTCTTTAAAAGTGTTGAATCCAAGACCATTTTTATCACAGAATGGTTTTTGATAAGATATTTGTTCATCAATCTTCTCATTAGTTGAATATAGTCTTTCAAGATGCTGCTTAGATTGAGTCAGTTCTCCTTTCACAATTGTATTGTATTTCTCAAGTTTAGCATACTACAAATTGACTTTCTCAAGTTCAGATGTTACTTTACCAAATTTATATTTTAGCCCTTCATTTTCAAGCTTAAGATTTTCATTCTCAGATTTCAGATTTGCTTCATTCTTGCCATTTCCATCTTTTAGACTTAGCTTCAGATTTTCTATCTTCAGTTCATGTTTAAGGATCTCATTTTCTTTTTCTAAGTTGTCATCACAATCTTCAATGTGAATTTAAGATTCCTTTTCAGATTTCAGATCTTCCAACTTGTTTTTTAGTTTCTCAATGAGGTTCTTTGCATCATCATATTTTCCTTTCAGAGTATCTCTTTCTTTAGTAAGCATATCAATCTGTTCAAGAGCTTCTTCAAGATTCTTCTGTAGCTAATCCATATCCATAGAGATCTTACTCAAGCTGCTAGGCTTTCCTTGAATGATTCTTTTCCAAGTAACTAAGCTCTGATACCAATTGTTAGAAATAGGGAATACTGAGAGGGGCGGTGAATTAGTATTCTACAAAATTTTACTTTTGCCCAATTATGGATATAATAGATTATCTTAACGCATGCATAACATAGAAAGCTAATCAACATGCATAGCAATAAAACAAAAGAACTCATAACACATTATTTGTTCTTGAGGAAAACCTGGCCAAGAGAAAACCCCGGTGGGGATGGTACCCACAAAGATCCACTAATCAAAAGTATCCTGTTAAGGATGTTGACCCTGTTAGGAGTCTATTACATGCATATAGTGTCTCAGTCCTAATTAAGGGACTATAGGCCTTGTTAGAAGCCTCAACCCTGTTAGGAGTTGGAAGTACAAAATGTGATTACCAGATGAGCCCACTGCCCAAACAAGTAATATATAAAATTCATTGATTACAAAGAGTAGGTTAAGGTACACAACCTTATAATGCTTGCATCAATATCTCTTCATTGCTCTTTCACTATCGCTATACATACATTCATTACTTCTTTTTACAATTACATCTTTACATATCTTTATACAAGTTATTAAGATTAATAACTTTCAATCAACTATCATATTACAAGATATCTTTATCCAAGGGTTAACATATAGGATGTCATCCCTTTATATTGTTAAGTCATTATTTTGATAAACAAAATAATCCCTTAACTCTTTATCAATTTGTCTTCATATTCTATCCTGTCAGCTTAACACTATCTTTAGTAAAACTATCATAACTTCTTCCGTTCATGCCGTACTGACTTGCACTCTGAGGTGAGTCTTCAATATTCATCATATAGTCTATGTTCAAGTGCACAAGCATTGAAATTACTCTAATCAACATTGCCAATCAAAACTATCTTTTGGTTCACTGGCAAAAACACATTGTCTCATACTTAGACAATTTTGCATTGCGCTCTGACATACTAGCTCTCTGACCTATGCGATCTTCATGTAGATCATATGTTGCCATAATGACAACATCTATGTAACCAACTCAGCCAAATTTCCAACAGAAACAACTCTCCTCCACTCACACCTCCTAAGAATCTAGGAAGTGGAGGATATTCAAGAACACCTTCACGATCTCCTAGCTCTAGAGGAAGAATGGCTTCACAATAAGAACATTATAGGAGACAAAAACCTCCTAGGAACTCAAGATAACCTTCTCAACATGCTCACCATGGTTCACAATATGGGGGTAGTAGTTTGATTTTTGACCTCAACTCCCAAGATTTCATGAAGATACAACAAGAACCACTCTTCCATTAGTATGTGGAGAGATACTTGGAGCAAAACAAAGACAAGTTCCTAGAGAGTTTAATTAACAAAGGTCCCAAAGTACCCTACAACTTTGATGTGGACAAGAAGATCAAGAAGCAAGGTCCATCTCAAGAAGAAGAGATCAAGCAACTTAAGCGTATGATGGAAAAGGCGTTGGCACCCAAGAGTGCATTCTCGCTTGATTCAATTTGTCCTAATCCTTTTGACAAGAGTGTGAGCATGAAAGATTTTCCTAGAAAAGTTGAGATCCATCCATACGACAAGTATGATGGTAATGGAGATCCACATGATCATGTGCGTCAGTTTTACATTATGAGTTTTGAGTTTCATCAAGATGACTCGTACCTCATGAGATTGTTCCCAAGGAGTCTTAAGGGTCAAGCGATGGAATGGTTCACCAACATAACTCCCCACATCAATACTTTCAAAGAGCTCATCCATAGATTTGTCCAACACTTTGCATAAAACCTTTCAAGATCTGTCACCATGTTGGACTTGTGCAACTTAAAGAAAAATCAAGGGGAATCCTTTGTCACTTTCTTACAAAGGTGGAGATGACAATGCTCTCTCTACTCTAGGACCATTCTTGAAAATGAGAAGATTGACATCCTTGTTAGCAACTTGGTTCCTGAAATGCGGTATGAAGTTAGGAAAATGGTCTTTGATTCCTTTGACACCATGGTTGAAACCGCATGTAGGATTGAGGATGTTTTGAAGGAACAAGGAATTTTGGCCAACAACAAAAACAACAACAATGGTCAAAATAAAAACAATCCTAACAAGGATAAAGGAAGGAAATCACATTGGAATAGGAACAAACAAGTGGTCAATGATGGAGTTGTGGACTCTTCTCAACCCAAAGATCAAGCCGTTCTTCACTTGTCTAGTGATGTTCAAGCCATGAGGCTCAACTCATCTAATCAACAAGAGCACAAGCCAAGATATCAAGATAAGCCCAAGAAAGAGAGACGTCAGTTTTCAAAACTTGGTGATTCATATGAAGATGTCTTGAAAACACTCATTTCCAAAAACCTTGTGCATCCTCAAGATCCCACAAAGCATTATATACCTGATGTTAAGCCACACTAGTGGGATGAGAAAGCCTTCTGCAAATTTCATAATGGCATTGGACATGATATTGAAAATTGTTGGAAACTTAAACACATCATCCAAGAACTCATTGAGAGTGGAAAACTTAAGATAGATGGATTGAACACCAATGCTGATCATAAGGCATTCAAAGATCCTTTTCCCAAGTATGAGAAGGGGGAAACCTCTAAACCTAAGAATGGCAAGGTTGAGGTTAATTACACTTACACAGGTGCGGAGAATGTTGTTAACATGCTTGAAGTTGTAGAAGAAAATGTCAATATGATGAGAAATAAAGATCCCTATGGTTATGATCTAGACGTGGACTCTCCTCCTATCTTTGATGAAGAACTAGTTGTGGTGCTAAGGGCTCCTAACTCTAAAATGTCATCCCAAGCTCTCAATACTATCACACAAAGTCAAGGCCCCATTGTCATTAGAGGACCCAGTTCAAGTCAACCCAGTAAACCAAAGCAAGTGGCATCCAAGAATGTCACCTCAAAACCATTAGTTAATTCTAAAATGAGTTATAATCTTGTCAATCAGTTGTAGAGAACCCCAGAATAGATTTCGATCTTTGATCTCTTAGAGTTGTTCCTAAGACACAAGCAAGTCCTTGAGGATGTTTTGCGCGTAGTGAATGTCCCTAACAACTTAGACATTGACCAATTCTAGAATATGGTTAACCATATTGCCAGCCCTCATTACCTTACTTTTTCAAAGGATGATGATAAAGCTTTGAGCCACCCACACAATCTTGCTCTTCATATTGAAGTCATGATCCACAAAACCCATGTTAGGCGTGTGTTGATAGATGGGGGTGTTGGGCTTAACATTTGTTCCTTAAGTCTTTTGAAGACCTTGGGTTATTCTGAACAAGTCATAGATACCAGAAAGAAGATCACTATCAAAGCCTATGATGAGGCAGAAAGAAGTTCCAAAGGATTGGCCGTTCTTCTTGTTAGGATTGTCCCTGTTGAGAAGGATATTTTGTTTCAAATTGTTGATGCTGGTCCTCTGGCATACAATATCTTACTTGGTAGACCATGGATCCATGATATGCAAGCAATGCCATCTACCTACCATTAGTGTGTTAAGTTCCCCTACAATGGAGTAGAGATTTGTATACCGGGGGATATCACTTTATCTTTTAACTCAATTTCAGCAAGTACTCATGTTCCCCTCAATAGAGAAGTAGAAGATTTCAATGCAACCTTAGCTGAATGTAAAGAAAAGTTTAAGACAGTAGACCTTGGCATGGGGGGTATCAACTCAACTCCTTTGCAAAGATGCCAGTTTCACCTAGGTCTTATGGCAAGCCTTCACAAGAAATGAGACCTTCCTCTTGAGCTATGACCTTGTTTGGCACATTTGTAGAGTCCTCAGTGCCTATTCAAGATGAGAAAGAAGAGGTGGTTGTTAAAGACTAGATTTATAGAGAAGAGAAATACACGCATAATGAGAACTTCTCTCCTTCTCCTAAGGCTTATGGAAGAGGGTATACTTTTGTCAAATAGATGGGCTATCTTGAAAATGGCCCTCTTAGTCATAGATTAGATGCTAGAGCTAAACCTCTTGATCATGCTCTTTTTGGATGCAAGTCTAAGAAGACGGTTGGCCTAGGATTTGTGAATCATAACAAAAGAACTGCTCCTATCCTTGATGAGTCGGATAGTGAAGATGAACTAGAATACATACCTAATTTGAAAAATAAAAAAGATACGTGTGAAGATTGGGTCCCTTCCACTAATCTCCTTTGGGGAGATTCAGATAGTCCAGTTACTCATGCGACAATTGTGACCTTAGAACATGAAGAATCAGATGTAGAAGATCCCATCAAAGAATATCAACGTAAGAATATTATTCATTTGATGGAGAGAGGTGTTACCCTTGATTATATTAGAGCTTCCACATCAAGATGTCCCAAACCTTCATGGTGTAAACATCCTAGTTGGGATTTAGAAACAGATTCACATGAGTATGAATGGGACTCTCTCTTTGATTCTTCCATAGTTGACATGGATGTTGATGTCATCCACACTTATAGTTCTCAACCTGACGTAGTTGACGAGTCACATGTAGGATTAGAGGATTTGAACCCACATGTTGCCTTAGTGGACAATTCTTCACTTGTTAGGATGAATCCTGATTTGGGTAGCTTAGAAGGATACTTGATGGACTCTGACTCTTCAGTCACTAGAGATGGTATCATTCACATTCACAACCTTGAACTAGTCATTGACTTACCTCTTGCTCATCCTAACCTCATTGATTGGTCCCAATGCTATCAAGAACCTGAGGTCCTAATGTTCCAAAATAACTATGAGATAACCTATTACTTGAATGCCATTAAACCCGTAGTCTCTTCCACCAGTGAACTGGCTACCAGTATGATAGAGCCATACATGAAGTACCTTAGTCACAAAATAAAAAGAAAAGAAAAAAAGAAAAAGAGTTCTGATGGCGAAACCACTGTGTGGCAGTTTCAGAACCAAAAAAAAGTAAAAATAAATGACGTATCCAAGGGTGTAAACCTCTCAGAGGAGCCTAAGGATGAGGTACTTGATTTTCTCCCTAGCTACTTTCAAGATAGATCTTCAGTGCTTATTGAGCCAGCACAAATAGTCAATTTGGGTATTTATGAGGCTCCACAGATAGTACATTTGGCTCAGTCCTTGTTACCACAAGAAAAATAAGCTTACACTAAGTTCTTACAGAAAAATAAGATCAATTTTTCTTGGACTTATTCAGATATGCCAGGGTTGGACACTAATCTTATCATGCATCACTTGTCCATAGCTCCAAGTGTAAAACTAGTCAAACAAAAATTGAGAAAGATGCATCCTCACATAGCTCTTCTAGTCAAAGTAGAATTAGAGAAACTCCTTGGTGCAAGATTCATAAGAGCTATTGACTATGTTGAATGGATATCAAACATTGTACTAGTTTCCAAACATGACAAATCCATTCGAATTTGCATAGATTTTAGAGATGTCAATAGAGCATGCCCAAAGGATGATTTTCCACTCCCCAATATAGACATGATAGTGGACATGACTGTGGGTTATGAGATTTATTCCTTGATGGATGGTTTTTCTGGATACAATTAGATTAAGATAGCTCCTGAAGATCAAGAAAAGATTGCATTCACTTGTGCATGGGGTACCTATTGTTGGAACGTTATGCCTTTTAGATTAAAAAATGTAGGATCCACCTATCAACAAGCTATGACAACCATTTTTCATGAAATAATGCATAAAAACATGGAAGATTATGTGGATGGCACCTTGGCCAAGTCTAAGAAAAGAGACACACAATCAGATGATTTATAAGTCATTCTAGATCGCATGGAAAAATTTCAACCAAGGTTAAATCCTAAGAAGTGTGCATTTGGTGTCACATCTGGAAAAATCCTAGGATTCATCATTTCAGCAAAAGGAATATAGGTATACCCTAAAAAGGTCCAAGCAATCATTGATATGCCACCTCCTAGAAATATTAGTCAAATGAGGAGTTTTCAAGGGTGCCTTCAATCCATAAGGAGGTTCATTTCATAGTTGGCAGATAGAGCTCAACCTTTCAACAAGAACTTACACAAAGGAGTCAAATGTGCTTGAAATGAGGATTGTCAAAGGAGCATAGATCAAATTAAGAAATACTTGGAAAATCCTCCCATTTTAATGCCTCCTATCCCAAGGAAACCACTTATTCTATACATTTCAACAACAAAATCTTCCTTGGGGGAATTACTAGTTCAACTTGATGAACATGGGAAAGAAAGAGCAATATACTACATTAGTCATACTCTTATTTCATATGAGGTTAACTAGACCAGCATTGAGAAAGCTTGCCTTGCAGCTGTATTTGCTTCTGAAAAGTTGTGACATTACATGCTTGTGCACACAATACACCTCATAGAAAAAATAGATCCACTCAAGTATTTACTCGATAAGGCTTCCCTCACAGGTAGACTTGCTAAATGGATGATGATCCTTTTAGAGTTTGACATAGAGTACATTGAGCGTAAAGCAATTAAAGGACAAGCCATAGTAGATCAATTGGCTGATTTCCCAATACAAGATAGTGCACCTATTCAAGTTGACTTCCCAGATGAGCACCTCATGTATATGACTAAAAGAACATGGAAGATGTTCTTTGATGGATCTTTTATGAAAAATGGTTGAGGAGCTAGTGTGTTGTTTGTATCTCCTCATGGGTACACAATTCCTAAGTCTCACAAGTTATTATTCCCATGTACAAACAACATTTCTAAGTATGAAGCTTTAACAAATGGACTTAAGATGGCCATAGAATGGAGAGTCATAGAGTTACACATCTATGGGGATTCACAGCTGATAATAAACCAAGTCAATGAACAATATCAAACAAAAGATGAGAAACTGGTACCTTATAAGAAAATGGTTGACTCCTTGAAATGTTACTTCACATTTGTCACATTTCAGCAAATCCCTAGAGCAGAAAAAAAAGAAGCTGATGCTATGGATACACTTTCTTCACTCCTTCAGTTAGAGAAACATGAATCCAGATTTGAATTCCTGGTGAAAGAGCTACATTACCCTTTTTATGACTCCTAAGAAAGCCATGTCATTTGTACCCTTGTTGGTCATGAGTCATCCCATTATGGTTCCATTTACTCATACCTTCATGATGACATTATTCCTGAAACCTTTAACCAATCTAAGTGCATAAACCTTAACCAAAATGCCTCTCACCATTCCCTTATCTTTGGTGATTTGTATAGGAGGGGTCTAGATGGAACGCTTCTTAGATGCTTAGAAAAGGAAGAATCCGACCAAGCGTTAGTTGACATTCATGAGGGCATATGTGGGGGACATTTCGATGGTCTTTCCATGGCCCGAAGGTTTCTTAGGGCGGGGTACTATTGGCCTACGATGCAGATTGATGTAGTAGCTTTTGCAAAGTCATGTGAAAAGTGTCAAAAACATGGTAACCTAATACATGCTCTAGGCAGGGAGCTCATTCCTTCTATATCTCATTGGCCATTTCAGTGCTAGGCCTTTGATCTTGCTGGGCATATTTATCCCAACTCATTAGGTGGACACAAGTTTATTATCACTGCTACTGATTACTTCACTAAATGGGTAGAAGTTGTCCCACTTTCTATTACCTCGGGCAAGCCTATCTCTTTATTCATCTTGAACCATATCATCTGTCGATATGGAGTGCCTTCTAAGATTATCATTGACAATGGAGGTCAGTTCAAAAATAAAGACCTTAAACAACTTTGCAAGAAATTCAAGATTAAACAACATTGGTCCTCCATTTACTTCCCACAAGGAAATGGTCAAGCAGAGGCATCAAACAAAACCATTCTTAAAATCCTACACAAAATAGTTTGTAAGAATGGTAGAGATTGGCATTTATAGATAAATCCTACTTTGTGGGCTTATAGAACGAGTATTCATACTCCTACTGGGGCTACTCCTTTTTCCCTTACATATGGCGCAGAAGCAGTGTTACCTTTGGAGGTTGAGATTCCTTCACTTTGAGTTTCCCTCAAAGGTCTAGTTACAGATGAAGACTACCACGCCACGAGACTTCAAGAGTTAGAACTTCTAGATGAGAAAGTTAAAGCATCATTTGACCATATAAGGGTTTATCAAAAGTGCATGTCCAAAGCCTTCAACATAAAGGTTTACCCTAGAGAATTCCAAGTGGGAGATCTTATCCTCAGTGAAAATCCTAAGAATCAACAACATAGAGATCAAAAGGGCAAATTTGAACCTAATTGGCTTGGACCTTACATTATTATAGTAGCTTTTGGGACAGGTGCTTATTTATTATCTACTAAAGAGGGAGAGCATCTCCCCAATTCTATCAATGTCTTGCACCTAAAGAAGTTCTATCCATGATGCCCGTTCTGTCTGGGGGCATCCTTTGTACATACTTATTGATCCTGAAAAAATCCAAAAAATGGTTTATTGTAAAAAATTCTAAAAATCTGAAAATGTCCTAAAAAAATGATCGTCTTAGTGAAAACCTAGCAATAGGCGCTTTGATGTATCTCAAAAAAATTATATATTCCAAAAATACCAAAAAAAATCAAAAAATTAAAAAATTAAAAAAAAAAAGAAAAAGTACCTTGGTGAAAACCTGGAAACAAGCTCCTTGGTAGCAAAAATACAAAAAAATTATAAAAAGTCCTGAAAAAAAAATTGCAATAAAATCCAAGTGGTGAAAACCTGGAAACGGGCTCTACTTGAGGCCTTTGCACCTTTGTTTCTTAGCACGCATCCTTGACACTTAGCCTTTCTCCATCATGCCTTGTCCTTGTTGCCTTGGTTTGGAATTGGTCTTTGTCTTCATCTAGGGGGCATAACTATGTTAGCTTTGGTCTCTTGGATGTGTTAGTCTTTAGGACACCTCACAAACGGTGTTTTTTAACACCACTCCAACTTTGTTTTTCAACACAACCCCTGGCATCGAGTGTTTTTTAACACTTATTAGTTTGGTCTTACCTAGTTTTGTCATGTGATCTTACCTTCTTGCAAGCATTCGATCCTTCTCCTCGGAAGTCAGTATCAGTTAACACACTTGAATTTTTAAAAACACAACACTTAATGCTTGAGCTATGTCATGATATTTTCTGTGTGCTGACTGTTATTGATTTTTGTTGAGTGTCCTTTTCTAATAAGTTTCTTCGGGATGCATAGCTAGAGGACTTGGGGCATGGGGCATGTTTTTATTTTCTTTCTACTTGTGGGTGTGGTCTTGAAACTCTAGAGTGTCTCTTGTTGTTCCCTTGAAACACTTAGGATATTTGAGGCATCATCCTTGACTGTTTTTGCACAACCGTTCTTATGGTCATCCCGACATTTATGCCTTGATGTGAGCATGGTTTTGCTACATTAAATTGGGTAAGCTAACATCAAAGTCATCATGACCTTTATGTCTTTGATGCTTATGTTGAATCTTTCCACATTCCAATCCGATATAAATCACATTCATATCTTCATAGTTGCACTTGTGACTAGTGATGATTGTGTGATTTTTCGATGTCCGTTAATAATGGCCCAATGATGAAAATAAGTTCCTTAACATTCTCTAATGAATGATGAACACAAAATTCTATCCTATAGTTTCTCTATTGCAAGTACACCTTTGCATTTTCATGTAGCTTGCATTGTTAGACTTCATGTTAATTTGCATTTTTAGGCTGCATTAGGAGTTTGAGAGGGTTTTCCTTCATCTTTATTTTGAACTTTTAATCAAATCTGGTCACATTTTGATCTTCATTTCCTTATCTTCTTTCGTGATCTCAATAAAAATTTTCTATCTTGAATAGTTGATTGATTTTGAGGCATTATCTTTCTTGAGGCAAATTCTCTTTCTTCTCTCCTTTTCTTTCCACCTCTTCCACACTTCTATCTTCCATTCACTTTCAGCCCATTTATTTTCTTCTAATTCAACCTTGGGGTAACCTTTCATGCGTGATGATCTACCTTGGTTCTGTGATCCTTATATCTTTCATCTTACATCAAGAACCTTATCTTTAGTTCGATTTGATAAAATTTATCAATTTACTATTTCTCCTCTATCTCATTTCAATTTTGATCACGAGGGGGTAGTACCTATCAAACTTCAATCCTTGATTCAACTTTATCAATCCTATAAATTGCTTCGCTTGGGGCAACCTTGCTTGAGACTTGACAATTACCTATTTACAGGGGTGTTGGCCTTGTCTTTTTCAATCAGCTTATCTTTCTCCTAATGTGTTCCCATCTGTCAAAGACACGTCTGGGTTGTTTTGTGATCCTAAATAGATCTTACACTTTGACTTCATTCTTTGACTACATGTGTTCCCATAAATATCACACATTAGTCAAAGAGGGGCAAATGTATGCACCCTAAAATGCTCACCTAGACTTTGGGCCCCCATTCATCAATTTATCAATTTCTTGAATCAATGCTTTGCAATATTTTCAATTCAAATCAATTTCCTTGATCAAATAATAATTAATTCAATTATTTTAATATTTCCTAAGGTTTGATCATTTTATCCTAAGTTTTATTTAATTAAGAGAACATGCTCCCTTTTAATTAAATAAAAAAATCTTTTAATTAAATAATTAAATCACTTTATCCTAAGCCACATTTAATTAAAAGAAAAAATCTCTTTTAAATAAATAAAAAATATTTTAATTAAATAATGGAAACCACTTTGCTAAAAATAATAAATAAATAATAAAATAAAAAATAAAAAGAAAAAGACTTTTTGTCTACACATTGAATGCACACTTTCCAAGATGAGTGGAATCACCTTTTGCCTCTTAATTTCTTCCACACATCTTTTTGCCTCTTAACCATGTCCATTGATTTTGCCTCTTGAGAATCTTGAGTAGATGGATCAACCGAGATTTAATCTCCACCATTGCTCATTTCTTTTTGCCTGTTAATCTTGACTGTCCAAAATCCTTTATAAGAGTCCTCTCCTTCTCATTTTAGGGATATAGAATATTTTTGTATTGTTATGCTGCAAGTTTGGAGAGCGATTTTGGAGGAGAGTTTTGAGCACTTGAGCTTGGACATTGGAACTTCTCTTTTCTTGTCTTCTTCTCTTATGCCTCCATGGAAATCCATTTAGATTAATATTGCACTTGCATATTAGATTAGATTCATATTTCCTTTCATAGAATAACCTTGCATAAGAATTTCCTTTCATAGATTAGTTTGCTTTTATGCATTGTTATCATTTAGAATAGCTTCCATTTTCATTTGCATGCATACTTGATGATCATGGAGACTAGCATTCTTTCTTTTCCTCTTTGAATCTCTCATTTTATGATGTACTTGCATGGGCACAAACTAGGTCTAATCTGAGGGCCTCTATTATAAACCCTCACACTCCATGAATAGAGAGCTATGAGTCACCATTTGAGACCTCATTCTTGAGCAATCTTGGATTTAATGACTAATAGAAGTGTGTCAACATTTTAGCACACAATAATTGTGGTGAATAAGGACATCGTTCTTTTGAGTGTACATAGCAGAAGCTTGGTGACTGACGGACTGCTGTGGTGAATGAAAATGTTGAGAATGAACCTGAATTTGAGAACTTGCTGGTTTGGTGAACATTGCTCAGTACAAAGGAGGAACCTTGTCAGAGGAGTAATTTGTTCAGGACTCAGTGCAAGTTTAGAGGTAAACTTTGTAATGTTATTGTTGACAGTGGTAGTACTGATAACCTTGTTGCTGAGGACATGGTTCAGAAACTTGGTTTGAGTAGAATGAGACATCCACATCCTTATAGAATTGGCTAGTTGCAAGATGATCATGCTCTAGAAGTAAGAGAACAATGCTTTGTTGATGTTCGGATTGGCCAATATAAGGATCTTGTGTTATGTGATATTGTGGAGATGAATAGTTGTCATATATTGCTTGGTAGACCTTGGCAATATGATTGCAGAGCTATGTATGATTGTGTGAAGAATGTGTTTACTATTGAGAATGATGACATGAAGTTTTCCCTGATGCCTTTGCTGGATACAACACTTGGTAGGAGAAGTCTGATTATTGGTAGCCGAGTTGAGTTGGTAGATCTTGAGAGGATGGATGATCAGTTTGGAGAATAGACTTGTGTTATCAAGGAAAGACTTGAAAAGACAAAGGAAGCTAAAGTGGAAGAGTATGCAAAGTGAAAAGTTGGAGAAATTGTATGTGAAGAACCAGTTTGGGGTTTATGTGCTGAATCCCAGAAGATGTTCTTCTCACATATGAACATCTTTTTGAACCTGGGGTGTCTAATGTAGGGGCATTTTTGGGTCCTCGGTGAATCTGCATGGTGGTGTGTTACTTGGCCGGTGTTACTCGGTTGCAGCTTTAACCGATGGTCTTGGTTATTGAAGGAAGCTCGGTCACTGAAGGAACTCGGTGAAGCTTCTGGTGCTCGGTGGAACTGGTGCTCGATGATGCCTTTGTTTCTCAGTGTTTCTTGGCTTGGTCAGTTGTTTCACTAGTGCTCGGTTGTTTCTCTAGCGCTTAGTAGTTCTAGTTTACCGACTGGAGTTATTGGTAGTTTGGTTGGCTGACTTGGTGCATTTGTTGTTGGTAGCTTTTGTTGCATTCTCCTATGTAGACCTTGAGGCTGACATGGAGAATTAAATGATTGTAAGGATATTTGAGATCTGACTTGTGATACATTTAATATTTGTTTGGTAGGAGTTAATTATGTCATCCAGCTGACTTGTGGCTGAAGATTAGTATTTAAGGAGGGTTTGGGTAGTTGTTTAGGGGGGTAGATCTGGGGAATTAGATAAGTGAAGTTGTGGAAAAGATCTTGGATCATACAAGATCTAGCAGATCAGATTGATTTCTGATAGTTGTAATAGTAGAGCTAGTGGTTTGCATGCTTGGAGACAAGGAGATTGCTTGGTGGCTTGTGAGCACAAGTTCAGATCTGCCTTAGGGTTTCCATCAATTGCTGATTTATCTTAGAACTGGACTGGCTGGTGTTGGATTGGATCTTGTTGATCTTGCAGAATTACTATTGGTTGTAATTGGCCCTAACCCAGAAGGCCTTACAGCCAGGCATGTTAATGGAAATATGATATTGAGCATATCTTGTGCTGTGTTATTTTGCTGTGTTCTTGATTGGCTGCAAGGTTGGACTATCCTTCATTGGATCCACCAGCCTTGACTGCGTCAAAAACCATATATAATTTTTTTGTAGGGAGAAAAAGTGTGAATCTAATTCGAATTGAAAAAGACTTATGAAAGGGGATTGTAGAGGAGTTGTTGTTGGTTGAGAACCTTGAATGAGTTTTTGAGGAATCCCAAGGGTGAAAAGATCACTGAGTTAGAGGT
This sequence comes from Chamaecyparis obtusa, assembly GCA_027943335.1. Classification (NCBI taxonomy): domain Eukaryota; kingdom Viridiplantae; phylum Streptophyta; class Pinopsida; order Cupressales; family Cupressaceae; genus Chamaecyparis; species Chamaecyparis obtusa. The sequence goes on from BSBK01002859.1 coordinate 157,061, forward strand.
AGGATATGAGTGTGTTTAGTAGATCATCGAGGGAGAGGAAACTGATACCTTATAATTAGATCAATAAGATGAGGCGGTTGCACCAAAGGTAAGGGAGAGTTGCCACCAAGAAGGATGAACCCTATAAGGATAGAGAAAATGATGGAAGACTTTAGAAATGAGATGGGGAATGAGATCATATATGCATTGGTTGGATTATGAAGGAATCCTGAGATAAACGAGGAATATGAAGAAGCTATTGAAGATCTTGAGATTGAAGGGAATGAGATACCTATAGATGAAGATAGATTGTTGAGAGCTATGAAAGAAGTCAATAAAAGTTGTGGAATGGAGGTTTCTAATTTTTACGGTTCGTTGCATCCAGAATATTTGAAAAATTGGATAGGAGATTCAGAAGACTACTTTGAGCTTGAGGAGATCAGAGGTTAATAGATGGTTAGGTTAGCACAAACCAAACTAAAGGGTCACATTTCCTTACGGTAGAAAGAGCTTCAAAAAGATAGAGAGGAGAATGGTGAAAAGAAAATCACCAGGTGGAGGGAAATGGTTGCAAGATTGAAGGATAAGTTAATTGTGGAAGATGATGAATTGGAATTGTTCAAGAAGTTACAAAACTTGAAATAGATGGACATGAGTGTGCAATAATACACTAATGAATTTTACAAGATGACAATTAGATATGGGCACTGAGAGATATCTAGGGAGAAGGTGGCTAGATATATTAAATGCCCGAGATTCAATATTTAGGATGAGATGAATATGTTTAGGGTTAAAATAGTGGAGGATACTTATCAATATGCATTAGAGGAAGAGGATAAGGTAGCTAGAAGACAACAAAGTAATCCTAGAGGATAAGAGAAGAAAGTGAGTAGAAATAGAAAAGAGAAGTGGATAATTGAAGATGAGTCAAAACCTAAGTGGAGAAGAGATCCTAATTAGAGAGCACCAAAAAGAGGAAGTGGTAGCAAGGACTTCCTAGGTAAATGTTTGAAATATGAAGATAATGGATATAGAGCTTTTGAATGTCCTGAGGGATCTAGAAAAAAACATGGGAAAAAGAAACTTTGTGGCACATGAGGAGAAGGTAGATGAGGCACTTGAGGAAAGTCTGTTGGAACCTAAGACGAGATAATCTCTTATTCTTATGGGAGTTATGACAGAGAAAAGCAAGAAGAAAGTTGAACCTATATAAAGAAGAAACCTATTTAGAATTGTTTGGAAATAAAGAGGAAAGTGTTGTAAGGTTATTATGGATAGTGTAAGTATTGATAATTTGGCATCAGAAGAGATGGTAGAGAAGCTTGGTTTGAAGAGAATTATACATCCTTGTCCTTATAGAATAAGTTGGTTTCAAGATGATCATGTGGTGGAGGTGAAAGATAAGTTTTTGGTGAACTTCAACATTGGTCATTTCAGAGATGAAGTATTGTATGATGTTGTACATCTATGAGTTCTTTTCATGTTCTATTGGGTAGACCTTGGCAATTTGATAGAGGAGCTATCTATGACTACAAAATGAACTTGGTTATAGTAGGGGAGGATGGACATAGACTTAGTTTGGTTCCCTTGAAGGAAGAGGATAAAAGTGTGGAACTTGAGCATTGTGAAGAGTTGTTGTGCTAAGAAGAAAAATGCATAGTTTATGCTAAAGGAAGGCTTGGATCTAAAGAGGGGTCTTATGGTTAGATCAGAAAAATAAAGATATTGAATAGTGATAGCAATAAAGTTGAGAAATAAAAGACTTTGATAGATGATCAAATGGAGTCTTTTAGTTGGGTTAAATCAGATGTGTAGAAGAAAAAAGGTGGTGGTAAAATCTCCTTACTACCAAGTACAGATGTGAGACATGAAAGAGAAAGTGCAGAGAAGAAGAAGTTGAAGGATTCGACAGAAGACAAATAAGATTTAAGAAGAAATAATGATATAGATAAATAATATATTTGGATCAAGAATGAGCACATGATTTATAGCCTAAATATTGGAAGATGTTCATGAGTATCTCACGTGGAACATCTTCTTCTCACTAGGGGGTGTCTAATGAAGGAGCATTTTGGCTTGTTTGAAATGTTACATCACCCAAAAATATTTCCTTCCTAGTTTGTTCAGTTAGATAGTTTCTATGTTTTTAGTGGCCTTCCTTTGATTTGGATCATTTGCTAATGTAGACCTTAGGGTATGTTCTGGAAATCATGTGTTACTTATGTCTAGGTCCACACCTCAATTCAATACTTTACAATGTAGATATCTTGGTTTCTTCGTCGGGTCGGTGTGTTCTTCATGTTCTAACTATTAGCTGGAGTTTTACGATCTCGTGAAGCAATTTCTTGATCGATTAAGCTTTGTGGCTCATATCATGATGTTCCTTGATCTTAGATCAACATCTCTCTTGGATCACGTGTCATTTCAACTACTTGGCATCGAGATACTTATGATTTGGGTCTTGACCTATATTTCTATATTACGATTTCTTGTTCTTGAAAAATGTGATTGATCTGGGCCGACATGTTTCTTGTGAAGGCTCTATATATTGAGGTATTTGAACTTTGTTTGACAGAGGGAATGCTAGAAAGTTGTAAGGATAACCTTTGGAAAGTTAGCACTAGGGTTTAGATCTGGATTTCTATTATAATTGGGCATGTATGCCTATAATTTAGGCTACAAGTTGTAGGGCAATTTGATGTAAATTCATAAATCTATGTTAATGCAAAGATTTGTTATTACATGCTATCTATTAATTATTGTGCCTTGTGTTGATTGTTTCTGCTGTGTGACTTGGGCTGCATGGTTGTGACCATGTCCATTGGGAAAACTCCTACCATGACTATGTCACTTTCTAATGAATCCATTGTGTGCATTCATTGCTTTCCAAGTGCTTAGACTGATGTTTTTTTTTCTTAGAATAGTGAGATATTTAACATCTTAGAATGATTGGGGATATTTTTTTATGAGGGGTTTCCAATTTTGAGTAATTTGACACAAAAGTTTGATCTTGGCAAGTAAAAAAACAAGGCTAACACTAGTAGAATGAGATCATTATACACGATTTTGATTAAAATGTTGGAACTCAAAGGGATTTTCTAGAACCCTTATTCATCCAAGTACCTAATAATTTTGTTTTACCATGCCTTGGGTTCCTACTTCAAGCCATATAGAAATTTTATTACTTGACAAACAAAATTCTCCTCTAAAACTTGGAAAATTTTTTGTTGACCAATATAGATATATTCCCCCAAATCCCCTTTCAAGAAGGCACATTTCATGTTCATATTGTTAACAAAACTATTTTTCCATGGATATTATGCTAATTGGTTGGTGCTTATATTTTTTGGAGGAACAATATCCTTATAATTGATCCACTCTCTATGTGAGAAACCTTCACACTTATATGTTGTATTTGTCTAGTGTGTCATCTACCTTATACTTGATATTGTACATCCATTTGTAGATAATGGTATTCTTTCTTTGTGAAATGTCTATGAGATTTCAAATTTCTTTTATAAGACTCTCATGTTTGTTTAATATGGTCTTTTCCCATTTCATTTTTCTTTTGCCTCCTCAAATGCTCACTTGAGGATCATAAAATCCTTCAATACTGGCCATTAGAGAAAAGTTGAACATCTTGGTCTTTCACCTTAATGATATTAACTTGGTCATTTCACTTACTCCAAAATATCTCATGGTATTGTGGCACTTTGGTCTTTTCTTGGGATCCTCTGGATTCAAATCAATGCTGTCACCATGACTTGGGCTACTTGAGCTTGTGTTATCTAAGTGCTAGTTTATGATTTCATCATAATATTTTGGGACTAATAAAGTCTTCAGAGACTCCTCATGCTTATAATGGGCCTTATTTATAGTAATATGAGCAAAGAGCATCAAGCAAACATGAGAAAATAGAGGTTTCATAGCAGTCACATAAGTGATTTTTAATATTTCAGGATAATGACCTTAACTATTAAAATAGTGATCAATGCATTGTTATGATAAAAAAAAAAGGTCAATGCCAATGATATGACTGATTTTCATAAAGAATTGAATCAAGTATGACAATGTTTTCATTGACTGCCATGAAAATAGTGAGGTATACCTAACATCTTAAAGATGAAGTTTAGGGTATCCCCAAGATATCCAACACAAGCAAGAAGGTGAACCACATGAACACATAATGATCAACTTTAGGTGAGATGCAATAAGGATTACACATTTCTTTGAAGTATATACAACCCTCAACCACCTGACCCACATGGATCCATGCATATATAATGAAAGAAAAGCTTACTACATCAGGATATTTTCCTGAGTGCTTCATCAATTCAAAGGCTTTGAGAGAATCCTTGCAAATTCCATTTTGTACATGTCCTACAATCATGACATACCATAAGACAAGATTTGTTTGGGGCATGCTGTAAAATATTCACGTGCCTTGTCTATGCTTCCACATTTTGCATACATGTATACTAGGGCAGTCACAAGTACAACATCTAACAAGATCTCTTTATCTATTATGTTTTGATGGATGTCCATACTCTCTTCCAAAGCTCTCATTTAGACACATATAGATATTATGATAGAAAAAGTTGTGGAATTTGACTTTACACCTACCAATTGCATTTTCTTAAAAGTTTCCAAATCCTTTTCAACAAATCCATTTTTTCCATATCCTACAATCATGGCAGTCCACAAGTACACAACTTTTTGAAGTATTATGTCAATTCACGTGCTTTGTCTAGGCTTCCACATTTTAGATACATGTCTACCAAAGCAGTTACGACTACAATATCTGACAAAAATCTGCTATCCTTTATGCTTTGATGGATGCACATACCCTACTTCAAAGCTTCCATTATGGCACAGACAATGAGGATTCTCACAAAGGTTGTGGAATGACAATCACTTTTAATTTCATGCAATATATTGTACAAAGAAACGTATTTGGAAAATTTATGACCACTTGAATGCAGGAAAAAGTTGGAAATGATAGTTTTGAAGCTTCATTAAAGGCACTCCAACAATCTAATATTGATGTCTCCATTGAAGTAGTTGAAAATAAGGTGTATGATTTATTCTACGTAAACATCATTTATTAGCCTATTCCATTGATTGCATCATCAAGCTTCTTAATGTCCTAAGTTATGTTTTCAATATTCTACTAGTTTGATAATTCCACTGCTATTGTATGGATTTTTCCTGTTGTTAAATAGTTCTCTATCGTGAATGGAATTAATGATCTATCTATTAGTAAGTGTTACGTTTGTAATGGTAGAATCATTATCTAACTAGTAGAAAATTTCTGAGGTCCAGAGAATCATGGAGATGAGTAGTTAGCATAGTAGAATCAAATTCTCTAAGATCTTTGAACGGAGATATGCCCTTCCTGTCATTGTAAGTTACATCTTAAATTTTCCCTAATTGAAAATTTAACATTACTTGGACTTGGTGCCATTCAGGTTTAGTTATTTTCTTAAAATAGTGGATCAATTTCTGTTTTATGATTTAGTCTCAAGTTCCTTATGAATAAAGAATAATGTTACAGGGGGTCACAACTGGGCATATTGTGTGCCTAATGGAGAAAGTTGGTCGACGTCTCCTCCTTATAGTGAGAAAAATCATGTAGTCATTAAGATTTGTATTGTGCCATTTGGGAGTACAGATTCCATGGTGGAGAGGATTGACATGTTTTTTTTGTTTATGTCAATGGGTCTCATCAGGAGGCATGACCATATGTCATTTCCTTGTTAGTTTCTCATTTTACTTGAAGCTAGCGTCTCTAAAAGCCATATGTCATTTCCATGTTGGTCTCTCATTTTACTTGAAGGTGGTGTCTCTAAAATACTTAATGCTTGATTTGAATCTCTATGAAAAATATGCCTTCACTTTACACTTAACAGTATTTGATGGTGTTATATGGGTGCCTTATCTATGCTTCTACATTGTATGACATGAGGTTTCCCATACGGATTCAAGAAATCCTTCCCAAACAAGGGGGCTCTACTAAGCCTTAGATCGGTTAAGTAAATGACTCTTTTTGCACAAAAATTGTAAAGTTGATAACCTTGTTCAAATCATGCAAATATAAGTTAGTTATTAATTTGGAAATTTAGGTAGTTACAAAGGGAAATGTCTATATAAGGAGATGTGGAAAATGTTTTAATGACTTTTGATTATTGATGGTTTTGGGGAAGCATTATTTTGGAGTTTTATAACTTAACTAAATGAATGCATAATATTTTTGGGGGTGTTTTTGATATTGTAAAGTGTTCATATGTAGTCTTTTGTGTTCATCGTATGAGAACATAATGATGTTTGTGGTTTTTCTCTATTTCATAAAGACAATGGTCACAACTAAATGATTTGTATTACAATATACTTTTCTATGGTATCTTTGAGGTGTGTATGTTGTTCATGAATTGGATTTTCATCATGGATCATTTACTTATGTGTAGTATCTGACCTTCAATGGTGAAGTGAGTAGAATAGTGTCTTTTAATAAATACTTTGTAATATTTGTATATCTATTATCAAGAACCTTAAAATTATAAAACTTCTTTCCTTTTCTTGTAATTTATTTCAAAAAAAAAAAAAAAGATTAAATGAGGGGGTTGCCCCTCTCAAATGTAGAGGAAGATCACACTTTCTAAGTGATCTATCCAACCGTTGGAAGTGTTTTGTCACTTCTCCATTGGGAAAGTCATTATTTTTTTACCAACACTTGTCCATTTGATTTTCAAAAGCATGCTTTCAATACAAAAGATCATTTCTAGTATATCATCAATTGTAAGCTTATTACCAATCACCATGGGTGTACCAACTGGTTTACAGTTTTACATTCTAAACTTTTTCAACGTTTCTTTAAGATATTTAGTCCGAGAAATAAAAATGCCATTTTCACTCTGATTTATTCGCAGTCCAAGAAAGAATTTCATTTTGCCTATCATGGACATCTCAAATTCATTTTCCATCTCTTTACAAAATTTCTCACATAGATCATCATTGCCTCCAAAGATAATATCATCAACAAAGACTTTTATTATCAAAACTCCATCTTCACTAGTTCTTAAATACAAATTACTGTCAACATTACCTTTTTTGAATCCAAGCCAAAGTAAGTATTTGTCTAACCTTGCATACCAAGCCCTTGGAGCTTGCTTCAACCCATACAGTGCCTTCTTCAACTTGCATAACATGTCTCTATCTTTGCATAAAGGAAATCCATCGGGTTGTTCTATATACACTTCTTCTTCAAGATCCCCATTCAAGAATGCGGATTTCACATCCATCTGATATACCTTGAAGTTCTTATGTGCAACATAAGCCAAGAATAATCTCACAACTTTTATTCTAGCAACAAGAGAAAATGTCTCTTCAAAATCTACGCCTTCTTGTTGTGAATAGCCTTTACATGCCAATCTTGCTTTGTTTCTTACTACAACTCCTTCTTTATTCATTTTGTTTCTGAAAACCCATTTAGTTCCTATTATATTTTTGTCTTTAGGTCTAGGAACCAATTCCCAAGTGTTATTTTTCTTTATCTGATCTAACTCTTCCTTCATAGCATTTATCCAAGATTTATCTCTACAAGCTTCATTTGTAGTCTTTGGTTCAACTTGAGAAATCAAACAAATTTCTTCTCTAGCCTTTGATCTAGTCATTACTCCTTGATTAGAGTTACCAATAATTTGATTTTCAGGATGATTGTTCTTTACATACCTCAAAGTCTTAGGAACATCAGTAGCCTCATTTGTGTCATCATCACAAGTCTCATTTTTGCATTCAGCCTCAACAATTTCTTCTTCTTCTTCTTCTGCAGCAACAACCTCTTTGATCTCTGTAACCTGATTACAGTCATACATTCTCTCTTGTATCTGAAACCTTTCATCTATCTTCACATTGTTACTTTCAATCATCTTCCTTAATCTCAGATTGAAACATTTGTAAGCCTTTCTCTTAGTAGAATAACCAAGGAAAATTCTTTCATCGCTTATAGCATCAAACTTCCCTATCTCATCATCTCTCTTGATATAGCATTTATTACCAAATATTCTAAAATATTTTATAGTAGGAGTATGATTAAACCATAATTCATAAGGAGTCTTACTTATACCTTGTCTGATTTGAACTTTGTTCAATGTGTACACCACTATCCCAATAGTCTCTCTCCAATGCGTATGAGATACATTTCCTTCAAGCAACATTATCCTAGCAACATCAAGTAAAGTTTTGTTTCTTCGCTCTTCTATCCCATTCTATTGTGGAGTCCTAGGAGTAGATGTTTGTCTCTGTATTCCATGCTCTTCGCAGTATGAATTGAATAAGTCTAAAGTAAACTCTATACCTCTATCTGACCTCAAACATTTTATCTTTAAACTTGATTCATTCTCTACTTTTGCCTTGAATATCTTGAATTTATCAAATGCTTATGATTTTTCTTTCAAGTAAGTAACCCACATCATTCTAGAAAAGTCATCAACAAACAGTATGAAATACCTTTCACCATAGTATGATTTTGTCCTTGTAGGTCCACATAGGTCTGTATGTACTAGATCCAACTTTCCTTTTGATGTATATGCCTTGCTTTTCTAACTGCTTCTAGTATGTTTTCCCATAATACATTCTCTGCATATAGTGTTAGATGGTTTCACAATCTTTGGTAGATCTCTTACTGCATTAGTCAAACTTTCCTTCACAATATTATCAAAGTTAACATGACAAAACCTTATGTTCCATAACCATCTGTCATCTACCTTCACAACAAAACAAGAGGCTCCAGATCTATTTAATTCAAATACATTACCTCTAGATTTAGTACTGGTTGCAATCAACTTTTCTACCTTACTTCTGATAAAACATTTACCATCATTGAATTGTAACTAAAACTCTTTGTCCATCAACTATCCAACACTCAACAAGTTCTGCTTAAGTCCATCAACAAGTAGTAAATTATCAATATTATTTTTTCCATCCCGAGTAATAGATCCTACTCCTATGATAGGTTTAGGAAGATTGTCTCTGAATCTTACAACACCACCATCATACTTCACTAATTTAACAAACTTGTTTTTGTCTCTAGTCATTTGATGTGAACAACCACTGTTTATGATCCATTCAGATTTCTTATCAACATGTGATACTAAAGCCATTTCCTCATGCACTAGTTCATCTTTAATAACAACAAATCTAATCTCCTCATAATCTAAATCATCACCATCAAAAATACCTTCACTAGCATAATAACATTCCTTATCCTTTGAATAATTAGACTTGAAAAACTTAGGCTTGTACTTAGGAACTCTTGTAGAACATCTATATGCAAAATGACCTACCTTATTGCATGAAAAACATTTCAAAGGTAATTTGCCTTCAAATTTACCCTTACCTCTCTTTTCTCTTCTAGCAATCAGTGCAACAAGTTCATCCATCTTTCTTTCCTCTGCTAGTATATGTTCCCATTCCTCAGTATATTCACCAAGCTCTTCTTTTAGGTTCTCACTGCTGGTGCTCGAAAGTGTAGACATTATCCTGTTGTGTGCAGATGCTTTGAATGCAGATTCAACTTTAGGTACAAAATCTCCCATTTCAGTAGCTTCAAAGGTAGTTAGCTTTGCATTCAACATCTCTCTGCTAAAGTTGGGAGTCAAAGGTATAGTCTCTTGAATAGATATAGCCTAAAACTTGTAAGCAAGTGTCAATGGTCTAAGGATCTTCACAATGACTTCTTCTTCATCATAATTTCCTCCATAGTTTCTGATTCCAACCACAACTTCTGTAACCCTTTGAACATAAGCCCTAATGCTTTCATCATCATTCATTTGTAGCTTCTCCATCTTTTTTTTCCAATTTTGTAACTTCTCTTGCAAGTAATCATAACATTTTAAAAAAAGTTGCAACATTTATATCGATTAATCATTAGATTCTTTTCTATATTTGCCGCAATTTATTCAAAAATTATTTATGATAAAAAGTTTAAACGTTAAAACTGATTTTTTTGCTCAATATTTTTTAATATTATTTTAAGGCATTTCTCATTTGATCAATATAAACGTATTTCAATTGCCATTTTTCTAAATAGTTGCACTATCATTTAAACAAAAAATTTAAATAGTTTTTAATTTTTAATTTTCTTGCACATTAACTGGTATCATTTGTGTTAAATTTATTTTTATCAAGCATTTTATCTTCAATGTATTTCACTCTGTTTGGCTTAATCTTATCATTTTGTTTATTTAATTATGTCACCTTTAATTATGTTTAATCCTCATTATGATAATAATCTTCTTTTGCATAATTCTCCTATTTGGGATGAATCATATGATGATGGCTACTATTGGGATAACGCTCTCGATTACTATATTCCTAATGAAACAAACTTAATACAAAGGGATAAAATTTTATCTTCTTATAATGCATTCACATTTGATAATTCCGCCTGTTCCCATTTTGATGATATTTTAGAACAAGAAGAGGACATTATTTCTACTTTTCTCAATATTACATTACCTCCTTTTGACTCTCCTAGTAGAGATGTGTGTATTTCTCAAGATGAACTTCATAATTTCTCCAAAATTCAAGATTTGGAATACAATACTAATCCTATGGTAGTTGTGGAGGATGATGACTATGATAATGACAATACTGGCGATAATGATGTTGATTTTAATAGCTCCTCTCCTCTTGATTTTTCATATAATGATGGATACATTACAAATTTATTTTCTAAAACTAATGATTGTATTACTGATTACCTAACTAATTTGTTTTATGATTCACACTCTGATTTTTCTTTAAAATGTTTTACTGATTCAGATCTTGGAAGAGATCCCAACGATGGGAGTGTTAGAGTAATAAAGTGTTTATTGATTAATTGAATCATATTGATTTAATTATTCAGTCACTTATTACCTCTTTCTACTTAAGCTAAACTCTAGGCATATAATAATTAATTACTTTATTAATTATTATTATGCAACCTAGGGTTTTACCTTTTTAGGTTTTTTGATCTCCTTTTATAAAAATTGATCTCATAACACTTTGTAACCCTTTCTGACATTTTATTATTGATTGCAACTTTTGTTTTTGCACATCAAGGATTTCTCCTCTCTCATGGATCAATGCGTTCATGCCTCCATAGTTGTTTTCTTCTCTCTCTCTTTCTGTTACAGGTGTTTGCATGCAGGTGTTCTTGGGAGATGTGGGTTGTTTTTCATCAACTCCTACATGGTGTCAGAGCTTCAGATCTGCTTACCCCTATCCTCTTCCTGAGAGATTCGGCTGTGTTCATCAGATCTGCATTTTCAGAGAGGGTTTCCTGTCAGATCTGGGGGGACCTATTTTTTTGGTCATCTTGGCTTCAAATGGACTTCATGATTGCATTCAGAGCATCCAAGAACCCCAAGATCCATATAAAGTTTGTCCAATTTGGACAAAGTTGAAATTTGTGAGAATTTTGTTTTGCAATGGGCCCCGACACAGATCTCGAGGTGATCACTATTTTTTGGAGCACTTTTAGCCCAAACAGACCTCACAATTGCGTCCAGAAGACTCGAGATAGTCAAAATTCATATAAGACTTGTCATTTTTCGACAAATTGGCCTCTGAGGCCAAAAAAAATTGCCCACCAGGTCGTACGACCTGGCACACACTTTGAGGTAGCGGTACGATTTCAATAAAAAAATAAAAATAAAATTTCAATTGGGTGGCTGCCCAGTGGCCACTGCAGAGCCTCTCGTGCTCCACCCAGTGGCCACCACCCAGCTCCTCCGCCGCCAAGCTCTCCGCCCAGCCCAGCTCTCTGCCCAGCGGCCACTGCTCCGCCCAACTGAGCTCTCCGCCTAGCGATAATCACCCCTTCTGCAGAGGACTAGGTTCTATGGGGGACTAGCCCCGGCCCCCAGCACCAATTTCATTTAGCCCCTGGTCACCCATATGACCAGGGCTCCTTTCTTTTAAGCCCCGACGAATTTGAGCTGTGATGGCCATTTGGCCGTCAAATTTCGGCTTGCTGTTTGATGATGTCAGCAAAGATTTGCCTTTTTTTGAGCTTTTTGGAGGTACCTATGGTTTTTTGTGCATGACTCCAGGATTTAGGATCGTAATTGGATGTGTGATATATCATCGGAAAGCTGGTTCCGAGCCTGATCCATTTTTGCTGGTATGGTTTTTTGATTTTTCCATTTTGATACCAATTTTTTGCTATCAAAGTCAGATGTTCTCTGCAATCTTGGTGTTTTAGAGCTCCTGCATTCCAAGATCCATTTCTCTTGCATCCGGGCTTCATTTTCAGCAAGCGAGATATTGTCGAAAAGCTCTTTCTGAGCTTTTATCAGATCTGATGGTTTTATGGTTGATTTTGTCTTTTTGCTAACATCACCTTGTAGACACGCAAAAATGGACAAAGTGCTTTTAAATTGCAAAAATCAATGAAATGACTCAAAATCATCAAAATGCACTAATTCAATCAAAAAGGGATTAAATCAATTAAAATGGAAATAATTAAATAAAGTTGGACAAAATTAATTAAAGCAAAGGAAAAATCAAATAATGAGGTTAAATAATTAAATCAAAGCTTAAAGAGGTGAGAAATACTACATAATTGATTTTAATCAATTAATTGTATAGTTGTTTAAATAAAAAATCAAAATGAACCTATTACCCTTACATGGCTAAATTTAATTAATTAATTGAATTTAATAATTCCTAATATCTTTCAACAAAGTTGAGCAACCAATAAAAATTGAGGACAAAAAGACACAAATCACTCAAAAAGGATGAATCTCAATCACTCATTTGAAAGTTTCAATCTCAACCACTCAATCTTGTCCTTTTGTCCAAAGCTTTGAGACAAACCTTTAAATTGTCCCCCCATTTATGAACAAAGCAAAGTATTTGACTCAACCTAAGGTAAATCATGATTAATTCACTCCACCCCCTACCCTTGGGAATTTACTATAAATATGAAGCATTTTGAGAGCAATTGATATCTTAGAAATTCATTTGCAAAGCATTGTTACTAGAGGCATTTGAAGAGCATTCTAAGAGCAATTAAGAGCATTTAGAGTAATTAGCATTATATCTTTGTCAGTTTGAGCTAGAATCATCATCATAGAAGCATTGTAGAAGCATAGCAGCATACATTCTCATTTTAGAAGTGTCACTAGTGGAGATTTGAGCTGAGAGCTTCACCTACCACCTCTTTCTAGAGAGCCATGAGATGCTATAGATCTTAGTTTCAATTTTAATTAGATTTGCATTGTATTTACTTTCAATTGTTGCTAATTTGATCTTAATTTCATGAAGGTGATTATCATCATCACACAAATGGCGCTCAATGTGGGGCCCTAGGCCTCATTTTATCATTTTCATCATAATTTGCATGCTTGTATTGTCTATTTTCCATGAATATTTTGCAAGAAATTGGTGAAGTCATGCTTATGGGAGATTCGTTCACCCCTGAAGTCATTTTACTGCTGCTTACAATCTCTGTCCTGACACCTGTTATCTAAAGATTCACGCCTGGCATGCAAATTCTACGCAGTTTTGAGAACTCTGCACTTGCCTACAGATCATTCGCTCACGCATGTGAGATTAATGTAGTTAGCCTTTGATGCTTAAAGTCACACCTGTGACTCAGGAAGTATCGCTTTGCTGCAATTTGTTATCGCTTATCTTTACGCTTTGCTTCACCATTTTAAATAATAGTCACACTTACAATTTTTCAATTCACGCTTACTATTATTAAACTGTCGCTTAGCATAAATCATTTTTTGCAAATTGAAGTTCTGTTCATGCTTTGTGATAAATTGTTCATGCCTGTGTAATTTTTAGTATTGCCCGTGTCACTGCAAAGTGTCGCTGGCTATCAGTAAAGTTATGCCTGCTAACAATTCATTCACGCCTATTAGCTGGACAATGTCGCCTGCTACTTGTTGTCTATATTCACTGTTAAATTGATTAAATCATTTGTATAACTCCCTGTTTATATGATTTAACAGTAAATGAACAATCACAGGAAAGTACAGAATTCAGAAAGCAGATTTAACCAAGAAGGAAAATCTTTAGCAAAGAAGATTAAGAAGGAGAACTTTGAGCACATTAAGGTTGTTCTTGAGACTACACAAGAGGAGGACAATTAGGTATTTCAGAATTACCTTGCAATTGTTCAAGCATATAAATCGAAGTTTGTCTCTCTAAATTAGATTTTTAGTCCTTAGATCAAGTTTTCTTTGGAAATTTGCAAATAAGCTCTATAAAATTCATACATAAGTGTTGCTCCTTCAATTTTTGATTTTGGTTTCCCCTCATAGTGTTTGTTAGTGTTGACTAACTTGCTGGTGGACAAGCACATTTGGAGGAGGCTATTGCCAAGGTAGTTGAAAAACAATGACAAAAGCTTTAAAAAATGCTCCTAGCTTAGGCTAGCTACAAAGGAAAGGTATTCTTCTATTCAAGCTTGCACTTGATTAAATTGCGGCATTACTTTTGAACATAGCTTAATTAAAACAAGAAATGAACCAAACACTTCAATTTTAAGAATCTCCTTGTTAAGAGATTGGGAAAGAACAAACTGGTGTTTGAGTGTTTGGAACAAAGAAAGACAATAGGGATACGCTCTTCACTTTTTAAGTGAATCAAACTCCCAAAATTGTCAGCCTAAGTTTACTTCTTGCTTTCAATATACATGCTAGTTAAAATAGAGATTTAGTGGGCTCACCTCCCGAGTTGTGCCTTAACAAGGTCGGTGAGAGGGACAACCCAAAGTGGGATACACTTGCTTTTACCACGAGAATCCAACCCACTATAAAATGAAACACATACATCCTTAATGGGGTGTGTGACAAACGGATCTTGAATTTTTCAAATTTCCTCTAGTAGTCCTCACAGATTGCGCAAAATCGTACCTTGGTGCATGTGGGAAACCCCTTAACATATTTGGGGGATGAAAATTTAAGATCTATTTGAACAGAATCCACAATAAATCCTGGATAAAGTAGCAAGCCTACTTTTTAGAGCCATGTTAAGAGACAAATTTGACTTTAGGTAAGCTGCTTGAAATTCTTTCTTGTGTTATACTTGTGGAAACGATCGAGAATATACACATTAGATTGTTTTGGGATATTGATGTGCATGTTGAGATTGTTTTTTATTTTCAAACAAGAAAATTTCAAAGGAACTGATCTTAAAAGTTTAAAAAATTCAAAATCTTACAACTTGGTCAGAGAAGTGCCGCCTATGCACAAAATAATCCTGCCTATCAGAGGTTGAGTCATGCCTGTGACTTTTATGAAAATGCGTATCAACAGGAAAGTCACGCCTAGAACATATTGAATCACGCATGGTAAAACTAGAAAATCACCTATCAATAGGAGAGTGCCGCCTAACAATATACCAGTTCACGCGTATGCAAAATTCAGTCATGCCTACACTCAGTTCAGTGACACCTAGAAATCTAAAAGGGCAAACAAAGAGTATTTGTAGGGGGGGTCAAAAATTTTTGATCATATATTTGAGTACCCTTTTCCGTGTTCTTATTGTTCCAACCTTTAGTCCAGTCAAAAATCCTGTTCTACACCATTTTTGCAAATTTTACAAAGGATTTGACCACGGGTAATATTGACTCTTATTCTCCAAGGTTCATGTTTGCTTTTACTATATCCTTCTACATCAAGCAAACCTTGCAAGCAGACGTGACTTATTTGAGTCAAGAACTCCCTTACCTAGGAGATGAGTCTACCACTCCAAGAATACCCCAAAAATCACCCAAACGAAAAGGGGAGGACAACATGTACTATGGTAGTTTGGGTAACAAAAGCAATAGTGGCATCAACCCCAATAACCAAGGGGATGCTAATAATGGGGGCATTGACATAAATAACCAAGGTAATACCAAAGGTGGAGGGGCAGATCAAAATACTCAAGGAATTGATACCACTCACCAAAGAACCAATACTAAACCAACCACCAAGGATGCCACCGATGAAAAGGTTGATGAAGCCATTCAATGCCCCTATTTCTTAAGACTCATGGAAAAAGAAATGGCAAGAGATAAAGTGAAGTATTTCATGGACCTAGCCCGAATGGGTCTTACACTTCCACGAGATTATGATGTGAATCAACTTAGACCACCCGAAGTTGAAGAAAGTTCCATTGACATCATGAACAAATAGTTCAAAATATTTCAAATGCAACTGGATAAAATCAAGAAAAGTGGGGATCCCAAGCCCTTTTCTATCGAAGCGTTGTTTTTGTTCCCGTTTGATATAAGTATAGTAATGGCACCATTCCCGATCAATGTAGTGTTCCCCAAATATGATAAATATGAAGGAACGTCGAATCCATAAGATCACTTACATGAGTTTTGTGCATTGAGCTTAGAGTTCATGCATGATACAACCTATTTAATGATACTATTCCCAAGAAGCTTAGGAGGCATGGCTATGGAGTGGTTTTCTAAGTTACTCTCTGGTATAAAAACCTTCAAAGAATTAGCTTCAAAATTCATGGCCCATTACTCCTATAACATCAAGCATGAGGACACGATGATAACATTATGCAATACTAAACAAAAAGATGGAGAGGCATTCCTCACTTTCTTACAAAGGTGGAGGATAGTATTTGCGAGGTATCCTAGGAGTGTTCCTGAGAAGGAAAAAATGGATATATTCATTAATAGTTTGAGCACTGAGATGAAATACCGATTGAGAATGCAATGTCCCAAGACATTCCAAGACCTCATAGAAAATGGAGTAACAACAGAAGAAGTGTTGGTTAAGAGTGGAGAATTGAAATTGTATAAAGATAAGAAGAATAACTCTAACAACAATAACTCCAACAATGGCACCAATCAAAATAAGAATTGGTTCAATAGCAATAGTCGGTATAAAAACAACAATAAGGGAATAGTCAATGATGGGGTTGTTGACTCTAGCAACTTGAAGATAACTCCCTTTTCTCTTACAAGAACACCTAACCAGGTGAATAATGCCAACTAGACCTCCAATTCACTTTCCAACAACAATGCTAATAATGGCAACCAAGGAAATAATTCAAGGAGTAATAAATTTGATAAGTATTTGGTGCCAACTCCTCAAAGGAACTTCACACCCTTGGGTGAACCCCTTGAAAAGGCACTAAAGACCCTCAAGGCTAATAATATCATGACTCTACCTAGCATTCAGCCTTATGAGCCACACAACAAGCCTAGTTGGTGGAGTTCCAATAGCCATTGTGAGTACCACAGAATTCGAGGGCACACAAAAAATGAATGCTTGCAGCTAAAGAATATAGTGCAAGATTTGATCGATAATGGCATGATCACCATTGATGGACCTCAAAGCAATGAAGACCATACATCATTCAAACAACCCTTCTACAAATATGACAAAGGGGAGTAATCTAATGGCAAGAAACAAAGCAACAATAACATTAACTTTGCGCCACCTTATGATAACATTTTGAATGCTATAATAATCAAGGAACAACCCCAAAAAGAAAAAAAAAATGTTATTACAAGAGGGCAGACTTCGAAGATTACCCTACAAGGGGTTGCTCCCAAAGTTATTAGCACTTCGCAGTCCAACATTGTGATCAAGCAATCTCCTACAACAACAAAACCTTATAGCTTGGTAGATCAGTTGCAAAGAACTCCAGCGCAAATCTCTATCTTGGAGCTATTGAAGCTATCCCCTAACCATAAGGAAATTTTAGAAAAAGCTCTAATAGAGATGAATGTTCCTACTAACTTAGAAGAGGGGAAGTTCCAAAACATGGCAGGTCATCTCATTACACCTCATTGCTTGTCATTCTCCGACCAAGATGACATGTCTATCACCCATCCCCAAAACCTACCACTACATATAGAGGTTTTGATTGAACGTCATAGAGTCAAAAGAGCTCTCATTGATGGAGGAGCTGGCCTTAACATTTGTACATTAAGTCTTGTTAAATCCTTAGGGTTGTCATGGTCTTGCATTGACCCTACGAAAAAAATCACTATAAAGGCTTATGATGAAGCTGAAAGGGCCTCTAAAGGCATGATCATATTGCCCATTCAAGTGGGACCTATCAAGAAGGACACCAATTGCCAAGTATTAGACATGAAGTTAACTTATAATATTTTTTTGGGGAGACCATGGATCCACGAGATGCAAGCAGTCCCATCTACGTACCACCAATGCATCAAATTTTCGTACATGGGTGAAGAAATTAGGGTTGGAGGGGACTCAAACCCGTTCCAATATTGCAATGCACTCAAACCCCTTCATGAGCTATTTATTCCACATAACTAGGAATGAATCATTCAAAGAGCCACCATTGAAGATACCAAAATGGATGATCCTATGATAACATTAAATGCTACTCTGAACCCTCCTCAAGCTAGCTCAACGACATCAAATAAGGGAAAGGAAAAGATGAGCTATGAGGGTCCAACTGAAAATGAGGGTTCAAATCAAGCGCCTAAATCAAAGATAGTACCCTACAAACCCACTAGAGAAGAAAAAGATAAAGCTAAAAAGGAAAACTACAAGAAAATGGATGAGATGATGGATGCATTTGATAAACAATGCAAAATTAGTTCCAAATGAGTAGGGGAATACTCTGTTTCCCTATTCAACATGCCCACATCTCCAAGGACACATGGAAAACCATCAAAAGAACACTTGCCTCATAAGTACAAATCTTACTTCGTAAGAGAAAGTGACAAAGAAACATTCGACAAGGAAGAGAATGAAGTCCTTCAATGGCTTTATCATGATGGAGAGGATACCTCAAACACTCCCATGGAAATAATCCAACATGTTAATATACAAACCGAGCAATATGGGAAAGGGTTTGAGATAATGCAGAAGATGGGATACAAGGGAAGAGGACCCTTAGGCCAAAGGAATAGAGGTTTACTAGAACCCATTGAACCTATTTGGAGGGCAAAACAAGAAAGATCCAGAGTAGGCTACCAATACAAAGGCGAAAGCTCCAGCCCAATGCAAGATTTCTATCCTCAAGTAAATGCCTTAGAATCCGATGGAGATAGTGATGACTCCCAGGATTATGAGTGGGACACCCTATCTGATGAATCATGTTAGGATAAAGAAGTAGTCACAATACATATGTATGCAAAGATCCCAAGGCAAGAAACTCAAGTCAATGAAGAGCCTAATATACAAGGTCTTAACATAGGACAAGCACCTACTAATCCGCCATGGATAGATACATTTTGGATGCCTTCAGAGGAGGGAGATTCAAATGTTAGTTTTAATCCACTCATGGCTTTTCCCATGCTATTTCCCGTAGAAGTCGACGAGGACTCAAGTGAAGGGGATTTTGACCCTTCTTCCATGGACCATCTTGAGGAAGTGCACGTCATAGATCTAAATGATACAATGTACGAACCCTCAAATGAAGTCATGTCCATAAACCAAATTGATGAAAAATTGCCTAATGAAACCTTATCCTTAATAAATCCCCATCTTATTGATTGGGACCAAACCGAGCCAAGTGACTTTCTTTATTTCCCAAATGAACAAGCAGCAAACTAATACCTTAATGCGGTTGAACCCTCTTTCACCAATGAATTTGAACCAAACATGATAGAAGCAGCTGGGGTTCAATCTCTTAGTCAAAAGCAAAAAAAAAAGAAAAAAAAGAAAAAGAAAAGTTCTAGTGCTGAAAACAGTTATGTGGCAGCATTAGAACCCAAAAAAGTAAAGATAAAAGATGTTTCCTTTGGTGAAAACCCAATTGTGGCATCAAAGGAAGAGAGATTGGATACTCTATCGGAGCATGAGGAAGAAAGGTCACCTATACTCATAGAGCTGACAGAAAAGGTTAACATTGGGACGGAAGTGGATCCAAAATTTATATACTTGGTAGCATCTCTTACACCTCTTGAAAGAGAGGACTTCATCAAGTTTTTCCAAGAACAACAAGTAAACTTTGCATGGTCATATGTTGACATGCCCAGATTAGATCCTGACTTTATAATGCATCTTTTGAATATTAGACCAGGGGTTAAGCCCGTTAAGCAAAAGTTGAGGAAAATGCACCCACACATAACTCTTTTAGTCAAGGCAGAATTAGAAAAATTGTTGAAAGTGGGATTCATAAGGGCAATAGCCTATGCTGAAGGGATATCTAACATTGTACCAGTCACAAAACATGACAAATCCATTCGAGTATGCACATATTTTCGACACCTAAATCTTGCTTGTCCTAAGGATGACTTCCCACTTCTGAGCATTGATGCAATAGTTGACTTGACAATGGGTCATTCCATGTACTCCCTAATGGATGGTTTTAGCTGATATAATCAGATCAAAATTGCACCTAAGGACTAGGAGAAGACTGCCTTTACTTGCCCTTGGGGCACTTTTTGTTGGAATGTCATGCCCTTCGGCCTTAAAAATGTCAGAGCCACATACCAAAGGGCCATGACAACTATCTTCCACGACATGATGCATACATTTTTAGAGGATTATGTGGATGATATATTGGCAAAGTCCCACAAAAGAGAAGAATACCTCTAAATTTTGAAAAAGATATTCATTCGGTTGGAGAAATTCAAAGTCCGATTAAACCCAAAGAAATGTGCCTTTGGTGTCCAATCCGAAAAATTGTTAGGCTATAT
Source organism: Chamaecyparis obtusa (assembly GCA_027943335.1). Classification (NCBI taxonomy): domain Eukaryota; kingdom Viridiplantae; phylum Streptophyta; class Pinopsida; order Cupressales; family Cupressaceae; genus Chamaecyparis; species Chamaecyparis obtusa. The sequence continues at coordinate 177,675 of BSBK01002859.1, forward strand.
AGTTTTAGCCAAAGGAATTGAAGTGGACCTAGAGAAAGTACAAGCCATAATGGATATGGAGATACCAAATAACATCAGCCAAATGAGATCCTTACAAGGCAAAATACAATCCATAAGAAGGTTTATTTCTCAATTGGCCGAAAAATGTCATTCCTTCACCAGGTTGCTACATAGGGATAACATATTCATGTGGGATGCTAAATGTGATCAAGCTTTCACATTATTGAAGACCTATTTGATAAATCCACCTATCCTAATGCCACCAATCAAGGGAAAAGCATTTCTTTTATACATATCTGCTACCGAAAGATCCCTAGGAGTGCTTTTGGCACAAGAGGATGAACAAGGAAAGGAAAGAGCTATCTACTATTTGAGTAGGACATTGATCAAATACGAACTTAACTACACATTCATGGAAAGGTATTTCTTAGTAGTTGTGTTTGCATCTCAAAAATTGAGACATTATATGTTGATGCATAAGGTCAAGATAATTGCCAAAATTGATCCTCTCAAGTATTTGTTAACTAAAACTGCCTTAACGGGTAGGATAGCCAAGTGGGTTATGATATTGAGTGAATTTGACATTGAGTATGTCGATAGAAAGGCAATAAAAGGGAAAGTGATAGCAGATCACTTAGCTGAAAACCCCATGACTTCTACACAAACTATTCAAGTGGAATTTCCAGATTCCGCCATTGTAAACATAGAAGCAAAAATGTGGAAGTTATACTTTGATGGCTCCTATACTCAAGGAGGTTTTGGGGCCGGCATATTATTGGTCACTCCTCAAGGGTACACCATTCCTAAGTCCTACAAGCTCTTGTTTCCATCCACAAATAATATAGGGGAATATGAGGCACTAGTCATAGGCATCAAAATGGCCTTAGAGTGGAACATGACGGAGCTACAAATTTATGGAGATTCTCAACTCATTATCAATCAAGTCAACAATGAATATAACACTAAAGATGAAAAGTTGATGCCATATAAGACCATGATTGATGGATGGAAAAATTATTTTTCCTTGATCACTTTTGAGCAGATTCTGAGAGAGAAAAATAGAGCAGCTGACGTCATGGCCACCTTGGCTTCCTTGTTACAAAAACCAGATCAAAATGAGAAGTATGAGTTCTTGGTGGAAGAGTTGGTGGAACTGGCATTCAAACTTCCCGAAACCCAAATTTTTTCCCTATTACATGGACATGACTCCCCTTGGTACGGCCCTATATATACATATCTCAAAGACCAAGTGCTACCTTTAGACCAAACCCGAGCCCAAAAATAAAATTTTATACGCCAGTCAGCCCATTACATAATCCTCTCAGAAACATTGTATCATAAGGGTCTCGACAGGATGTTACTTAGGTGTCTAGAGGAGGAAGAGTCTAAGTTAGCTTTGCATGAAGTTCACGAAGGCATTTGCAGGTCACACGCAAGTGGGTTAAATCTAGCTAAGAAAATCCTTCGCTTAGGGTATTTCTAGAAGACATTAGAAAAAGATGCTTGCCACTTTGTCAGGATATGCAGCAAGTGTCAATATTATGGTGACATGATACATGCACCGGCATAGGAATTACACCCATTTGTTACACCTTGGCCTTTCTATCAATGGGGGTTTGATTTAATTGGTGTCATATACCCACCTTCGTCAAATGGTCACAAATACATCATAATAGCAATAGAGTATTTCACTAAGTGGGTCAAAATAGTTCCTTTGATCATGACCATGAGTAAACAAATTTCCATTTTCATCTTGAACCACATCATTTGCAGATATGGCATTCCTCATGCCATAATAATAGATAATGGAAAAAAATTTGAAAACAAGGATGTGGATGAACTTTGTGCTACATTTCATATCACTCACCACTCCTCATCTATCTATTACCCTTAGGGAAATGGGCAAGCCAAAGCCACAAATAAGAATATCTTGAAAATCTTGAAGAGGTCGGTCAATAAATTAGGAAGGGATTGGCATGTGCAAATTAATCCAATATTATGGGCCTATAGAACGAGCATTCAGACACCTACATGAGCCATGCCATTCTCATTAGTCTATGGGGCCGAAGTAGTTCTACCATTAGAGGTTGAAATCCCATCTCTATGAGTGTCATTACAAGGGTTGATCACCGATGAGGACTATAGAGTCACTAGACTTCAACAATTGGAGTTACTTGAAGAACACCAAACATAAGCTTATGAGCACCTGAAAGTGTATCAAAATAGAATCTTGAGGAGCTACAATAAACATATCAAACCGAGATTCTTTTAGGTAGGAGACTTAGTGTTAAGAGAAAACCCAAAGAATCAGGTTGCAAGAGAGAAGAAAGGAAAATGGGAGGCTAATTGGCTTGGCCCATTCATCATAGTATCTTCATTTGGAATAGGAACCTATAAGTTATCAAATTGTGAAGGAAAGGAACTCCAAGAACCCATCAACAACATTCATCTCAAAAGGTTCTACACATGAGGGAGATGAAAGAGTATAAAGAGTATCAGATGAGGAGCATCATATATATTGCACATGGTCAAAGAGATCTTGAAAAATACAAAAAAATTGAAAAAAAGAAAAATACAAAAAAATTGAAAAAGGAAAAAGTGCCTTGGTGAAAACCTAGCAATAGGCGCCTTGGTAGCAAAAAAAGAAAAAGATCCAGAAGGTGAAAACTTGGTAAACAAGTGCCTTTTGTTCCCTTAAGTTTGTCCTTCCTAGTCACATATGTCCATATTGCATTTCCAACATCCCATTTGTACAATTGCCATTGCATCTGTCATTTGTACATAGTCATAATAAAGCCATTTAGCTGCATTGTTGCATTGCCTATCAGCCCTAAGTTTTTTGAATGATCACATTTATCACTTGGGGGTAGAGAAGAGAGTGGAAATTTGGTACCAAATGGATTCAATAAGTGCTAAAATCAGTCACATCAGAGAGAGATTTGTTAGAGTTTCAGAAGAGTGAAAATTTTATTGAACCTTTGATGGATATCATTGTTTAAAGCCTAAGTATTTGATCCTACAACATGATCCTTGATCCTTCATTGATTTTATAATTCAGGATTAAAAATTGCCAAAACACCTTAAAGATCAGAATGCTTGGAAATAATTTTTGAAAATCAAGAAACATTGTAAAACACTAGAAAATTTCTTTTGATAATCTTTATGAAATTGACTTTTATCACATCTTTTGAGCTATTCGATGATGTTTCGACTATATTAGCCGTGAGAAAGACGTGATATTTTATTGCCTTTGAGTGATTGGTTTGAGGAAGATTCATCAACTTATGAGAGTTTGTTTAACGACATGGTCATTAAAGAACCATCGAGGACTATCTCATAAGAGGATGGATTGACATTTGCTTGTTTACACAAATGGATCCCTTGGCTATTTAGATCTTCTATATCTTAATACCAAAAATCCACTTGCAACATTGAATCCATTGACATCGGTATTCAAACTCCCATAGTTTGGTCATCCAACTAGTGAGGGTTGTACTTGGTTCAAAAAGGAGGTTACCAAAAAGCAATAAAAAGTGGTATTCATATCATCATGATGTGGTCAGTGATGATTGTACTAGCTTTCCGATCCCAAAATGCTCAACGATGAAAATTTATCTCCATGGCATTTCTTTGCTAAAAGCTGGTGACACTTAGGTTGCATTGCATTACATTATCATGTTAGATTAATTGCATTGCATTATCATGTTAGATTAATTGCATTGTACTATCATGTTAGAATAATTGCATTTGTTTGTGGTTAATTTTCCAAGCACAAGGGGGTACATCAATAATCTTGGTTAGTCAAAACATTAAAGAAATGAGGGATTCAATAAAACGTCTTACTCTGGATCAATCAAACTAAAAGAGAATAAGATTATCTTTTTCATTCATGCATAGCATTAATCATTAATCATTATCCATATACTAGAGAAAAGAGAAAAACATCCATACATCATTTGCATACACATAGCAAAGGATAGAATTGCATTACATCCATTGAAACACAAAAACATAAGGGGCATTTACATATGCATTTCCATAAAACATTTTGCATCCATACATTGAGAAAAGGAAAATCATGTCATAACATCCATACATCATTACATCATTTATCTATATCATAAAATAAGATAACTGCATCCATAGCATAAATCAAAGTAAAATGCATAAAACACATCATATAGATGCATAAAAGATAATCTCATAAACAACTCATCAAGGAGAACCAAGGAGTATATCATCATATATCATCAAAAAAGTGTTCATCAATTATCCATCAACTCAGTATATTAAGATACAATGTCATACAAAGTGATACATCAAATGGTCTGATCAATCAAAAAAACATGACATGTGATACAAGTACATCAACCATGAGTGAATCTATCATCAAATCAATCAAGATCTTGTAGCACCAGATCCATCTGGACCTCTATCATCCTGTGGAGGAGGAGCCTGATAAGTACTTGCTCTGCTCTGTCTTTGAACCATGGTAGACATGAACTACTGCATCAAGGCGGCAACCTGATCTAAATGCCCAACAACACTAGACATATCTATCCTCATAGCTTAAACCTCTCATTCTACAGTACCCATAGTGGAAACATCTTGGAAACCCTATCCATGATCCTATGGCTATTGATCCTGTATAGGCACCTGCTGTGCCGGAACCTGATCTTGCTGTGCTGCACCATCATCCTACTTAGCCAAGGCTACCCTCTACAACTGAACCAAAGGATCCAATCCACTAGTAATCTACCTAGCAACATCAACATGAGCTTGTCTCTCCTATCTATGATGTCTATGAGCTCTATGCTATCTATCTGCTCTAGGATGTACATCACATGCATCATCATGACCTCTAGCATGATCTCTATCCCTCGCATGACCATCTCTCACCCATCCTCTACTAGCACAAGAGGATCTCTCTGTCCTTATCATCTCCACCATCTACCACCACCACCTCCATCAACCTGACCTGGGATAGGCTCTACTGGATTAGTGAAACAAGTAGACCTATTATGAGCCCACCAATTGGCAAACTCGCGAGACATACTTGCATCTTCTACACTAGAAAGCATCTCCCATCTGCAATAAGCCATATTAGCAATCTGATCTAAAGCAAACTGATAATCAGTGAGAGACCTCACATAGATCTCTCTACCTATACCTAAGCATATAGCACCGTACCCTGTGGCATATCCTGTGTCCGACCATACTGTCTATAAACTTTGCCAAAGAAGAAGCATTCAATAGTGGTAGTAGTATGACCAATCATCCAACGAGGGCAAACATATAAGGTAACTCATCATCATCCTTCCTCCATAGATCGCAACCCCTGTATGGTCTCCATAAAACCTTATCAAGATCATCTATCTGTCACCGTTAGAAATCTAGATGACCCAAATGATGCTGCAGAACCATCTTGGTGTATAGAAAAGCATATGGAAAACCCTGAGGCTGAACCCTGTCAGAAATGGGCCTAGTGATATGAAGATTCTCCCATATCCACAACTGAAGAATCACTGCACCAGCCGATAAGGATGCACTCTCTGGATAGACTACCTCGTGCAAATTATGATATAAATATGCAAGGAAACATGAACCCCAATCGAAGCGTCAAGGATGAGCAAGTAATTCCTCAAATATCCTACCCCATTTGACGAAAAAACCATGACCTCTCCTGTCAGGAAGAAGCAAACCACCAATCAATGCACCAAGTACTGCTGGCAAGGTAGGAAAAGAAGCAAACTGAGGCCAAGTGATCATATCACCATCATCAATAGAATTGTCCCCGAACACTCATCGACAGATAGTAGAATCATAGATGGAATCATAATACACTACCTCTCCTCTGCAGGGGATACGTAGTAATCTATACACATCCTCAGGCATGATCGTCATCTCTCCTTAAGGCAAATGAAATATGTTGTGGTCGGAGTGCCATCACTCCGCCACTGTAGACAATAAACCATGGTTCAGTTGGAACCGTGGGAGATCAAGGAGAAAGCTCAAACCACACAACTCAATCACACAGAACTCAACATCTGTAAGAGTCTGGCCCAAATCAATGACCCAAGAAGCCACTGTCCAAATGTATAAATTAAGAAAGTTTTCCTGTTGGAAAAGAAAATGAATCATATTAGTATACCATATCAAGGAATTATCTTAAGTCAATCAAAGTCTATCAAAAGTATCAAGCAATCACACCAAGTATCATTTGTTCGTGTTTCTGTGTCCTGAGAACGAAGCAGCAGTATCAAATCATATCGGTTTTCACACTGATTGATTTATCCTATCAATATCCTATTCTAATCAGATTGACAAATCACATTCATTGGTACTATTATGCTTATATCCTAATCACTTGTTTGCTTAACTACATCAGACCTAGCTATCTTGGACATTCAATCATTCATCCAGAAACATCAACATTTTATTAATCATGGTTTTCCTATATCAGCATATCATTCGAATCGAGGCAAATTGCTAAATCATGACATATCATCAAGATTTTTTAGAAATGAAAACATATACATCAACATCATCAAATTTTTTAAATCAAGCAATCAATATGTTTTAATTTCTGAGGGGGCATCAGGGTATCAAATTGAAATTGGCATCAAAACATCAATGGAATCTGGGGCATCAAATTTTTTTGTATCAATATCAGAGGCATATCATTTTATCATATCAGAGGCAGCAATCATATCGTATCAAAGGCAAGAATAAATTTCATATCAGAGGCAACAATCAGTGAATCAGTGAATCAACAATCAGGACCTAAAAGCGATCAAGACTTAAAGAATCTTTGAATCAATGTTCTTCGCACACCAATTCAAAGAAGGGCATATGTAGACACACAAAAATGGACAAAGTGCTTTTAAATTGCAAAAATCAATGAAATGGCTCAAAATCATCAAAATGCACTAATTCAATCAAAAAGGGATTAAATCAATTAAAATGGACATAATTAAATAAATTTGGACAAAATTAATTAAAGCAAAGGAAAAATCAAATGATGAGGTTAAATAATTAAATCAAAGCTTAAAGAGGTGAAAAACACTATATAATTGATTTTAATCAATTAATTGTATAGTTGTTTAAATCAAAAATCAAAATGAATCTATTACCCTTACATGGCTAAATTAATTAATTAATTGAATTTAATAATTCCTAATATCTTTCAACAAAGTTGAACAACCAATAAGAATTGAGGACAAAAAGACACAAATCACTCAAAAAGGATGAATCTCAATCACTCATTTGAAAGTTTCAATCTCAACCACTCAATCTTGTCCTTTTGTCCAAAGTTTTGAGACAAACCTTTAAATTATCCCCCCATTTATGGACAAAGAAAAGTATTTGACTCAACCTAAGGTAAATCATGATTACTTCACTCCACCCCCTACCCTTGGGAATTTACTATAAATATGAAGCATTTTGAGAGCAATTGATATCTTAGAAATTCATTTGCAAAGCATTGTTACTATAGGCATTTGAAGAGCATTCTAAGAGCAATTAAGAGCATTTAGAGTAATTATCATTATATCATTTTCTATTTGAGCTAGAATCGTCATCATAGAAGCATTGTAGAAGCATAGCAACATACATTCTCATTTTAGAAGTGTCACTAGTGGAGATTTGAGCTGAGAGCTTCACTTACCACCTCTTTCTAGAGAGCCATGAGATGCTATAGATCTTAGTTTCAATTTTAATTAGATTTGAATTGTATTTAATTTCAATTGTTGCTAATTTGATCTTAATTTCATGAAGGTGATTATCATCATCACACACACCCATCCTCAGATCCTTGTAGACACCTTCTTTGGGCCCTCCAGTGTAGCTGTTGGTTTTTTGCTCATATCTTGAACATACGGTGTCAAAATTTGGCAAACAAGATATTGTCAGAAAGATGATTCTGAGCTCTTTCCAGATTTGAAGGATACATTTTTTAGTTTTATTTTTCTGATGGTTTTTTTTTCTGCCAAAGCCAGATCTTCAGTTCTGCACTCTGGGAGCTCTATCTTGCGCATCCTGACTCCATTTTTGGAAAATGACATATCATTGGAAAGCTTGTTCAGAGAGATTTTTAATGTTGTGAGTCAATTTTATAGATTCTACTCCAGGTTCATTTTATTCAGATTCTTGCTTTTTTGTAGACTGGTGGATATCTTGGTTGTTACAGGTCCTGTGATCTCTTCCCTTTGAGGGATGGCTCATCTTAGGTTGTTCTTTTGTTTCAACAACCTTTGATCTTCTTTGAGAAGTGTATACTTAATTTTTGTAGCATTCTTTTATGCACACACACTGAGATAAAGTTCTATTCTATTGCTTTGATGGGATCTTGCACATGTTTGTACTCTTTGTACTCTCACTCCATTATAAAGTGTCAAGGGGGTTTGATGTTTTCCTTTGTTTGCCATCTTCTTTTGTCATGTGAGTGTTCCTCCAATGACATTAGCCTTAGGTATCTTTATTTGTGTTTGTACTCTCTCTGCGCATTCGATGTTCTAGATTCATCTTCATCACGTAGTTCATATTGGATGATCTTTTTAGTGTACCTGTCATTACTCCCTTGTCAGCAGTATGGGGGGGTTTCTAATGTTGGTTCTACTACTTCCTTGGTTTGATAGTGTGAGCTATGTATTCAGTATTTGATCCTATGTACTAGGTAGTTGTAGTGGCTGGGTACCTATGCATTTTGGTGAGATGGATCATTTACCAGATAGACACTCTTTTCTTTCCTATTTTTGGATGCACTCTTCTAGCTTTGATTGATCAGCTCTTCAGGCTTTTGGTGTTTATGCCATCTGTATCTTTGAGTTTAGGTGTTTGCCTTTGTTTGCCTCCTGATTCAAGTAGTGTTATTTGAGGGCACTCATGCAGATTACAATCTTCTCTACTTGGTCATATTTCTATGGAGGATATTCAGATCATTAGTTTCTTCTTGATAGAGTTTGCAGTTTCATGCTTCAGTGATGTTGTACATGTTCATCTTTGTTCCTATTTTCTGGAACATTCCTAGTTTTGGAGGCTTCTTCAGTCCTTCAGACTAGTCTTGGTCTCTTTTTGGAGTAGATTTTTTTCCATGTGGTTTTCTCTATTTCTCCTCTTTGTAGAGACTCTCTTTTGTACTTGGGTACCTCATCAGACCTTTGTTGCCGGGACCCATTTACTTTCAGTTATTCTTTCTAGGTTTTTAGCTTCTCCCAAAGTTTATCTTAAGGGGGGTGTTAGAGTAATAAAGTGTTTACTGATTAATTGAATCATATTGATTTAATTATTCAGTCACTTATTACCTCTTTCTACTTAAGCTAAACTTTAAGCATATAATAATTAATTGCTTTATTAATTATTATTATGCAACCTAGGGTTTTACCTTTTTAGGTTTTCTAATCTCCTTTTATAAGGATTGATCTCATAACACTTTGTAACCTTTTCTAACATTTTATTATTGATTGCAACTTTTGTTTTTTCACATTAGGGATTTCTCCTCTCTCGTGGATCAATGCGTTCAGGCCTCCATCATTGTTTGCTTCTCTCTCTTTCTGTGATAGGTGTTTACGTGTAGGTGTTCTTGGGAGCTATGGGTTGTTTTTCATCAACTCCTACAGGGAGATCTACCAGTGATTATTGCATTATTGCAGGCTCAAGTGCTATTTTTTTGGAGAAGTAAATATTATCAATCTCTGTCTCTATATTCTACTAAATTCAAATATGAAGAATGTACACATGTATCTAAAGAAGCTCTTGGGAATCAAAGATTACTTGAAGATTTGGGCCATCCTCAAAAAGAACCTACACCTATGTATTATAATAATCAAAGTTCTACTTCCTTCACAAAGATTCCTATGTACCATTCAAGATCCAAGCACATATCACTCGATAATCACTTCATAAAGGAACAAGTTGAAGAGATGCAAGATTCCCTCGTCTATTGCAAGAGAAATGATCCAGCCATCAATATCTTAACAAAGACTCTTTCTAAAGAGAAATCTCAAAATCATTGTAAACATTTGGGTTTGATACCTATTCATCTAATTTCCCTAAGTAAAGATTAAAGGGGGATGTTAGAATTTATAATCTTTCCTTGGTGTTTTATTTAAATTTGGATAAGCTAAGGTACATGGTTGAGTATGAATCTATCATTCATGGGATAGAATGTGCAAGTAGAGTAGGAATTAGTTATTTGAAAGTGTATGGGGATAGTGAAATAGATGTCAATCAAGGGAGAAACCCCAATGTTACCAATAAAAACATGCTCAATGTTAGGAATAACAGTCCACAATACAACTGAAAGGGGGGGTGAATCAATTGTATGATAGAATATTAAACTTTAAACTTTGAATAGCAAAAATATCAAATCCAATGAACACAATGAATGCCACCACAAAAACACAATATTTTGGTTTCGGGGAAACCTTGTTAAAGGTAAAAACCCTGATGGGAATTAGTACCCACAAATGATGTATTGAGAGTATAGTATTGTTGTTAGAAGATCAAGCCCTGTTAGAAGCTTATTGAAACATTACAGTACACAGTCCTTGTTAGAGGACAGACCCTGTTAGGAGTCAAGAAAGAAGGGTGGGCTCACTACCCAAGGAAGGTTAAATCCACCTTCAAAACTCATTGTTCACAACACAAGTGTATATGAAGAAATACACAGTCTTTTGAACTGTCCAATAGCAACTATCTTTTCTTGATTAGTTCCAATGAAGTACACCAATAATCCTCTTCTCTACATCCAAAAAACACAAGCTCATAGCTTTCACAATCTCCTTTACATCACATACATTCTCACCATGTCTTTTCAAAAGAAAAGATATTACATATATACCCTATTACATTCTACATGATCAAGTTGGCCGATTAGGCTTTCCTAATATACAAACAATTACATAAACCCTTGCTAAGATACACACGGTATCTAAAAAAATTATACAATGATTACATTACAACAATTAAGGACTGACATCCTTAATTCACATTCACCAAACAAAATGCACGTTGCATCTCTGAAGTTGGCTCCCAAATAAGTCTTCTTCAGATCACACACAACAACTGATGTCATCCAACATTCTGTACCTGATGCTGACCAATGAACATTATTCAATACCTTGTGTGACATCCCTTAAGCTTGCATATACTAAATCCATACCTTCTGTAAGATATACTAGAAACACAGAGACTCACTCTGTCAACTTCCACTGTCACAATCCAGTAATCAATCTTCACCAAAACATCTGTAACTCATCCAATATGCAACATTACATGATGCAATCTTGGATATAAGATCACAACATCTTCATGTACTCTAATATGTCTTTGCATGTCCTGAAACATCCGTACAGTGACATATGTTGACATCAGTGACAAAATACTAATGACAACAACAACAACTCCAACATCACTCAACATAGTGATTAAACATATTAAATGTATCAATCACCTCCCCAATGCATTAGCAATATCCAACACTCAAATCTTACAACCATAGGGTATGCGATCCTTTAGAGGGTTTTGATGCATTTAATCTGATTTTCATGCCTAGAAATTAGAATAAGCATGCTGATAGGTAGAGTGTTGTGGGTGTTGAATTTGATGTTCACAAAGAAATCTATAATGATAAGTGTAACCAGCATGTTAAAATTATTGTTAGGCCTCCTATACCTGATAACAACATACACTGGCATGTTTTATAGAGTGACCAACAAATAGTGAACTTTCTAAGGGAGAAAGTTGAGTTCTCGCTTGCTAACCAGGAGAAGCTTCAACATCAATATGATGACCTAATCATCCAGCTAAAGAATAACAAGATGTTGAAGGATTTGGTCACCCTTATTTTTCAATACTGATGATGAGGCTAAAAACCCCAAGGACAACATACAAGTTCAAATTGGGAAAGGTATGTATAAAATAATATAAGCTTGCATTTGTTCAACTTTTTCAAGAATTTAATGACATATTTGCATGGGAGTATGGTGATTTAAAGGGTTTTAAACCACTGCTAGCCTAGCATACCTTAAAATTAGAACCCAATGCCAATCTTGTAAGGAAAAAAAAGAGGCCCATAAATCTGAAGTTAGAGCCCCTCATGCAAAAAGAGTTAAACAAGATGATATAAAGTAGTATCATTTTCCCCATTAAGCATACTTCATGGGTCTCAAACCTTGTTCATGTTAGGAAGAACAATGGGGATTTAAGACTATGTGTAGATTTTAGATATTTGAATTGAGCCTCATTAAAATATTGTCATCTTTTGTCATCCATGGAGTAGATTCTCCAATTAGTTTCAAGTTTAGAACATTTTTCATTGCTTGATGGGTATTCTAGTTATAACCATATTTTAGTAAAGGATGAATATTACTTTAAAACAACCTTCACCACCAAGTGGGGTACCATGGCCTACATGAAGATTCCCTTTGGTTTATCCAATGCTGGGGAAACCTTTCAAAAAACCATAGATATGGCTTTTGATAACTTAATGTATAAAATTGTCTTAGTGTACTTGGATGATGTCGTTGTCTTTTCCAAGCAGGTAAAAGATTATATAAGGTATTTAAGGAAAATATCTGAGAGGGGTGGGGAATTTGGGATATCTCTTAATCACAAAAAGTGTTTTTTTTTCTACGCATGAAGGAAGATTACTTGGTTACATAGTGTCCAAATAGGGAACCACTAATAACCCGAAGAGGTAAAAGCTATTTTAGAGTTTCCTTTTCCCAATCACAAAAAGGGGCTGCAAATGTTTCTTGGTACAATTATATTTTTGAGAAATTTTATTCATGATATTTCTGATTTATTAAAACCACTAACTACCATGCTTAGAAAAAATGTTATTTTTAGCTAGACTATAAAGGAGGCCTTGTCAACAACTCCCACTTTGGTAAACCCAAATTTATCAAAATATTTCATCATGTATGTCTATTGCAACATAGACATTGTTTCTGTGATTTTGGTATAGGAAAATAATGATGGCTTTAAAAAACCTATTGCTTTTTTCAATAAAGGTTTAGAGGAATACGAAAAAAGGTATAAATTTGTAGAGAAGCATGTTCTTGTTGTCATTAGAAGTCCAAAAAAATTTAAGCCTCTAATTTCTAATATCAAGATACATTTAATGGTTGCTCACCCTAGCGTGAAATATTTTTTTCTAAGTAGGGACTTGAACAAGAAAAGAGAAGGATGGATTACAAAATTCATGGGGTATGATATTGACATCAAGATAACCAAACTTGTAAGTGGTAAATGGTTGTGTGAATAACTAGCTACAAAGTGTGAGATAGAGAAAGAGATTGTTTTAGTTACTAATGTGAGCCTCAAAATGTTGTACCTACCTTGGGTGTAAGTTGGGTACGAGATATGACTCACCTCTTGTAGACTAGTGTTGGTTTCCAAATCAACATATTGGAAATCCTATGAGCTTTCCTAACTCAATGCTTGGAATTTCCAATTGAATTGGCCAACAAACGAGAATGATCGAATATGATCCTCTTTCCCTTCTCTTTAGGCTCTGGAGGACCAAGGCAGGTGTACCTATTCCTTCACCTTAATCTATTGGTTGAATGATTTTTATAGAAGATATGATTGCACCATAGTGTATGTGATGAAATATTTCCTATTGGGAGCAAGCTAAAATATACAAATGTTAGCAATAAATATGTTATTCAAATAGAAACCTAACATTTAATAAAGCTTGCAAGAATCAACTAAGAAGCTTTCTCCACAACCTCCGATGAGAAATAAGAAAATGCACCCAAGATTTTCTTGGTTTTAGCTCATAGAGATGTATGTGGGTGTGCTTCCAACACAATATTTAAATCCCACTATGATTAGAAAATGATAAAAACAAGAATAAGATTATCAACTACCATGAAAATGGCATTGAATGAGCTCAAGGACTAGTTATGAAGAACTAGCCTCAAGCATTCAATGTCGATGAACAAAGTAACTATGAGCTAACATGAAACTATTCTACCATTAATGTAAGCAACTACCAAACATGTTAGATGAATACTAAATACAAGGAAATTATAAAATGATGCGAGCATAATAACTCTAATGCAAAATGATGGATGAATTTCTCTTGGCAAGACTCCTATTTATAGAATTTTGGAGGGCTGGGGTGAGGTGGATCACATGTGGCATCCATATAGGTGCCACATGAAGGACACATAAGCCATGCAAGAGTCCAAGTTTTATTACACATGTGTGAGCAACTTGAGATGTGATGGGTCAATGTGTACTTCAAGTACACATGTGTAAGGTGTAAGAGAAAAAATCCATTTTGATGCTTTTAGAATGTGTAAGAGGTGTTATCAAGGTTGTAAGAAACCTTGTTGGGGCTTTTTTAGATTATTTTGAAAAGACAATTTTTGGAAATTTGCTCACACATGTGTGAGAAAATAATCAGGGCTAATGGGTGTAGAAATCTAAAAATTAGCTTAATTAACTTTAGTTAATTAAGAAGTGGGTCTATTTGTTGAGAGTGATGTGTGTAGGGTAGGATCTAGGTTCAGATTTATGATTAATTTAATTAAAAATTAAACTAACCATGGTTTAGAAGAATAATAGAATGTGAGGGGATTTAAATAAATTAGAATTTATTTAACAAGGGTTTATGTGGGGAAAGGGTATTAAATAAAATTTAATACACTTGCATGAGGGGTATTTAAATTTTAAATTTAAAGACTATAGAATAATGAGCCAAATTTAATTAAATAAGCATGAGAAATATAACTGAAATAATTAAATAATTATAACATTATGAGATAATTTTAAGCATCTACATTTTTCCCCTCTTTGATGTGATGTCAAGAATGATGTTATGTCAAAGAAAAGAAAATATAAGATGCCCCAGCGAGAATATAAGGTCCTAGGATTGAGATAGTGAAGGTGTGCCCCCTCGAGAAAATAAGACAAAATACACAATTTTGGGTAATTTTCTCGAAAAGAGGGAGAAGAGGAGAGAAAAAGAACAATTGCATGGCCTATGAGGGACACGTGAAAGAATGTGGAAAAAATGGGGATCGGGAAGAAAACGGGGGCCCAACGGGCCTATAAATAGGCCACAAGGGCCCTAAGAGAAGTCATTTTCACCTTCTAGAAGAAAAAATTCAGAGCAAAAAGAGAGCGAGATGGTTGATCCATGTAACTATATGCAGTTAGGAGAGTGATTTCAGACCTACCAGAGGGCTGCAGACGTAGGACCACCGATGAGTAGTCAAAACAAGCCTTGTCATTAATATTTCAAGTTCATTTATGTCGCATGGGGGGTCATTAATAGGTTGAAAAAGGCCATCAGAGCAGAGAGGACGCTCGATAGATTGTCATCTGCACAAATGACAATCAAGAGATTATCATTTGTAGAGACGAAAATCTCTCTACCATCGTCTGCGAAGATGAAAAGGGGGGAAGGTGGGGATGACAACCAAGCTATAGTCTACACCAAGAGAGTTGACTAGAAGCTTGACCCAGTCTGGGAGGGCGTCTGCCCAAACTGTCATCTATGTAGATTGGCATCCACATAGACTAGTGTATGTGCAGGTAAGGTGGTGTTTCCGCCTAGGAACCCAAAAAGGTGCAGAGGGGGGATGGGGAGGAAAAATAGAGGACAAGGAGAGGGTACAGGATGCCCCATACTAGATAGAAAGGACTAATGAGTAATGAATGTGATGATTGAAGGTGGTGGAGGCAACATTCTAATCGAGGGAGGGTTGGCCATACACGATGGGCCTACCAGAGGACTTGACACCAATAGAGTGGGGAAAATTCACACTATGTGGCCTAGATCATGTACACATATGGCTGTGATTGAGAGCACATACAACTCTATTGACTGCGTTGGTAGAGAGGTGGTATAGTCTAACCTCTAGCTTCCATTTGCTGACTAGAGAGATGAAAATCATGATTTTTGATGTTTGGTGGATATATCAAGTCCCGATCTGAGGACTCATTTCATAGTACATACAGGAGGGCATATATACCTAAGTAGAGGCCGCATTCGATCAATCCTATGGGCAGCTACCGACATCCTAATAGTGGTTGCCATGGAGAGTAGTGATGGCAGTCCGACCATGGTTGAGGTGAGTGGCACTGTACTTAGTGGAGTTGATTGGAGGGAGGTTAGTCCCAGATCTGGCAGGGCATGGGTTTCCTATGGGATGGTCATGAGTATTGAGCGCCATGTTGGAGGATGAGGGAAAGAGGTACTATTGGGGGTATACTATCTTGGGGAAGTTGTATTATGATCTACATATGTGTGCCTATCAGAGAGGCAAGACACTAGGGTCAGGAGTGACTTTGTTATTGGTGTAGGCCTAAGAGCATATTACAGTAGCTTGGCTGATCAGATTATAGGAGACCTGAGTGAGATAAAATTCGTATGAATGCAGATATCAACCACCGATTCTCTATGAGTTGGTTGATTATATTGGGCACTAGCGGTAGCTACTATATGAGATGTAGATCTTTGACTAGACACCATATACAGTGTGTGAGGCGTGGGGCCACTAGGTGGCATAGCAACAAGATTACACAGAGGATGGGTGGGAGGAATTCCTCTATTTGGGTTTTACAGAGACAGATTGTTGGCTGATAGGCTAGATACCGTATATGATTGCCCAATACATGCCATCACTGGTAGCATGAAATTTTGGTTGAGTATGGGACCAGGTAGTAGACTCATTCCCTCATCCATTGGTAATGCAAGAGGTGGGGACTTTATGGGGTGTGGGAGTGGATCTATGAGGTGCTAGGGAATCCTAGGTAGGTATGGCCGTGGTACCCTGGTAGCAGGGATAGGATCAGGTATGAGATGCAGGAGTTATGCATGCCTATGCATAGTGGTGGGTGGTACATCAGCCCATCAGATTGATAGTACTAGGTGCAGTGCCGCAATAGAGCATCTTGTTGAAGGAGGAGATGGAGTAGGGGAAGATAGGGATGGGAATGGAGATGGAGGAGATGGGGATGGGCATGGAGGTGGAGGATGAGATGGGGTTGGAGGAGGAGGAGGAGGTAGGGCTTAGCAGTAGGTGGAAGTACCACATCATTGGGGATTAGTATAGGGAATAGTGGGCAGAGCCCCACTAGTGATACCATGGGTGTAGGATCAAGCACATGGGCATGGAAGAGTACAGGGGCCTCCTCCAAATCCAACACATGGATAGAGACCAAAAGCTAGTTATATAGCCCAGGAGGTACACAAAACTATTGTGGAAAAGCATGATATCCTACAGACAAAGGTAGGCAAGATACAAGGGTTATTGGCTACAACATAGGCATCAGAGCTGAGTCTTCAGATTGAGGTAGCCAAAGTGCAGGGTTTATTAGCTACAACCTAGGTGGTCGAGCTCAGTCTACAGGCCGAGGTGGCCAAGATACAGGGGTTATTGGCAAGAGAGCAAGCATGAGAATATAGTTCTTAGAGTGCTTTGGACATGTTACCGGCCTGAGTAGACAGTGGTGAGTTTACAATTATGGTGACTTAGACGGAGGAGGTCGGGGGTCTGGACCAACTAATAGAGTAGCTAAGATAAGAGTTATAGGTAGTGACACAGGAGAGGGGCCTATATTGTCACTGAGCCGAGGAGTACATAGGCCAGCAAGAGATTGTAGTACAAGCAACGATAGGTCCGAGGGTTATGCAGGTGGTGCAGGAGATGCTTGCTACTCATAGGTAAGAGACAAGAACCATCATGGAGATGGAGTATTACCATCATTTGTATTATGAGGTCATTCCTGAGGGATAGAGGGTTGCGGTATACAGTGAGAGGATAGGCTCTCAGACAACAAGTGCAGGGGGATCATAGGCCTCAATAGGGATGAGACCCTCATGAAGCAGAGGAGGTGATGGTACAAGAGGATTTGGTCCTTCCACACAGCTGACATCACGATCCTTACCTACTATTTTTGACACTTGTATAGACTTTGAGTGATATATGTACATCGGTACTTGATATATACATGTATATGCACTGATGTATTTGATGGACTTGTACACTTGATTCTTTTATATATATACATGATTATGATGGTTCTATATGATGTTATGTGAGTTGATTCTTCTATGCATATGTGGTTTTGATGATATTGTGGATTGACACATGTGATGGAGGATGTGAGATATATGTTGATATGTTTATGATGCTGGCTTATATATGCAATGGGTTATATGATTAGATGGATGTATATATGTATGTAAATGTGATATAATGATTGAGATAATGAGTAAATGCAATGTAAAAATATGTAATAATGATTAATGGATAACTAAATGAGTAATGTAATAATGGATGGATGTAATGATTAAATAGAATGATGAGTAATGATTAATGAATAATGATAATGATTGGTGTAACAAAATAAGCTAATGATTAATGAATAATGAATAAGTGAATGATTAAATGTAAAGAATAAAATGAACTAATGATTAATGATTAATGAATTAACGTAATAATGATAATGATTAATGGTTAATGAATGCAATGAACTAATGATTAATGATTAATGAATATAATGTTGATTAATGATAAAAGAAGCTATTGATTAATGATTAATGATTAATGATTAATGAATGAATGAACTAATGATTAATGAATAAATGTAATAATGATAATGATTAATGCAAAGTAATGAATTAACTAAAATACAAACAAGCATGTCAAATATAATCGATAGGAGCAGTCGGCGAGCTATAGGAAGGGGGAATAAATAGAAACCATGCCAAGAGTAGCACACAAATGTGACCAGAAACATGCATCCTAACTACATGACTTTCATGGGATTTATATTGTGTTTTGTCGGAGAGAACACCCTAGTTTGATATTACAACATGGATCATGTGTTATTAAAGAACATATGACATTGTTCTGTTGCATGGACTAGACTCTCAGACAGACTAGATAACTTTAAGGATGTAAGTGTAGGTTTTCTAATCATGACGGAACCTATGACATATACTTATTGGAGAGATCTGGGCATACTGATGTTCATTTGAAAGGACATGAGTATGCTAACCCATTACCCCTAGTAAGGTATGCATAATCACAACTTAAAAAAAAGCAAGAATATGCATAAAGTATCGGCAAACAGATCACACCGCAAACGACGCATGCGTCAATGTTCACTCTTCATAATATACCAAGATATGAAAGACCTAGGCAATCATGAGTAGGATCTATTGACACAAAAGATAAAATCAACAAAGAAGACCTCCTGACAAAGTGGTCATTCAGTCCATAGTTCTTTCCATGAACAAGAGAGGATTTGATGATTTTGATTGGAGCTGACTAAGGGATGATGCATCGTGCAGGGCAAAGATTGATTGACTAGGACAAATATTCATTGGCAATGGATGTGAAAGGAACAACAACTCAGATATTTGATTTCGATGTTGATTTTTGAGAAGCACTTGTTTGCGATCACTGTGTCTGGGAAAAGCTTAGTGTAATGGGGTTAAGCTCATCTTGCTAAGAATTGTGCTTGGATCTTTATGGAAATGTGGGAAATGATGACCAGAAATTAGGATGAAGATGGGGATGAATATGTACAGTGGGCGAGGGAAGACAATGGATCCAAATCTGCTACCATGGTACCTGAAATAGGTTTTTTCCATGATACTTTCCCAAAGTTCTTGTTTGCCAAGTTTTCACTTGTTGGACGAATTTATTTCTCTTCTCTTTTTTTTTCTTTTTTTTTGCTAGGTGCCTATTTACTAGGTTTTCACCAAACAAATATTTTTTGCATGAACATTTTTTGTTGTTTAGGATTTTCAGCTTTTTGGATTTTTAGGAGTTTTTCAGGATCTTTTTTGATTTTTAAGATTTCTTCGAGACCTTTTCTGATTTTTAGGGATTTTTTCAGGACTTTTTCTAATTTTTAGGGATTTTTTCATGACTTTTCTGATTTTTAAGGATTGTTTTCTGAATGAACATTATACAGGAACTGAATGCTGATCTATGCATAAAACTGCTTTAGATGTACAATATTAACAAGATCAGGGAGTGGATCTCCCTCAGGTGTGGCAATCTGATATGCCCCAGAACCAAATTTAGCAATAACAACAAAGACACACAACCAATTGGGTTCAAACTTCCCTTTCTTTTATCAACTTTTAAGATTCTTCATGTTATGTTGCAAGACCAAGTCACCAATGTCAAACTCACAAGGTTTTATCTTCTTATAGAATTGTAAGCACATGCAATTTTGATACATGCAGAGGTGGTTAAGGGCATTAAGGCATCTCTCATCAAGGATTTACAACTCTTGCAAGTAAGAAACCCTATATTCTTCTTCAGATATCAGGTTCTTGAGAGAAATCCTGAGGGAAGGGAGCTCAATTTCAATGGGTAAGACAACCTTTGAATCGTAGACAAGGGAAAATGGAGTGGTGCTAGTGGGAGTATGGATGGAAGTGCGGTAGGCCCAGAGGGCAGGATTGAGTTGTAGGTGCCAATCATGGCCAATGTCATCGACAATATTTTTGAGGATTTTTAGGATAGTTTTATTTGTAGCCTCAGCTTGACCATTACCCTGTGGGAAATACTTGGATGAGCAGTGTTGGGTAATGCCAAATTTCTTGCAAAGGTTAGAGACATCTTGATTTTTAAATGGTGTTTCATTATCAGTATGGAGATCTTTTAGGATGCCATAGTGATAGATAATACAATTCAGGATAAATTTAGAAATTTTCTTACTGGTTGTGTAGGTGAGGGGGACAACTTCCACCCATTTGGTAAAGTATTTGGTGGTGGCTAGGATATACTTGTGGCCTTTGGCATAGTTTGGGAATATCTAGCCCACAAGATCAAACCCCATTAGTAAAAAGGCCAAGGTGTAATGGTGGGTTGGAGGGATTGAGCGGGAGCGTGTATCAAATCGCCATGCTATTAAAAAGGAATGCATTTCTTCACATAATGATAAGCATCCCGGTCCATTGTTGGCCAATAGTACCCAGTACAGAGCAACCTTCTACTCTCTTGTTTCTTGCACAATTCCTCCATAAACCTTTGTAACCAAATCATCTCCTTACTAGCTTCTATAGAAGCAACATATTCTACTTCTATGGTTGAAAGTGCTACAACCTTTTACAATTTGGAAATTCATTTGACCATTGTGCAACCTACAATAAAAACATAGCCTTTAGTGCTCATCCTTCTATCAATATCTCCTGCTAAATCATAATAAACATAGCCTTTTAAAGTGGAATGGGAGCCTTCAAAACATAAAGACTAAGGTATTATTCTTCTCAAACACCTAAGAATCCACTTTACTGCATTCCAATGCTCTTTTCCAATATGTCTTCATGTGCATGTGCAGTATTTGTCCTTGTTCACACCATGGTATACATCAAGCTACCAATTGTTGAAGAGAATGGAACCTTAGACATGTACTCCATCTCCTCTTGTGTCTTGGGGCTCATCTCCTTGGATAATTTAAAGTAACTAGGAAAAGGTGTACTAGCTAGTTTTTCATCTTGCATCTGAAATTTTGTTGACACCTTTTCTATGTAATCACTCTAAGACAATGTTAATGTGTGATTTTTCCTATCTCTAGCTATCCTCATACCAAGGATTTATTTTTCTACACCCAAATCATTTATAGAAAATGATTGTGCTAATTTCTATTTAAGGTCATTCATATGTTTCATTTAGACCCAGCAACAAGCATATCATAAACATATAATAACATGATAATATAGCCACCATTATCCAATCTCTTGAAATAAACACAATGATTAGAATGACATCTATTGTAACCTTGTTAATCTATAAAGCTATCAAATTTCAAATACCATTGTTGGGGTGCTTGCTTCAATCCATACAAGCTCTCCTTCAACTTGCACACAAAATTTTTCTTACCTCTGACCTCATATCCTTGTGATTATTTCATATAAATCTCTTCCTCCAAATATCCATGGAGAAAAGTTGTCTTGACATCTAATTATTTCAGATGAATATCTTTTGTAGCCACAAGAATTATAATAGTTTGAATTGAAGTCATTTGTACAATAGGAGAAAATATCTCATCAAAATTGATACATTTTTTCTATGTAAAATATTTGACCACAAGTCTAGCCTTTTATCTTTTGGTGCCTTCATGTTCTTCCTTTAACATGTAAACCCATTTGTTAGGAAATGCTCTTTTACCTTCAAGAAAAGACACTAACTTCCAAGATTAATTTTGTATCAAGGAATCCATCTCCCCTTTCATTCTTTGCTCCCACTTTTTCCTAATTGCAACCTACATTGCTTTTGCACAAATTTTTGGCTCACCAGAATTAGTTAATAATACATAATATAATGAAGGAGAATATCATTCAAGAGGTCTATTTATCATGGAAGATATTCTTACTAGAGTTTGAGGAACATGTTGTGGTTATGGTTTTTCAATATATTATCCAATAGTCTAGAAACAGTTGTCTATTATGTTCAATCATCATTTGCTAATGCATCTTTAATAATTTTAGGCTCAAATTCACAAACCAAACATGTATTATTTCTCAACTTACAATTGGAGTTGATGAAAAAATAACCCACAGCGCCCAAGAACACCTACATGCAAACACTTGTCACAGAGAGAGAGAGAAGCAAACAGCTATGGAGACCTGAATGTATGGATCCATGAGAGAGGATAAATCCTTGATGTGCAAAAACAAAAGTTGCAAATCAATAAAAATGAATGTTCAGAATTAAGATTATAAAAGAGATCAATCCTTATAAAAGGAGATCTAAAACCCTAAAAAGGTAAAACCTAGGTTGCATAATAATAATTAATAAAATAATTAATTATTATATGCCTAAAGTTTAGCTTAAGCATAAAGAGATAATAAGTGACTTAGTAATTAAATCAAACATGATTTAATTAATAAGCAAACATTTTATTACTCTAACACCCCCCCTTAAGATAAACTTTGGGAGAAGCTAAAAACCTAGAAAGAACTATTGAAGAAAATGGGTCCCGGCAACAAAAGGCCTAATCAGGTACCCAAGTACAAAACAAAGTCTCTATAAAGTGAAGAAATAGAGAAAACCACATGGTAAAAAATTTACTCCAAAAAGAGACAAAGACTAGTTTGAAAGACTAAAGAAGCCTCCAAAACTAGGAATGTTTCATAAATTAGGAACAAGAATGAACATGTACAACATCACTGAAGCAAGAAGCTACAAAATCTGTCAAGAAGTAACTGATGATTTGATGATCGTCCACTAAAATATGACCAGGTAGAGAAGACTGTAATCTACATGAGCGCCTTCAAATGACACTACTTGAATCAGGAGGCAAACAAAGGCAAACAACTGAAATCAAAGATACAAAATACTGTAATCTGCACGAGTGCCCTCAAATGAAATTACTCAAATCAGGAGGCAAACAAAGGTAAACACCTGAACTCAAAAATATAAATGGCATAAAAATACCAAAAGTATGAAGAGTTGATCAATCAAAGATGGAAGAGTGCATCCAAAAATAGGAAAGAAAGAGTGTCCATATGGTAAATGATCCATCTCACCGAAATGCATAGGTACCCAGCCACTGCATCCACGTAGTACATAGAATCAAATACTGAATACATAGCTCACACTATCGAACCAAGGAAGTAGTAGAACCAACAGTAGAAACCCCCCATAATGTTAACAAGGGAGTAATGACAGGTACACTGAAAAGATCATCCAATATGAACTACAGAGAGAGTACAAACACATATAGAGATACCTGAGGCTAATGTCATTGGAGGAATGCTGACATGAAAAAAGCAGATGGAAAAAAAAGGCAAACATCAAACCCCCCTTGGCATTTTATAATGGAGTGCAAGTACATCGAGCACAAACATGTGCAAAATCTAATACATGCAATAGAATGACACTTTATCTCAGTGCGTGTGTATAAAATAATGCTACAAAAATGAAGTATACACTACTCAAAGAAGAGCAAAGACTGCTGAAACAAAAGAACAGCCTAAGATGAGCCATCCCTAAAAGGGAAGAGATCCTAGGACCTGAAACATCCAAGATATCCACCAAATTGCACAAATGCAAAAATTTGAATAAAATATACCTGGAGCATAATCTGGAAAAAAGACTCACAGAAATGAAAAACTCTCAAAACAAGCTTTCCAACGATATATTGTTTTCCCAAAATAGAGGTCGGATGTGCAAGATAGAGTCTCGGAGTGCAAAAATAAACATCTAGATTTGACAGTAAAAAAACCATCAAGAAAGAAAAATCATAAATTCAAATCTCTAGATCTAGATAAAGCTCAAAACTAGCTTTCTGACGATATCTCATTTTCTCGATTTCGACACCGTATGCTCAAGTTAAGAGCAAAAAATCAACAGTTGCGCTGGAGGGCCCAAAGAAGGTGTCTGAACCTTGCTGAATATGCTGATGTTAGTAGTTCGTGGGACTAAATTTGATGGGAAAATGGCTTTCACCACAACAAAAAAAGGCCCCTGGGGCTGAATTGCATGGGGGCTGGTCCCCCATACAACCCTGCGGATACAGAAGGAGGCACTGGTCCCTGGCAGTTAGCCTAACCGCTGCGGTGATTGCGGCTAACCGGTGCATCACCAGCGGTGACCGTGGGTTAATCGCTGCATCATCGGCAGGGATGTTGGTAGTGTTGCCAGTGGTCACTATTGCGGTGGTGCCTGGTGGCGAGCCAATTTTTTTTTAAAAATTTCTGCCATCTGTACCTTGCCTCGGGATGCATGGCCAGGTCGTACTGCCTGGCACACAAATTTTTTTGCATCAGAGGCCAACTTGTCCAAACTCAACAATTTTTATATGAATTTTGGGTTTCTCGGATGCTCTGAACCCACCCGTTAGGTCCATTTGGGCCATAATGCTCCAAAAATAGTGGCCGCCTCAGGATCCGTGTCGGGGCCAGTTGCAAAAAAAATTGCCACAAATTCCAACTTTGTCCAAATTGGACAAATTTAATATGGACCTAGGGGTTCTTGGATGCTGTGAACACAATCGTGAAGTTTGTTTGAAGCCAAGATGACTAGAAAAATAGGTCCCCCCAGATCTAACAGAAAA
The DNA here is from genome assembly GCA_027943335.1 of Chamaecyparis obtusa. NCBI lineage: Eukaryota > Viridiplantae > Streptophyta > Pinopsida > Cupressales > Cupressaceae > Chamaecyparis > Chamaecyparis obtusa. The sequence continues at coordinate 202,719 of BSBK01002859.1, forward strand.
CCCTCTGAAAATGCAGATCTGACAAACACGGCTGAATCTCTGAGGAAGAGGACATGGGAAAGAAGATCTAAAGGTCTGATACCATATTGGAGCTGATAAAAAAAGAACCCATGGCTCCCAAGAACACTTGCATGAAAACACCTGTCATAGAAAGAGAGAGAAGCAAACATCTATGGAGACCTGAACGTATGGATCCACGAGAGAGGAGAAATCCTTGATGTGCAAAAACAAAAGTTGCAAATCAATAAAAATGAATGTTCAAAATTAAGATTACAAAAGAGATCAATCCTTATAAAAGGAGATTTGAAACTCTAAAAAGGTAAAACCTAAGTTGCATAATAATAATTAATAATTATATGCCTAAAGTTTAGATTAAGCATAAAGAGATAATAAGTGACTTAGTAATTAAATCAAACATCATTTAATTAATAAGAAAACACTTTATTACTCTAACACTTACTTCTAGTCAACATTCCTACTCCTTTTTCTCCAATTATCTGATCTTGTGGATGGTGTCTTCTCACATACTTTGCTAGTACAAGTTTAGATCTTTGTTCTTCAATGTTTTCTCCACTCAGTGCATGATCATCATTTTCATCAGCAATTATTTTTTGTTGCTCGATCTGTAAGGATTGTTGCTCAGTAGCAATATTTTGTTGCTCGGTGACTCTAGGTTGTTGTTCGGGTAGAGTTTTAGGGTCTTCAATATAAAAAAATCTACCATAGTTTTCTAGTTCTTTCTTACTTTCTTCATCATTCTTTTCTGCGAACTCATCAACTCTCACATTTTCACTTTCAATCATTTTGATAGTAGCCATTGAATTTGAAGGGTCTGAATTCAAACTAGAGGCATTTTAGTGTGAAACCCTAGGTTAATCCTGATTTTCAGGCCAGTCACAGTGATTGGGTTCTAGAATGCTTCAACCTTCACATAAAATATTCCAACCAATTGGTATTGAAAGTTAATTCATCCTAGAATCTAACCATACCAAATAGAAAACTATACAAAACAACATAAAACTAGGAAAAATCTCAGAGTTTTATTACTTCTTTAGCACCAAATCCTCCAACTCCGTACAGGATGACATCAGAGGGATTAAATAGCCATTTTCCAATTATCCCAAGTGATCCTAACTGCCATTTGAATTGGTTATCTATTGGGGATCACTTTTACAAAAATTGCAAAAGTTGCTATGACAACTTTTGTTAATTTTGCAACTTTTGGTTTATTGACCCAAACCACTTGACCTATCCTACCACAATCCTTCATAAGACCATATTAGGTTATTTTACATCAATTTTGATCCAAATGGATCATTAAATTCCATTTTTAGCCCTTGGACCTCTATTAAACCTATCTAACCAATCATGACCCTAAATGTCCCTAAAGGCCATTTAAGCCCAAAACCTGACTCTACTTATCAAGTCCTTATTACATCCTTATTTCAAATGATCATGGGGTCTTATTGACTATCCTAGGGAAAAATGAGATCACCCTCTGAATAGGGCCATAGTGCTTTTCCATGGTGCTCTTACACCATGTGGAATATGCAAAAATTGCATGTGTAGATATAAACTACTCCTAAATACCTTTCTAATGCCACAAAAATCACAAAAAATAAAGTTCAGAAAAAAATATGTGCTTGGGATCCCCCCCAAAAAAATCTAACTTCAAGTTGAAAAAAGCCATCAAATAGAGAATTCTAGAAAAATAACCTACACTACTATAAACTTATCAAGCCAACTTTCCCACACTAACTCATTTTCCAAAAATGGCCTCAATTAGAAAAAGTAATGGCATCTATTAGAAAAAGTTATTGCAAAATGAAAAATGAGTCCCTATAAGAGATTATGTAGATGGGCACTAGCAATATGGCCACGTGTTGGGTGCTATGCACTTCAAATTTCAAACAAAGGCCATTTTGATGAGTAGCAATGGGTTGGAAAGATGGTGGCAAGCAAGTCATGCCACTCCTCAACCACCTAGGATATAGCTTCATGTTCTTACAATATGATCGTGAGTTTCAACACCCTTGGACCAAACATTTAGACATTGACCAACTCAATGGTCAATTATTATATGACCTAGGAAACAAATATTAAATGTCAAAAGATAAGATAAAATATTATGAAAGCTAACACCTTCTATAAACATCTAACAAGCTTAACCTTTCAAGGTTCATATCAAGTTCACTAATTTAGGAATCAAAACAACATTCTATTCAAGGCCATTCTTCAACATTAGAAGTATCACTTAATCAATCAACTTGTCAAGGATTTACAAGAACACCATTTAGCATTAAATGAACATTCCATTCAACAACCCAACTGATCCATAAAAAACCAAAGTAACTCAAGTATTCAATCAGTAACATCTCATACATTCACCCAATGTCCATCAGCATTATATTCTTCCCAGACATCAATAGGCTTTCAAGGGTCGGTGTCCTAAATCACAATCAACAATTGTCACATCAAGAATCATAAACAATCTGTTATGTAGCAAGGTATTACCTTCCTTCTCTTTAGACCACCATTGTCCCTACTTGTCCCTTACTCTATTTACAACAACATTAGTATACCATCTGTCAATACTTCTATGGTTCATTTATCTCATTCCCTATGCATTGTCTTGCACACATTAGGACTGTCCCTGTCTATTATATAAGAGTAAGTTACCTTTACTACTTATCATCATGTCAAAGACCTAACAACACTCTCATTCTTTATCCCTTAACCAACATGAACATTTAGTTTTAATACTGATCATGGATCAATTCAATAAATAGAGTTCCACACTTAGATTCTAGCTGTTATTGACGACGGTTTACAAAATGTTCAAAACATTTGTGATCAAAGTTTGTTCCATCTGCCAAGCTATTCATTCTTCCATCTAGGAAGTTTATTTGTCTTGTCTTGATACTATCCAATTTTACATACCATTATGAACATTTTCCCAATCCACAGATGAGCCATTTAACATAGAATACAGTTATAACTCAAGAAACTTACCCTAACAGTCAACTAGGGCATCAGATTTCTTGTACAATATAAACCCATTCAATCTAAGACCAACATCATTTGAAAGGTCTATTAATGCATTACAAAATACCAAAACTATAGATTTACTCATTGATATTAAAAAGTTGAATACATGCATCTGCTTCCTATGAATCCATCCTCCTTCCCTCACGTGATCTTGCCATTACATGGAGATCTTCTTTGGGAAAATTACAAAATTCCTAACTGTCACTATATTTTGGCAGAGAAGTGACAGTTAGAGGACTTGTTCGATCATATTTTACAATCAACCCTCTAACTCACAGTCACTTGCCTTTTGTGCTTGACCATTACATGCTATTTATAGCCTTCTTGCTCTGTTTTGATAGTTACAACTGTCACAAGCCCAAAATATCACATTAGGACAATCTATTTTTTTAAACTTTTGAAAGATGTTTTTTGCATCTTTGACACCTAGACACAAATGACTCTTAAACTTAGAATGAACAAGCTCAACATATCAAAAGGGATTATTTGTGACCTTTTACAATCTCCTCACCCTTTCATGGGTTATTATGCATTTTCCCTTCTACACCAACTAAGCCTTAATAGGACAACCTTTACAATTTGTATTGCATAACTTGTATAATGACTTGTCATGACTTCAAATATCTTCAAATGACCTTAATACATCATAAATGACTTGAATACAATCAAATTTCTCATTTTGTGACCTTTGACCTTGTAGTACCCTTAGGTTTTAGATGCTCGTGCACCAAATACTCCTAAGACAGACCATTACACTTAACTTTATTTTATAAATTAAAAAAAAAATAAAAATTGTGTTGCATGAGATAAAAATCAACATTTTGTACAAATAGTTTTTCAATATCTAAAGTAATTGAAATTTATTTTTATGTTTGGATTTGCAAAGTTTGTTCCATTTCTAAGTAATGATACAATAAAATATAAATTGATTTTATTTATATGTAACAATTATTTGTAATTAGGGGAGAGGACCCAGTACTTGAGCAGCCTAATTTCGTGCTTTCGAAATTAAATTTCAAATCACTTCCAATTTTTTACATCAGCTTACTTGGAAAGTCCCTTTCTTATAACTAAGGTTTTAGGGTCACATCATCAAATATGATGCCACATCCATATGTTTTTTGTTCCAAGGTGTCCAAAAATGCCTAAAAAAGTGAAACCAATACTTGTGCATTAAGTCATGTTTTATTGGTGTGTTGATGTGTCATCACACAATCTCTTGCTTTTTAGATCTAAGGAATACATTTCATTCAATTATGGGTAGCCTTTATCAACAATAACAACTTTAAAGTCACAATTATTAGTGTGATATTGTCAAAACTCTTAGATCTATTTACCCATGCTCAACTACTAGATCTATTTCCTTCTCATAATTTTCAAATAACATAATGACAAAGGCAAAGATGAAGGAAAAGACAACTCTAAAAGTCCTAGTTACCAAACATGATGATGTAGAGGTGGATGTTTGGTTGAGTGAATGGGAAGAGGAGGATGAACAAGCAGATGAACTAGTCCTCTACTTCCTATGAGAGGCTCAACTACAGGTGCAAGGTATGCTTTTGAGATCATTGGCCAGGTTTCCATTGCAATTCAAGATGACTATGCTCTTTTTTAATGGTTTTTTGAAAGGTTTTCTTCTTCCCTTGATGGTTGGCTTGTCTTCCCAACTCTTATGAAGGTCCCTCTTAGTCAATCTCTATGTGGAGTCTCCTCAAGTGATGGTTCCCACAAGGATCACTAATGGTGTTGACTAGATAGTTTCTATAACTATGAAATCTCATATGGTGTTTGTGGCTCCTACTCAGGATGTGATGGTGCTTATTAATTAGCTACTAATATCAATTTAGCCTAAATAGTTGATGAGGACATTTTTTAATGCCCTGTTAGGGCTATGAGGGGGCCTTGTTTGAGGGTTCATAGTTTTGGTGTAGGGTTTCACTCTACTAAGGAGCCCTCTTCAAACTGTCCAAGTTCTATTGATTCTTGGTGCACCCCACCTCTCAGGGGTCTCGAATGGGGTTGTGATGCAAACTAGAACTAATTTTGTTGCCCTTATGGGGGATAGATCTCAATCTATTTTTTCCTTTCATGCTTCTAACCATTGTTTGGATGAAGCTCATACTATTTTGAATAGTTCTTACATCATTTTGAAAGTTCCCTACAATGCTATTGATTGTGCTTCTGCCTGCATAGGAATTTCTCTTGATGGGTGATTTTTGGGCTTTTGTTTGAATATTGATGACATTTTAAGTTGGTTTCTGAGAAAGTGGTGTGTGCTTGGTCAATTCAAGGTGGCTACTAAAATTATTGGATTATTCATACTTTCTTTATCATCTTTGGCCAAAAGCATGATAATTTTGTAGATGGTCTTTGGTACTTAGCTAAAAAAAAACCTCTTTTTTTATTTTGAGATTTTCCACTATTTTTAATACTATGAGGAAAACCTTGGCTTGGTCTCTATTTTTCTTAGACTCTTAAGACTCCTTTTGTAACATCAAGATAAACAAACTAATCATGGTATTTTTAATTCTTTTGTTTAACTTTGATCTATTAACATTTTCACAAAATTCATAATGCAATTGGTCTCTTTTATATTTTATGTATGTGTTGATATGAATAGGGAGCTAATGATTATTATAAGACTTTGTTCTAAATATAATGTTTGAGAACAAACAAATCCACTATAAGTCCTTGTACATTTGCAAGCACTACCATAAAGTTGGGCGCTTCTCCCATTCCTACTAAGGTATTGAAGAGAATCACCACATTCAGAAAAAATGACATGATGAACCCTCCTGTGGTTGGGAAAGAGTGTCAAATTTTTGTTAAAGGACAAGCTTAAATAAAGAATAAATGAAAGGTTGATACAAAAAGATTCATAGTCAAATCTAGAAGCTTTTAGTGCTCAATAAAACTATATCGTCTTAAAATGGAAGCACTTCTATGTTAAGAGTGTTTATCCCTCTGAGTGAGTGGTCTGGGGTCATGTTAAGCACCTTGATCGGGTCTTTTCATGTATCTAGTTGTTTCCCTCCTATTTTGCTTCTCTCCTCCTTATTTCCAGCCTTTTTTGGACAATTTTCTCTGAGAATTTGGAGTTTCTGACTGTTTGGGTGAAAGACGACCTGGTAGGGTCAAGGATGACCTAGACCCAAACCTAGGTCAAGGATGACCTTGACCCTACCCTAGGGTAGTGTCTACCTCATCCCTAACCCCGGGTCCAATTTTTAGATTCTGAGAGTTACGGGATATTGAGTTTTAGAAAGTTTCTTTTTTCCCGCTTCTGGGTCGGCCATTTTGGGTTTCAGAATGGTAAATCCTTAAATTGCATATAATTTGGGTCCATTTCTAGGGGTTAAAGTTAATTGGGATTTAATTCTCCAATGTCGGCCTTCTCTAGAGGTTTATGCCCTAGATAACTATAAAAGGAGGCCTTCCTCTCTCATTTTCTCCATCCACTTTCATGATCAAGACATCAAGTTTGAGCAATCAATTCATATCAAGTTTTGCAATCAAGAAAGAAAGAAGGAGAAGGAAATCAAGCAAGCATTCATTCATCTTCAAGCCTAGCATTCAAGTTTTCAAGTATTCAAGCATTCATCAAGGAGATCCATTGTTAGCTATTGAAGGATTCAATCTCTTTGGAGCCCCCTTGAAGATTTCCCCTTCCACATTCATCCAAGCCTCTTCCTATGCAAAGATCCATTCAATATTGGTGTTGAAGATCTAATGCCATTGATTTGAGACATCCTACATACTTCTACATTCATTTGGAGCATTCCTACTTGTGGATTCAAGGATTCGAATCCTCTACAAGGACTTCAACATAAGCAAGGTGAATAGTTCCATTTACTTTGTTTATGCATATTACAATTTCAATCCAATTTCAAGTTTAATTCCTAAATTGGGGTTTGAACAAGGCAAACCCCCCATCCAAACAACAAAAACCCTCTTTTTCTTGTAGGTATAGGTACAGGACTGTGAATCAGAGCTTGGATTTGGATACCCTTTTGATGAACTTCCGAGATTCGCGAACAAATTTTCTGTCAGAGCTGGTTTGGATCAAGGACAACCTTCAGTGGGGGGTAGGATCCTGCCCTGGGGTAAGACCTTGCCCCGCTATCTAGGTCAAGGACTACCTACTTCTTGAAAGACAAAAGTTTTCTATGCTTTCTCTGTCTCGGCATTTCCAGTCTGAAACAGGTTGCAGAATTGCCCAAAACTATGCAAAGACATTAGAAATCAACAGCTTCCATATTTGCCCTATTTTGAGGTTAGTATTTGCCTTATATTTATTTTAGATTTCAAGCATATACTTTCTATAGTAGATTATAAGATTTTCTCCTTTCTTCATATTCTCCATTGTTTGATTCTTTTGTGCATTGATCACTTCTTTGTGATCAATCCATTTGGATCTTTCCTTTTAAGAATTTGGATTGAGGATAGGTCCTATATTCTACCCCTATATTATACATCTTACTCCTATTCAAATTCAAACCCTATTCATTTTAGTGAACTACTATTTCATATCATTTAAAAACAAAGGTTGTTTATATTCTGATGGTGGACCATGTAGGGGATGTGAGGGGTTCTACTCTTAAGGACGAGATAAATCCCAAAGATGTGACTAATTGTGAGTCGCTTGAACTTGGTTCATATTCAAAGAAAGAAAGTTTGGCCCTTGAGGATCAAACTTGGATCATCTTCAAAAAAAGAAAGTTTGGCCCTTGAGGATCAAGCTTTAATTCCTCTTGAATTATTTTTTAGAAAAGTTTGGCTTTAAATCTCCATGATCTTGTCAAGGCTGTTCTTTTGTTGAGGCTCCACTATACTCTTGGGGCTTCTCTAGTTCTAATGATAAATTTCTTCTTGTCTCATGTCTTTTTGTATTGTTGGTTCTTATTTATATGTATTAGTTCTATGAAGTGCATGTGTGTTCCTATTGTACAAGATTTTGGACACTTTCAAAATCCTCTTCTAATTTATTATTCTGATTTAAAAAATATTTATATTTTTTATTTACATAAAATTATTAATTATATTCACAATTCAATATTTAATTTCATACATTGAGTATATAAAGTTGACCCCCCTCTATACTCAATGCCTCAAGCAAGGCTAAACCCCTCTTCCCAAAACTTAGAGATAACACTATTTGAAGGTAAATGCTTTTCTTCTAGGTTATTTCATTGACAATTGAGGCTTTTGATATGGTTGCTCAAAAAACATGGATGTTGATGTCATCTTCAAGTTTTCTATGATTTTATAGAAAAATAAGGGCACCATATTGTGAATGAGCATGGGCATATGTTTGTATGAATATGACTTGAATTTTCATGGATTATTAACAATGAGGTGGATATTTTCAATTTCTTTGAAAAAGTTCGTGTGCAATTTTCAAATATTGTATGTTTTCTTTGTCCAAACTGGAGGAAAAAATGTAAAGTGGAAAAGATGTACCCTAGGTTTCTATTGGGTCTAAGATTGTTTGGCCAAATTTTAGTTGATTTAAATTTTAGATGAAAATCCGATCACAGGAGAAAAGTGTTTAGATGATTTTGATTACGAGCAGATAATGTGAACTTGTGAGGAAATGGGTTAAATGTTTTGTATTAATTAAGAAAACTAACAAGGGGGGTGACCCTTACATGATGAGGCCTGTAGGTGGAAATTCAAACCATTAAAAAGCCCAAAGCAAAAGAACTAAGGTAGAACGCAAAGCATAGAGGCTTTCAACCCAAAAAGAAAGGGCCAAACTCACACCGCATGAGGAGGGAAAGAGTTATTTCGATGCCTTCAAACAATTGTCTAGATGATACTATCCTTAGGCCCTCCAACAAATGAGACTATGTTGGGGCAGTTTTCAACACAACAACCAGAGTGCTGAAGAAGATGAGCAACGTCACTAGAAACTTGATGTATAGAAAAAGTAGAAGTTGAAGGAGTGAAAGGGTCACCAAGGTTGAAGGGCATTACACCATCAGAATTAGGGGAAGCAATAAGATTTGTAGCAGGAGTAGGATTCGAAGTGGCAACAACAACCTGATCTACAACAAGATCCCAATCCGCAACAGGGGCATCATCAAGATTTCTCACAGGGGTCTTATCTTTGTCACTAGCCTATGAATCTTCAAAGGAAGAATCTAAAAAATTATTAGAAGCACAAATAGTCAAATGATCATTACTTGCAGCCTTCCACCAAGTAGCAACACCTTCTCGACGCATAAGAGTGCAATTAGTAGCCATCTGTCCAGTAGAAAAGCAGTGTGGGCAAGGAAAAGGGAGGCCCTCATAATCCAATGCTTGATTCCATGGCCTATCACCAACCATGAGCACTACATCCCCTAGAAGTAGTTGGGAGACATCCATATCAACCAAGATACATGAAAAAGTAGAGTGGCCTATAGTAGTCATAGCTTCATCAACCTTCAGGAACCAACCAAGGGAGTTCCCCACAGCCTCAAAGAAAGACATTTACCAAAAAAGGAGTCATAGATTTGGAAGGTGAACCCACACTGAATGCACATTAAGTGGTTCAGTAAGAGGGTTAAATGAGACTATCCATGATTTGGTAGAAAGGGAATGATTCCCACAAACCCACAACTTTTTCAAAACCATATCGCGATCTTCAGGAGAAGAAAATGAGGCAATAAAAAACCCCTTAGCACAAGGGTAGAGCTTAATTTTATCTAAGACTAATAGTCTCCAAGAGTTGGTAACCCAATAGTCTAGGTCCAGAAGAGAGGGCCAAAGGCCTACAAATCTACCAACCAAGCCATGGCTTTGGTAGAACTCCACGTTGCCCACCACTTCAGGGCCACAGACCACCACAAGTGAGGTCTTAGCACAAGCAATGGGATGATCTTTCACCATTGAGGGAATGGTAGTCACAGATTTGGTAGCATGGGCGTAGCTCCTTCCACCAGTAGCAGTAGTATTTTTGAGGGGGGGGAGCCCTTCCCTTGTCAGCATTAGGACCAGCAGGATGTCCAGAGAGAAAAAATGAGGGGGGCCCAAGACCAAAGCCAACACCAATAAGATAATCCACCACAGGGAAAGTACCAACACATGCCTGTGGGGAAGTCGCAAAAGAAACTCCAGCAGGATAGGAAAGAGGCCCATTAACAGAAACATGTAGGGCAAGAGCCGAAACCCCAATTGATAGAAAGATTAGAGATCCCAACCCCGATGTGTTCCAGACTAGATGCAGACATATTCGTGTGGGCATAGGAGACAAAAAAAAAAGGATCCCCAAGCTAAGAGCCAACAAATCGTTTGCAGCCTAGCTAGAAGCAGCAGCAGGCAAGGCACCAAATCCCTCTATAATCGAGATGATAACATTTGAAAATTTTGAGCGAGAAGAAAAGTTATCGATCTCCATCGTTGATATACAAAATATGAAATGGGTCAGATGTTATGAAGAAAGAGAAAGTGATTATAATCTTGGTTATTGGCTTTGAAAGGACATTGGTCCTTTGGATGCATGTGTAGTCATCTCTTATGATTCTTTAAGTTTCATGAATTAAGGTAAAGAAGGCATCTCTTATGATTCATTAAGTTACATGAATTAAGGTAAAGAAGCCTTTTACAAACAAAAATAATAATTATAATTACATGTATAAATTTTCTTACAGTAATTACTCAATTGAAGGGAGGAAAATTATGAAATAATAGATACATGTTGAGGTCACAAGTAGCCTGTAAATTACGTCCACTAAAAGAAAACAAAAATTAATATGATATTTTTGCATCAAAGATTGACTATCACTGCAAGTAAATGATGTTGGACACTCTCTATGAGGAAACTGTATTTTGCATCATCACAATCCTTATTTTTGTTTGGAAGTTAAGTTGTATTGTCAAAAATAGAGTAAAGAATTTGTTTGGAGGACCTCTGCAGTTCTATATGCTATACATTTTTTGTGCTTGTTTTCCTAAATGATAGTTGCATCTTGAGGCATGCAAACATTAAGTTTTAGGCATGTCATCTTTATTGACAAGATGAATAGGTAAAGCATTACACACAAAAGATCTTATGCTTTAAAGGGAAAGTTAAGAGAGATGCATGTTTCATGGATCTTATAATATATAATGGGAATCTTTCTATTTCTATAGTTGTAAATTCTCTAGTTATTGATAGACAAATGTGGATTTAATATATTTTGATTATAAATACTCTAAATTCCTATACTATAGATGGAGTTATTATATATATATATATATATATATATATATATATATATATATATATATATATATATATATATATATATATATATATATATATATATATATATATATATACACACACACACACACACACACACACACACACACACACACACACACACACACACACACACACACACACACACGTTGAGAGTAATACTTCTCGAGGCACCTATTTTCATCAACCCTAACCCTAACACAAACCTTGCAATTTGATGAAAATAGGCACTTTGAGAAAGATTACTCTCGGTGTATTATATACATATAGGTACATATAAGCTAGTAGTAGTCATAGAGCAACATGGAAGACATTTTTTTATTTTGATTTTGTTAAGATTAGTGTTAAATTATTATTTTAATTTTTAATTTTTATTTTAGGTGTTGCTTTTTATTTGTTTGAATAGATAGCATAAGTTGAAGGCATTTTATGATTTTTAAATTTGTTAACGTTAGTGTTAAATTATTATTTTATTTTTTAATTTTTATTTTACATAGATGGCGTAACTTCAAGACATTTTATGATTTTTTATTTTGTTAAGGTTGGTGTATAGTTATGGTTACATTTAGGGTTACTCTAATAGTTATGTTTACCATTTTACATAGGGTAAATGGAAGGGTTATGGTTACAATTAGGGGTAGGGTTTAACATTAAACGTTACCATTTAATGTAGGGTCAATGGTAGGGACATGGTAATAGTTAATTTGAACGGTTACCATATTACGAGTAGTATAATGTTAACGACAACAAATGTTGTGTTACTTATCCTTCAAGTTGTTCGAAATGTTTCCTTACTCGATTACTCCAACCTTGAATTTTGACTTTCCTGCTTGAACTTCACTTGGTCAACCACACCTTGACTATCATGTGGCATCTTTTGATTGGCTCACCAACCCACCTATGCACTACCTAGACACCATGTCAGCTCCACCTCTTTATCCTTCCACATCATCACTCATTAGTTGGTTTTCCATGTGTCACGATTCTGTGGTTATTTTTAATCCTCAAGCCTTCAGTTTGCGGGATCACGGGTATTCACAATTTGTCACCCCAAGCCCACCAACTCACCGCTTGGTTGTTAACAACTTTCATTCTACATAGATTGGGAATCACACTTCCTTCCTACATTCTCTGATGGGTGATGTCATACTTCCAAAGCTTTCTTTCAAAAAATTAGTTTTTATACTACTTTGCTTCCAATCCCGATTGTTAGCACCCTGTGCATCAATTCTTCGCACATAGTGTATCCTTTGAAGTTCAAAATTATCACCAATCTATCAAATTTCTAATGATTTTTCCTTCGTACAACTATAACTTTGAAATATGTGGGCCCAGTCTTTCCTTTGGAATTTTGGGATTTCCCTTGCTCTGTCTCCAATCTTGATCACATGCCCCTGAATGTCAATTATCCACACATAGTGCGTGGGCCCCAGTCTCCCCTTTGGAATTTCAGGATTCATACTACTTCCCTTCTATTTTTGATCATCAGAACTGGGCCCCAACTTTCCCTTCAAGATTTCACATGCTCTGCTTCCAATCCGGATCACTTGCACCTTCAAAATCTTGGGAATTCACTTAGTCTTCTTCTATCCCCGATCACTATAGCTTTCTTGATCTTCCCTTGAATAACTTATGCATCCTTTCTCTTTAGGCTGGGTTACTCAACATGATATTTTATTTGATGCTCGAAGAGAAGCAACCCCACCACATTTTGAAGAACCTCAACTGTCATCACTCAACCATATTTAGTTATTCAAAGTTCCATATTGTTCGATGCTTAGGGAAAATGGGTCCCATCGCATACTTCCCTTTTTTAATAGCTCCATCCATCGATACATCACATTTTAATTTTGTTTGAAACTTCCCTTTGTTCGATATTGTATACTGGGCCCCACAAGAAAATCCTCTTGACTCATCGATTAATTTTTTCTTCACTACCTTCTGGTTTTTCTTACTCGATAGCCCATTTTGTTCGATAGCGCTTCCCAACGATATTTATTTGTTATTCTTGACATCACAAAATGGTTCATTTCACTACTCCTCTTTCGACTTATTCGAAATGCAATCCTGTTCGGCATAGAGGCATGATGGGATAAACACATGCTAGTTAAAGATGTCTTCCCTACAACAGTGTATTATTTTTCTGGGGTGGTCACATGTTTCTTTGTAGTGCTACTATCGGGTTGACTCTTGCCACTTTGTTTCATTGCTATAGCATTTCTTTGTTGTGTGGATAATTCATGGGTAAAGATAGTCATTCTCATTATGTAGATCCCAATGTTTTGTGGAAATTTTGAGCTCCATCACAGGGTTTAGAGTTAGGATCAGTCTTGTACTTATTAGTATTAGGGTTACAATTAGAATTAGTGATTTGATGTAGGCATTAGATTTAGGATTATGATCATTCTTAGTAATAGAGTTAGGGTTAAAATTAGATTTTTAATTAACACTAATTATGGTTATTGTGAAAGCACATAGGGTTACTTAATGTTAGTATTATGTTATGTTTAACTCAAGTTTATGATTTGCGTTACTGTTATTTAAATAATGGTTACACTTAGAATGAATATTATCGTTCGGATTATGATTATGCTTAGAATTAACATATGGGTTTTATACAAAATTTAGTGCCTAACATATCCGTAAGATGTCCATTGTAATTAATTCCTTGCATTTATTTGGCACATCCATTAAAGGCAAATATTAGAAATACAGAGTTCAACAAAACATGTTGCAAAACCTTGCAAGTATAGTTGTAAACATCACTTGAATAGTCAAAACAATTTATTATTGTCTTGTTCATGAAACTTACATACATGAAAGGGGAAATATAAGTCTCGGTACAACTATTTAGATGAAGTAAGAAGTGTGAAAGCCAAGATAGGAATGAACTAAATACAAAACATTTCTTTGTAATGATGTAATTACATCACATATTCTTCAACGATTAAGATGGTATTGCAACTTTTATTTGAACAATGATCGTGGTAGACTTACTTCATCATTGACAGAAACGTATCTACTTTCGTAGATGTCTCGCGCAGAACTTTCAAACATCTTTCATATGCATTATTTCTAGTTCCTGAACATAATCAATTGATAACACTACATTCTCCACAACTTTGATTATATTTTTGCATGAGTCTACAATTATCTGTGTACACTTGTCAAATTCAATCTTGAAGAAATCATTTGAAGCCATCGAAGTTGTCGGACTCGTAACAATGATTGTTGACTCTCTGTCAGAGGCAACCATAGTTCGAATGGTATGCTACAAAGTTTTAAACAAACATCAATATATAGAAATAATTAGGAAAAAAAGTATAGTTAATTAGCATAAAAAAATTGAAATCAATAATGTTTAGAATAAGATAATAAATGACTTAGTATGATGAAATGTGAGCAAAACCATTTTAACAACCATATGAAATTAAAAAATAATTAAGTACGTTGCATTGTAATTCGAAACTTTCATGTTACTTATAGTGGAATATTATGTATTAATGTGTGGAACTTTTTAAATTTAAATTAATAAAAAATTGGGTATCGAAACATGATATGATTTTGATTATTATACACATTGAAGCAAAAGTGAACACAATTTCCAAATATCATCTACTAATTTATTGCTTATGAATAATTGAACACAATTTTGACATAAAGTAGGAGAATAATCAATAATGCATTCCTTAATATCATTAAAGTACATAATTGATTTTGAAGACATCTCAGTTTGATTTCTTTTGTTTTTCTATTGGAAAGTTGTTTCCCACTTTTCATTTTTTCATAGTGGTCGTATGTGAATGGTGGCATTATTCTCAAGCCTTCTAGAGACTTTACATAAGATACAACCACAAATGTCAATTTCGCTCTTTCTCTTGGGCCTATATCAATTGTGGCTTTGGAAAGAGTTTAAGTCCATATTTGCTCGAGATGCAAGTGATTGAAAATAGAGACATAGTAAGTGAAATCCCAAAATTCCAATGGTAAGAGTGGGGCCCATGTACTATGTGCAGAGAATTGATGTTCAGAGTGTTGATGATTGGGAATGGAAGCGAGGTAGTGTGATTCTTAAAATTTCGAAGGGAAGGTTGGGACCCATGCATTTCGAAGATAAAGTCACATCAAAGAAGATAGAGGAAGGCAAATCATTGAAATTCCGACATAGTGGTGGTAAGTTTGACTTAAAATAAAATGCTCTAGTGTGGAGAATTGATGTTTGGGGTGCTATAATCGGAATTGGAAGAACAGTAGTGTAAATCCCAAAATTCTAAAGGAAAAGGTTGGGGCCCAATGCCAATGATAAAAAATAGATGCAAGGTAGTATGAATCCCAAATTCTGAAGGGAAATTAAATATAAGTACAACATCACCCATTGGAGAATGCAGGAAGGAATTGTGATTCCCAATCTCCAAAGAATGAAACTTTTGACAACTGAGCGGTGAGTTGGCCAGACCAGGGGTGACAAATGGCGAATGCCTGTGATCTCACAAACTGAAGGCTTGAGGATTGAAAATAACCACGCAATCGTGACACATGGAAAACCAATTGAGCGATGATGTAGTAGGATGCAAAGGTTGAGCTGATACATAGAGGGGATATGTATCAAGCCCCTTTGATTATCGATGAATACTTTGGCACTACTTTTGGAAATAAGGATAATTGTTGTATATCCACGCACATTTGAAGATGAAATGCTAGCCTAAATCTAACCAAACAATTACAAACATAGAACAGTTTTCAATCAAAAAATTGTCATTGAATGCTAATGAAATAACGCATGAAGGAAAGTAAATTAAGAATTACCAGTGTGTACCAGTCCAAACAAAACACAATGACCTTTTGTCAAACACATGTGCATCAATTGGTCTGATACAAAAGAAAACAAATTTGGAATGAAAAAGAAGTTATGTAATGTCGAGAAAAATTTGTAGGAAAATTTATATATTATTTCGCCAAGAAAGATTGTGAGTATGTTACGACTATAGAGAGAAGACCAAGAAAGATTGAGATAGAGACACCTTTGTGTGCCTGAGAATTACAACTCTTATGTGATGACAAATGATTGGTGATATTCTTGTTTTATAAGTGTGAATATGTGATTCTTCATTTCCAGTTTCATCGTTGTTTCCACTTCAATGTTTCCAATACCAAATTACATGCAAATGTAACCGAAATGTAATGACCCTTCGTATTCCATTGAATTTGATGCATTAATGGTGACAATGACACACACAATGTATGGTGGAGGAAATTGAATAGTGTATGTGGTAACGCTCTCAGACAACTCATTTCTGATGAATCAGTCTTCAACAATTAAAATATAATCTTCCATCATGTGATATGAGTATTGAAGTGTAACTGACAGGAATGTGAACCATTTCTTTTTTATTTTAAATACAACCTATTTATAAAAAAATCTAATAGAATGGGATCACATGCTTAATATAATCTATTTATAAAAAGGATGATGCAATGCAATGACACGCCGAAGTTATGCAAACATACGTCAGATATCATTTTTTGAAAATATTCCCTATTCATTCCATGCATAGTAGAAAAAATTCTCCAAAGCCAAAAAGAGAAAAAAAGAGTCACATTTTTTTTTCATTTTTCTTGTCATACATGTTACCAATGAAAAGGGGGACACATTTCTCCATTTCCCCTCGAGCCCTATGTTTCCAAGATGGGGACATTTCCGAGACACAAGGATGTAGACGGGGCGTCCCCTAGCCGTCCTGCCACCGCCACCAAAAACTATAGAGACAACTAAGCATCTCTAGGATGTCTCGAGGATGCCTAGGCATCCCTTAAGCATCTTGGGGATGTCTAGAAGTCTCTTGTTCCTAGACAAATCAAAAGTGTTATTTTTTTTTAATTTCTTTTTTCTTTTTACATTTGCAAGCAAATCATATGCATATATTTAGCTGATTGAATATTACATCATTTGCAAACCTAATATGGGCAATTTATAAGTGTTTAACTTTGTAGCTATTATTGCATACATTATTGTTAATTATGCTGACTACCCTAAATAAAATTCAGAGTTGGAGTTTCTATGTTGGTGTTTTCATGTTTATTGCTACTATCATATTTATCCAACAATTCATTAGTCAATTCTATTTTCATATATGGTTAATTTCAATGTATAAGGGTTTCATATAAACAATGGTGAATGATTGTATCACTCTGCATAAAATTTAAGTCACAATCACTAGTCATATTTGACACATACAATTAATATCTTAATATTTAGCATTTGAAATTTTGCTATTTTACTAATTTATCAAAGTTTCATTTGAAATGTAATTCTTATATATTTTTTGTAACTAGTTTTTCAAATATTATTTATACACCTAATCTCAGAATCCACTTCCTCAACTTAAACCAAGAGGGCTAAAATCATGGGAGAAGGGGAAGAAATGAACAAACGAGATCATAAAGCCCCTATATATTCATTACATAATTTGATTGCAATCAAAAGATGCACAAAATCATGCATAACCCAAAATGCGAAAAATTGGTCAATCAAAAACCAACAAGAACTGTTGTCCATTTTACGATTATGTTGGGTGCCACTAGTTCAATCAGATAACTGACTACTGAGAAACATGTGTCTCAACCTTGCAAGCTTTTTCCAAATAATTCCAATAAAATTTGTTGGTAGTTTTCCACTTCTTTTTGCGTTGGAAAAATGTGTATGAGTTGTCAAATGAAGCCCTGTCCATAGTAGAATATAGGAGGGCCATTTTTAGAACATAGATGACTTATTTTGTGACTTTATGAGGGTCTAAACTAGGGGACAAAGTTTTGGACGGGAATACTACTTTAACATGGTTCTTTTCCCATCTTGGAAATACAAATGTCAAGAATGGACAACATGTGGCATGGTGGTTTTGCCCATGGTTTCTAGGTTGTAAAATGCCTATATAATGAGGGCTTGGAGAGGAGTTTGATCATGGAGTTTTTGTTTGCAAGGCGGGGTGCTAGAAGGATGCTAGTGATGTCTCTCCAAGCTTATGTTGAGGTGACACTCTTGTACGAACTTGCATTGCAAGTGTATTGTAATCATTTGTTGATTTGGTAATACATTATGCAGGTTATAGAGTGTGGGGTTTTTCTCCCATAAGGGTTTTCCCCACGATAATCACTGTGTTATGTGCTCATTGTTTTATTCATGCTCTTATATGTTTCTTGAGATTCCTGTAATTAGTTAAGTTAAAATTTGCATAATCGTCCTCTCAAGATTAGCGTAGCAAGTGATTCTGCACACCTTTTCTTCCTTACAAGTGGTATCAGAGCCTGGCCAGTTTTGATTCTATTTTTTGGGTATAGGGCTTTTTAAGATAATCAAGGTTTGAGTGGGAGCTTGTGCATAGTATTTCATTTATGTGTTGCAGGATTGTTAAGATGGCAAGCATGTTGGGGAGGATTGATGTAGAGAAGTTTTCTAGCACAAAATTTGAGATGTGGAAGTTGGAGATGGAATATATGTTGATTGATCGAGATCTATGAGATGCGGTGGATGAGAATAAGTTGAGGCCCAAAGATCTAGTTTCAACTGCACAATATGATGTGGACAATAGAAAAGCTAAAGGTCTTATAAGATTGTGTCTTGTAGACTCAATTCTGATTAATTTCCATGAAGAGTCTATTGCGAAGAAACTTTGGAAGAAGCTAAGTGAAATCTATCAAGCAAAATCACTTATGAATAAGATTTTCTTAAGGAAGAAATTGTATTCCTTAAGAATGGAAGAAGGTGGACGAATTTTTGAGCATCTAAAAATCTTTAATATGTTGGTGAGTCAGTTGACCTGTGTTGGGGTGTCAATGGATGAAGGAGAAAGATGCCAAATTTTTCTATGTTCATTATCAGACTCATGGGATAACCTTGTCATGGCCATAGGGAGCACTTCAGTTGTCTTGAAGATGGAGGATGTTTTTGGGTCTCCACTTTCTGAGGAGATGAGAAGGAAGGTATCTATGAATGTCAAAGAGGCTTTGAGTGTTCGAGGAAGACTAAAACAAAGAGGCAAGAACGAAAAGCAACATGGTCATTCTAAGTCCAAGAATAAGGGGAGATCAAAGTCCCTTGGTAAGTCCAAGGCAATTTGCTAGAATTGTGGAAAACCCAGACACTGCCAAAATGATGGTAAAGAAGAAACGAAGGAAAAGAAGAAGCAAGATTTTGATTCTGAGTCTGAGAAGGAAGATGGAGATGCTTTTATTGCAACCTTGGCCACTTGTGTAGGTGACAATGTGTTAGCATACAGTTTTTTCCCTCTTCTTTAAATCAATTTCAAACCTCCTTAAAGAATGAAAAAGAGAAGAATCTTAACACTAACAAATGAGTTGCTAAAGCAAACTCTCTGCAAATTACAAGGTGCAGCTACCTTCTAGAAAGATTTTCAATATGATCTTATCAAACATAGAAAAATAACATCATGTGTGCTTTTCACTAGAAAACACTTAAGGAGAACATTCAGTCCATCAACATGGAAATGAATGTGCAAATTTTAGAGAAAATATCTACTTCTATCACAATTTCAAACTTTTAATTTCTTAAATTTGAACTTCAATAACAATTCTCTCTATCACTTCTAAGCATAGAATCCATCCATATCACAGCTAAGATTCATTCAACACAATTTATTTCCACAAGAAAATAAATCACATCAGATAAACATTAGTATTTATCATTTTAAAAGCTTAGACATATACGCAACACCATAAGATATTCCATACATTCTGTAATATCAGTATTCAGAAAACTTGAAGTAAAGTTCTTAGAAAATAATTTCTCTCAAACTAAGAGAGCCGAACCCTTAAACAGTTAAAAGTTTTTGCATAAATAGCCATGCAAGGCTTCAACAACTAACTTAGTAAAATTGTCTTACTTGAAAGTAAATCTTTCTAATTCTAATAACTGTCTGAAGCATTAAGCATAAAAAAAGGAGCGGGAGCAAAAACACCTTCCAAAAATTGCCAAGTGTCTCGGACGGTTAAGGAGTTGAGGTTGTTGCAAGTCAAGCTGCCTTCCAATCTTCGAATGCGGCATTGAATGCAGATATTATTGGTTGATGTGGCAAACCGATAAAATCAATCCTTTGTTTCCAGACTTCTTTCTCCCTTTTAATATCGGTTGTCTTCTCTGTGTGCATAACTAAATGATTTTGATGAAGGATCATCATCGATTCCATCCGGGCAATCTTTGTGAAATGCTCGTCTATAGGTGTCTTCATCCTTTTGAGCTCACCGAACCAGGTGTTCACCTCTTTGATTACCTGTTCAACCGTTTTATCTGATGCCTCTTGAGCTTCCTGGCACTGCTCATCAATCCACTTTATATCATTAGAAATGATTTCTTTGATCATTCTCAGCCCCTTCATGAGATCTTTTACCTCGGAGATTCCCATAGCCATAGCTTCATTCCTCCATTCTATGCATTCTTTTATAACATAAAGAACTGAGTCATCCAGTCCTGGTACTGACCTCTCCATGAGAAACTTCTACAAGCTGTACTCTTCAACTTCCTCAATCCAGTGGAGCTCTTTGGTCCAAGTAGTCTTTTCTAGCTCCCATTCTTCAATGTTGGCTTCTACTTTCTTTACCAGGTGATCTCCTTTGTGGGTTTGATCTAGATGACTTAGCTGCTTGACAACCTTTGCTTTTACGCGCTCCACCCAATCATCAAATGCTTTTATCACTGCTTTACTTATGTGAACTTGGTTAAGAAACCGTTGATTATCAGGGGATTTCATGTCAATAGAGGCTGGCATCTCACTTAGAGGGAAAGGTTCAGGATGTTGAATGACATTGATATACTGGGCCATACTCTTCATAGCCTCCTTCATTTCTTGTTTGTCCTTGGCATCCTTCCAGACTCTACAAGCAATTTTCTTGTTTGATACCTCGAAAAACCTCATATCGATGGCTTTGGTATCTCTTCTTAAATCCACCTTGGATATTTGAAAATCCTGGACTAAAGCCTCTCCTTCAACTTTTTCCTCTTTAGGCTTCGCAATCTCTGCCATCCAGTGGCCACTGCTTTCATCAAAACAGATTCTTGATTCCATTTTCATTTTCTTAACCTTAGAAGATTTTCCCAGATACCTTCTTACTACATCATCAATGGGTACTGATAAAGGAACTATATTCCTTTTCTTAGCTACTGGGGTCTCCAACCATGGTGGGGCAGCAACGGCTTTCTTTTGGGTATCATAGTTACTCAACAGAGCTAGTGAGTCTTTCGAAGTATTTTCTGCTTCCTCTTGCATCTGTTGATCATTGGTCATCTCAAGTACTCTATGGTCTTCAACTGAAACTGCCTTTGGATCAGGGTCTGATGAATCTAAATCCACAATGACACTGGGAGTAACTCTCTGCCTCTGAACCTTTTCTTTTACCCTTTGACTTGATCTGGTCACTTGGACTTCGGGTTCAGGTTGCTGTTGAACTTGAACTTGCGAAGAAATTGGTTCAAGTTCAGGTTCGACTTCAGGTTTAGCTTTTCCTGCACAAGATTGACCAACACTTAAGTTAGTTAAAATATAAGTTCTCTTGGTCGAACTCCTCTTCTTGGTTTTTATTTGTTTCTTTGTTGATTGCAAAGGAGCAACAGGGATTCTTTTCTTCACCAACCATGCTTTTGTTCTTTCGATCACCCTTTTCATTCTTTTATGCAAATCATCTTCTTCCGGCTCCTTCCAATCTAACTTGGGAATTGGGAGGGCTTCGACCTTCTCCGAGTATTGGGAATCTAAAACATCAACCTCACTGTCTTCCTATATCCCATCTGTATCCATCTCTAGCTTGAAGGTGATGATTTGTTTCAGAGTTAGCCGGGTTTAGAGTCTTTTCCTTACCTCCAGTTCATCAGAACAGTTGGCCCAATAGTCTTCTAACTTAGGGATGTGCATGAATGTCGCTGGGACATTGAGATTTGCTCCTGCAAAGCCTCTATAATCAAAATTAACATTGGGAGTATAAGTTTGTAAAAAGAAGGCATCTAATCCTTCTTTGATAGCCATAGTATCTTGGAAGCTTCTGCATCTGTAGTACCCTAACTCAATAGGGAAGAGAACACCCGAGGACTTCTTTGGGGTCCCAACCTTTTGTTCAACTAGAACACGCTGTCTACATAGCTCCATTAAGATTACATCATCTAAACAAAATCTAGGGAGACATAGGGGTTCCTCATCAAAAGCTCCAACTCTAAGATAAGTAAATCTTGGAAACTATATAAAATGACAGCCATAAACATTAATCACCTGCTTAGCTTCCTCAGAAAGCCTGCAATTTTCTTTTCCTCTCAACTCAAAAACTAACCTTCCTAAAAATCTATCATTTACAGTTTTGAACACACTGGAGAACTTCTCCTTTTGTAAGCATGTGAAGTAATCATATATCCTCATATCACTTGTCCACAATTCGTGAGGTAATCCTTCCCAAGCTCGGCAACATGCTAAGACATAAACAAGGTAGGAAGACATAAAATGCAGTCAAATTTGTCACGTTTAAGAGTTCTTTGTGGAGCTTTTCAGCTATTAGGTCAGCCCAATCAATAAATTTATCCCCTTCTATAATTTTCTAGATGAAACAGTACATCCAGTTTTCCCAATGAAATGCATGGGGATTTCCTTTCACCCTATTCAGAAGAAGCACCATATCGGCTATATCTTTTCGAAAGTGTTCAATTATCAGTGGCTTTGGCAACCTGGATCCTCCCTTCTCTGGTTTTGCAAGCCATACCTGGGCTATCGAGGAGCTATATTTTTTCTTATCGACCTCATACACATGATCTGCTTCCTCATAGGTCCATGGTTCATACGGTTCTTTGTCTGGAATTCGTAGGGCCGCCATTAATGTCTCTCGACTGATTTTGACCAAGATTTCTCTTGACGCATCCTTAATACATCTATTCTTAGTGTCATATTTGTTAGCACACTCCAACACCAGTTCGGGGCAAATGAGAGCCGGAGGAAATGCAACAGCTTCTAGAAGACCACTTCCTGCTAATTTCCTAGAAAAAGAACCCTCGAAAGAATTTCGGGCTCTATCACAAAGTTCTCCTAGGTTTGTATTCAACAAGAAGGTATCCCCTATGTCTGGAAGAGAAACTAATAGGTGGGTTCTACTCTCCTCTTTCAGAAGTTTTGGATAGAACAATGACATCTTACCAAATATGAATAGAAAAGATTTGCAACACAGAAAGAGCCTCTGAAAACTGAAACTGCAAAGGGGAAAGATAACTCACCAATGTACTGCGCACCAGCTTTCTGCAAATTTCTCAATCCCAATTCCATCGCTCCTCCTTCTCCAGACAAAATAACTAACGGAAAAGCCTTAATCATTCTTCATTTACTCACAAATGCCTTGTAGGATCATTAACAAATCTTCAAAGCATGTCCATAATAAATGTTTTAATGGAAGAATGATTGATTGGACATGTCTGACCGAGCTTAATTAATTCACCAGCTATTTCGGCACGAATAACTCAATTCCCGAGGAAAATCCCTGATCACCATATCTGGATATTAATGACTCCCCCTATGTCACGCCGTCAATTGTCATTTCCAATCTTTCACATGCACGAACCATCTAGTTGAATGAGAGCATCTTTGTACGACAATTTCCAAAACTTAATAAACACTCGGAGCGCTACAAAATAGAAACCTTCTTTTTGGAAAAGAAAACAATCCCGCCGAATTCTCTATGTATAAGTTATCATATTATAAACGCAAACTTGAACTTGAACTAACTTAAGGTTCAGGACTAGGTTCAAGTTCAGGTTCATCTTTGAGACTGACAAACTTTTTGAGGGATAGGCAAGCATAAGCGTTTTAAGATTCGGAAGCGGTAATGGGTTGAACTTGAACTTGAACCAACTTAACAAAGTTCAACTTCAACTTCAACTTAAAGACTTCTACTGACCAAAACTAAAACCGGGATCTGAGAAAAATGAAGGTAACACAATGCATGGTTGATAGACTCAGGTTCATCTTTCCACATGACTCCTAATAGAAATCGGTTTAGTAAGTATGAAGATTTTGATAGTGGTAAGGTGTATTTGGGTGATAACTTTGTTCGTGATATTGTTGGTCGTGGAAGTATTCATGTGAAATTTTATGATGGTAGAATTAGAAGATTTGACGGTGTCTTGCATTTCCCAAGACTAGCAAGAAATTTGTTATTTGTTAGCAAACTAATAGATCCGAGTGTGCATGTATAGTTTTTTGAAGCAGGTGTAAAAATGGTGAGAGGTGCTATGGTGATAGCAAGAGGAAGCAGATTGGGTACACTGTACCAACTTGATGCATGCACAATTGAGTGAAATAGTACTTCTAATAAGATTGTGAAAAAGACTACTTAGTTGGAAAAGGAGGGGGTTTCTCTTTCAACAGATGGTCGTGGTTTTTGGGTACCCAAGGGTGTTCTGTCAAGTGAATCAAAGTTACCTGCGGAGAAGACCATGTTATGGTACCAGTGACTCAGCCACATAGGTGAGAAGGGTCTACGAACCTTGAAAAATAAGAACCTTGTTGATGGTTTGAATGATTGCAATCTTGAATTTGATTTTTGTGAGCATTGTATTTATGAAAAATAAAACCACATTCAGTTTTACTCAAGTTCTCATAAGTTTTCATGTATATTGGATCTAATTCATTCAAATGTATTTGGTTCAGTTGATGTTCCTTCTATTGGTAGATTAGTTTATTATGTTTCTTTCATTGATGACTTCAGTAGAAGAACATGGGTTTATTTTCTTAAGAGTAAAGCTGAAGTTTTCAGTCGTTTCAAATAATTTAAAGCAATGATTGAGTTGAAGACTGAAAAGACGATAAAATGTTTGAGGACAGATAATGACAATAAATATTGCTCTAATGATTTTGATACATTTTGTAAAGATTGTGGTATTAAACGATAGAAGATAACTTTGTATTCTCCACAGCAGAATGGAGTTGCAGAAAGAATGAACATGACCTTGATGGAGAAGGCTAGGGGTATGCTGAGTGGTGTTGGACTAGAACAAAAGTTTTGAGCTGAAGTTGTAGCCATTGCCTTCTACCTGACAAACAGGTCTCCTACATCAACTTTTGTTGATAAGATACCAATGGAAGCATGGTCGGGTCACAAGCCTTCACTTAGACATTTGAGAGTGTTCGTTTGCAAAGCACATGCTCATGTGCCAAAGGAGAAGCATACAAAATTGGATTACAAAGTTATTAAATGTATATTCATCGAATACAGTTATGGTGTGAAAGGATACAAGGTTTGGGATCATGTTCAACAAAAGGTATTTTAATCCAAAAATGTTATTTTTAGAGAAACTAAGCATTCTTTTGTTATAGTGCAGCCAAAACAAATATAAGAAAAGAAAGATGTGATTCAACTACTTGCTACACCGGAGAAAGTTGAATCGAGGCCTTTAGAAAGATAAGAAGTCGAGGAGAGCTCTATGAGTTATGAATCATTAGAGGAAGAAGAGGTACCTGAAGCTAAAGCACAACCTGAACCAACTCTTGTTTGAAGGTGTACTAGACAAAGGAAACTGCTTGAAAGGTATGGATATTCTCCTGATGATTGGAGATGCATATTTGCATTGAATGCTAATATTGATGAACCGAGATCTGTAGAAGAGGCTCTTGATATGAATGATTCAGAGTCTTGGAAAATAGCCATGGATGAAGAAATGACAGCTCTTAAGAAGAATGACACATGGGACCTTGTGCCATTGCCTGAAGAACAAAAGCATGTTGGTTGTAAATGGGTGTTCAAAAAAAAGATAGGTTCAGATGGAAGCATTGAGAAGTATAAAGAACGTTTGGTTGCAAAAGGTTACTCCCAAGTTCAGGGAGTAGATTATGGTGAGATTTTTTCTCCTGTAGCCAAAATGACATCCATTCAATTTTTGTTTTCTATTGCAATAGCTTATGATCTAGAGATCGAGCAAATGGATGTGAAAACAACTTTCCTTCATGGAGACTTGGAGGAAGAAATCTACATGACACAACCAAAGCACTATGTGGTGAAAGGTAAAAGTCATTTGATCTGTAAGTTGAAGAAAACCTTATATGGTTTAAAACGAAGTCCTAGGATGTGGTACCAGAAGTTTGCTACATATGTGTTGAGTTTGAAATTTATGCGATCTAAATCTAATCATTGTATATATTTCAAATCTGATGGTGATCGTTTCCTAGTTATTGCCTTATATGTCAATGACATGTTATTTATTGGCAAGGAAAATGTTTAATTGCAAAATTAAAATCTTAGCTCTCAACAAAGTTTGAAATGAAAGATCTTGGTGCAACAAAGTACATTATGGGAATGAAAATTATAATAGATAGACAAAACAAAAATCTTTGGCTAGGCCAGAGCAAGTATGTTGGTACTATTTTGAAAAGATTCAATATGTAAGATTCTAGACCATTGTGTGTTCCTTTTACATTGGGAACAAAACTTTCTAATTACAGTGTCCTACATCACCATTGGAGATGAAAAAGATGAGTGGAGTACCATACCAGAGTGTTGTTGGAAGTTTGATATATGCTATAGTTTGTACAAGACCAGACATTGCCCAAGCAGTGGGAGTACTTTCTTGTTACATGTTTAATACAAAAAAAGCACATTGGAATGTAGTAAAAAGAGTTTTCAGATACTTGTGGGGTACCTCAAAGTACTCAATATGTTTTCATGGAACAAGAAACAAACATTCCTTAGATATTCGAGGCTATGTGGATTCAAACTGGGCTAGTGATATTGATAGAAGAAGATCCACCAGTGCATATGTGTTTACATTATTTGGTGGTGCAATCAATTGGATGAGCAAGCGACTGATTGTGGTCGCTTTGTCCACTACTGAAGCAAAGTATATGGAAGCTACTCATTCCTGCAAGGAAGTCATTTGGCTTAAGAGATTGTGTCTAGATATACAATTCAAACAGAGTGCAGTAACAATCAAAGTGCAATTTGCCTAGTGAAGAACCTGACTTTTCATGCCAGGACCAAGCATTTTGATGTACAAGAGAAATATGGTTGAAGATGGCAAGGTGAAGCTGGAAAAGGTAGAAACTCCAGAGAATGTTGTCGATGCATTAACTAAGCCCATGAGCACAGAAAAGTTCAGATGGTATTCAAAGTCTATGAGTCTCTTAACCCCTAGCAATTAAGACCATGATAGGTTGGATCCCTTGACTCTTGCAAAGTGTTCGATAAGTGGGAGAATGTTGAGAAACCTGTGTCTTTTTCCAAATAATTCCAATAAAATTTGTTGGTTATTTTCCACTTGTTTTTACATTGGAAAAAGGTGTATGAGTTGTTAAAAGAAGCCCTGTCCATAGCAGAATATAGGATGGCCATTTTTAAAGCATAGATAACTCATTTTGTGACTTTTATGAGGGTCTAAACTAGAAGACAAAGTTTTACACGGAAATTCTATTTTAACCTAGTTCTTTTCCCATCTTGGAAATACGAATGTAAAGAATGGGCAACATGTGGCATGGTGGTTTTGCCCATGGTTTTGTAAAACCACAAGTAGTTTTCAGATTGTAAAATGTCTATATAATGAGAGCTTGGAGAGGAGTTTGATCATAGAGTTTTTGTTTGCAAGGCTAGGAGCTAGAAAGATGCTAATGATGTCTCTCCAAGCTTAAGTTGAGGTGATGCTTTTGTAAGAACTTGCATTGCAAGTGTATTGTAATCATTTGTTGATTTGGTAATACATTATGCAAGTTTTAGAGTGTGGGGCTTTTTCTCCCGTAAGGGTTTTCCCTATGATAATCATTGTGTTATGTGCTCATTGTTTTATTCATGCTCTTGTATGTTTCGTAAGATTCATGTAATTAGTTAAGTTGAAATTTGCATAACTGTCCTCTCAAGATTAGCATAGGAAGCAATTCTGCATTCATTTGCTTCCATTCCTATTAGTCCACAAACTTTAAAAAATTGGCTCTCACTTGTAAAATGGGTCAAATGATGTTCATAGAGTTGTATCATGTTTAAATGCAAATGGGTGCAAGTGATCATAAGACTCGGTTGAGTTACAAAATATATCTACCATTGTACCATGTCGAAAATCATGATAATTGTGGTGTGGCTGATCATGATTATCTTTGATCAGAGTAAGCTCTGCTTTTGTGAAAAAATAAATAAGAGGTGAGCACTACTATCACGAAACACTTGGTTTTTGCAAAGATGTAACAAAATCGAGGCATAAAGCCTCCTATCGAAGGAAGAAGAGAGACAAACTCAACCCTTTTTTTTCTTCACAAAAATTGAAAGGGAAATCCAAAATCAAGAAGTAAGCAATCGACTAAATCAAGGGAGAGGTGTAAGCTCAAATTTGCTTCCTAATAGATAAACAAGTTTAATCTGCAGTGCGCGACACTTTTGACAGTCATCAATACTTTCTTGCTTTATTCTGCCAAAGATCAATTGTTTTGTTTCTTGTTTATCATATGGTAGCTCAATTTTGGTGATAGTTGAATATTGCTTGGCCTATGGGTAAGTATGCAGACCTTTACAAGAAATGGTGATGGCAGGGTATTGATAGCTTTCAATATTTTGTTTTTCTCTAATTTCTTGACTATGGACACCAAAACTCTCCAAGAATTGGATATACAACTGCTACGCTATGTTTAAAGGGTCTTTGTTCAAATATAGGCATAGATTCTCTTCATGTACTGAGTTGTAGCCATTACATGTGGACAAGAGCCTTTCAAGCTGAGTTATTCAAACTTGGAGGAAGGTGTACATCAGCTTGGCCTAGTTGATTGCTAACTTATGTTTGGAATTACATTAAGAAAACTAATTAACATGATTACATACTATTTGGGTGTGGTCCTAAGGACAGAGGCCCAGATAGTGATTCCTAGATCTAAGTTTAAATAAAAACCTTATGATAATAACTTCAAAGTTTAAAAGCTACAAAGTTACCTATTAGAATTATAACTAACAATCTTCTCCAATCAAATCTAAGAATTGGTAAAAAGAACCATTAGGAGCCAACGTACCTGAACTTGAAAGCTTTTCTTAACTGTTACTTCTACCTTCTCTAATTCAAACAAACAGTATATGGATATATTGAGCCATGTATTTCGTTGTTGCAACAGCTGTGTTACTGGAAACCACTTTTTCTTTATATACTTGTATTCATTCTTAAAAAAAAATTTAAAATAAAACAAAATAAAAAGGATTTTTAAACTCTGATAGGTTTCATAGTTTTCCTTTTACCATTGCATTCTCCCTCTTTCTCAAGCCTCTCATGCAAACTTTCCTTCCATAAACCATTACATTGCACCCCCTTTCTCAAACACTGTTACTGTAAACTAAGGAATCCGTGAGGAGCTAAATTCCTGAACACAAAACACACATATATATATACATACATCGTGTTTACAGTTTTAAGTCAGTTGTGTTACTGTAAATTCCCTTTTTCTTTATTTCCATGTGTACACAGTTAAAAATAAGATAAAATAAAACAGAGGATTATTAAACTCTGATAGGATCAAATTTTCCTTGCATAAACAACAATTACATTCTCCCTCTTCTGAAACACGGGTAGAAAAATTTTCCAGGGAGAAAGGGAGTGGAGGTGTGGGTGAAAAGCTATAGATTATATCCCCTTGTGAGCACATCATATTTCCAAAGGATGTGTGCTCAATCCGTTTTTTTTTTGTTTTTTTTTTTACAACAATCAGATACATTCATCATCCCCAAATTACAACTAGTGATTTCTTATAACATGAAGAAATGTGCTCCTTAAAAAGTTGAATGCCAAGAAGACCATTAATCACCAATTTTATAAAATCGACAGCATAGGTTTACATTATATTATTATTAGTTTTTGTTGTAACTCATTTGGAAAACAAAAAACATTGTTCTTTCAAGTCTAAAAGAAGCTTCCAAGGTTATCTTCATACATTTGGAAAGAAATCTTTTTCCTTGTAGTTTCTTCATTGAGGAGCTCTTTGATGATGATCTATAGGGCATTAATTGCCATGAGGATCAATCGTGTTCTCTTCATTTTCTCCTTCATGCTCAAGCAATCTAAGTTGAAATTACAGAAAAGTAATACTTCCTGCCAGTGTAAGAAATTTCCTGCCTAAATCAAACCATGATGACTTAGATGAAGAAGAATCTTAGGGAATTATAATTACTGTTGAAGCTATGCATGTGAATAGGCATTTAAGATACATAGATTCATATGTGAGGTTCCTGTTTGAAATATAATTAAGAGCCTCATTCTCAACTGGCAACATACAGCAGGTGAAGCTAAAAACAAGAATATCTAATCAAATTAAACAAGAATAAACTCAAAACACCTAAAAATGTGCAAAGCACAAAATACGCTAGCTAAATTAGATTGCCTTCAATAATAGTCATCAAAGATGAGGGTTTATAGAACATCCAACCAAAAAGGTGGAATTAAATTATCTACAGGTTGTGGTGTAATGGTAATGGAGACACTTCTAAACCCTCCTCTACTGTAACAAGCTGACTCATATCTTCAAGGGGGATATTACAAGGCCTAGTTATTAGACAAGGTGTAGCAATGTTCCAACAATCTTAAGAACGTGATACAAACATGCCCCTCACGGTGTTAAAGGTAAGCCATGTGACCTCACCCAAAGATTTACAGCAGGAAGGAACAAAATACATATTCTTGAAAATGGAAATTATGATTTTTCCTCCACATCAATCCTCACTACATGATCCCCGCACTGATTGTGAATAGTCTCGAGGCTAGAAAGGAGGAGCATATTTAAGCTCATGGCCAATGGAAATTCAAATAATTAATGAAGGCAGCATAGGATTACTCCAAATGTATCAGATTTACAAGTTATACCTAGAGATGAATACAAAACAAACTGAGCATACCCATAGGATGGAGTTTTATTTAGAGAGAAAGGCCACCAGACTCCTCGTCTTCATCAAGAGTTGTAGTGTAGATAAAGTACAGACTCCAGATAAGAGTGAAAACCCCTACTAAAATCCATCCCAAAGTAGGGTTGCTCAATCCCAAACTAAGTCCTGTTCCTTCAGTGCTCAATCTCTCGTCTACCAGTGCGAGTGCAGGGCTTGAAACAAGAACACTCATAGCTGCAGCACTCAGGCCAATGTTCCCATTGCTCAAAAGGGTTTTCTTCTCCTCCTTAACCGCCTTGCTAGCAGAGCAGGTAATTTTAGGCGTTTTTAAGGCCGGCAGACCTGTTAACATAAATATGTGCACCAACCATAGAAAATGGATTGAACCCAATAATTCTTAGATAGGAATAAGAAAACCCAACGGGCAAAAGTTTGCAATATGGTAAAATATAAACTCACCCACAACAACAGACGGAGAACAGAACTTGACTGTTGAGCCACTGAGAGGTTTCTGAAGCAGTGCTGCGGATACAGAGGTTGCGCTCAAAGCAGAAGCCATTCTGATAATTGGAGGATTCCTAAACCGAAAAGCCTAATCCAAATACCCAGAATTCAGAGCATTTATGACAAAGCTTACCCGAAAATGATTCTTCTATTGGAGGATGGAGCTTGATATCTCTTTCTGTCCAATGGAAGGCACACACTTGGCATTAAAGCAATCCGGTAACATATTGAAGGGATAATGCTGTTAAAAGGATGGTTTTGTAGTTAGTTTATCATTTGGCGTGGAGGTAACGAGTTTTTTGGGGTTTCTCACTCCTCAAGGATAATTTGAAGATTTAGAACAATTTGTCATATACTGAATAGTAAATTTTGAAGTTAATGCATAGATGTTTACTTTGTAAGTTAGTAAAAGTAGTGTAAGAGTATTTAAAAATATTATCAAATGATATAACATACAATCAAAGTAAAATACAATGAGATAAATAAAATATCAGAAAAATAATATTAAAAAATCATATTAACTATAAAGTCAAATTGAACAAATCAAGAAACATACAGAAACAAACAACCACCTAAAGAAAGTGAAGCAAGAGTAAACAAGTGCCACGTAGTGGCTAAGTACTTGCCTTTAATTATAGTAGAAACTATAATAGTATATTAATTTTTTAATTACTATGTTTTATATAGTAATAGTAGAAATAATAAATTTTTATAAATTTTTAAGTTATACTAGAAATAATAGTATATTAATTTTTTAATTATTATGTTTTTTTTTAATTAAAAATCGATTGATCAAAAAAGGTAAGTACAAAAAGGAGTGGAGAGGCGGAGCCCCAACCCACCAAGTTCGGATCAAAACCAATTACATAAGCAGCAAGTTACAATAGAAGTAATAAATTGTAACATGAACAGGACTTAATAATTAAACCGATTGTACATGATTATTGGGGCAATGCATACGTATTGGATCAATTATGTAAATGTTTTGATTGTTAGAGTGAACTGTAGTGGGGCAATATAGAATGTGTTAAAGACGACAATTTTAAAATGACCTTTTTTTAACCCTTGCACGCATGATAGGTCCCACAATGTTCGTCTTTACCACCCAAATGTGAGAAGAATAGCTATAAGTAGTTAAATCACATACAAAGACAACAACATAAAAATTATCCAAATTTAATGTATCTTTTAAGAACTTATGATGCACAAAGTTAGTTATAATAACTACTAGTACTCTTCCCCTAATATAATGTTAAATAATAATATAACTAAGATTCAAATCTTTATTGAGTTGTTATTGAAGATAAAATTCTCGTCTATAACCTCATTGATTCATTACTCAACACACAAACATTTACCAAAATTAAAAAATAAAAAGACATCTCAAACAAAAAAAAATACATCAAATAGAAGATATTAACAAAAAGAATGGTTGACCATTGTGAACAAATAGAATACATTTTACATAACTATCTCATTTGCTATTTTATTCTATTGACAATGTGCACTACCTCTCTATTTGTATCATTTTGTATTATCTCATTTTTATTAAAAAAAAACTGTCTCATTTTATGGAAAAGATATCATTTTAAACACACCTTAATCAACCTTGAGAGCCTATCCTTACCTCTTTTTTTCACAGTCTACAACAGATTAAGCTAGAATATAAATCGTCCATTAAGGAGTTTCCTACATATTCCATTGTACCATGACCGCTATTTATAATTTATTTGTATGCTCCATATTAGGTACTTTTAAAACTCTTAATTTATTGGTTTATCTTCTCTATCTAAAGTGCAATGAGTTTGTTTTCATTCACTAGTACATAATATTGAGAGAGAAGTAATTTGAAAAAAAATATTGGGTGAATATATAAATGAAAAAATATTGTGGTATATATAATTTTCTAAAGATGAAAATTAATAGCATGTCTCATTGAATTGCAACAATATTATATTTCAATGCTATTTTAAGAAAACTTCCTTCTAGCTCAAATAATGGTCAAATAGAGTAGGTATTGTGGCACCTAAATATGTTCATGCCCAACCACACTCCACTCTATCTTGCTTACTTGAATGATTGTTTCTAGGTTTAGAGAGAAACTTGCATGAAATGTGTAAAGAAGTCATTTTAAAAAGAAAAAGCTTTTTTTTTTCTCAAACGAGAGAAAAAAAGATGTTACTTTCTCATTTGAGAATTACAATAGATATTGTGAACACACCATACATAAATCATGCAAAGACATCATAATGTCCCCAACAAATTTAAATAAATAAATAAAATTAATTGGTTAAGTGGCCCCAAATTTAAATAATATCACAAGGACTACTTTAATTAATTAATTCAATTATAAAATAATAAATAATAAAATAATAAACTATGTTGGCCAATTGTAACCTTCTGGTGACTTCTTGGAGTCCTTTATAAGGGGGTGGTTGACATCATAGGGGATCATCATGGGGTTATCTTTTCTTGTACATGTTTTATTCTAGTTGGGATTGAGTTTTTGTGTGTTATTTTAGAGGTGCAAGATCCTCCCTAGTCTAGTGATCGTAGTTTCAGTGATTAGCAACCACCCTAGTTTTCTCTTTTGATCAATTTTGTGAGGTCTCTATTGGAAACAAGATTATTTTTCTGAGACTTCATTTGTATAATCAGAAATATATCTTAGATCTTGAAGTAGAATATTCTATTGGCAACTATTCATTTCATTCTTGCATCTATAATATTGTTTTCTTTGGCAAGTTTATCTATGTGGTGATGTTATTATATTGATTCCTTGTTTATCATCTGAAGCATCAATTAATGAAGGTACACATATAATATATCGATTATCAACTCATTTCCTTGCAGTAGTATAACCATATTACAATCACCATTTGAGCTATACAAGTAGGGGCAATATGAAGGAGATCAGTCTAGACGACAATAACACATGTCACGATTGTATTTCTTAGCTTGGAATGAATACTCCATTAGGGGGTCAAAGCACTCACATATTTTCCAAACACGCCAACAGTAATTCTAGAATTTGAGGAAGATTTATTCATGTAATCATCATACAGGTGAGTGCAAAGATTGTATGGGTGTGAGGAGTGACTGTGTGAAGAGGTTGTCATATAGGAGTGAAGTATAGCAAGCATACAAGAGAAAAGGGAGTTTCATATGGATTCATCTTGTCATATAGAGAGGAAATGAAATTTTCCATGTGGGGAATTTTATTTTTATTATTTGTTCAACGGTAGTGTTAAGGAGGCGCAATTCAATGAGAGTGTTTTTGGTCATACAAGGTGAGAGAGTGTACTATACAAGAATATGAAACCAAGTGTCATACGAAAGATTTGAGTTTCCATATGGGTGTATGAGGAATGGAAAATACAGGAATGATAGTTGTACTACTTATTGTTAGGATTAACAAGGCAGAAATAACAGTTACATGCAAATATAACCTATATCAGAAAAATATTAAACCACACAGAAAATAACACAAGATACAAAGATTTAATGTGGTTCACCCAATCCCTGCGCTACATCCACCAACAACGAGTCCAATATTATTATTGTCCAGTGATTGCAACCTGATTACAATCTATAATCCCTTAAAGCTCAATACCATCGCAAGAAGCTACTAAAACATCCATCATGAAATCCCTAACCCTAAGCCATATTATACAATATTTTGCCACTTTAGGGTTAGAATGAGTTACAACATGTCGGCCCCAAAAACAAATTCCTCCAGGGGCAATGAGTGGTAGGCATTCTTGATAGTAAATCCTTACTCAATTTCATCATTGTGTAACTCATCACTAGAAGGGGTTTGCATATAGTGAAGTATGAGGGATTTGAAGTCAAGGCGGTAGGAGTAAATTTACTACCATTTACTTATTTGGTCCTGTAGCTAAGCATTACCATGGGAAACTACACAGTGATAGATGATTTCTTTGTGGTATTTTTGGATGATACAAATGTCATATTGGGCATTCAATGGATGGAGACTCTTGACCAGCATGTACACAAAGTTTCAAGAAGATGGAGTTCTCATTTAAGGTAGATGACAAGAAGGTGGTGTTGAGAGGAATGCCCATGATGATGAGCTTCAAGTCATGTTGGGAAATCATATTTTGGTCTTTGTAGACATTCCATCGGGTATACCCCCACATAGAGGTTTTGACCACATGATTGAGTTGGAGGAGGGAACCAAGCAATTCATAACTAGTCCTTATCAGCATCCCAAGAAGTTCAAGGAAGAGATAGAGAAGATAACCTAGGAAATCCATGGAAAAGGTTGGATCATACCTAGATCAATTCCCTTTGCATCATCAGTAGCTTTGGTGAAGAAGGATGGAACTCTTAGGATGTACGTTGTTTACTGAGAATTTAACAAGAAGAAAACCAAGAACAAATACCCCATCCTGAGGATCGATGGGTTGTTGGATGAGATACACAAAGTAGTCTAGTTATCCAAGATTGATCTTTATTCTAGGTATGACTAGATCTGCATGAGGGTGCAATATGTATAGAAGACAACATTCCATTACCATTATAAATACTGTGATTTCTTGGTCATGCCATTTGGATTTACCAATGCTCTAGCCACTTTCCAATAATGCATGAACCACATCTTCAATGAGCAGTTGTGTAAGATTTTGTTGGTGTACTTTGATGACATACTTGTCTACATCAAGACATGGGAGGAATAGTTGAGGCATTTGGATGATCTATTAGGGATCATGGAGTTGTAGTAATTTTTTGGCACCACAATAGAATAGGAAATTAGCACCTAAAATAGAATTGGATTTTAGTGCATTTTTGTGTCTAAAATGAGTGTTTATGCCGATGCAAAGCTTGACGCCCAACTGCATGTTTCTTTTGGTGTTGCATAGTGTGCTACATTTTGAACCGCATTTTGTGATGGACATAATGTCACAATTTTATAGCGCCCCTTTTGGCACCAGAAAAGGAAGTAATAAATAGCATCCCTGGGCATTGGGTATGACAACATGTATTGTGTTAGGTAGAACATTGGGAATAGTGTTGAGAATTGCACCCTATTTAACTTCTTTTTTGTCTTCCTGATTGACACCAAATTTTGCTTCCATCATGAAATCATTTGTTTCTTCTAGTTTGGCTTCTTATGTCGCTTCTAATTTTTCTTCCTTTTTTGCTTCTAGTTTTTCTTCTTGCGTTTCTTCCAATTTTGCTTCCATTATAACATCCTCTATTTCTTCCAATGTGGCTTCTAATTTTTCTTCTTATGTGGCTTCTAGTTTTTCTTCTAGGTTTTCTTTTGGTTTTTCTTCCAAGTTTGCCTCTGGTTTTTCTTCCAATTTTGCTTATGGTTTTGCTTCCTTATTTTCTTCAATTTTTTCTTTTGTTTTTGCTTCTTGTGTTGCTTCTAGTTTTGTTTCCATTATAACATCATTTGTTTCTTCCAATGTGGCTTCCAATTTTGCTTCTTGTTTTTCTTCCATTTTTGCTTCTGTGTTTTCTTCTAGTTTTTCTTCCAGGTTTGCTTTTGATTTTGCTTCCAATTTTTCTTTTGGTTTTTCTTCTAGGTTTGCTTCCAATTTTTCTCCAATTTCGCTTATCTTTTCTTCCAATTTGGCTTCTAGTTTTTCTTCTTGTGTTGCTTCTAGGTTTTCTTCTGATTTTGCTTCCACTTTTACTTTCTCTTTTTCTTCTAATATAGCATCGTGTATTGCATCTATCTTTACTTCTATTTTTGCATCTTTTATTTCTTCTAATATGGCTTCTATTATTGCATCTTTCATTACTTTTAAAATTTATTCTATTATTACTCATTTGTTTGCTACTTGAATTGCTTGTATTTTTGCTTCCTACATAATGTCAAGTTTTGCTTCCAAGATTGCTTCTAGTTTGTCTTCCATTGTTTCTTCCTTTTTTACTTCTAAAAATGCTTCTTATTTTGCTTCTATTTCGTATTACTTTAATATATTTTAATTTAATTTAATTAGTAAAATATATCATGCCTCTTAAATAACTTATATGGTTATAGAGTAAGTCATTTTGCATTTGAGATATTTTATAGGATAATATTTATAAATAATTTTTAGGGATATGGAGATCCATACAAATTAACATCATTTTTTTTGCTTGGTAAAATATGTTTATTTTTATATTTATATAATAATAAAAAATATTTACATTCTTTCAATCATGAAACTTCTATAGAAACACTCCTTGTATCAACACCAATATGATGCACATCAAAATTACAGAGCTCCAACTGCATTCAGTCCACCCCTACCCAGATACATACTACTTGAATACATACAAACCCAACACCCCTAATATTGACACCATAGAGCTACACTACAAAAATATAGAGATTCAAATGTATTCCAATCATCTCTACCCTGATACATTCTACCTCATTACATACAAAGCCACAAAATTTTCACATTATCCTTGTGTGCCAATCAAATTTACAACAATTTGTATACAAAAAATTCAAAACCTAGAGTATGCGGAAGAAACCAAAAAATTCAAAAAATCACATGGGTATTGAACCACCTCAACCTCAACGCCCATGCCCACGATCATGACCTTGGACCACTACAAGTCTATGCCTACACACATGACCTCACATAGAGCCATTGGCGCTACTACCATGCAAATGATGCCTCTACTGCATCTCCATCCAAACCCCCTCCACACAAAACCTAAATAGATCTTGATTCAAATTGTCTTGGGAAAAATAGTAGCAATGATAATCT
Source organism: Chamaecyparis obtusa (assembly GCA_027943335.1). NCBI lineage: Eukaryota > Viridiplantae > Streptophyta > Pinopsida > Cupressales > Cupressaceae > Chamaecyparis > Chamaecyparis obtusa. Next base: position 241,101 of record BSBK01002859.1, read on the forward strand.
CCCTATCATGTACATAATCCACAATATGATCCCGGTACTTTTGGGCATCTTCCTTCCTCTCACAAATATTGTCAAGCACCCATTGTAGAATAAAAGGACTCAAATGGTGTTGAACACCCAGGAATCCAAATCAATCACTATAATCAACCGCGAAACCACAACCCAAAATGACACTTACCACAATTTCTTCCAATCTAACATACCATTTTGGGTGCATGCATCTCTATATAATCTTAATCACCCAAACTCATGGGTTGAAATGAAAAACCCCAAACACAGAAAAAAAATGAAATGTGAGTGTTTGTGCAAAAGAAAAACTACAATGCCAAAAACTAAAACCCTAACAAAGCCCTGACAAAAATCAAGAAGAATGGGTTGGTCATTGTGAACACATGCTTCAACCTCTTCTTAGAAACATGCCCCCAAAATGTCATTTGTTGCTCTAGGGATCTGAAAGATAAATTATTCCATTTGTACAAATGCAATTTTCTTCACCTCCACACTATGATAATAGATGCAAATTTCAATGGAAAAAAATTCCCAACATACACTTGGAAAAAGGAATGGCAGTCACCACTCTGAAATAAGAATGAATGTCTCTCAAAAATTCCAACAACATTCAATACAAATGTAGTGAAATGTGTGTGCGAGGTTATACATCCACCACTTTGATATGCCAAATTGAAGCTCCATTAATAGTTCTGACATCATCAACCACCATCATGTAACCTCACCATATTTTGACCAAATTGGAACCAAATCATTCAACAAAATTAATCGCTATTTTGGGTAGAGAATTTCCAAAATGTTACCTTCTCTATAAATATGTGGTACTTCAAACATTTTGAATAAACTAAGTTTGCAACTGATCACCTTGATGACTTTATCTCGCTTCCAAATTTTCAATGGGTCATTTAAGTCACCAACCTCCACTTTACTCAAATTGCTACCTTAATCAACTTTCACCACTTCATCCTTGCTGAGGGGTCATTTTAGTCACTGACTTGGAGAGAAAAATTTTCATTGCATTTTCCTCCTCCCTATGTATATGAGATATTTTAAAATTACAAAAATTCATCAACTTTTTCCTGATAATGGAATTGAACTAACAAGATAATTATATAACATGATCATCATCTATAATTTAAAAAAGTGAGTTAAATATCTATAATTTAACTGAATTTGACAACATCCATCTTGAATAGTAAATTACAATGATTATACGTAATAAATATCCATGCAATAAGATCATCATCATATATAACTAAAATAAGTGAAATTCCAATATGCTAGTAGATCAAAAACATGTCAAAATGATACATGTCCAACATTCGACATTGTTGGAAAGTTGGATGTGTTTTCATTGATGTCAACATGTCTATCATTTGATTTCAATGTGCTCATCATAAAGTTTGGATGTCTATTCATACATATTACATGTCTATCTTATAGTATGAATGATTATTATGTAGTTTCACCAGTAATAGGGAATGTTCAGACAAGTTGTGTAGCATGATTACTAAAATGAGGAGTTGCGCACCTCATGGGTAGATGTAGATGTTTTCTACATTATTTATTGCAAAGTTTCATGTGCTGACATGATGTTTTGGTTGGGTTATGACATCATAGATAAAGACTAGTTATTTTAATGTTGGACAATATGACAAAGTCACAAAGTATGAGTTCACGCAAAAACATATGACAAGATCTTCGATCGTGCAATAGGGAATTTGTAAAGGATATATCAATGTGTCTATTATTCAAAGGGTTTTGAATTCTAATAATCTGCAAGGTAGTTACAAGTATTTTATTAGAGAACAAAAATGTTCTTGAAGTATGGAAATAATTACTAGTAGATTCATAAAGGATGATGAATTTGATTTCTTGTTTGAGCTTAAATGATGCCTTAGGATGATCTAGGATTATTTACCTAATGAGATGGTAGTTTACATTGATCAAGGTAGTTTACCTAATCAAATCAGGATAGAAATTGAGGATCAACACAAGATATATTTTTCTACACCATGGGGTACATTTTTCTATCAAGTAATACCTTTCGGTCTTAAGAATGCAGGAGCTGCCTATCAGAGAGTTATGATAACGATCTTTCATTATCTCCTCCATGTCATTATGGAATATTATGTAGATGATTTTCTTGGAAAATCCAAAAATGAGAATCACATATAGCCATCCTTGCCACAATATTTCAAAAAGATTGGAGAAGTACAAGGTATGATTAAATCCTAAGAAATGTGTCTTTGATGTTCAGTCAGGTAAATTTTTGGGGTACATCATGTCCCGAAAAGGGATTCAGGTAGATCCTAAGAAGGTGAAATCCATCTTAGATATGCCACCCCCATAGACATTGAAGCAACTTCACAGTTTGTAAGGCCCACTTTAGTCAATTTGTAGATTCATCTCTCAGTTGGCAGATAAGGTGCATCCTTTTTCACATCTCCTGTGTAAACATAATAAGTTCTTATGGGATTGTCTCTATCAAAAGGCATTTGAGCAGTTGAAATAATATCTAGCTAACCCACTAGTGTTGGTCACACCTATTCCCAGTCGACCTATAATTCTTTACATATCTACTACATCAGTTACACTTGGTGCCCTTCTTGCACAACTAGATGATAACAGAAAAGAGCATGCTATTTATTACCTTAGTAGAACACTTATTGGTTATAAATTGAACTATAGTGTTATTGATAAAGCATGTTTGGTTGTGGTCTTTTACACGCAGAAAATATCACATAAAATGCTTAACAACAAGACACAACTTATTGCTAAGGTTGATCCTCTTAAGTACCTCTTGTCAAAAGCTGCTCTCATTGGACGCACAGAAAAATGGGTTATGATCTTGAGTGAGTTTTAAATTGTTTATGTAGATCACAAATCTGTCAAAGGAAAAGTAATTGTAGATCAGTTAGTAGAAGCTCCTATTCAAGGTGATCATCCTATTGTTACAAATTTCCCAGAAGAATCAATCATGACTGTCACCTCAAACATATAATGGAAACTTTATTTTGATGGATCTTATACACAAAAAGGCTCAGGAGAAGGAATTTTGTTTGTGACACCACACAGAGATATCATTCCTAAGTCTTATAAGCTTATATTTCCTTGCACAAACAACATTGCAGAATATGAGGCTCTAGTAGCTAGACTTTGTCAAGCTATCCGCTAGAAGATCTCTAACTTGCTTGTATTCAGTGATTCTCAGTTGGTTGTCAAACAAGTTAATGATGAGTTTCAAACAAAGGATGACATGATCCTTCCTTATCACTGCATGGTTGAGGATCTAAAGGCACACTTCACAGAAATAAATTTTCAACATATCCCAAGATCTAATAACAAAGTAGTTGATGCAATGGCTACCATTGCCTCTTTGATAGATATGCTATAAAATAGTCAAAGGTGCGAGTTTCTTGTTGATAATCTTATGGTCCCTTCCTATGACCAGCCGGAGTCTGAGATGGTATGTGAAATCATTGGTCCTGATTCCCCTTGGTACCAAGACATTTATTCCTACCTTTGTAATGAGATCATCCCACTTACCCTTTCCACTAATCAACGCAAAACCTTCATCCGTCAAACTTCCCGTTACACTATCCTGGATGACACCCTTTTCTGGAAACACTTTGATGGAACTCTTCTTAGATGTCTAAATTCAGAGGAAGCACAAACGGACTTAGAAGAAGCACATCAAGGAATCTCTGGGGCTCATTCTAGTGGACTCACTTTAGCTAAAAATTTGTTGTGTACTGGATACTATTGGCCAACTATGGAACAAGATGCATACCACTTTGTAAAAAAATGTGTTCCTTGTTAACAACATGATGATTTGATACATGCTCCTGCTCAAGAGATCCTTCCCACCATCACACCCTATCCCTTTTCACAATGGAGTTTTAACCTTGTAGGATAAATATACCCCAATTCTTCCAATAGCCACAAATATATCCTTTCTGCTACTGAATACTTCACTAAATGGATTGAAGCCATACCCCTCACTTATACTACAGGCAAGAAGATTTCCAAGTTCATCTTAAACTACATCATCTATCGCTATGGAATCCCACAAGATATTCATACTAATAATGGCACCCCTTTCAAAAATTAGGATGTCACTGAGCTTTGCAAAAAATTTGGCATAACCCAACATTGTTCCAGCAAGTATTTCCCACAAGGTAATGGTCAAGCAGAGGCTACTAACAAAACTATTCTGAACATCCTCAAAAAAATAGTCGAGGATGCTAGCCGTGATTGGAACCTTCAACTAAATCCTTCTCTTTGGGCCTACCGTACCTCCATCCATACCCCGATCGACGCCACCCTATTTTCCCTTATTTTTGGTTCTGAGGTTATACTTTCGACAAAAATTGAGCTCCCTTCCCTCAAAATCTCCTTAAAGAATATGATAACTAATGGAGAGTATCAAGATGCCCGCTTACAAGAATTGCAACTCTTGGATGAACGACACCTTAATGCCATGAACCACCTTTGCATGTATCAAAATCTCCTTTGCTTGCAATTCAATAAGAAGATCAAGCCCCATGAATTTGAAGTTGGTGATCTAGTCCTACAACATAACATGAGAAATCTCAAGAATCGTGAGAAAAAAGGAAAATTTGAGCCAAACTGGTTGGGGCCTTTTGTGGTTACAACTAAATTTGGCTCAAGAGAATATCAGATAGCTACACTAGAGGGAGATCTACTCCGTGATCCTCTAAATATTATGCATCTAAAGAGGTTATATACATGAGAATCAATAGTATCTGTGTCCAACAATTTATGATCTTGAAGAAATCGTAAAAATTATTAAAAGTCCTGAAAAAATGATCATCCTAGTGAAAACTTGAAAACATGTGCCTTGATCATCCTAGTGAAAAACTGAAAGCATTTTAATCATTCTAGTGCAATCTAGCATTGTAGCATTTCAATTTCTTAGCATAGTTTTTTTGCATCTTCATTCTTAGTTTAGATTTCAATTCTTGCATCATAGATTAACTTTGATTTCATAGCATAGTTTGAATCTTGCATTCTCATTCATAGTTAGTTTGCATTTCATTTCTTATTAAAAAAATCAAAATATATTTCATCATTTTTCTTGTGCACTATCTTCTTCATAGATCTTGCACTTGCATATCATTGTGAGATTTGGGGCAAGTTTCTCATACTTGTCTCCAAAACCCTCATCTTGCATTTCATAGTTTTGTATTTAGATTGCATTTCATTTGTGTTGGGAGAGCATACCCACAATAATCTTGAAGAGAAAATCAAACAAGGTTATTGGACGCCCTTGTTTTAGCTCATTGAGGTTGTAGTGAAAATTACTTATTTTGTTGCATTTAAAATTACTAACATCTAATGTGATTGTTTGGTGTTTTTTATTTGTAGTAAATAGGTCCATATTTTCCTTGCATACATACTGGAAGTTCATAAGGAACTTTAGTTCAATCTATGAATGGATGACTGAAACCATGAGAGGTGATAGGAAGGAGTTCAAGTGGACACATTGAGCACAAAGGATCTTTGAACTATTCAAAAGGAAGGTGATAGAACAACCGATTTTATCTTTATCCAATTTTAGTAAGGTATTCCAAGTGGACTGTGATGCTAGTGGAAATGCAATTGGAGCGGGCTTGACTCAAGAAGAGAGACCTGCTGCTTATTCTAGTGAGAAGCTTAATGATGCTAAGAAAAGGTATCCAGTTGATGATCATGAGTTTTATGCTATAATTCAAGCTTTGAAGAAATGAAGGCATGATTTGTTACCTAGGGAGTTTGTCCTATATACTGATCATCAAGCATTGAAGTATTTGAGAAGCTAGGGTAAGTTGAATCAAAGACATCTGAGATAGGTTGAAATTATGCAAAGCTATAAAATTTTGTTGAAACATAAGAGTGGTGTGGAAAATAAATTTTCTGATTCCTTGAGTAGGATAAGGAATTTGTTGACTAAAATGAAGATTGCAGTATTAGGATTTGATAATTGAAGAAATTGTATGAGGATGATGCAAATTTTAGTGAACCATGGAACTCTTGTAAAGATCCTATTGTTGCTAACATGAGTAAGTGGCTAGATTATTTCATTTAGGATGGGATGATATTCAAGGGTAGTCAGTTGTGTACAACTAGAAGTTCCATGAGGGTCAATTTGATTTAGGAGAAACATAGTGGTAATTTAGCAAGACATTTTGGCATTGATAAGATAGTAGCCTCGGTAGGTGAGAATTAATTTTGGCCACAAATTGAAAAGGATGTGAGGAGTTATGTTCATATTTGTAAGGTATGCCAAGTTTCCAATGGAAGTAGTTAGAATGCGGGGTCGTATATGCCTTTGACAATACCTGTTAGACCTTGGGAGGAGATTAGTATGGATTTTGTGTTAGGTTTACCTAGAACACAAAGAGGTTATGATTCTATCTTGGTGGTTGTGGATAGATTTTCCAAGATGGTACATTTAATTCCTTGTAAGAAGACAACTGATGCAGTGCATGTGGCTAGGTTATTTTTCAAGGATATTGTGAGATTACATGGGTTACCTAAGAGCATTGTTTTAGATAGGGATAGTAAGTTTGTAGGGTATTTTTTGAGAACAATCTGGAAGAAGATGAAGATTGATTTAAAGTTCAGTTCTACTTTTCTTCCACAAACAGATTGACAAATAGATGTAGTAAACAAGATTTTGGGAAATCTGTTGAGATGTTTAGATGGAGATAAGCCTGGAAATTGGGATTTAGTTTTACCTCAGGAAGAGTTTTCTTATAGCAACTCCATGAATAGGAGTACAGGGAAGACACCATTTGAACTAGTGGTTACTGGAATTAATACTAAAGGGGTAGAAGAATTGAGGGATATTAGTCCTGATGTTAGGAGACATGCTAAAGGAGAAGATTTTGTTGAGGCTATGAAATCCCTACATGAGGAGGTGAGACATCACTTAGAGGAAATGAATCAAGGATATAAGAGAAGAGATAATATGAAGAGGAGACATAAGTAATTTCAAGTGGGAGATGAAGTTATGGTGTACTTGTAGAAGGATAGATTTCCTATTGGTACTTATAATAAGTTGAAGATGAAGAAATTTGGTCCTTGTAAGATCTTGAGGAGGTTTGATTCAAGGAATGCATATGAAGTGGAGTTACCTAATGACATGGATATATCACTGATATTCAATGTTGCAAAATTATATGAATACCATGAATTAGAAGGTGGTAGTTTTGAGGAGTTGGATGTTGTATATGAGTATCCTAAGAAGCAAAAGGATCAGATAGAATGGATTTTGGATAGTAGAGTTAGTAGGAGTACAAGAGGCACATAGTATATGGAATATCTTATCAAGTGGAAGGATAGACCAATTGAAGATACATCATGGATTACTCAGGCTCAGGTAGATCACTTTGGTTTTCTATTAGCCTAAGAAAAGTGTGGGATTCAATTTTCAAGTACTCCGGGTGTCTGATGCAGGAGCATCTTGGGATATACGCAATCTTGCATCAACCAAAAATATGTTCAATTTTATGTTGATAAGTCATGTGTCTATTTGCAGTCAATTTGTACTTGTTATTTTGAGTTGCAATTTCTTTTGTGTGTTTGTGGCTTCATTCCAAGCCTTATCCTATGATCACACCTTATTTGGAGTCATCACACTGGAGTTCTTGAAGATTCTTTCCTGACTGTACTATTCTTCATTTTTTTTGGTCAGATAGGGTGTTCACCGATCAAATTTCCAATCTACCAGTTGGATTCCTGGTTGTGATTGTGCCAACAGGTTATTATGCTTGAGGTCAACTTATTGTTGTGATCACATCTATTAGTTTATTCATTGGTGGTTGTTCCTAGGGTTTTGGGAGCCGACCTAATTATTATATTATGTTTTCTCTATTTTTGGAAAATGTGATCTATTCTGGATCGAACGATGATTTTAATGGCTATATAAGCTTATGGAGTTGTTGCTAAGAGATAATTTATTCTTCATAAGATTATTTGGTTGTAGTTTGGCTAGGGTTAGAAGGTATTTTATGATCTTAATCATGCATGTATATTTGGCATGTAAGGCTGCATGTTGCAGATCAATTGTAATTGATTTATGATAATAATTGAAGGTTGGTCATTCATTTCTTAGCTATCTTGGCCATTGTTTCCATTGTGTTGTGTTGGCTGCAAGGTTGGACTGATCTTTGTAGGTCTCTTCATCCTTGACTACACCATTGATAATCCCATCTACGGAAAAAAACAATTTGAAATCTAATTCAGGCTTAATTGACTTAGTGGTGGGGGAACCTACCACTTTAGATTTCTTTCCTTGAGCCTAGAGTTCCTTCTTCTCTTCTTCTAATTCAGTTCCTTCTTCTTCTTCTTCATGTTCTTCTTTATATTCCTTATATTTTTCTTTCTTTCTCTTTCCTGTCACCTTCTCTGTGTTTTTAATCTCTTTGGCTAGTAAATTTTGACACTTAATAGTCTTTTTGCATTCTTTTATAGGTGAAAAGGATTTCTCCTTCTTCACATTTGTAGCACTTCTTGTTTTCCTACCAGCCGGGGCACTACCAGTTGCAATAACAGTCTCAACATCTTCATCTTCTATTGTACCTAAAATGCTATCTTTCTCAACAACATGTTTGGCTCTAGCTTTCTCAAAATTTTCCTTTGTAAGCCTTTCTGAATCATAAAATGTTCTACTTCCTTTCTCACTTTCTTGTCAATGACCAATCTCAACAATTCATTGTGTACTTCTAGTGACTTCTCTTGAAATGTCCCAAATCTTGGAGTCTTGGGATCTACTGGTTGATCTAACAAGTTTTTTGTATATATTGTCCAAATATCTTCTTCTACCTCATAGCCCATAGGCATCACCCATGAGGTCCTTGGATCATCTTCTTCCATCCTACAAGTGTTAGTATCAACCATAAAAAAATGGTATCCTTGTACTTATCAACAATTTCAGAAGGTATCCTCTCTTTTTCATTCATCTTCTTATGAAATTCCTTGAAATAACCTCAAATATTGCTAGTAAAATCATGTCCTAACATTCATATCATGTTATTAAGCTAAATAAAGGTTGGAGTACCTACTATCCATGCAATATTATTAATACCGAGAAACATATTTTGGAAATAGAAGAATAAGCACATAATCATTTGACCATACTTGCATTTTTGTTTCTTATCCTTCTTAATCTTCTCAAGACTCATCATTAGCTACTCTCTCTCATTGCCTCAACTAGATCATAGTCAACATTCTCCTTGATCATCTTATATGTTGTATGAATAGAACTATTGGGTATGTTATTCAACCAACCGGAATGGTAGACCTTGTAACAAATAACCATTGGTTCATATTTCACCTCTTCATTTTTTATGTCATTCACAATCATCGCATGACCATCCCACTTAGATTTAATCAAATTGATTACTTCTTCTTTGGGTATAGTGAAAAGAATAGGTACTTCACTAGTTGAACCAAAATCTAGTTACAGATGATTAAAACACCATGTACTCAATCAATACTTCACAATATACTCAAAAAGAATTTAATGCATCTTAAAATGTTGATAGATCTTACCGCACACCTATAGAGGGGGTCTAAAGATGGATTCAACAATAATTTATCCCCCTAAGCCACATGAAGGCTTAGTTAGATAAATAATTCTCCACATTCGGTGGATATGTGGATTCCTCTTATGACTTGCTATCTTCCTTCTTCTTCTAAGTCTTATTCATGTCTCTCCTTGTCTCTTCTACATTCACAATCTTCTTTCATTTCCAATTTCTTGACTAGTTTACTGATTGGTTCCCTAACCTACAGTTCCGTGCTAGATGTCCAATCTTGTGACAATGAAAACATACCATACTAATTGATCTCCATGGTCTAGTATTACCTCTTGCAGTCCTCATTTTGCAATTCACAACTATGTGTCCATAATTACCATAGATTGAGCATGTGACATCAAATTTCCTCTCCCTTTGGTAAGGTCTTCCCCTATTCATAGGTATCCATTGATTATTCACTCTTGACCTACAATCATCAGCTTTGTGACCATATTTTTTGTAATTATAATAGTGACCATCAAAGATAATAGATCTACTACAGGATCTAGATCTAAAATCATGAGCAGTTTGATCATACTTATTGTAGTTATAGCAATATATATCACAAGTATTAGTCCTATTTGTAGATCTACTTCTACATGCATTTTCAATATGATCCACTTTATGAAAATTGAAATATACAAGCTTGTAAGATTTCTTACCATAATTCCTTGGAGTTACCTTTGGTGAAGTCTTTTCTTCTTGCTTGATCTCCTTAGTTCCAAAAGATTCACCAACTTCAAAAATAGATTAACTGTTATACCCTAGGCCTGTGGTCTCTTTGCTTCTTCTTTGATTTCTGAGTTGCTCATCAAGTTTTGTAGTGCTCTAATTGAATGTTTTCAACAGATCATTTGCATTGTTCTGTTCTCCTTTCAATTTATCATTCTCATTTCTCAGTTTGTCATTCTCTCTTCCCAAATCCTCATTTCTCATTATCATATTTTTGAGATCTCCTCTTAGATCTTCCAATTCCTCTTTAGTCTCATGAATATATGCATGCAATGTACCTATATCTTGTTCAAATTTGAAGATTTCATGTTCCTTATCCTTTGAGGCTTGGTCCTTATCTTTTATAGCATCTTAAATAGTCTTCCTTTCTTCCATCTCTTCACACATCCTAATTGATTGGGCTTTAATCTTTCTCTTAAGATTTTTCTTATATTTGTTTAAATGTTCAATTTCCTTACCCATGGATTCTAGGGCTTCTTTAGATTCCTTAGATCCAATCTATTAAAATAATTAATCAATGTAGTCTTGAATCTCATTCAACTATTCAACAAGCTATTGTCGCTTGGACAAAGATTTCTTCAACTAATCTTTCAGTTCTTTGATAACTCTTTCAACTTCATCAAGTTATATCTTGTATCTCAAACCCTCCATATTTTCCTTAAGGATCTTTCCCAAGTTGTTAGTCTTCTTTAAGGGAACAAGGCTCTGATACCAATTGTTAGTATTATAAGGAACTGTGAGGGGGGTGAATTAGTGCAACCACAAATTTGAAACTTTTAATAACAATCTTCTGCAATAACCAACATGCACAAGATAATGTAACATAGAAGCATAACAAGTAAACCATTCACACATATTGAACATAAGACACAATTTTTTTCTCATGGAAACCCTTGTTAGAGGGAGAAAACCACGTGTGGGGATGATACACAAAAATTTCACTAGTGCACCATGAAATATGTCCCACTAGGAGAAATTACAAAAAAAATTATGAGGTTATTCCCAGCTAAGAGTACTTATAGTCTAGGTAAGAACTACAACAATCCTATTAAAGAATACATTGTCAAGGGATTTAAAAATTTAGCTAAAGAGTCACTTGGTTAGATTATTTTGATCTTCAAACCTGTTAGGATCCTTCTCACCCTATTAGGAGTGACGTTGTTAAAGGATTTAGCTTTCCAATCTGTTAGAATCAACAAGTAAAGAATGATCTAATATTTGCACTCAATTGCGAGAAAGATCCTATTATCTTCTCAATTATGTTGCTTTGAACACTTTATTACCTATATACTATCTTCAAAAATCTTTATCATTCTCCACATATCATTGCAACATCATCAAAGCCCTTCTTAACAATTTTCATAACCATTTATATACTTGTTCTAGGTCGATGCTAGAACCCTAAAATATTTTACAAGTCGGCCCTCAAATCCAATTTAACATATGAGAAAGTGCACCAAAATAAAAAATAAACATCCTTGATGTTGACTTAAAACATTTAATATTGACAACATGTTCTCCCAACACATATATTCGACTGCAACACAGATCTAACCAACTCTATCCACCAGTTCACTATTCTTACTGCTAGCCCTACTTCAATCCTTAATAACTCACTCAATTCTTCAAACTAACTAATGTGATCATATATATATAGTCAAATATGCCTCTGTAGATATTTTTTGTATGATCTCACACCTTAACTTGATCTCTATCTCCAAATACGGTTGCCTTTTCCTTGCATATTGTCTTCTTACCAATTGACTGAACACTTAGTTGCACCTCCAGTTTGATCCTTCTACACCATCGGTAAATCTAATCACTTGACATCAAAAAAACATATTTACATCAATGACAAAACCATAATTCACTTATGTGACCAAAACACATATTACCTTCATCAAATTCCAACACTTATGTCTTTATCCAAGGCTTGTGGACACTCACTAGTATGTAGAAAATGAATCTTTTGTTGCATCCAATCAATGACAAGAGTTGAAACTACTTACTCATCCTGTAATACTATAATAGCTTCTTGTCCAATTTTTTCTTTGCTACTTACACCATCAACAAGATATTCACACAACCATTTTATCCTAATTGTCTTGGTAACCTTTATCTCTACATCATACTCCATTACTTTAGTTACCTAGCCAACCCTTTTATCACTTAATTCATTACTTAAAATAAACTCCTTTGTGCTTGGATGAGAAAACATTAGAACAATCTTGTTATTAGACAACATGTGCTTAAATTTATTCAAACTCCTTATAACAACAAGCACATGTTTAACTATAAAGGAATACCTAAGCTCATAGTCTTTAAGCCCATGATTGAAGAATTCCATAGGGTGTTATTCTAGACCTTCAACATTGCATTGTACAAACGTAGGTGAGATAGAATCAATGTCTCCATACGCATACAAAATAAAATCCCTAGAAAAATCAAGATTTATAAGTGTGGGTGTTGTTGTAAGTGCCTCTTTAATCAACTCAAAGATCCTCTTCCAATCTTTAGTCTAGCTAAAAGGTACATTTTTCCTCAACATAGCAGTTAGTGGAATTAATAAATCATCTATGTTAGGAATAAATCTCCTAACAAAGTCTATCCTACTAATAAAACTTTGCAAACCTTTCTTATGTGTTGGAAAGGGAAGGGATAACATTATTTTTATTATTTTAGGTTCAATGGTGATACCCTATTTTGATACAACATAACCAAGAAATCAACCTTCATGAATAGAAAATACACACTTTTAGGGATTAAAGGATATCCCAAATTCTCAATGCCTTTCAAGAATCTTCCTTAGATGCTTTAAGTGATCTTTTTATTCCTTGGAAAAAATAGTAATTTCATCTAGGTATACTAAGATAATTTTATGTGTTAAATTATGAAAATTCATGTCTATGTCTTTTTGAAAGGTTTCCCCAGCATTGTAAAAATTGAAGGGAATCTTTTTGTACGTCCTGGCACCCCATTTGGTGGTAAAATTTGTCCTAAACTAGTCTTCCTCCCTCACTAATATCTGATTGTAATCAGAATAATTTTCTAGGAAGGAAAACCTCTCTGATCCTGAAACTACCTAAAGGATTTACTCTATAGAAGGAAACAGATGACAATCTTTCAATGAGGCTCTATTCTAATCTTAGAAAATCTACGTATAGCCTTATCTCTCCATTCTTTTTCCTAACTAGTACAAGGTTAGAGACCCATGAGGCATGTTTAATAGGAAATATAATACTACTCTCTATTAGTTTGTTCAATTCTTGCATAAGTGGCTCCAACTTTGGATTTAAAGGCCTCATTTTTGCCTTACTAGTTTGGCATTAGGTTCAAGTTAAATGGTATGTTGAGAAATTTGGGGATTAAACCCTTTCAAATCACTATAATCCCATGCAAACACATCAATAAATTATTGAAAAAGATGAATAAATGCATGTTCTTTTTTTGTACATACCTTACCCAATTTAAGTAATTTTCCCTTGAATACCTCAACCTCCTCATAGTGCTTCTGTTGAACTTGTATGTTGGCCCTAGACCTTCTAGTTCCATCATTAGTATTGAAAATAGATTCAAGGGTGACCAAACCCTTTAGAATTTTCTTATTTTCGAGATGAATGATTTGGTCATCATAGTAATGTTGAAGCTTCTCCTGGTTAGTATGCAAAAATTTATCTTCTTCCCCTATAAAATTGACTATCTTCTAATCACTCTCGAGCACTTTCCAAAGTATGTTATTATCAAGTACAGTGGGTCTAACAATAACCTTAACATGATGATTGGTCTTATCACTACTAATCTATTTTAGAATGTTGAATTCAACACCAATGGTAGCTAATGTGTCAACATTCTTATTCTGATTTCTAGGTATGGATATCAAATTAAATGCATCAAAACCTTCTAGAAGATCCCATACCCTATTCTTATAATATTTAAGCAAATCACTCTTGGTAACATTAAGGTTTCTCACCTGATTAACTACCAGTTTTCTAGCCTCATATACCTTCCAATAGCTAATACCCATTCTTCTTGCCCATTCCATTCTATGAATGAGAGCTTCAACATCATTATAGAATAATTAAAACAAAACCTAAAAGCTAAGTAATATGTTTCACCGCTTGGAGAAACTAGTGTGAAACCACCACCAACCCCAACCTTGTTCCTTATACCATAAAAAAATAAATCCCATAACTCATTATCCTACTACCCAAATTGTTGTTATACACTTTTTCCCAGGTTAGGCATGAATAAATCAACCTCTTGCATTAAATACATACCTAGACTAGCATGTCTTGGATGCTAAAATGGACCTTCTACTTTATTTTGAGTGGCCCACTCATCAAGAAGTATATTTGGTATATCCTTAGTTTGAGTATTACCTTCTTGAATAGAAGGATGCTCCTTTTGTTCATTTTCCAACAAGTTGGCATTAATAAGGCTTAGGGAGTATGGTTCAATATGATCCTTGGATATGGGCTCTAATTTTATGATAAATTTTGTACCATACTTGGTACTAAACAACATATGCGACCAATCTAAAGATAAGTAACCCCCGATATTGACAATAAAATCCCTTAACAAACTTATTGCAAAATATGGAGGCAACTCTATGACATAGATATCCTATGGAATAAAGAAGTTTGGACAAGCCTGAAGGTTTAGACTTTGGTTCTTAATGATCTTTATTGTATTAACAATAATTCCATCTAGCTATACAACTCCCTTTTCAAGTGGCTCATACTTAATACCCAACTTGTCTACAATTTGTTTGGGCATTACCCAACTACTTGCACCTGAATCAACCACGTAGTTGTAGACTAGGTGGCCTCCTATGATCAAAGATGCATAAAAAGGAAGGGGTTTAATCATTGAAACTTTCTATTCTTTTTCATTTATAGTAGCATTAGTCAACACAACCTTAGGTTTTTCCTTACTAGGCTCACTAAAAAGACTTAAATATGATAAGGATGATTGCAAAAGGTCCTTTTTGTTGGCATTAAGCAGTATTGCCACTAGTGACAACACTTATTTGCATTCTGGATGGAAACTGAGCAGACAGTGCAAACCGAGCAGATAGTGCAAACCGAGCAGACAGTGCAAACCGAGCAGACAGTGGAAACCGAGCAAGTTAGTACAAACCGATCAAGACAATGTAAACCGAGTAACATCTTGTCTACCGAGTCACCAATGCTTACCGAGTTCAATACCTACCGAGTGATCAGTATGAACCGTGCCTTCACTTCTACCGAGTGCATGACGATGCCGAGTAATGCAGTGGATGCCGAGTATCAGAAAGTCACCGAGTCAGTTTGAAGGAACCGAGTAACCATATTTGGGCCGACTTAGTAGCACTTATGTTTATTTGTCAAGCCGACTGTGTAATTGTAATTATAATTGTAATTGTAATTAATTGTTTGAGACTTGTATATAAACAATATTGTAAAAAGATAAATAATAATGAAGTAGAATATATGTGAAAGAAAAAGAACGGCAGAGATAAGCAAATTGCAGAAGGCTTCAGAAGTATAAGGTTCAGCAAAGACAAATTCATCACAGAAGGTGATCAGTACATCAGCGAATCTCATTCAGCAATCCAGTTGCAAAGCAGAGATCTACTGTTTCATTCTAACAGGTGAATCAGTACTAAATCCTTTAACCGGGTAGACTTAACAGTCTTTGTATAAATCTCTTTACCGAGTGCATACTTCACTGTATGTTTGTAAATCCTTTAATAGGGTGGATTTAGCAATCCTTATTGCTCCTAACAGGGCAGATCATCAGAAGTGATCAAATTGTAAGCCTTAACTGGCCAACTTTATTCTGCAGTATTAAAGCTTTGTGGGTTTCATCCCCACCCTAGTTTTACTTTCTTTTGGAAGGTTTCTGGGTAACCAAATCTATGTGTCATTATTGTGAATGCTTTTAAGTTTCATGCCTTCTGTATGCAAAGGTTAAAAAGTAAAATACATGTTAAAATTAGAAGAGAATTTGGAGTTACTGATTCACCCCTCCCCTCTCAGTAACTTGGTTAATTCCTGAATATTTCCAACAATTGGTATCAGAGCTGCATTGGTTCTCAAGACAAAGCTTAACTAGCTTGAGCAAAGATCCTGGACAATGGAGGTATTCAAACTGAACAAGGTGATTGAAAATGAAAAGCTAGATCTGGAAATGGCCATAGCTAAACTCAAAGAAGCAAAAGAACATCTTTCCCAATCCCTAAGAAGAAGGAAGGAACTTGCAAATCAGATGAATGATCAGAATTACATTGAAGAAAAGATTGAAGATCTTCTTCCCTCAAATAACTCAGATGAAGCAAACAATGCTATCAAAGAACTCCTAGAAAAGAATGGGTCTCTGCAGGAAGAAGTGAGAAAATTGAAAAGAGAACAAGAACTACACTCTACAAGATTCTGTGAGATCTTGGAACAGAGAAACAAGTTGAAAGATGAATTAGATGGAAGAAACATTGAAGTCCAAAACAAAACCCTTCAGCTAGAAAATCTAATTAATCAGATCTCTCATACAAATGAAGAAATTATAAATCTAAGTTCAGAAGTAGAAAACACAAGAGAAGAACTAAGATCTGAAAAGGAAATCAATCTAAGATTGATGGATGACCTAAACGCTGAAAAACAAATCAATGAAGGAATGCTGAAAAGTCAAGAAGACTTGAATCAGCTGTATGAACGAAATCTTCATAGGCAAAAAGGAAAAGCAGGACTTGGATACAAAGAAGAAGGCGAATCCTCTAAGCAAGGTACTAAAAGAAATCAAAAACCTACTTGTAATCATTGTGGTAAAATAGGACATACTTCAAATAAATGTTGGAACAATGAAAAAGCAGAATTCAATGGAAAATGTTATAGCTGCAATCAACCTGGTCATAAAGCAAATGAATGCAGGGAAAAACCTAGATTCAGAGGTAATTGTCACAAGTGCAACAAACAAGGTCACAAGGCATCCGAGT
Source organism: Chamaecyparis obtusa (assembly GCA_027943335.1). Taxonomy (NCBI): domain Eukaryota; kingdom Viridiplantae; phylum Streptophyta; class Pinopsida; order Cupressales; family Cupressaceae; genus Chamaecyparis; species Chamaecyparis obtusa. The sequence continues at coordinate 258,399 of BSBK01002859.1, forward strand.
GCAGATCCAAGACATTTAATCCAGCAGAACAAATTGTGAAAGCAATGTTTGGATGGGACTACAACACCTGGTGTAGATGTCATTACTGTGGAGAATATGGACACATTGGCATGAATTGCATAAAACATCATCTAAGGAAAAGAGACACTACCGTAAGATGTTTCAAATGCACTAAACTTGGTCACATAGCCAGAAACTGCATGAATGCTAATAAAATTGAAGAAGGAAAGAAGAATGAAGCAACTAAGGTCAGGAAATAGGTAAGACAAAAATGGATTCCTAAAGCTACTGAGCAATCCAGTCCAAGTAATGGAATGGATGGCTCTATCAACTCAAACTAAATTTCCAAGGAAGCACTGGAACTGTACTCTCTTAGATCAATCTCAAGCAGTTCCAGAACCGAAATTAAAAGAAAAGTCTAAATCAGCATGCAAGATGCAGTGAGATCACAGGGAGGACGGTATAGTCTTCACCGAGCAAGGTCGGTATAGTCTTCACCGAGCAAGGTCGGTATAGTCTTCACTGAGCAAGGTCGGTACCTGTCTTTACCGAGCAAGGTCGGAGCATTATGAATTTTTGAATTCACCGAGTTGCGAAGTCTTTTCCGAGCAATTAATTCTTGGTGGGTGACAGTCTGTCAGAATTCCAACCCTAATTTGAAATGAGCATTAATGACAGTATTGTAAACAAAAAGCAAGTAATCGAACTCATTCTTCACAGCGAATCTTTAGCACTTTGAGAGCAGAAAACTTCAAGGGCAACCCGGCGATTTAATACTCTTGCGAAAGGAATTTTTTGTGAGCTACCATGGCATCATCCAGCACCTCAGCGAAGAAAGGATCAGATATGTTAGTCCAAGGGGAGTGGAAAGCACCAGATTTTAAGATCGTGCCCGCTATTGCAGCAACCCTAGATCCGAACGGAGCTCAATCTCAGATTCCTCCTAAGGTATTGCTTATCAACGATATCCGTAATCATTTTAACTGTTCTATTCAAGAAATGGGAAACCTAGAACTAGACATTGTGCGTGAGGAACTATGTGTGGATGGTACTTTGAAGCCCGAGCACAAACATCTGGAAGATAAGGGTTTAGTCCACATTGCACATCTTCCTCGAAACTTTCGAGATAAATGGGTTAGGTACATTCTCAGCCGAGTACACGATGGCAAGATTTGGCTTGAGCAACCTATTGAGATCACAAGGAAAATGATTCATCAAGTTACCGGTCTTCCCATGTTGAACAAAGCTAAAACTACCAAAACCCTAGGTCGGACGGAACTAGAGAAGAAAACCCTAGCCGAGTGGGATGGTAGAGGCATGAAGGTTAGCAGCATTACTGACGCCGAACTGAAGTTTGGTACACATATCATTGCCCACAAGATTTACAGTTCTAGTCGACAGAACAGTGTCTCATGTGAAGCTGTTGACCTAGCATACAAAGTGGTCAAAAACAACTTGACATTTGACCTAGCAGACTTATTGTTGAAACAGTTCAACAAGAACATGGAAAGCATCAAAACTTCCAAAAACAATCCATGTAAGTTTGGATCCTTGATAGTCTGTTTATTATTCTATGTTCAGAAATTCTTCCCTTCAAAAGGAAAAGTTGTATGGAGAAAAGATGTGCCAGTACTTTATGAAATTAATGAATACATCGCAGAAATGGGTGAAAACTTTGAAAGCATCATGGATAATTATTTTGATTCTTTCAAAGAGAAAATGAATGACAGATTCCGGATTCCACAGAAGTTGGTGGAAGATTACAAAGATGACATCTGTTTTATGGTAGATTGTGATAATGTGTATATTCAAGCAGTTAAACCAAGAACTGTGTATGTAAAACCTCTTCCTTATGAGGTAAATATTGATGAAACCAAGAACATTATTGAAGCACTTCTAAATCAGCCTGTCAATCCCAAAGCCCCATATTTTGGAACATATGATGAAGCTAAGGTGAGAATTGAACTAAGCATAAAGCTTCCACAGGCGGTAAACAAAGGAAAGAAAAGGATAGCTAAAATGCAAATGATAACCAAGGAGAAAGAAGAAATAGGTGAAAAAGAAGAGGAAAAGGATGAGAAAACAGAGGAACCAGAACCTGCAAAGAAGAAAGGAAAAGTTTTTATCACTAAGGCATCTGTGCCTCCCACTGCTGTGTTTACAAGGAGAAATACAAGAGGCAAGGCAGAAAAGGCAGATAAAGACATAGTATTCAAAAGGCCTCCTCTAACCCTTCAAGAAAAGCTCAAACTCTTCAGAGATGGATCAGGATCTGGAGTAAGTAACATAAAATCCTTGAAATATGAAACCAGATCGGAAGCAGAGCAGAAGGAAATAGAAGATGCTGTTGTTGAGAAGATGGGACAGTGGAAATACTCTCCTGAAGAAATTACCCCACAGATTCCAGCAGTTCTATTGAATCCAATAAGAATGAGATGGAGCAATGCAAGGCAAACTGTGATAGACATATATGATCAAAACCTGAGACAGTTGATGCCGAGCCTGAACAATGATGAAGTAAAGAAGGCACTAAAAGAAAATGAAAACAAGATGACATTGAAGTTCAATACTTGTTTGATTTTGATCAACAATATTGAATCGGTTGTGAAGGCTGCAAAAGCCACATGGAAGAACATATACCACCTTCACCAACCGAGCATTGAAACTGTAATAATAAAGGATATTGAAGATGACAGCGATGAACAAGAAGAAGATACCGAGGTAGATGATACTGTAAGGATAGCAGTAGAAGTCATTGCATCCCTTCCTACCTCTCCAGTGAAAATCTCTACATCCAGCCCAGAGACACCTTCAAGCATGGTTGTGACAACTTCTACATTTGTCCAATCATCCCTAGCAACATCAGAGGCAGCTACCATTTCTTCTACCGAGCTGCAGTCTCCTGTACCAGTAAGTTTTCCAGCTTTTGAATCATCAAGTGTAAATATTTTAAGTTCTCCAGTAGAAAGTATACCAGTGTCAATAGCCAGCCCTACTTTATCTACTGTCACTACTACAAGAGCATTAAGTACAGATAAGCCTAAGGCTCTACCGAGTATAAAATTTTTGGGTAAAAATATAGTTGAGGATATAGACCTAGACGAAGAGATAGAGATTCCTACACTAGATTTTGCAAATCTCTCAGCAGACCAGATGCAGAATATAGGTGAGATCCTCCAAAGGAAAGCAAAACAAAAGAAGCTTAAGGAGGAGAGAGACAAGGAGTATCAAATCATCAAAGATGCTAAGGACATTTTGTCTGATGCATTAGGCATTAAAGTAGACTCCTCCCAGCATGTTTTGTTACAATTGGCAGAAGCAGTTGAGAAATACAATGAGGACTCATCCGGGACAGAAAAGTTAGTTGAAAGAGCCAAGAAGAGATTCAACAATAAAGTGCTTGAGCACATTGCTCAGCACATAGCTATCAACCAAGTGGAATTGTCTTCAGTTTTGTCTAACACAGAGTCTATTTATTCGAATGCTACCTCTCTTTTGGCCAGACTATGCAATTTTTCTGAGTTCACAAAGGATGTCAAAGATAAAATGAATAAAATGGATGAGGATATGAAGATTAGCATACAGAAGCTGCAACTTGAACCAAGTTCAAGCTCTGCTCATCACATGAAAATTTCACATCTATCCAATATGCAGTCTGATCTATTGAAAGAAGACTCAAGGATCCGGTCCACACTGCTAGACATCCAACACATGATCCTTCCCATCATGAATACAATGTATAAGCACATTGAACATTCCAGAACATTGATTCATGACAATCAGTTCTCCATAGCAGATCACATGATTGAACTATCTGCAGAAATCGAAATTGCTATACACACATGTAAGATTCTGCAAGAAAGTTGGGACAGAACCCTGGCACTAATAATGAAGGTACATTCTGATTTCTTATCAAATTTTGGATTCTCTCTGTAAATAACTTGTATATGCACCTTTGGCATTATCGTCAAAAAGGGGGAGATATGTATAGAAGGAGAGATATGTATACTGTATAGATTTGTATAAGAAACAGTTAGCACATTGAAAGGGGGAGACAATGTATAAAGCCCTATAACAAAGACAAATTTTGAAAAATCAAAATAAAACTCAGTATGATTCGTGTATATAAATTTTGGCCAATAAGTGTTTTTGTCACTAATGCCAAAGGGGGAGATTGTTGGCATTAAGCAGTATTGCCACTAGTGACAACACTTATTTGCATTCTGGATGGAAACCGAGCAGACAGTGCAAACCGAGCAGACAGTGCAAACCGAGCAGACAGTGCAAACCGAGCAGACAGTGCAAACCGAGCAGACAGTGCAAACCGAGTAGACAGTGCAAACCGAGCAGACAGTGGAAACCGAGCAAGTTAGTACAAACCGATCAGGACAATGTAAACCGAGTAACATCTTGTCTACCGAGTCACCAATGCTTACCGAGTTCAATACCTACCGAGTGATCAGTATGAACCGTGCCTTCACTTCTACCGAGTGCATGACGATGCCGAGTAATGCAGTGGACGCCGAGTATCAGAAAGTCACCGAGTCAGTTTGAAGGAACCGAGTAACCATATTTGGGCCGACTTAGTAGCACTTATGTTTATTTGTCAAGCCGACTGTGTAATTGTAATTAATTGTTTGAGACTTGTATATAAACAATATTGTAAAAAGATAAATAATAATGAAGTAGAATATATGTGAAAGAAAAAGAACGGCAGAGATAAGCGAATTGCAGAAGGCTTCAGAAGTATAAGGTTCAGCAAAGACAAATTCATCACAGAAGGTGATCAGTACATCAGCGAATCTCATTCAGCAATCCAGTTGCAAAGCAAAGATCTACTGTTTCATTCTAACAGGTGAATCAGTACTAAATCCTTTAACCGGGTAGACTTAACAGTCTTTGTATAAATCTCTTTACCGAGTGCATACTTCACTGTATGTTTGTAAATCCTTTAACAGGGTGGATTTAGCAATCCTTATTGCTCCTAACAGGGCAGATCATCAGAAGTGATCAAATTGTAAGCCTTAACCGGCCAACTTTATTCTGCAGTATTAAAGCTTTGTGGGTTTCATCCCCACCCCAGTTTTACTTTCTTTTGGAAGGTTTCTGGGTAACCAAATCTATGTGTCATTATTGTGAATGCTTTTAAGTTTCATGCTTTCTGTATGCAAAGGTTAAAAAGTAAAATACATGTTAAAATTAGAAGAGAATTTGGAGTTACTGATTCACCCCTCCCCTCTCAGTAACTTGGTTAATTCCTGAATATTTCCAACACTTTTGATTGGGAATTCTCAAAGAATCCCACATAGACATAGATACACTTTCCTTTTTCATATGATCAAGAATATTAAAATCATCTTCCACATTCACAAAAGATTGTTGCATCAGAAATTTAGGTTGCTCCTAGTTTTCCAATGAATTTTCTCTTTGTAGTATGTGAACATTAGGAGCATTCAGCTTATTACAATCACTATTTGAAGGTCCAACATTGTTAGAAGGACTAGGATCACGTTTATTTACTCCTACATCTTGCTTTGCTGGTATAGAACCATTTGAAAACTTCTTCCCACCATCTATTGATCTTTTTTTGCTTCTCGTGTTGTTTACAATAAAAAGAATAGACTGGTTTACACCACAAAAGTCTTCATCCTACCAATTTAAAATCACATCCTCTACTAGTTGACCTTCCTATTAATGTAAAGAGGCTTCATTAGAAGTATCTACTTGCAAATTTGGAATATTCTGAACCATCAAGGCCTGATTTATGACCCTATTTGTGCAAGTGATGTGATTATGGGGCCGATTGCATGGAAAGAACCATTCATAGTCATGTGCTAGGTTATTTTGTATAGGAACAAGATCCTTTGAGGGGTTGGCAACATTTGCGTTATAAGGAACAAGCTCCTCTACCTTTTTCCATCCTTTACAAAATGAAGAAAACATTCATAAAACCTATAACTGCTCCAAAACTCTTATAATGTGGCTCTGATTTAATCCACCATATGTTCTCTTGATTACATACTCAATGAGGTTCTGGCATTTGTTGTCTCTTCCATTACATGTTGTTAACTACTTAACTCCTACTTTGAATATAGTCTTGATGTCCCTATGATTTAAGAAATTGTATCTTTTTCTAAACACCATAGTTATATTATGTCACTACAACATTTGGGGTCGAATTTCGACGCCACTATAATTTGTGTATGTTTTTTTTGTTTTTTTTTGCAAGTGCCCCCGACGGTGTCATAGTAGCGATGCTATTGTTGTAATTGTGATGCCCATTTGGTTATAAACAAAAAAAAAGAAAAAGGAAGTGTCATTTGTAATATGTGAATTTGAAGAGCTGCCACGAAGACGACACTGCATTTCTACGTGGTGTGAAGAGAGCATCTGAGTTTGGCATGCACGAGTGAAGAGGCCGACACCATTTGGGAAGAGAGAACTGACACTTGAGGTAGGCATTTGAGCTTCCTCTTCTGATTAACTCAATTTTAGTGGCATTGTTTATTTGATAGCATTGTTAATAGTGGCATTGTTTACATCTTAATTAGAATTTTGAATACTCGATGACCCGCGAGCTTTGAGAGCTAGGGCATCATTGCTATTACCTTCAAGGCATTGTGTGAAGTGTTTGATCTCTCTTTATTTGTTTTGATGTTGATATTCACTATGTGGTACTCCCTATTTGTGATCATTTCATGAGGAAATGTCTTGATAGCTCGCGGGTTGCAAGCTAGGGCATCATACATTATTTATGAGCTCACTATTTAATACTTGCATTGTTTACATCTTATCATTTGGAATGCCTGATGACCCATGAGATTTGAGATCTAGGACATCACTTCTATTACCTTCAAGGCATTGTGTGAAGTGTTTGATCTCTCTTTATTTGTTTTTTTGTTGATATTCACTATGTGGTACTCCCCGCTTATGATCATTTCACGAGGAAATGTCTTGATGGCTCACGGGCTGTAAGCTAGAGCATCATACATTGTTCATGAGATCACTATTTAATACTGGCATTATTTACATCTTTTCATTTGGAATGCTTGATGACCTGCAAGCTTTGAGAGCTAGGGCATTGTTTCTATTACCTTCAACGCATTGTGTGAAGTGTTTGATCTCTCTTTATTTGTTTTGTTGTTGATATTCACTATGTGGTACTCCCCACTTATGATCATTTCATGAGGAAATGTCTTGATGGCTCACAGGCTGCAAGCTAGGGCATCATACATTGTTCATGAGCTCATTGTTTAATACTAGCATTGTTTACATCTTTTCATTTGGAATGCTTGATGACCTGCGAGCTTTGAGAGCTAGGGCATCATTTCTATTACCTTCAAGGCATTGTGTGAAGTGTTTGATCTCTCTTTATTTTTTTTGCTATTGATATTCACTATGTGGTACTCCCCGTTTATGATCATTTCATGAGGAAATGTCTTGATGGTTTGCGGGCTGCAAGCTAGGGCATCATACATTGTTCATGAACTCACTGTTTAATACTAGCATTGTTCATGAGATCACTATTTAATATCTGGCATCATGCAAACTATTGGAAACTAAATTGAAATAATTTTTGTATTGTCATTGATGTCAAACTTTAATTGGTAAGACTGTTGCTACTTAGGAAAGTACTATATTTATTTGAGTGTTGCTAAGGGGCTAAGCATGGTTGGTAACAATATCACCTAAGGAAAGGTTGAGTTATCTTGATACTACAAAGTGTACTTGACTATGTTGTACTATGATGAGATAATGTATTGTTTATCTTAATAAGACTGAAGACTAAACTGGTAGGCTTAACCGAGAAAAGAATGGAAAAATCATGTTTAAGCCGAGTGATGTTAGTGTTGACTGAGTTAGTATATGCCAAGCAAAATTATAGTGTCAACCGAGCATCAGTAAATTGCCGAGGGAGATAGTGCAAGCCGAGGAGACAGTTTTAGTATTGACCGAGTATTCTACATGAAGACCGAGTGAACAATCACAGTATTGACCGAGCATCAACAATTTTATATTTGAAGAGAATTTAATTTTGGAGCCGACATTGTTGAATTCTTGGATTATGTAAAATGTGTTGACTTTATTTATTGATTGTTTGGAAGCATTAAATGCATTGTAAAACATTTTATTGTAAATCTTTAAGGGATTTGATATGATTCTAGAAAAGGAGCCGAAGAACATAAAGTGGGTAGATTCAATGAATCTGACCTAACCCTAAGATCTACGAATGAGATTGAGCGACAAAAGATGAGTTAACCTAATTGAGGAAAATATAAGGGAACCTGCACATTGTGATATGTATGCACATGGTGAACAAAGAATGCTGGAAGATAAAAATTTTATTGCCTAAATAAGCAGAAAAGGTTGAAGGAGAAGTGTGGTGATTGCTTGAAGAAAAGTTCCGAGCAGATCAGAGATGGAAATGGAAAAGTTTCAAAGTCAGTAAACCAGCATTAGTGTATGGAATCAGATCTGATATTTGCAAAGTGAGTTGTATATTTTTCAGATAATACTGCTGCTACTTTCTAACCATTGTAATAGTTAAAAATCCTTTTAATAGAGGTTGAACTAACAGTCATATGTTAAATCCTTTGAACAAGGTTGCATTCTAATGGAGTGTATGTAATTCCTATGACTAGGCTCACTTTTAAGAGGGTGATTGAAATCCTTTAACCGGGTCACACCTGATAGTGTGTATTGTAACCTTTGACAAGGTTGGCTTTTTATCGAGCTCACTTCAGAAAAGTGAAAATAATAGTAGCATGTTACAAAGTGGTTTTTCCCAAATTGGGTTTCCACTATAAAACCTAGTGTTTATACTTGTGCGAATATTTAGATTTGAACATTGCTATGTTTTGCAAGTTAAGTTATAGCTAGGTAGTGGACTGCATTGTTAGATGTTTCTATTATTGAATCAGTGATGATCGAGTTTGTTTTGGTTTTGGATCTAATTTAAGGATAAGTTTACGAGATCATTTTATATATAAGGACCTGAGAACAACTGATTCACCCCCCCTCTCTGTTGTTCTAAATCATATTAAAAATTGGTATCAAAGCTCAGTTGCTTATTATTAGTGTTGACAGATATCAAGTTTAAAGGGGCTTGAAGCAAATGATCAGGATGTATAAGGAGGTACCAAAGTTGAACAAATAAAATTTCCCTACATGGAAAAGCTTGATGAAGCTGCATCTAGCCGGTATTGGTGACTCTGCAAAGTACTACATTGAGAATAGTTATGTCTCACCTGTCGCACCTTTGACTGCCGAAGAAATCAGAGCTAAGCAAGAACATAATTAGGCAATGCTGGAAATTGCATCTACCCTAAGCTATCCAAAATTTGAGGACATTAAGGACTGCACAACTGCAAAGGATATGTGGGACACTCTTGCAAGGATCTATGGTGGTGACTTGAATGTGCTGAAAGCAAAGGCCAAGAGTCTTAGAGGTAAGTTTGATGAAATGAGAATGCAAGAAGGTGAACACATTGCACAATATTGTAGTAGAATAAAAGAAGTTGTGAATGCTATTAGAGGAGCTAATGAGACTATTGATGATGAAACTATAATTGGGAAAGTATTAAGAATCCTGCGTCCTATATATGCTATTAAGATCTTAGCTATTCAGGAATCTAGATGTAACTCTACTAATATGCTTACTTTGGAAAGTTTGGTTGGTAAGCTAACTACTTTTGAACTCTCTAATTATGATAATTTCACTGTTGGAAGCATTGGAAATGTTGAATTTGCTTTTAAGTCACAACTAGTTCTGAACAAGCCAAAGAAAGAAAAAGAAAGATGCATCAGTGAAAGTGAAAGTGAAAGTGATAGTGAAATTAATAGTGACTCTTCTGATGAAGACCTAGAAGATCTAGAAGCTCTTATGGCTAGAAGACTGAGAAGGGGAAAAGGAAAGTATAAAGGTAAACTCCCTATTATATGTTTTGCATGTAATAAAGTTGGTCATATAGCTGCTAGATGTCCTGACAGGAAGGATAAAGATGATGAAAGGAAAAGCAAACACAAAGATAGAAAAGATGATAGAAGCTACCGATGGAACAGAGACTACAAGGGAAAAGGTAAGAAATCTTGTTACATTGCTGAAAAAGAGACTGACACTGATAGTGATGATTTTGAAATTGAGGTAGTTTATGTGGCAATGAAAGATGAATCTGATGAGGATGATAACACTGCATTGATATCCTATGTGAACAAGAATGATAAATGGATTATTGACAATGGTTGTTCACATCACATGACTGGTGACAAAAATAAGTTTGAGACCTTACATCATTACAGAGGTAAAATTGTAAAATTTTGTAATGATGCACCATGTCCTATTAGAGGAAAAGGTTTGATTAAACTAATTGATAAGATATCTTGTGAAAATGCATATTGGGTTGAAGGAATTAATTACAATTTGTTAAGTGTTGCTCAGCTTAACAAAATTGGTTACCGAGTGGAATTTCATCACAAGAAAGCTAAAATATTTAATGCTGTTGGAGAACTGATTGGAAGTGGAGATCAGACTAGAGGTAATTTATTCTATCTTGACCTATCTGAAGAAACATGTTTGATTGCACAACTTGATGATATTTGGTTATGGCATAAAAGGCTATGTCATGTTAACTTTGACAATCTGGTAGAGATAAGTAAAAAGAAAAAGGTAAGAGGTCTACCTAGATTGAAGAAACTTGAGAATATGATGTGCAAGGAATGCTAGTTAGGAAAAATGACAAAGTCAAGTTTCAAGAGCAAATCCTTTACTTCTGAAAACATTTTAGATTTGGTTCATACTAACCTTTGTCGACCTATGGGTGTACAAAGTTACTATGGTGCTAGATACTTTATCTGATTTGTTGATGATCATACTAGGATGATGCATGTGATGTTTCTAAAAGAAAAATCTGAACCTTTTCAATATTTTAAGTGGTATTTGGCTAAGGTTGAAAAGGAGACAGGTAGGAACTTGAAATGTCTTAGATCTGACCGAGGTGGAGAATTTACATCAAATTAATTTAATCTATTTTGCAATAATAGAGGAATTGAAAAATAGATGTCTACACCTAGAACACCTCCACAAAATGGTATAGCAGAAATGAGAAACAGATCTATCTTGGATTGTGCAAGGACATGGATGATTGAAAAGAATGTGGCACAAAAATATTGGAAAGAAGCTATAAGCACTGTTGTCTACACTCTTAACCGAGTACAGATCAAGAAAGGTACAAATTTGACACCTTATGAATTATGGCATGGACATGCACCGAGTGTTAAATACTTTAGAATCTTTGGAAGTAAGTGCTATATATTAAAAGACACTAGGAATGGAAATTTTGATGCTAAGAGTGATGAAGGTATATTCCTAGGGTACTCCACAAAAAGTAAAGCTTATAAGTGTTTGAACTCTAACACTAACAAAATTGTGGAAAGTGTGAATGTCAAAATTGATGAGTATGCAGAAAGAAATGAAGCTGACAGTAAAAGAGAACCAAAAGATTATAGATCTTTTGTGTACATTGAAGAGGAAGAAGAGGCAAGTAATAGACTTGCACCTAATGCCGAGTCTCAAGTAAGAAATGCTGAGCGACAGACAGAAGCTATTGAGCATTAGGAAAATACTGCCGAGAGAGAACAAGAACATGCCGAGCTACAAGAAAATGTTGTTGAGTATCAGGAAGAGGTTGCCGAGCATTCTGAAGTTGAATCTAACAATCTTGTTGAGGAACATGATGAAATAGAGGAGAGAACAGCTGAACCTATTTTGGCAAAATATGTGAGAAGACACCATAAGCTTGAACAGATAATTGGAGATAAAGATACTGGAATCTAGACCAGAAGTAAGACTAAGGATCCAACATGTCTACTATGTGAATTTGAACCGAAGACAACTAGAGAAGCATTAGAGAATGAAGACTAGATACAAGCAATGAATGAAAAAATTGACCAGATTGAGAAGAATGATACTTGGACTCTGGTGCTGAGACCTGAAAACAAGAATGTTATAGGAACAAAGTGGGTATTTCAGAATAAGATGAATGAAAATGGTGAAATCACTAGGAACAAAGCTAGGCTGGTATGCAAAGGCTACACACAAGAAGAAGGAATAGATTATGGGGAGACATTTCCCCCTATAGCTAGATTGGAAGGAGTAAGAACTCTGCTTGCATATGCTGCTTATAGAGATTTCAAGGTATATAAAATGGATGTCAAGTCTACATTTTTTAATGGTATACTAGAAGAAGAAGTTTAGATAGAACAACTAGAAGGTTTTATTGATCCAAACAGAAGACACATGGTGTGCAAATTGAACAAAGCATTGTATGGATTGAAGCAAGCACCAAGAGCATGGTATGAGAGGTTGCACAACTACTTGATACAGATTGGATTTTCAAGAACAAATGACACAAGCAATCTGTACATGAAGGATGAAGAAGGTAAAGGTATCTTGTTGGCAAAAAATTTTGTTGATGACATTATTTTTGGTGGACAAGATGCATTATGTAAAAGTTTCTCAAATGAAATGCAAACTAAATTTGAAATGAGTATGTTTGGTGAGATTAAATTCTTTGTTGGTTTACAAGTATATCAGAAGAAGAATGGAATTTTCATTACACAGTCTAAGTATGTTAATGAAATACTAATTTTTTTTGGAATGGAAGATGCTAAACCAGTGGGAACTCCTATGGTTACTGGACAAAAGTTATCTAAGAATGATGATGCTGTAGAAGTGAATCAAACTCTGTACAGATCTATGATTGGAAAATTGCAATATGATGTACACAATAGACTAGATATTGCATAGCTATTGGGATTGTGGCAAGATTCTCTGCCAATCCTAAGGAAATACATATGATGGCCGTGAAAAGAATTATGAGATACTTGAAAGGAACTGCTAACTATGGTCTATATTATAAGAAGGATGACAAATTTGAACTCCGAGTTTATATAGATGCTGATTGGGCAGAAAATGTAGATGACAGAAAGAGTACAAGTGGTGGAGCTTTCTTTCTTGGACAAAGATTAGTTTCCTGGACAAGCAAGAAACAAAATTACATTTCCCAATCTACTGCCGAGGCCAAGTATGTTGCTGCTGTAGTGAACTGTTCAAACTTGGTATGGATAAAACAATTGTTGATAGGCATGAAAGAAGAAATCACTGAACCTGTTGTTATTTTCTGTGACAACACAAGTGCTACCAATATTTCTAAGAATCTAGTAATGCACACTAAGACCAAACACATTGCAATCAAGTATCACTACTTGAGAGAATTAGTACAAGACAAAGAAGTCCGAATGGAATATGTGAATACAAAAGAACAACTAGCAGACATATTCACTAAAGCTTTACCCAGAGAAGCTCATGAGTATTTAAGAAGTCAATTAGGGGTTCTTCCTCTCATTGAGGCTGCCTAGACAAGCTAGGAGCATTGCATAAAATGTGCTACAGTAGAACATTTGACAAATTGATGCAGAAGAGTGTCACACTTTAGGGCTAGCCTAGAGTTGTGAAGATAAGCAAAGACAAGGAATCAGTCATAAGCAAGATGACAGAGGGAGAAACACTAAGCTGCACAGATATTATCTACATCTGATGGATGTAAGTTTTAGTTGCCGCTTTGGCATTTTTGTCAAAGAGGGAGAATGTACTGATATGATAACACATGAGGATATGATAACACATGAAACTGAAATGAAGAATCAGGATAGAGGGAAATCTAAATACTTCTGATGGTCACAGGAGTGAGGCTTACAGGATTCTAAATTAGAATGAAGCTAAGGATATTATAAATAAGTTTTTGATGGACAGATAAGATTTTGGATTGGTTGGTAATCCATGTGTTATTCACATGATATCATATGGTGTTTCCATCAATGCCAAAGAGGGAGATTGTTGGAAACTGAATTGAAACAATTGTTGTATTGTCATTGATGTCAAACCTTAATTGGTAAGACTGTTGCTACTTAGGAAAGTACTATATCTATTTGAGTGTTTCTAAGGGGCTAAGCAAGGTTGGTAACAATAGCACCTAAGGAAAGGTTGAGTTATCTTGATACTACAAAGTGTACTTGACTATGTTGCACTATGATGAGATAATGTATTGTTTATCTTAGTAAGACTGAAGACTAAACTGGTAGGCTTAATCAAGAAAAGAATGGAAAAATCATGTTTAAGCCGAGTGATGTTAGTGTCGACCAAGTTAGTATATGCCGAGAAAAATTATAGTGTCAACCGAGCATCAGTAAATTCCCGAGGGAGATAGTGCAAGCCGAGGAGACAGTTTTAGTATTGACCGAGTGTTCTACATGAAGACTGAGTGAACAATCATAGTATTGACCGAGCATCAGCAATTTTATATTTGAAGAGAATTTAATTTTGGAGCTGACATTGTTGAATTCTTGGATTATGTAAAATGTGTTGACTTTATTTATTGATTGTTTGGAAGCATTAAATGCATTGTAAAATTTTTTATTGTAAATCTTTAAGAGATTTGAGATGATTCTAAAAAAGGAGCCGAAGAACATAAAGCGGGTAGATTCAATGAATCTGACCTAACCCTAAGATCTACAAATGAGATTGAGCGGCAAAAGATGAATTAACCTAATTGAGGAAAATATAAGGGAACCTGAACATTGTGATATGTATGCACATGGTGAACAAAGAATGCTGGAAGAGAAAATTTTTATTGACTAAATAAGTAGAAAAGGCTGAAGGAGAAGTGTGGTGATTTCTTGAAGAAAAGTTCCGAGTAGATCAGAGATGGAAATGACAAAGTTTCAAAGTCAGTAAACTAGCATTAGTGTATGGAATTGGATCTGATATTTGCAAAGTGAGTTGTATATTTTTTAGATAATACTGCTGCTACTTTCTAACCATTGTCACAGTTAAAAATCCTTTTAACAAAGGTTGACCTAATAGTCATATGTTAAATCCTTTGAACAAGGTTGCATTCTAATGGAGTGTATGTAAGTCCTATGACTAGGTTCACTTTTAACAGGGTGATTGAAATCCTTTAACTGGGTCACACCTGACAGTGTGTATTGTAACCTTTGACAGGGTTGGCTTTTTACTGAGCTCACTTCAGAAAAGTGAAAATAATAGTAGCATGTTACAAAGTGGTTTTTCCCAAATTGGGTTTCCACTATAAAATCTGGTGTTTATACTTGTGTGAATGTTTAGATCTGAACATTGCTATGTTTTGCAAGTTAAGTTATAGCTAGGTAGTGGACTGCATTGTTAGATGTTTCTATTATTGAATCAGTGATGACCGAGTTTGTTTTGGTTTTGGATTTGATTTAAGAATAAGTTTACGAGATTGTTTTATACATCAGGACCTGAGAACAACTGATTCACCCCCCCTCTCTGTTGTTCTAAATCATATTAACAGAAAACCTACATTAATACACTTATTGTTTTGAATTTGAGCTCGGGCATCATGCAATGTTATTGTTGCCATTGCATGCTTGCTATTGTTGTGCACCATATATTGTTTTATACACTGTTTATTTCATTGAGACTGTGAGCTTGGCATTTGTAATATATTTTCTGTTATTGGATCAATGCTACCATGTTGTTGAGTCTGTGTATGGCTTGACTATGCACATGCATAATTGTAGATGAGGATTAATAATATGGTGCCAGGCATTGCTTAGATCCTTTGGATCTAACCCCATCTTTTCCTTCCTTGCAGGTTTTGGATCATGCAAGAGCATATTGGATTGAACCCCGGGTCAACACTTCATTACTTCAGACAATGTCTGGTACCTTTATTATTTATGTTCATCCACTTATGTATGTTTGCATTCATTCATATTATTCTGAAAGTTGGCTATTACTGACTATATAGGACCATTCTTGATGTTTTTGGGTCATTTGATGAAAAAATGTAAATAGGGACATCGATAATAAAATAGGGATATCTTCATAGGGATATATTAAGATTAATATTATAAGTAAAAATATTACACAGTGACATTTAGATTAAGTACAATATGAATTCACATGCCTTTAATTATGATACACTTTTGAAATTATCACAGATTGGGCATTTGACAATTCAAGATATAAGTATCAGAATATAAACTGTTGCAAAAGGAAGAAACTCATATGTATCTATCATCATTTAATACAAAATATAAAAGTATCCCACAGACACACAGTTGCTATTATAACAACTATCCTCTAATCCCATGGTGTACTAGTCTCAAGGTAAGAACAATTTACTTAAGCCATCATATAAGTATCATCCTAAAGTTTAAATAGACATTGACTATAGATATACAACACTGAGCCATGATAAATTATAGAGTTTCACTGCAATTTCTATGTCCACTTACAATCATCCTACTACTTACACTACAATTTCTATGTCCACTTACAATAATAAATTACAGAGTTTCACTACAATTTTTATGTCCACTGCCATTAAAATATATCACTTCTCCTGTTATATAGGCATCCTTCTCATTAAGTATTTCCATTAAAATATATCACTCTTGTTATATAATGTATATACATACTTGTTTAAAATGCCATACTTGTTGCTCTTAAATATTATTACCATTTCACTCAAATTTACATGACATTAAAACCAAGCCCAAAATGTATACATACGTGTAAGTATAGGAGAAGCTGGATTCTGCAACTATTGAAAAAAATAAAAACTATACCAATAGCAGCTTACGAGAAACTATACTTGTGCTTACCACACCATACCTCAACATCATAATGCTTATCATTTTCAAGCTTGAGTGAAGCTTCGTACCACGCACCATTCAAAAATTTGTATGCAACGCTGATTTAGGCTAGAGGTAAACTACATGTGTTATGTAAACAACATGGTTGAATGCAATCTCTTTTACACATTTTCAAGAGTTTTTCCACCAATACAAGCGTAAATAACACATTTAACGTAATCTATGAACAGTGCGTGGTATGAAGTCTCGTTGAAGCTTGAAATATATCCACTCCTCATGTTATTGTCAAAATTAAATTCAAATATTTCTCAAAACATTTATTCTTGTAGAATTAAGATATCCTTATCTTAATAATAAAACAATCTTCCATAATAGCTTTTGAATCACATTAACACACACCCATGTTCTGTAGCATAGTTTGTTTTAGAAGTGTATGGCTGATGTCCCTATTTTGAAGTGTTTGATCATTTCTATTACCTTCAAGGCATTGTGTGAAGTGTTTGATCTCTCTTTATTTATTTTGCTGTTGATATTCACTAGGTGGTACTCCCTGTTTATGATCATTTCATGAGGAAATGTCTTGATGGCTCAAGGGCTTCAAGCTAGGGCATCATACATTGTTCATGAGCTTACTGTTTAATAATGGCATTGTTTACATCTTTTCATTTGGAATGCTCGATGACCCGCGATCTTTGAGAGCTAGGGCATCGTTTCTATTACCTTCAAGGCATTGTGTGAAGTGTTTGATCTCTCTTTATTTATTTTGCTGTTGATATTCACTAGGCGGTACTCCCTGTTTATGATCATTTCATGAGGAAATATTTTGATGGCTCGTGGGCTGCAAGCTATGGCATCATACATTATTTATGAGCTCACTGTTTAATACTGGCATCATTTACATCTTTTCATTTGGAATGCTTGATGACCCGCGAGCTTTGAGAGCTAGGGCATTGTTGCTATTACCTTCAAGGCATTGTGTGAAGTGTTTGATCTCTCTTTATTTGTTTTGCTATTGATATTCACTATGTGGTACTCCTTGTTTATGATCATTTCATGAGGAAATGTCTTGATGGCTTGCGAGCTGCAAGCTAGGGCATCATACATTGTTTATGAGCTCACTGTTTAATACTGACATTGTTTACATCTTTTCATTTGGAATGCTTGATGACCCACGAGCTTTGAGAGCTAGGGCATTGTTGCTATTACCTTCAAGGCATTGTGTGAAGTGTTTGATCTCTCTCTATTTGTTTTTTTGTTGATATTCACTATGTGGTACTCCCTGTTTATGATCATTTTATGAGGAAATGTCTTGATCGCTCGCGGGCTGCAAGCTAGGGTATCATACATTGTTTATGAGCTCACTCTTTAATACTAGCATTGTTTACATCTTTTCATTTGGAATGCTTGATGACCCGCGAGCTTTGAGAGCTAGGGCATCATTTCTATTACCTTCAAGGCATTGTGTGAAGTGTTTGATCTCTCTCTATTTTTTTTGCTATTGATATTCACTATGTGGTACTCCCTGTTTATGATCATTTCATGAGGAAATATCTTGATGGCTCGCGGGCTGCAAGCTAGGGCATCATACATTGTTCATGAGCTCACTGTTTAATACTGGCATTGTTTACATCTTTTCATTTGGAATGCTCGATGACCCACGAGCTTTGAGAGCTAGGGCATTGTTGCTATTACCTTCAAGGCATTGTGTGAAGTGTTTGATCTCTCTCTATTCATTTTTTTGTTGATATTCACTATGTGGTACTCCCTGTTTATGATCATTTTATGAGGAAATATCTTGATCGCTTGCGGGCTGCAAGCTAGGGTATCATACATTGTTTATGAGCTCACTCTTTAATACTAGCATTGTTTACATCTTTTCATTTGGAATGCTTGATGACCCGCAAGCTTTGAGAGCTAGGGCATCATTTCTATTACCTTCAAGGCATTGTGTGAAGTGTTTGATCTCTCTTTATCTGTTTTGCTGTTGATATTCACTATGTGGTACTCCTTGTTTATGATCATTTCATGAGGAAATGTCTTGATGGCTCGCGGACTGCAAGCTAGGGCATCATACATTGTTCATGAGCTCATTGTTTAATATTGGCATTGTTTACATCTTTTCATTTGGAATGCTTGATGACCTGCGAGCTTTGAGAGATAGGGCATTGTTACTATTTCCTTCAAGGCATTGTGTGAAGTGTTTGATCTCTCTATTTGTTTTGTTGTTGATATTCACTATGTGGTACTCCCTGTTTATGATCATTTCATGAGGAAATGTCTTGATGGCTCACGGGCTGCAAGTTAGGGCATCATACATTGTTTATGAGCTCACTGTTTAATATTGGCATTATTTACATCTTTTCATTTGGAATGCTTGATGACCAGCGAGCTTTGAGAGCTAGGGCATTGTTGCTATTACCTTCAAAGTTTTGTGTGAAGTGTTTGATCTCTCTTTATTTGTTTTTCTATTGATATTTAGTATGTGGAACTCCCTGTTTATGATCATTTCATGAGGAAATATCTTGATGGCTTGCGGGCTGCAAGCTAGGGCATCATACATTGTTCATGAGCTCACTGTTTAATACTGGCATTGTTTACATCTTTTCATTTGGATTGCTCGATGACCTTTTGAGAGCTAGGGCATCATTTCTATTACCTTCAAGGCATTGTGTGAAGTGTTTGATCTCTCTTTATTTGTTTTGCTGTTGATATTCACTATGTGGTACTCCCTATTTATGATCATTTCATGAGGAAATGTCTTGATGGCTCACAGGCTACAAGCTAGGGCATCATACATTGTTCATGAGCTCACTGTTTAATACTGGTATTGTTTACATCTTTTCATTTGGAATGCTCGATGACCCGCAAGCTTTGAGAGCTAGGGCATTGTTTCTATTACTTTCAAGGCATTGTGTGAAGTGTTTGATCTCTCTTTATTTGTTTTGCTGTTGATATTCAGTATGTGGTACTCCCTGTTTATGATCATTTCATGAGGAAATATCTTGATGGCTCATGGGCTGTAAGCTAGGGCATCATACATTGTTCACGAGCTCACTGTTTAATACTGGTATTGTTTACATCTTTTCATTTGGAATGCTCGATGACCCATGAGATTTGAGAGCTAGGACATCATTTCTATTACCTTCAAGGCATTGTGTGAAGTGTTTGATCTCTCTTTATTTGTTTTGTTGTTGATATTCACTATGTGGTACTCCCTGTTTATGATCATTTCATGAGGAAATGTCTTGATGGCTCACAGGCTACAAGCTAGGGCATGATACATTGTTCATGAGATCATTTTTTAATACTAACATTGTTTACATCTTTTCATTTGGAATGCTCGATGACCCGCGAGCCTTGAGAGCTAGGGCATCATTTCTATTACCTTCAAGACATTGTGTGAATTGTTTGATCTCTCTTTATTTGTTTTTCTATTGAGATTTACTATGTGGTACTCCCTTTTTATGATCATTTCATGAGGACATGTCTTGATGGCTCGCAGGCTGCAAGCTAGGGCATCATACATTGTTTATGAGCTCATTGTTTAATACTAGCATTGTTTACATCTTTTCATTTGGAATGTTTGATGACCCGCGAGCTTTGAGAGCTAGGGCATCATTGCTATTACCTTCAAGGCATTGTGTGAAGTGTTTGATCTCTCTCTATTTGTTTTTCTGTTGATATTCACTATGTGGTACTCCTCGTTTATGATAATTTCATGAGGAAATATCTTGATGGCTCACGGGTTGCAAGCTAGGGTATCATACATTGTTCATGAGCTCACTATTTAATACTAGCATTGTTTACATCTTTTCATTTGGAAGGTAGGCATTCGAGCTTTGTCTTCTCTTTAAATCAATTTCAGTGGCATTGTTTACATCTTAGCATTGTTAATAGTGGCATTGTTTACATCTTAGCATTTGAAATGCTCGATGACCCGCGAGCTTTGAGAGCTAGGACATCGTTTCTATTACCTTCAAGGTATTGTGTGAAGTGTTTGATCTCTCTTTATTTATCTTGTTGTTGATATTCACTATGTGGTACTCCCCATTTATGATCATTTCATGAGGAAATGTCTTGATGGCTTGGGGGCTACAAGCTAGGGCATCATACATTGTTCATGAGCTCATTGTTTAATATTGGCATTGTTCATGAGCTCACTGTTTAATATCTGGCATCATGAGAACATACATTAATACACTTACTATTTTGAATTTGAGCTAAAGCATCATGCAATGTTATTTTTGTCATTGCATGCTTGCTGCTATTGTGCACCATATATTATTTTATACACTATTTATTTTATTGAGACTGTGAGCTTGGCATTTGTAATGTATTTTCTGTTATTGGATCAATGCTACCATGTTGTAATGTATTTGTAATATATTTTTTGTTAGGCATTGCTTAGATCCTTTGGATCTAACCCCATCTTTTCCTTCCTTGTAGGTTTTGGATCATACAAGAGCATACTGGATTGAACCCTTGGTCAACACTTCATTACTTCAGACAATGTTTGGTACCTTCATTATTTATGTTCATCCACTTATGTATGTTGCAATCATTCATATTCTGCTGAAAGTTGGCTATTAGTGACCATATAGGACCATTCTTGATGTTTTTGGGTCATTTGATGAAAAGATGTAAATAAGGACATTAGTAATAAAATTTGTTTTGTTGTGCATATACCTTCTTTGATCAACTCTGATATGCACAGGTGATGAACATTCATATTTTTCTAAGCAGTACTATGAGCTTTCCTTCCAACACATGTACTATTGTGAAAATCATCACAAGTCCATTTGTTATAGGAAAGCTCACAGTACACATGTCTGGATGTCTGCATATTTTTCACCTATTGATATACCAAATGATGAATGCTCAATTGTTGTAATGGAAAAGCATTAGAACTGTCCATATAGGACCTTCATTATTTATGTTCATCCACTTATGTATGTTTGCATTCATTTATATTCTTCTGAAAGTTGGCTATTAGCGACCATATAGGACCATTCTTGATGTTTTTGGGTCATTTGATGAAAAAATATAAATAGGGACATCAGTAATAAAATATGGATTGTTGTCATTGCATACTTGTTGCTATTGTGCACCATATATTATTTTATACACTATTTATTTCATTGAGACTGTGAGCTTGGTTTTTCTTTCAGAAGAGTATGGCTTGACTATACACATGCATAATTGTAGATGAGGATTAGTAATAGGATGTCATTCATTTATTAGATATTTTTTATTTAACCCCCATCTGTCTTTTTTTTGTAGGTTCTGGATCACACAGGGGCACACTAGATTCATACGCGGGTAAAAAATTTAGCACTTCAGGCAATGTCTGGCACCCTTATTATTTATGTTCATCCTCTTATGTATGCCTACACTCTTGCATTTTCTTTTCAAAGTTATTTTCCTTGTATAGTATATACAAGTAATTTTTATATATATACATGTAATCTTTAGATGCAAAAAATTATTTTCCTTTACATGTATCTTTACATGAAATGAACACAAATTAAACAAGATCATCTAATAATGAAAACTAGGGTACTGTAGTCACTCATCTATTAATTAGTTCCCCAAACCATTACTAAGGATTGTGTTAGTCCATTTTCTGGTTCATGCAAAAATCTTTTGAAAATGGCCCATTTCTTTGCAAGTTTTCCTGAAGTGTCCTACCCTGTGTTCTTCATTGTGTCACCTTGCTTCAGTCCAAAACACACGTGCTGAATCGCAAAATCTAGAAAGTTATTCAAGTTCTAAGGTCTGCAGGAAAATATTTTTAGAATCTGCCACAGTGTTGAAAACCCACAATATTTTTGAAAATCCATGATGTTTTCGGTCTGTGTGAAAACCTTCATTGTTTTCGACCTTATGCCTTCTTGCTTTTGTGCGCTTATCTTTTGGCATCAGAAACCTTGTGTGTTTTCGATCTTTTTCATCGAAACCCTGTGTGTTTTCGACCTCACAGTTTCCTTTTTGCTGGCGTTCCCTAACTGCGCAAGTGCGATAGATGGTGGGTCTAGGTCTATAAGCTCTTCCTGATAGGTTGTCGCATGGCCGCATGTCAAAAATTTTTGACATGCGATCATGTGACCGCTTGCCACCTATCCACGTGGGTCCCAGTTCTTCCGATTGCCCAGTGTGGTTAAAGTTCAGACAAGATCAATGGGCTGTCGCTTGTTCGCATAAAAAAGTTGCACGATGTTTATTTCTTATGAAGTTGCGACCGATTCCCACCTGTCCATGTGGGTCCCAGTTCTTCATGATGTTCAGTTGACTGCTAGTTAAGATTTTCATTCCATGACCTGGCGACTCGCGGTTATCTCCTAGTCTCCTGATTCTGGTGGTTAAGCCCTTAACATCTAGTGACCTGGCTGGCGATTTACTTTGCCTTTGTCGCGCAATCGCTTAATGGTGGGCCCGGGTCTTCAAAGCTTTTAAAAGGTAGAGCTTCTTTGGCGGTGGTTCCATTGGCGGTGATGTGGCGGCCTGGGGTTGGATGTCACATGATCGCATGTTAGAGTTTTCTGACATGCGATCATGCAACCATTTGACAAGTGTCCTATGGGGCCGTTGGTGGAGAGGTGGCGGTCTTATGGCCTTGTCGCATGATCGCAAGGGCCATTTTCATGACTTGCGACCATGCGACAAGGTTCTTCCTTATTGAGGCTCGGTGGTAGGTGGTGATGTGGCAGCCTTTGGTTGGCTGTCGCATGATCGCATAGCCCAGTTTCTTTCTATGCAATCATGCGACTGGTTGACATGTGTTCACGGTAGTGAGGTGGCATTTCATCAGTGGGCTCGGGAGATCCAGAGAGAAGGGTGACTTGGTAGATTACCAGTGGGGGCGAGGGTTGCAATGTTTGAAGGGAGGGCCCAGTTGTTCAATCTCCATGACATGGCGGTTCCCGATTGGTCGGTGGGTAGGCAGCGGTGGTGATTGCTGGCGGTTAGTCGCATGTTCGCATAGCCTCTTTCAAGGCTATGCGATCATGTGACTAAGGTTTGTGTTAGCAGCGGTGGCGGTTATGCGGAGGTAAAGGTTTGCGGGTTGTCGCGATTGCGGGGTTGTAAGGGTGATATGGCCAAAGACTTTTCAGTGGGGTTTGTGACCGTTGACTGCGGCTAGGAGACTATGGTCGCATGATCACAAGGGTGAGTTTGATGCCTTACGATCATGCGACCAAGCACAAATGTAACCGAGATTTTGTTGCGGTTAATCTTGCTGATGCCCAGGAAAGGGATGAAGATCTATGGTGCTGATATAAAGTTGGCCGAGTTTTAATTTTAGACCGTCGATTTACTTCTGGCACCATGAATGTGACCGTTTGAACTTGCAGAGAGTTTTTTGTGATAGGAGGTACCAAAATTGATTGCTTTCATGGCCAAATTTGACTGGTTTGGTGGAGATGGTTGTTGCAATGTGATCCAGGGTTCCTGTGGTCGACTGCATGATGGTTTTGTACCTGGTGAAGGACTTTTTTATTGCTCGAGGTGTATTTGCAGGTGGCCGATTTGACTATTTTTTATGGCAATTCCTGGTTTTCTATCTTGATCTCAATGATGCTCGTGATTGCAGATTTGCCTGAGATTTGTTTTCTCCAGGTTTCCTATGTTTCCTGCCCCTACATTGAATTTTTGATGTGTTGCAATTGGTTAGGTGGGTGAAAATTTGACCCCAGTCATCCATAGCTTGTTGCAACCTGTTTTGGGTTTGCAAGATGACTGGTGGTATATATTGCAAGTTTTTGACTTATCAAGGGTTCTGAATTTTTTCAGTTCTAGGGAAATAGAAAACTCTGTCACATTGCATGTCAGCTGAATAGAATTTTTGGAAGTCTTTTGCAGGTTATTGAAGTGGTTTGATCTCTATCCTACTTTGATCATGTACATGACTCATCATACTTAATATAACTGTTTCATGTTTACAAGTCTCTCCTTGGTGTCATTCATGTGAGTTTTGGATTTTTTGATCCATTGCATAGGGTTACCTTTGCATATGTTCTTTTCTTTAGTTCTTGATTTAGGATCAAGTGAAATTTACTTTAGAAGGGACATAGATTCATCTTGGTTGTCTACAGAAGGATCTTATAAGTAGTGGATGGGCTGGAACATTTATATTTATGGCTATAAGTCTTTGACAATAGTTGGTTCATGTTTCATTGTTTGTATGTGAGGTTTGCCCAATGGATAATGGCACTGATCAAGGAATAGTACATTCAGTTGAGTTCAGTGTTTGATGGGTTTGGGCTATTTTTTGCATCTTTAAATATCAATACCATTTTCATGTTGGTGGTAGTAGTAGGAGTTCCTCTCTAGTCTTTAGACTCATTATGTGCAAATAGGGCTATTTGTATATGAATTGGCTTCATTGGGGTATAGGTTACCTGAAGGGGTTTGAAGGCTACTCCACACTAATCTGTCTGCAGGCCTTTTATTCACCAAAAGGATGGCACAAGTGTGCAGATAAGGCAATACCCGCCTAAGTGAATGTGGAGCTCAAAGAAGAAGGAGGATTTCTCTCTATCCTCATCAATTGGATTGTTTTTCTTGTCAAGCTTGAGTGCCTAACCTGTGATTCAAGCCCAACCATTTAATTCAGGTTTGGTCCTGCAAGAAAAAGCTCCAATAGATTGAACATAAGTCTAAGTCCCCAAATCTATTATTTTATGTGTATAAAACAATATATGGTGCACAACAACAACAATCATGCAATGACAACAATAACTTTGCATGATGCCCGAGCTCAAATTCAAAATAGTAAGTGTATTAATGTATGATCTAATAGTAGCAATCTCATTAATTACTAAGCCAAAGAGATTTTTTGATTCGAAAGACTTAGCAGCCTCCAGGGTCATTTTCTTTTTTGTTGCATTAACAGGATGTCTTCTAGAAACATTATGACTGCACATCCCTTTGCTCATCTCTTCAATTTTTTTTTCCGTAGATTTCACCATTTGACGTTTCTTTTCGGTAAGAGATGGCTATGAAAAAGATATTTCTATTTTTCATTCTGAGAAGATCCAGAGTGATTTTGAGTCATAGAGGAAATGCCCTGATCCTTCCACAAGTGCTATTCTGAAGAGTTCTAATAACTTGATGAACATAAAATTATCTATTGAGTTGAAAAGAAAATCAACAAAAGATGTTGAAAATGAAGTGATAAAACCTAAGGTTTCTTCTCAACGTAAGTAAAATCCTTTCCCTCAATGAAAGATTCAAGTCTTTCCAAACTCATTTCTCCCAAATTATGGGAAACTTTGAACTTACCATTTGAATAACCACAAGTTTTTATTTGTATGCAGGCTATTTTTCTGAGAGTCATGAACATTTCCATCCATCTCTTACTAAAAAGGAACATCAGATGGTGAAATCTATGGAAACAAAAACTGAAGAGATGAGCAGAGGGATGCTCAGTCATAAATGTAGATATCACAACAGATGAGAAACATAAATGTAGATATCCAAAAAATTGTATGTGTATTAATGTTATTGCTGTCAAAATAGTATGTGTATTAATGAATGATCTAATAGCAGCAACCTCATTGATCATTACCTTTGACTCCTCCATCATAATAGAAGAGATAACTACCTACAACTATATTTCATAATTCCTCCTTTGAAGTCATATGTTAGTTTAACTATTGGACAATGAGCTGATAGGAGTTTCGAATAGATTTGAATAAAAACTAAGAGTATTGAATTTTATCATGCAATTTTATTGCTATCATTGCATGCTTGCTGCTGTTGTGCACCACATATTGTTTTATACACTATTTATTTCATTGAGACTATGAGCTATTGTAGTTGACTGTATTCTTTTGGGTTCTGATCTATTGTAGTTGTTTCTTTTTTCTTTGAATCATTATTTACAATTACTTTTGATGTAATATTTTTGTGAAGAACAAGAAAAAAATGGTGAATGAGTGTATTTGACAAAGATAAACATGACACATTTTGTTGGGCTAATTGGGTTGGTCTGGTACCATTTACATGGCCTAGCCAGATATTAAACAGTGAGCTCATGAACAATCATCCTACTACTTACACTGCAATTTCTATGTCCACTTACAATAATAAATTATAGAGTTTCACTACAATTTATATGTCCATTTCCATTAAAATATATCACTCCTATTATATAGGCATAATAAAACAATCTTGCATAATAGCTTTTGAATCACATTAACACACACCCATGTTCTGTAGCATAGTTTGTTTTAGAAGTGTATGGCTTGACTATGCAAATGCATAATTGTAGATGAGGATCAGTAATAGGGTGCTAGACATTGCTTAGATCCTTTGGATCTAACCCCATCTTTTCCTTCTTTGCAGGTTTTGGATCATACAAGAGAATATTGGATTGAAGCCTGGGTCAACGCTTCATTACTTCAGGCAATGTTTGGTACCTCCATTATTTATGTTCATCCACTTATGTATATTTGCATTCATTCATATTCCTCTGAAAGTTAATCTTTATGAGCTCAAATTCAGAATAGTAAGTACTATTTTATTACTGATGTCCCTATATATTGTCATCGACAGTCATGGATGCAAGATGTTCCTAATATCAATGAGATGGATGAGATGGATGAAGAAGAATATCAATGACATGAATGAAATGTACAATAATGCCAAATGTTTGGAATGTTCTAACGATTGTTTTATATGTACTACTCTTATTCCCCTTGTTTTATATGTCCTACTTATATATCTATCTTTGATCTTTTGTTAAAAGAAATTTCATTCTAAAAGAGTGTATTTAATCTCTATATGCTTAAACAACCTCACTAGTTAAGAGTGTTCTCATTTGTAGTGGGCATGACAAGAATCAAATCACTTGAAAGACACCAGTATTTAGACATGCACAAATTAGTGACGTGATTAAGAAAATTACCTTTCTTTACAATTGCATGGTTGTCTTTGGTTTGTCATTTTGTTTTGAGTGTCTAGTGATTTAAACCAAAGACTTTGACTTAGCCAGAAAATGTGCAAGTCTACATTAGTATGTTTCTTTTTATTGTAATTATAATTAGTATGAATGAACAAAATAATGACAATGCAATATTTGTGATAATGCAATATTTGTTGAAATAATGTAGGTGACTTTCGTCAATGTGCCTATGTGTCAATGTGGTGTTGGCCCATGCATGTTGAAGATGTCACGCACAACAAGTAATCCTGGGCGTCAATTTTGGGTTTGCCCAAATAGGAAAAAGGTCTAGATATTTCATAGTTATATTTTATGTTTTAAAATAATGTGACAACTACTCATTTTATGAAGAACTGATGTACATTTGGTATTGTCAAGGAAATACTGGATGTCAATACTTTCGGTGGGTCGATCAAACCACATTTACATCTACCACATTTCATTGTCTCATAAGGCACATCTAACGATCCACTTTCTGTAATCTAAGTCTCTTAGCTCGGTTCACTAAGAAGAAGACTTCTCCCAAGTCATCACGGACACCATAGTGATCTACGAATCTCCAATGTGCAAGTTCTGCACGTCACTCTCTCGACATCACAACTAACTCATTCAAAACTATGGCAAAAATGGTAGATGATCCTAGCAATCCATCATAACCCGATCTCAACAACAATGCAAAGAGTAGCTTGATTCCATCTTCAAGCCGATCAATGCACAGTCTACTCAAACTCCAAGTCAAGTCACTGCTACACTCCATAGAAACAAAGCACATCAAATTCAGACCAAAGAAGTCAAGAAGTTGCTCGAATTAGCTCTAAATGTAATCAGGTCCGCATATATCCCATGAACACATCAAGAAAAATGCATCTCTGATCGTCGCACTAGCTTCTTATGCCGGAGCCGTCGCTGTCACAAGTCTTGATTCGGTAGGATCCATTCGAAATCCAAGTCTCTAAACTTGACTCAATAATCCATGACTCACTACCGAATCTACTGCAAATTTATCTCTGAATGATCCATAACCAAATCATGAGTAGGAACCAGATCTATAAGAACACCATTCTGAACCAACAAATATATATATATTTTAAAAAAAATTGATTGTCATCGTAACTACGATGGAATTACAATAGCGACGGGTATCCATCGCAAACATCCAACATATAGTCATCGTATTAACAACATCACTGTCGGAACAAATCATAAACGATGAATGTCCATCGTAAATTTCCAACGCATGTCTGTCGTATGTACAATATAGTCATCGTTACAAACAATAAATGAAACACATCCATCATAATATTGCGACAGAAATCCCTTTCACTAATAGCATTTCTGTCGGTGAACAGGTTAATAATGATGGCTTCCCATCAGAATATTTTGATGGGTCGCCATCATTTGTATTTGTTACGACAGTTAGGCGTCGCAATAGGGACAACCGCAAATAGGTGTGATGACAGGTTTTCTTTGTTGGCACCCACTTTTTGTGACAGCTAAGGGTGTCATAATTACGACGCCTAACAAAACCATCAGTTTTTCTGACTGCAAAACTGTGACACCGGGTAGTGTTGCTCAATCGACAGTATACTATCAAAATTGGGACGTTAGACCATTGGAAAAAGGTCTCAAATGTACTAGTGTGTCATGTACATCAATGCCAATGCATTGAACTTGGTACTTGGCCATTTGACTTGTAACAACTCACCTTCCTATTAGCATGTATACATTTATATACATCTGAATGCATTACTTTGCATATGAAATTGATAGCTCTTATTTAATCATTACTCAACCATAACTAATCATATAGAAGATGTGTTACCGACTCCAACTAATTGTAGTTACCTTATTAAACATTGTTTTGACATATGTTACTATCTTGACATTAAATTTCTCTGCTTATATTTGCAAGCAACAATGATCTTAATGGGTTCAATCTAACATGGTAGCATTGTTCCTTGATTTTCCTTTGACAATGGTTGTTTCTTCTCTTTGACATGGTATGATGTGTTAGTACTACATATAACTATGATATTATCTCTACCCCTTTATGACTATCATATATTATTCCTTTTCATACGTGGGTTGTTCTCTCAACGAGCATGCTTTATCACTATACTTCATGATGATAGTTATTTCTTTGATCTTTCAACTATATTTTACATGAATTGGACCTTTGATATAATGGAACTAATGATTTGACATTGTTTGTCACATGTCCTCCTATTGCAATTGATGGAAATCATTGTATGCTTTGATACACTAGTGGTGCATTAGCTGTGATAATTTCATTTTGACAATGATATATGCTTCACCCATGTACATATTCTCCACCTATGACCATAACATATATCATTATTGTTAGAAATTTAAGTTGTCATTAGTGTAAAACACAAAAACCATTCCCACCAGTAAAGGTTCATAGGTCACTCACGTTACTTCAAAGACACCGGTAGACTGAAAACAAAATATATGCACTGGTAGATTAAGAAAAGGGTATACACCAAAAGACCAATCCGAGTACATAGTATCGGTCTTATATTGTATATAGGGATGAAAAGGGTATAAGAGTATACCGGTCTACTACTTAAAGATCTGCACTAGATTCTATAGAGTAGTTTGAGTTAAAATCGGATTATAAAGAACATCCACCACTCGGAAGTGCAGTTAGCTCTTTAACAGGAGCTATCTTTATTTCTACATATGTTTTAAAAGGTAAACTCAAGATCAAAATGCATAGATTTTTGCTAGTTGCATGATTTATTGTTGAGTTTACAGCGTGGCAGTTCTATGAGTTAAGGATTTCATGAAGGAGAATTCTTTTATAAATACAGGTCATAGGACACAAGAATAGTGTTGTTGAGTAAATAGAGAAGTGAAGAGACATCTAAAAAAAGATCATAGTCACCAAAGGTGAAAGTCAAAGAGATAGAAAAGATTCCACAACTAGGAAAACCGGGGAAGAGATCAATAGGTATGATCTAATTAGACAATCAGTGTCATATGAGATCATTTCTTTTATAAGGTGTGAAAGCAAATTGAAATCCCTCTATCATGGTGGACCCAATCGGTTCTTTGTAAAATCCTCTAACATGGTAACATCTTTGTTGATGTTGAAATACCTCTAACCAGACAACTCTTAATAGGGTTAAGATCTTAACTGATCCTCTATAAAATCCCTTAACTGGGTAGCACCTTCACCAGTGCTTTGTAAGCTCCTAATAGGGCGCCTTCATTCTGCAGTAGTGAAGTTGTGAGCTTTGTCTCACTGTGATTTTTTCCTTCTAACCAAGTGTTTCCATGTACACATCTTGTGTTGATCTGTTTATTTCAATTTATGCTTGTTGATGATTGTTTACATTATGCTTATCTTAGAAGAATAATTAAACAAGTGTTGAATTGAAATAGAAATAGCTTTTACTGATTCACCCCCCCTCTCAGTAATCGGTTAGTAATAACAATTGGTATCAGAGCTAAGTTCTCATATATAAAGCTTAACCACTTGAGAGAAAGATCATGGAGGGTTATAGGTATTAGAAACAACTAGAGGAAGCCAACAACATCATTGCATCTCTAGAGAATAGGCTAAGGATATCACTTGCAAAAAGAAAGGAATTGGCTCTGCAATTGAATGAGAGCATTGAGACCATTGATGAACTCTTTAGGCAAAGTGGATCTAATGAAGCTGAGGAGGCAGTCTCTAAGCTCATGGAAAGTAACTAGATCCTAACCAGTCAGATCTCCAATCTCAAAAGGGAGCAAGAAGATAATGCCTCGAGGTTGACTGAATTGATTGAGAAAAAGAGAAAAGTTGAAGATGAAATAAACACAACAATTAAGTCTTTAACCGCCTCTAAAAAAGCAAGAAACCAGGAAAAGGAAGATGTAGGGGTGAATGAACTTATCATTTTGCAACTCCAAGAAGACATGTAAATTGTCACCCAAGAAAATGCCAACATGCAAAAGGGATGGCATGATAGGGATGAAGCATGCAAAAGACTAGCACTAGAGTTGTATCAACTAAAGGAATAGATGAAAGAACTTGAAGAAAGAAATGAAACCCTAAGAAGATACAATGAGAGCTTGGTCAAGATTGATGAGCAACTTAAAGCTCAAAGAAAGCATAAAGATCACATTAGTCTTGGATTTACCAGTGAAGTCACCAAAGAGACTGGTGAGTCTTCTGGAGCCAAGATAAGAAAGAAAGAAAAGAAAAAGTCACTGGCACAAAAAGGAAAGAAGACCTTCAACACCTCTTGCACTCATTGTGGGAAATCGATTCATAGAAAAAATGACTACAGGAATGCACTGGTAAAGCCAAACAACACCTACTACAAGAACTGTTGCAAGTATGGCCACAAGACCGATGAATGTTGGTCTAGCCCCACAACTATGTCTAGTAGAAGTAGGGGAAGCTTCAAGGGCTACTTCTATGCATGCAATAAGTTTGGACACAAGGCTGAAGAATGTAGATCAAAGAAAATGGCATTCAGATCCCTAAGACCGGTATTCACCAAGAGAAACAAGAACCGGAGCACAACCAATTGTGCAAACTATGGGATACATAGTTATAGTGACTCATGGTGAAAATCACCTAACACTAGAAGGGTGAACCCAGGGAAGGCAATGGGGATAGTCTGCTATCACTGCAAAAAAGTTGGACACCTAGCCAAAAATTGTAGAAATCGATCATCTATCAAAAGGAAAGAATTGGTCAAATCAGTAGAGAAAATCTCATCCTCAAATGAGAAGATCAATAAGGAAGAGAAGACTAGAAAAATAGTCAGATAGATTTGGTTCAAAAAGGAATCAAAGAGCTCCAATGAGGAGAAAATAGAGGAATGATCATCATCTACTGATGGTGATATCTCTTCAGCAAATTGAGCCGAGAAGACCTCGAGGGAACCAATAGACCATCTACCGTTCCTGGTAGGACTGGTGAGAATTTGACTCACTCAGTCTACAAGGATAACCGGACAGGTAAGAAGTAATCAACCGGGGTTTGCCAAACTGAAAAAGCTGGATCACTTGTTAGCAAAAATGGAAAGAAAAGTTAGGTAAGGCATTTATTATTGAAGCCGTTTAACAAATAGTTACCGTTTGGTAATTACCATTATGACCTAACCCTATAAAAGGAAGGAGAATTACTCATAAGTTTTACTTTTATTTCTCTGTGATTAACAAATTCTTGTGCTAAGTAAAATTCTTGCACTTTGATCACTGTGAGCTACTATCTACAATACCGATCAAGAAACCTTCTATGGTAATCGATTATCAAGATATGGCCTCATCATCCTCTACAGTGAAGTTGATCAAGGGAAATCAAGTGGACCATCCTGCATATGATATTGCGGCAATCCAGAATTGAACAACCAATATGGCTGGAGCTTTATCAATAGTACCAGAGGGCATCTTTATGATAGAAGATGTGACTGCATTTATCCACGCCAAGCAAGAAGAGCTTGGTGAAACATACATTCAAGACGAGTATCTCTCTCTATGTGAGGACATAAGACTACAAGACTGATATGCAAAGCTAGTGTCGTACGATCTTATCAATAGAGTCACCTATCCAAATATCTTCCAACCTGACTAGAACTGACCGGTCCTTAGTCAAGTGCATGATCCAGGGTTTTGGATCCAAAAGGGTGCAGTTACCAAAATAACCAATGAGGACTTGCATCGCGTGACTGGATAGATTTAGGAAGGGGAAGCTTTAACCCTGTGAACAATATCTAATGCAATCATCACAAAGCTGACAAAGTCCAAATCTGATGGTTTCCTCATGATAGTGAACAACATTGAAGACGATGGGGTTCAGTTTGCATCTACGATGATAGGTTATAAAATCTATCAGTCCAATAATCTCAATAGTATACCGGGAGGATCTATACATGCCACCCACCAAATAATGTATGATAATGCCAACTATGATATCTGTGGAATGTTTTGATGGTAGATATTTGAAAATATGAAGAAGCTCGATATTGTCAAGAAGAAATCTATGAAGTACGGGACTTTACTAGTATGTCTCTACTTATTTTATCAAAATTTCTTTCCTAGAATTGGCAAAGTGGCATGGAAAACCGATAGACCAGTCATGCACCAAATAGCTAAATTGGCCAACCAATTGGGAAACCAATTAAGTAAAGCAATGAACAAATATTTTGAAGCCTTTCAACTAAGGATGCATGCAAGGGAGCGAGTGCCATCAAAAATTGTTGAATCATACAAGGATGATGTGTGTTTTTTGGTTTCCACCGATCACTACATCATTCAAGCAATGGAACTGAGAACATAGTATGCTCCTGATCTGGGGTATGAGATCACAACCAAAATTGCTAAGGTATATGTTGATGCCCTAAATGAAGCAAATCTAGAGATCTCTGCAAAATAGTTTGGTACGTTCATCGAGATTCAAGAGAATCTTAAAAAGAGGGCACCAATAAAAAATGTCTACACCAAAAGGGCCCCCACACCAAAGAAGAAACCAACGTCAAAGCAACCCAAGGCTCGAAGGAAGAAAGTAGAATCGGCAACCACTACCCAAGAGGGAGAACAAGAGGAGACAGATTTAGAAGACATAGTTACTCTAATAAAAAGGAAGAGGGGTTCAAAAAATTGGTAAAGGAGGATCCACCAAGAGGAAGGAAGCCCATAAGTGATGAATATGTGGCAGGATTGAAAGAAACTGATGGAATGGGTTCTGTAAGAAGAAGATTTTAGCTTGCTAATGAAGAAGACAGGAGGAAGATTGAAGAAGTGATAGTGCATTGAATTCATAAGTATAATTTGTATCCTACCGAACTTCACAAGATAGTACCAGAGGATCTCCTAAAAATAATTGAAGCTAGATGGAAAGCTTCAATGGAAAGAGAAAAGAAGTTGAGAATACGAGCTCTTCTAGAGGTTCAAAACCACCTCACTCTGGAAGAAGCCACCAAACAAACTGAACTACATCAACAAATCTTCTTAACAAAAAGGAGGATCGGTCTCATGCTTGTTGGAGAAGCTAAGAAAGTGCATGATGAAGGAGTAGTGACGTGGACCAAACTTCTTCAGACCCAAAAACAAGCAGAAGAAGCTCAACAAAGAGAAATAGTTCAACCGGTCACTGACACCGGTAATTGTAGATATCACTGATGAACAAGGAAATGACTATCCAGCTTGTCCAACCATTATAACTTCTTCAAGAAAAGGTAAGACACACACAATGAGTGTTAATGATATTGTTGATGAAGTAATGGACTTTGGACACATAGATAATGCTGCCAAATGGTATAGTTTGCTAGGAGAAGATGATAAGCAGTCACTCATAGTAGCCATAGTAGAAAATTTTATGGACTATAATAGAACTCCAAGGGACTATAGGTCCAAGTTCCCACTGGAACTCAATTCTAGGCTTCAGACTAAATGAAGAACCTATTAAGGTTTTAGGATCATTGCAAATGTAATAACACTATATGATTGTATGTGTTTTCCAAATGCAACAATCTCTTGCATTTATATTGAGAATGAGCCAAGAAGAGACACGTCCCTTCATGGGACATGTCTATTCATTATTATGTAATTAATATAATGAAAATTATGATTATATATATATATATATATATATATATATATATATATATATATATATATATATATATATATATATATATATATATATATATATATATATATATATATATATATATATATATATATATATATATATATATATATATATATATATAATCTCTTGAGTATTATATTAATTTCTATAATATTTACACAATAATAATAATAATATTAATATTTATTTTATCAATTTAACTATTTAGTTATTATGAGAATAATTATAATCTAACTTTATATATACATATATATCAATGTATATATATATAATAAATCATTTCTCATAATAATCATATAGTCAATATTATTTATCTAAGCGATACTACAAACATCAACACTCCCTCTTAGCTAGGGAGGATAAATCAATCCAATGTCAACACTTATGTCACTTGACAACATCAATCATATGATTTAAGCAATAAAGACATCATCCTCATGATGTAATCAATAGAAACATAGTCTCAATATGTGGATTGCCTCCATCAGTGATTCTATCCACAAGCTCTCGTGTGGATTACCTCCACCGGTGATTCTATCCACAAGCTCTCAGATGGATTGCCTCCATTGGTAATTCTATCCACAATCTCTCACATGGATTGCCTCCATCAGTGATTCCATCCACAAACTCATGAGTTGTAGTGTGGATTGCCTCTATCGCTGATTCTATCCACAAGTTCTTGGGTGGATTGCATCAATCGATGATTCTATCCACAACCTCTCATGTGGATTGCCTCCATCGATGATTCTATCCACAAACTCATGAGATTTAATGTGGATTGCCTCAATTGGAGATTCTATCCACAAGTTCTATCTATTATGATATGTTTAAGCCATCACAAGATGTCTATCACAATAGAAGGTCAAGTTATTGTAAGATCGTCACCTTCCAATAACTTTTACAAATATAAGTGATAATCATTTGGAAGTCGTCACTTCCTCATGATTTACATAGGGGGCAGGCCCATCAAAAACATTCACGATTCATTAGTATATTAATCAATTATATCGAGTTTACCTCAGAAGTGTTTCACCTTCAATAGTGAACTCCCTCTCAATCAATATGATCAAGATTGTCACAAGTTGACTGAACCATCTTCTCCCTCTGAAGTTCAAGTTTATCAACTTCTTGACCTCTTTTGAAATGTCTGACTCCCTTTGCATCTAGTCTCAATCATCAATTCATTTGCAAGCATCAAGTTCTTTTTCCCTTGAATGCAATTATCTTGTGCTTCTATTTTGAAGGTATGTCAGAGAGATTACAAATAGCTCACTAAACTATCTTGACCGGAAATATCAATGATAGAAACATACAAGATTTTACCAACCAATATTATAGCATGAATTACAAACTCAAAAATTATTTGCATTAATAAAACATGAAATACTTATCTTTTATAAAATTGAAATATTTTGTCTTGTAAGGTGAGCCGATATAGAAAATATCATGCAAATTGACAAAATGTTGTCGTCGTTCTTGAACATTACCATAGTTCTTCACATGACCTATCTTTAATATCCAAAGGTTCTATACACTATGAAAACCTTCAATTTGATCGGATCTCCCTTCAAGTGGTTAGGCTTTTAAAGATGGAACCTTGCTCTTTTAAAATTTTTTTTGCATAGACCCATACACAGTCAATCATAACTTTTGAATCTAACATTTTCTCTCCAATATCTCTAGTGAGATTCTTCTAAATTTGTTTATCACCAATGTATTCAAAATTCAGCAAAATCCAACAGTGCATTTGTGAGATATGGTCCTCGTACTGAGACTGTATTTTATGTGACAATCACACATTTTCCATCAAAAAACTACTCTCTTACATTTGCAACTTGGCTCTGATACCATGTTAAGGTTTTAGGATCATTGCAAATGTAATAGAACTATCTGATTGTATGTGTTTTCCAAATGCAACAATCTCTTGCATTTATATTGAGAATGAGCCAAGAAGAGATGTGTCCCTTCATGGGACATGTCTATTCATTATTATGTAATTAATATAATGACAATTATGATATATATATATATATATATATATATATATATATATATATATATATATATATATATAT
Organism: Chamaecyparis obtusa; assembly: GCA_027943335.1. Taxonomy (NCBI): domain Eukaryota; kingdom Viridiplantae; phylum Streptophyta; class Pinopsida; order Cupressales; family Cupressaceae; genus Chamaecyparis; species Chamaecyparis obtusa. The sequence goes on from BSBK01002859.1 coordinate 295,732, forward strand.
ATATATATATATATATATATATATATATGTGTGTGTGTGTGTGTGTGTGTGTGTGTGTGTGTGTGTGTGTGTGTATATAATCTCTTGAGTATTATATTAACTTATCTAATATTTACACAATAATAATAATAATACTTATTTTGTCAATTTAACTATTTAGTCATTATGAGAATAATTATGATCTAACTTTATATATACATATATATCAATGTATATAATAATATCAATTATTATATATATATTAATATATATATGTATATATATAATAAATCATTTCTCATAATAATCATATAGTCAATATTATTTATCTGAGTGATGCTACAAACATCAACAGAACTAGTCTAGGCACATACACAAGGATCAATAGGGAAACATTGTTAATGGTTAGACCTGGTCTTAGTGAAGAGAGAATAAAGCTTCTACTAGAGGAAGTAGCAATGAACTTGGATACAAAGTATAGAGTTGCCTAGATTTTAAATGGATATGAGAAACAAGTCTATAAAGAGACTTTGGACTTTTGGTAATAGTATGACTTCAATGCACTTAAAAAATTAGGTCCTCAGGATCAAACTGAACAAGTGCAGGCACCATTAGTTAAATTCACTAATCATGAAGAACCTACAACTGGTGATGTAAATGTTCAAATAGAGGAGTTCACATCTGGTGAATGAATAAATGTTGAACAAGAACTAGGAAATGATATATCTATGGGAGAAATCCATACAGCTGAAGAGCATCGCACATAAGAAGTCCCACTGAAAGAACAACTTCAACAAGAATAGGATGTTGAAGTTAATGTGCAACCGAAAGAAGAAGCTCAGATTAGGAAGACACACCTGCCAAGGAAGATCTACCTGAAGAAGAGGTGCCACCAAAAGATAAAAATCAATAGGAGATGAAGACAACAAGGAACAAGAACAAGAAATTCCTGTACAAACTGAGCAAGCTCAACTAGAACAAGAGCCCAAGAAAAAGGAGAAAGAAAATATTCCAAGCTCATCCTCATCTAAAAGGAAGTTGTCATTTGTTGATGACAAGGAAGCCAAAAGAAGTAAAGCCACTGCTAGAGTAGTTGACATCAACAAGATGTCAACAAGGCATCTAAAAGAGTTGACCAAAAGGAAACAAGACATGGTCCTAACCACTATAAAGAACATCTTGTGTAGCTTCGTACCAGATGCTAATATAGATGAAGATGAACCAATCATCGATCAGCTAGAAGTCTTGGCACAAGCCATCGGTGATGATCTCATAGATCCAGAGATTGTGGCAATAGACCACTATGAGAAGAAAAGAGTAGAGATTATCCACAAATAGGTTGAAGAAATCAAGGTAAATGTGTCAACCAACCTCAGAGTGCTTCAACAACAACTTCAAGTGGCAGGCAGTTTGATGACTCGAACTTCAAATTTTGAAGTATTTCTATAAGATCTGCCAGAGAAGTCTGCAAAGACCTCTGAAGAAATAATAGCTTTGTCATCTCATTTTGACATCAAGAATAAATCTCCAAAAAAAATTAGTAGAGAAATGACAAGTCTTGCTCTAGTCCTAAGAAAGACTACAGAAGAGGAGAATAAGAGAATCTAAGACATTATTGGATTTTAGTTATTTCTGGCCCCAATATTTGATTCCATGTAGAAAAACACAACTTCTACAGAGGTTTTGATCAATGAACTGGATTACAAAACTATGGAAGATATGGAGAACACTATTGTTTCTCTTAAAGTAGCCTAAAAGAACATTAAACATGTAACCGATCAATGGGCACCATTTCTTCACTCTGCCAAGACTATCTACAAGAATATCTTCACCAAGCTACAAATGTGAAATCCTAAGAACAAACCTTTGTCCTATGGAGGCAAAAAGGGGAAGAAGAAGCAGGTGAAAGAAGAGGAAATAGAAAGGGAAATGGGAACCAGAGTAGCACTCAAACAATGGAAAGGTAAAAAAGGAATAGGATATATAACCACTCAATCGGAGCACACAGATAGGGGAAGCGTGCTACAGAGAAAAGAAAAGTCTACGAAAAATTATCAGTAAGTGAGTATGGTTTTGTGTATAGTTTTTCCACCAATGACAAAAGGGAAGATTGTTAGCAATTTAAATTGCCATTAGTGTAAAACACAAACAACATTCCCACTGATAAAGATTCACTGGTCACTCATGTGTTAGCTTGTGGTGACTGATTAGGAAAGTACTATCCAAGAAAGTACTATACACTTTTCCTCTCGACCTCGCCAGGGTTCGAGGCTGAGCCAGGCCCCGAGCGGGGGTTTGGGGGCGATAGCCCCCAAGAGTGGGGGTTTAGGGGCACAGCCCCCGAGGTGAATTTTTTTGAGGCCAACATATGGTAACTCATTATAACCCTAAAGTGGAAAAATATTGTATAATATGGCTTAGGGTTAGGGTTTTCAGTATGTATGATTTTAGTACTTGTGGCGGAATTGAGCTATAAGGGATTACGGATTGTAATTAGGTTGTAATGACTGGATAATAATAATATTGGACTCGCTATTGGTGGATGTACCCTAGGGATTGGGTGAACCATGTTAAATCTTTGTGTATTGTGTTCTCTTCTGTGTGGTTTATTGTTTTCTGATATTGGTTATATTTGCATGTAATTGTTATTTTCACCTTGTTAATCCTCACATCACATTACTTCAAAGACATCGGTAGACTGAAAATAGAATGTATGCATTGGTAGATTATAAAAGGGTATACACTAGAAGACCGATCTTATATTGTATACAGGAATGAACTGGGTATAAGAGCATACCGGTCTACTGCTTAAAGATTCACACCAGATTCTACAGAGCAATTTGAATTAAAACTAGATTATACGGAACATCCACCACTCGGAAGTGGAGTTAGCTTTTTAACAGGAGTTATCTTGATTTCTATGGATGTTTTAAAAGGTAAACTCTAGATCAGGACACATAGCTTTTTGCTAGTTGCATGATTTATTGTTGAGTTTATAGCCTGGTGGTTCTATGAGTTAAGGGTTTCATGAAGGAGAACTCTTTTATAAATATAGGTCATAGGATGCAAGAATAGTGTTGTTGAAAGTTGTTGAGTAAATAGAGCAGTGAAGAGACATCTACGAAAAGATCACAGTCACCAGAGGTGAAAGGCAAAGAGATAGGAAATATTCAACATGCATGCAAACCGAGGAAGAGATCAATAGGTATGATCTAATCAGACAATCAATGTCATATGAGATCATTGCTTTTATAAGGTGTGAAAGAAAACTGAAATCCCTCTATCAGGGTGGACCCAATCAGTTCTTTGTAAAATCCTCTAACATGGTAACATCTTTGTTGATGTTGAAAGACCTCTAACTAGGCAACTCTTAACAGGGTTAAGATCTTAACCGATCTTCTATAAAATCCCTTAACTAGGTAGCACCTTCACCAGTGCTTTGTAAGCTCCTAACAGGGTGCCTTCATTTTGTAGTAGTAAAGTTGTGAGCTCTGTCTCACTGTGGTTTTTTCCTTCTAACCGAGGATTTCCACATACACATCTTGTGTTGATCTGTGTATTTCAATTTATGCTTGTTGATGATTGTTTACATTATGCTTATCTTAGAAGAATAATTAAACAAGCGTTGAATTGGAATAGAAATAGCTTTTACTAATTCACCCCCCCCTCTCAGTAATCAGTTAGTAATAACAATTATTATGTTGCTACTCATGCTCTTTATACTCTCTTTTGACCAAAAGTTACATACTATTACATATGTTGGTCTTAACTCTCATTGATCTTTATTTCTACCAGTCTTGCAACCTTTGTGACTTCATCCCTTAGAGATCCTCCAAACATCATGTTAAAGGTTCTTTAATTCCTATTTTTGATGCACTCATGCTTGATCATTCTTGTGGTGGTACTTGCATGGTTATCATTGTTCAATCTTTGACAACAACAACATTGCTCACCATTTGATATTCCCATGATTGCACTGATACAAACTCACAATCTTATGACAATACATGTTACCAACATAATATTGTCTTCTTGTCCCATACCTCACAATATTCTTCAAACTCATTTGAGATGAATCCTCCTCTGTTAGATCTAAGAAACCTTCATTCATGTTTCATACTCTATTAAGGCTTTGAATGCCTTAAAATTCTCTTACGCTTCACATTTTTCTTTAAGAAATGCTACCCACGTCATCCCAGAATAATCATCAATTAACAACATGAAACAACACTCACCTTGCAAGCTTTTTATCCTTGTGGGCCCACACATATCAGTATGAACAAGTTCAAAAGCTTTGATGTAGAATATTCCTTCAATTTGAAGCTTGTCATTTTTTGTTTACCATATCGACATTGTTTCCAAATGGTATCTGATAGTTTTTAAATTTTTGGGATGTCTCTTATAGTTTTCTTTTTGCTAATTTTCATAATATTGTCAAAATTTAGGTGTTTCATCTTCTTGTGCCACAATCAACACTCATCTTATTTTTGTGTTCAACAATTTTCACTTCTGACCTAATTAAGAATGTAGAGATTTCCATCTATTTTATGGGCATAAACTATTAATTTTTCATCATTCATAATTTTAATCATTCAAAATGAAATGTAAAGGTGTGCTCTTTGTCTCACATATGACTCACTAGTACATTTGAGGTTAATTTTCGATGGCCATTTGTTAGATTTGCAACGGTCATTTGTTAACATTTTGACACATGTGTCCGTCGTAGTTTTTGCATTGGAAATTGTGATGAAAGAGATATCTGTCGGTTTACCGACACCCCATTAGGTTGGAAACTTGCACATGATAACAACTTTGTTATGGCATTTCTTACGATCCCTCTATCAGAATTGCGACAGATCTTCAACCAATTTTTGACAGATAATCCCGTCAGTGACGTAGCATTAGTGTCAGACCTATCTTTCAAAAATTACTTATCTACAACATTTTACTTGTCAGAAAAGCGATGGTAGCACAACGTATCTTTGACAAGTTTCCCTGTCGGACATATAGCATTACTATCGCAATAATTATCGTAAAGTATTTTCTCTGATATTTGATCTATCAGATAGGTGACGTGTTGGCCTATATTCCAATGGGAAATGATGTTGGATGTATAGCAGTGCCATCGAAATTAATTATTAAGTGTCGAAAAATTGATGGATATGCACATTAAAGATAACACAGCTCAAGAGACCATCATAGGTTGTCTCTTTCTTGGGTCTATATTATTTATAGAATGTTTTACCTTTCATTAGCTCATCAAATCTGGGGATTTGAAAGAATTTAATAGAATATTTTCATGACAACGTATATTATTTAAGTTGACATTGCATGAATTTATCTACTTCATGCACTTGTAGACTATGAGGACGGTGATAAAGAAGCATGGCCATGGGAGGAGATGCTTCTTTATCACCGTCCTAATAGTCTACAAGTGCACGAAGTAGATAAATTCATGCAATGTCAACTTAAATAATATACGTTGTCATGAAAATATTCTAATAAATTCTTTCAAATCCCTAGATTTGATGAGCTAATGAAAGGTAAAACATTCTATCAATAATATAGACCCAAGAAAGAGACAACCTATGATGGTCTCTTGAGCTGTATTATCTTTAGTCCTAGCTACTGGGTAAGGCCTGGAAGACTTATACATGTTGATTGTTGAGAATAATCACCACCTTGCATTTATGTACACTACACAAATTGATTCCAGTCTCGCAAGAACATTTTACACTTGTACATCTTATCAATACTAGAGGCCTAAAGTAATTTTATACGATCACTAGCACATTTTGTGCATGGATGAGAAACAATAGCCAAAGTTTCTAGATAACCATTTTGATGGAATATGGATGAAGTGACTGAGAGGGGGGGGGGGTTGAATCAGTCAACCATAAAAACACTTCACTATTAATTCTTTCCAGATCCCTTAGGATATCTTAATAATGTTATCTGTTTTAGCACTCGGTAAATAGATTGCAGTAACTTTGAAGATGCAGAAAGTATTAGCAATATTTAGATATTCATCAGCACATGTATATGATTGAGAAAGCAATTAAGAACACAAGAGACACAAGATTTAACGTGGAAACCCAATATGGGAAAAACCACCAATGTATCTAGATACTGATTTTCACTTTTCTGAAGTGATGCCCGGTTAGAAGCCAACCCGGTAAAAGGTTACAAAACACACTGTTAGGTGTGACCTTGTTAGAGGATTTTAAAACACCCTGCAAGGAGTGGCCTGGTAAGAGGTCTTGAAAACAATTCAATGGAATTGTCACCTTGTTAGAGGATTTACAATATGGTTGTTAAGCCAACTCGGTTAAGAGATTTAGAATTCACTGTTACAATGATAAGAAGGTAACAATGAAAAAGTGACTTGTATAATAATGCAACTGTCTTGCTGATTACAGATCTCTGTTCTGCATAATTCTGATCCTTTCTGATCGAATAAATCTCTGCTGCTCCTCAAGGATATCTGAACATCCTTCACAAATTCGCATATACCTTTCCTTCTTTTCTTCTGTAGATTTTCTGCTGTATGTTATTTTTATTTTTCACATTTGACCTTTTATTTATATGATTTTGGATTTGTCAAATCGACATTATAACAGTATAACAGTCGGCTGAATTAAGCAAACTCTATTTGCAAAAGTCCTTCAAGGGCTGACAGTGCTCGGTGACCATAACTTTCTATAATCTTTCGGTGACCGAGGGAACTCGGTAAACACCGACAATCCTTTACCTTTTGATAACCGACTGAACTCGGTAAACACTAAATTTTCTTCAATGACCGAGTGAACTCGGTAAACACTATCTTTTCTTTGATGACCGAGTGAACTCGGTAAACGCTATCTTTTCTTCGATGACCGAGTGAACTCGGTAAACGCTATCTTTTCTTCGATGACCGAGTGAATCGGTAAACACTAATATTCCTGTCTGGCAGACCGACAGAGCTCGATAGAAACTGATTGCTGCGGACTATGACATAGTGTGACATCAAAGACAATACATAATTGAGTAGTAATTTCCTTCAGACAATTATTTCCAACACATTTTTGAGAAGTGGAATGAGTGGAGGCCAAAGAAGGGATAATTGTGAAGGTTTTATAGATGTAGGTTACTGAATCATCATCTCTGCACTGGTACTCAATCTGGCCTCCACTCCATATACGTCTTCTCAGAATCTAAAAACTCTCCATCATTGATTCCCGTCATTTTTTCAGCATCTCTATGGATTGAGACCTTAAATTATTGAGCTTCTCTTTATTTTGAGAATAGTTTAACATTCTCTACTTAACAGGGCCAACCACGTGAAGGTGGAAGCTCACTTGGCCCCTCCTAGGAGCCTCTTATGACCCTTTACGACATTTTAAGACCTCTAAGATGTATTCTTAGGGATTGTAAAGGGTCATAAGGGGTCTTGGACACAACAGTTGAGAAACATAAATGTAGGCATCATGGTCACAATTTTTTGGAGACACAACATAATTGAGTGGTTTTATGAGATGATGCAAAGTATTGGTTTCTTTGCATCGTCTAGGAATAACACTCAATTATGTCGTGTCTCCAAAAAATTGTGACCATGATGCCTACATTTATGTTTCTTAGCTGTTGTGATATGTACATTGCAACTTGTCATTGTTGCAGCAACAAAGCCTATATTCCACAACAAAAAAGAAGACATCTTTTTAGCCTGGGTCTAGATCCTACCCTAATTGTCAAAGGATCCAAGGCCAGGCTCAAAAGATGTCTTCCCATTATGTCTGCAACATTGTGTCCATCCATGATCTTAGGAACATCGTCCTCTTTCCATTCTTCATTTGCCAAAATATATCGCTTCTTCAAGCTTGCAGAGTAATCTTATTAATAAAAGAACTCTTGCCAACATTAGGGTACCCACAGATCAAAATAGTTGATGTTATTGGTGCTTGTGCTCAAGGATATCGATTCACTATTTTGAAATGGCCAAATCATTTTTATTTTGATTGTAGAGAAAAGGAGTGGGAGAAAATGAGTGGGTGAAAGTTGATCAAGCGCGAGAGAAGGCATTGTATTTTATTTGATCATGAATGCTCTCTAAAATGACCAATCATGTTTTCTATTCGATTCTTTTTGGTGCTTTTTGTTCCCATATCCAGTAGATAAAAATCATGGCAGCAGCCACTTAGCCATCTTTTTGATGTTCCAGGCATTTTACAAAGATACAAGTATGTGGATTTATCATTCAATTGCTTGTAGTTATTGGTCAAATGCAAATATTTTGTCATGTTGAAAGGGAAAGATATCAGTTTGGTGTTTTCGGTTTATGTTAAAAGTTGATTTGGTAAAATCCTCAAAAAACACACTACATGTTCTAAAATGTAAAGAAGTTGAATGTTAAATGTAAGATATATATCTCATCCATAGTAATCAAAAGAAAGGACATGAAACTTATAAGGAGATTTACCAAACCAAAAATATAAGCGAATAGGAAACATGATTGGTACCTTATGAATTGGTTTTTGAGGTGCACAATCTTCATCAATCTCCTCAGAACAAGACCCCTCCTCACGAAAAATGCATTTAACACAAAACAAAAATCTACAAAACTGAACCAATGACATGTTTAGAACAAAGAAATAGATTGATAATAATATGCTAAAAATCCTATTATGTTTAATACACGCAAAAGGACCAGTCCCAACAATTCTTAAACATACTTTATCTGATATGATAATAACATGCTAATTAAACTGATAAAGGTGTTATCTGCATTTAATCTTCCAATTACTAACTACACAAAAAACAAATTTACAAAACTGAACCAATGGCATGTTCTTCATATGTGATTTCTTCATCTTTCGAGCCTCTGGCATCATATTCGACCGCAAATTTCAAATGCATTGCATTTTATTTGATCATGAATGCTCTCTGAAATGACCACATTCTACTAGTGTCATGCCCTAGCCCATGCTTTATCTCCATTAATTGATGTTATTGGTGCTTGTGCTCAAGGATATCGATTCATTATTTTCAAATGTTTGGATCATTTTGGTCATGACTGTTCCTCTAGTACACAGTCAGGAAATGTAACTGTCTAATGATTATATGTAATGTTGAATGGATTAAATGCTTTATTCTTGGTAGAAGTGAATGGAAGGAATAATGTTGGTTTTAGGTTTCATTTATTATTGAATTCAATGGTTTCCAAGATGTGTTGAGGAGTTTTCTCCTTGTTTAATGTTAATTGTTCCTGCACAATCCACGCATACAACAGTGAAATGCTATGTGATTGACAATTTCATACAATTGGTCCTTTGGTGTGTATTAAATACAATCCAATCACTTATTGAATGCTTTGGAGACTATTGGTTTGACTGTCCATGCGTTACCAGTGACTGAGATTCATTAAAGGATACAAAACCCTTCATTTTGGGGTTATTATGTGTGGATTCAAATGTAGGTTTGATTTGGTTAATGTTTAGAAGAGATCAATAAAGTATTTAAAGACAATCTTACATGTTTGGAGAGGTTTGAGAGGCACTTATCATGACTATACTCTCACAAACAATGGCATAGACTGGTTTTACTAAGTTTCATTTCTCTATTTTGAGGTTTCCTTTCTCCGCCGCAGGGGTACAGTCAGAGGGTTCATTGACAAAATGATCCTTTGAATGGTTACTATGAATATGAATGATTTGATATAGCATATTGCTCATTTTACTTGAAGTTTGGAATAGCTTGTGCAAGGGTGAAAGTAGTTTTGATCATTTTGGTCATGACTGTTCCTCTACACAGTCAGAAAATGTAACTGTCTAATGATTATATGTAATGTTGAATGGATTAAATACTTTATTCTTGGTAGAAGTGAATGGAGTTTCCAAGATGTGTTGAGGAGTTTGCTCCTTGTTTAATGTTAACTGTTCATGCACAATCCACTCATACAATAGTGAAGTTACAAATCTGAACCAATGGCATATTTACAACAAAGAAATAGAATGATAATAATATGCTGAAAATTCTATATATTCTATTTAATACATGCCAAAGGACTAGTCCCAACAATTCTTAAACATACTAGTTATCTGATATGATCAATTGTTAATAAAGGTCTAATTCTATAGACTGCTAGCATGAAGGAAGATTTGACCTAGCCAAATCTTCCTTGTACCACACAAAAAAAAAGTGTGATAACTATGTCTACTCCAAACTTAATTGTTTAAGAATTCATCATATGAGATAAAGTATGTTTAAGAATTGTTGGGAGTTCTATTAGACCTTTTTTGTAAACATGCCATTGGTTTTCAAATGTTTGGATTCATGTTTGTTGTTATTACTAGCATGTTTAATGATGCCAGTGTATATTGTTGTCACTAAAATGACCGCATTTTACTAGTGTCGTGCCCTAGCCTGTGCTTTAACTCCATTATTTGATGTTATTGGTGCTTGTGCTCAAGGATATCCATTTTTTTGAAATGTTGACTGTGGTTATCAAATGGACAACCTGTGAGCTTCTAGCTAGGCGTCATTTGTATTGATAGCTTAGGGAATCAAATGTATTGTATCATTGATAGTTGAGACTTTGTTAAAAGGAAATAGGACAAAGAATGATTTTGATTTAGTTTCTCTATTTTGATCTCTAAGTGGCTTACAACCCTAGAGAAGTATATGCAGATTTACAGATGCAGTTGCAGGATACATAGCAGCCGATAATTCACAAGAAATCCATGCATCCAATTTGAATAGAAATTAATACAAAGAAATAGGGTACTCCAATGGCCCAATCATCCAGACCTTAACTGTCCCCTCAACCAGTGACCCTTCAAAACTGGGTTATCATGCAATCAATGAGTGATCCTTCATTCTTCTGGTCTTCCCTGCATCCAAACATATTGGAAATACACAATACAATGATAACAAGTCTTTCACAATCCCCCTTCCCTCAAGGGACACTATCAACCATCCCTTCCACATAGCATTTCACTGTTGTATGAGTGGATTGTGCAAGAATAGTTAACATTAAACAAGGAGCAAACTCCTCAACACATCTTTGTTGTAAACATGCCATTGGTTCAGTTTTGTAAATTTGTTTTTTGTGTTAAATGCATTTAAATGGAACATTAAGCATAGTAATAATATGCTTAATCTATTAGTAATTTTAGATTAAATGCCCATAACACCATTATCAGTTTAGCATGTTATTATAAGATACTAAAAAAGACCTGCTATTTGTCAGAGAAATCTTCACTGTCCCCCACAATGAAGACAATGAAGATTGACCTCCTGCCCCACAACAAAGAACATTGTAATAAGAATAAGATATAATATAGTGTTAGAATAAACTTTGAACACAGACATGTAATGCTTAAGTTAATGATCTCAAAAGCTACAAATATAGGAATTGAAAAAGAAGATAGTGCCAAGAAACATTTTCACAAATATGAAACATGAGGAAAAGTAATAACATTAACAATGCCAAGATTCACAACATTAAATTTCACCCGCGGATGAGTTTCTGTAGTGGGTTTCCCAGCATCAAAAATATGTTGAGTTGCATTTGAGCTGTAACTAAGAGTATCATGTGGAACAAACCCTAAACTTTGAAAGCGTTCTCCAGCTCGAAAATTCAAAATTCAATCTAGGCAAGCATCAGTAAGTGAAATAAATTATAGACATCAACATCAACATCATCATAATCATTAGAAATAAACTTTAAAGACATATTTTGGATAGTACTATGTTTCTTGAAAGTTTTTGTGATGCTTCTAAACTTTAAAGACATATTTTATGGCTTAATGATAACATAGATCAATGTTTTGTTTTCTGATGGAATGTTGTTGATCATTCATGGTCTTGAAGAAACTTTTGATTGTTTTGATTCTCAAGTCTTGACGTTGTTTCTCAATGTGATATAGACTGACCACAAGATGGTTCAGTTGGTCCTCTCTTTCTGTTTAATCATTTGTCTTCTTCATGGTGTAAGTGTCAATATGTTATAATCCAACTAGCATGTCATACCCCCACTTTTGACAAACCGCACAACATGAAAATCACAACCAAAGACTTGGGTGATCAGCATACACAAACAATGATTACCCTTAGGAAACAATGATCATTAATATTCATTAATGGTGGGCGGCGATTCCTTGGTAATAAATGCATTGACAAAATTCATCATCTTAACCAAGTCATGGGTGGTGATCCTTGAAATAACACAATTAGTAAAAGGAAATAACAACATAACATAATTTGGAGTGAGGAAGAAGGAAAATTGGAAAACAAAATATGGAATAATTAGGTTGGAATTAGAGAAGAATTCAGAAATAAACTTGAATTAGAAAAAAGCCAAGTTATCGGGTTCTTTGTTTGAGGTTGGGTTCTGGTTCTACTTTTGTTCTCCTCTGGGTTTGACTTGGGTTCCTTTGGTAGGAACTTGGGTGCCTGGGCCAATCCTGGGTGCACCTACAATATTTTATTCATAATTTTATAGGCTAACTCATTATTATGGTAACATGGGTATGACCACACTCCACGCCTTATAATGGTACCTGACATGGAGTGTGGTTCAAATGAAGTTGAACCAAATGCTGACCGTGATGGCTATGATCATGATGAAGATGAATATGAATATTAAATCTAAAATATGTCTTGTAATTTGAATTTTCATTTTTAATGAAGAAACTATAGATTCAAGTTGACTCATTCTATGTTGTAGTATATTTGTTCCCTAGATCTACCATATTATATATGTGTAGCCTGTAAGGGACATCTTCTACTCATCCATGTATCAGAGCTCGATGAGAGTTCTTAGGAGAAAGACAAGATGTCAGTGGGAGATGGAGAAACCAATCTCAGAACACCGCTTGAAGCCTTGCAATGTTGAGAGTGGGATAAAGGCTACACTTGAGACCCTATATAAGGAACAAACTTATCAAGCTTCACTTTGTTTCGAGAATAGTTTTATATTCTGTACTAAACAAGGCCAACCACATGAAGGTGGAAGCTCATTCGGCCCCACCCCACCTAACATCACTATAAATTCCCCGTTAACATCTAACATTCATTCATTATTTCATCCATTAATAAAATGTAACATTCATTAACATTCATTCACACATTAATAAAATGTGACATTCATTAATTATCACATGATAACATTCATTAACACATTATAAAATTTATGAACATTCAATACAACATAATTAAATTCATTAGCATATAAAAATCAGTCATTATCAAATAAGGTGCATAGATGAAAATCATTTCTTTTGATGATCATCTACCCCCTCATTAGATCTCAATGCACGCCTAGTTCTCTGTTGATGCAAAGGGGGGTCATTTGCAATAACATATAAAAGGGTTAAATTAAATTTTTTTTATTATAATTAAAAACATTAAAAATATTTTAAAGTATTTCAGTACTTTACAGGCCATAATCGTATAGCTCTTTACCTGATCTAGTCACATCATCAACATCGAGGTCAGTTTGTCTGGCCTCGGCCTCAACCTCAACCTGCTCATTAACAATGGCCTCTACACTCTCTACAACTGCAATACAAATTGTTACATTAATCCAAACACCAATTGCAATTAAATTTGTATTACTACACCACTCAATTTAAGATGTTTACTTGTATTATTGTGATGCATGTCCTCATTGTCATCAACACGCACAGGTTGTGTACGACAAGAATCGACAGGCTACATTTCAATTTCATACACATTCATGTTATCATTTTTTTCTTAATTAAAACAAATTTACTCACTTTATGTTGGAACTTAACATCAAATGCTTCTTTATTTCCATCCTAATAGTCTACAAGTGTGCGAAGTAGATAAATTCGTGCAACGTCAACTAAAATAATATACGTTGTCATGAAAATATTCTATTAAATTCTTTCAAATCCCCGGATTTGATGAGCTAATGAAAAGTAAAACATTTTGTCAATAATATAGACTGAAGAAAGAGACAACCTATGATGGTCTCTTGAGCTATGTTATCTTTAGTCCTAGCTACTGGGTAAGGCCTGGAAAACTTATACTTGTCAATCGTCGAGAATAATCATCGCTTTGCATTTATGTACACTGCACAAATTGATCCCAGTCTCGCAAAAACATTTTACACTTGTACATCTCATCAATATTGGAGGCCTAAAGTAATTTTATACGATCACTAGCACATTTCGTGCATGGATGAGAAACAGTATCCAAAGTTTCTAGATAACCATTTTTTAGAAGAGGAATGAGTGGAGGCCAAAGAAGGGATAATTGTGAAGGTTTTATAGATGTAGGTTACTAAATCATCATCTCTGCACTGGTACTCAATCTGGCCTCCACTCTGTATACGTCTTCTTAGAATCTAAAAACTCTCCATCATTGATTCCCATCATTTTTTTAGCATCTTCGTGGACTGAGACCTTAAATTATTGAGCTTCTCTTTGTTTTGATAATAGTTTAACATTCTCTACTTAATAGGTCTAACCACATGAAGGTGGAAGCTCATTTGACCCCTCCTAGGAGCCTCTTATGACCCTTTATGACCTTTTAAGACCTCTAAGATGTATTCTTAGGGATCATAAAGGGTCATAAGGGGTCCTGGGACACAAAAAATGAGAAACATAATTGTAGGCATCGTGGTCACAATTTTTTGGAGACAACGTAATTGAGTTGTATACCCAGACAATGGAGAGCAACTCCTGCACCTCCGATTCCAAGCTAACTACATCTGTTGCTCATGAATACAAGGTCCTCCAACATATGTATTCAACTTGGAATTGGGGATGGAGAAGTTGCTCTCCATCACTTGGGTACACAACTCAATTACATTGTCTCCAAAAGATTGTGACTATGATGCCTACAATTATGTTTCTCAGCTATTGTGAAATCTACATTTATGTTTCTCAGTTGTCATGTTTATGTACATGTTTTTATGTGTTTTGGATAGTAAGTCTAATTTAATTTGTCCATGGACTAAGACCTTAAATCATGTAATGAGGATGCTTAGAACACTAGTATATGCAAATTTCATTATTTAATAATAAAAATCTATTAAAATGTTTATACCTTCTTCTCCCATTTGCTGGTGTAATTCCTCTTTGAGTATCCCCTTTCTCCTTTGCATCCAAAATGAACTCATTCCAATCCCTCACTGGAATAAAGGGAGGACACTCAAACTTCAGCAAGACTTCATACCACGCAACGTTCATAGATTATGTTCAATGCATTATTTATGTTTGTAAATTAGCCTTGCGTACAAATCTACGAACGGTGCTTGGTACAAAGCCATGCTCAAGCTTGAAAATGATAGTCAATCCATAGTCAAGGTCAAGGAACGAATGGAATAACCAAGAACACACTATACATTAAATCATGTGATTGACAGTAGATTGGGGCTCACTTGAGCCATAAACATGAAGAATTATTCTAAAAAAAAATGTAAACCATATATATGCGCACTTGAGGCAAAGATAAGTTACATCATATCCATATTAAAATATTAGTTACAATATGAAAATACTAAACTAACTAATTCCCAAGTTCATCTCTGCGTATGGTCACAACAAAGATATGCGATTACAATACAGAGAAGGCATCGTAAAAATATAATTTCAGAATTTTCCCTAGCCTGACACTTTTTGCACTCAAATCCTTCATTGCGGATAAGTGGAGATGGGCAGATAGATGCAAATGAGTTGTCATTGAACCAACTAAAGTATCCACAACCATTATTTCCCTGTGATGCCCAGTCTACATTAGTTCTTATATTATAATGAATAGTATTTACATTAGAAACATTAAATATATACACATTAGCAACCTTTTTTCTATTTGGGCAGCACCAAAATTGTTGTCCAGGGTTGTTCGGTGTCTGTGAAGTCTTCAACACGCACTGCCCACCACCACATTGACAATTTGGCACATTGACAAGAGTCATCGAGCCTATATATCAATAATGCACCACACCATCATTACTACATTTATTATTTTTATATGAAATACACCAAGGAGTACCATTAGAAATATTAACCATTTACAATAATGAAAAGTAAACCTAAATCAAATAGCTCATTTTTTAATCAGCATGTGTAGTCTCTGTGTATATGAAAAATGAAAGCAATATGAAGCTGAAATAAAATAGTATTCCACATAGACTGAATGAAATATACCATCAAAAGAAGTTGACAAAATCCTATCACGAAGCACAGACATAGGAAATAAAAAAGGGACAAAAGACAAGAAATAAGAAAAATCATTATGACTATAGAAAAATCATTTATACTATAATAAACAAAAGAAACACTCTTTGTCAACAATTTTCAAAATCGTTAGGACTATAGAAAAATAATTAAGACTACAAAATCAAATTTTAGAAATGGACGGTTCTGATGCTTTGCCATTACAACAATTGAGAATTCATCATTTGGTATTGTGTATTCCATTTAAGTATGTTAACAATGTTCAAAATCTTGTCACCAAGCACAGACAAGAAATAAGAAAAATCATTAGGACTATAGAAAAATCAAGTTCTAGAAATGGACGGTTCTAATATTGCTTTTCCATTACAACAATTGAGAATTCATCATTTGGTACTTCTTGGTGTATTCCATTTAAGTTTTTCAGTTGTTGTGTTTATGTGCATGTTCTTTATGTGTTTGGCTTCTCTCCCTCACAAGGGATGCGTCGATAGGTAATTGATTTGAAAGCATAATGATTCGACAGTCTTTTTTTAGGATAGGCGTAATCATCTTGCCAACCTTAATTAGAAAAATTTGTGATATATGTCAAGTACTTATAATTGGTATGCCCAACAAACAGAGACTTAGTAGTAAAAGCATGTCCTTTGGTTTACTAGTTTACTAGTTTACTTATAATCAGTATGTCCTTTGGTTTACTAGTTTAATCTAGTTTAAGAATGGTTTGTTTCATGTTTGAATGAACTATTAAATGAAGCTTGGCTATATTAAGTACAATCTTAAGACTTGTGACTCTTCAAATTCTCTTGTTTCCTTTAGACCTCCAAACATGTGTACTTTGAGTAGCCCTCTAACAAATGGACTTGTGATGATTTTCACAATAGTACATGTGTAGGAGGACTACTAAAAGTACTGCTTAGGCAAATATGAATGTTCATCACCTGTGCATATAAGAGTTGATCATAGAAGGTATATGATGTTGGGTAAGCTCCCAATATCACTCAGGTAAATATGCATGTTCATCACCTGTGCATATGAAGTGGCTCTAATGGAAGATACACTCACTAAATTCTGCATACTCCTTATTTTGTTCTACGTTGATATTGTCAGACATGGTCTTTCTTGAATGGAATGACTCGTTACTTGTACATTGACTAGAATGTTGGTGGAAGAAGGATGATTTGTTTGCAACCATTTTTTTAACTCTAATTTTCTCAACACAAAGGGACATTTATCATAGCCATAGAAACATGATTACTTTAAAATGAAATACACCAAGGAGTACCATCAGAAATATTGACTATTTACAATCATGAATAGTTAACCTTAATCAAATAGCTCATTTTTTTATCATCATGTGTAGTCTCTGTGTATATGAAAAATGAATGAAATATCAAGCTGAAATAAAATAGTGGAAAAAAATTCAAATTCAAGGCCTAATTTATCAAGAGCAACAAACATTAGGATGAAAGAAAAATTATTAAGAGTATAGAAAAATCATTAGGACTATAGAAAAATATTAAGACTAGAAAATCAAGTTCGAGAAAAATCATTAAGAGTACTATAGAAAAATCATTAGGACTATAGAAAAATCATTAAGACTAGAAAATCAAGTTCTAGAAAAATCATTACGACTATAGAAAAATTATTTAGACTATAAAATCAAGTTCTAGAAATGGACAGTTCTGATGCTTTGCCATTACAACAATTGAGCATTCATCATTTGGTAGTTCTTGGTGTATTCCATTTAAGTTTTTCAGCTGTCATGTTTATGTGCATGTTCTTTATGTGTTTGGCTTCTCTCCCTCGCAAGGGATATGTTGATAGGTAATTGATTTGAAAGCATAATGATTTGACTGTTCCAAGTAATGTTTTTAATCCTTTGAAGTTTCTCATGATCCTGATGTAAGTTGATTGGATTAAGCGATTTGGGGATCCAATAGAACTTTAGGGGAGCTCAATAAATATTTTGGAAGACTTAGAGGAACTATCAGCATGACTGTTCCTTCATCTACAGTGAGTTAGACTGAATTTGCTAAGTTTTTCCTTTGTTTTGAAGTGTATTTTGTAATCTATTTCCTTTCCATGGACCCAAAGACCTAGGACCCATAGAAAAAGGATACTAACAATGTATTATACAACTCTAATGTTCTTGACTTGCAGAGATTTGAGAAAGTAAAGAGAACACTGGCTATGTTTAATGTTAACTGTTCATGCACAATCCACTCATACAACAGTGAAATGCTATGTGATTGACAATTTCATACAACTAGTCCTTTGGCATGTATTAAACAAAATATAATTTTTAGCATATTATTATCATTCTATTTCTTTGTTGTAAACATGTCATTGGTTCAGTTTTAATCTACTAGTGTCGTGCCCTAGCCCATGCTTTATCTCCATTATTTAATGTTATTCACTGTTTTGAAATGTAGACTGTGGTTATCAAATGGAAAAAATAGAAAAAAAAATTGTACATGAAATTTTTTTGACAAAATTGAACCAATGGCATGTTTACAACAAAGAAATAGAATGATAATAATATGCTAAAAATTCTATTTTGTTTAATACACGCCAAAGGACCAGTTGTATGAAATTGTCAATCACATAACATTTCACTATTGTATGAGTGGATTGTGCAGGAACAATTAACATTAAACAAGGAGCAAACTCCTCAACACATCTTGGAAAATAATAAATGAAACCTAACACCAACACTATTCCTTCCATTCACTTCTACCAAGAATTCCAGCACAAGCACAAGCTATTCCAAACTTCAAGTACAAGCTATTCCAAACTTCAAGTAAAATGAGCAATATGCTATATCAAATCATTCATATTTATAATAACCATTCAAAGGATCATTTTGTCAATGAACCCTCTAACTGTACCCCTATGGCAGAGAAAGGAAACCTCAAAATAGAGAAAGGAAACTTAGTAAAACCAGTCTATGCCGCTATTTGTGAGGGTACAGTCATGATAAGTGCCTCTCAAACCTCTCCAAACATGTAATATTTTCTTTAAATACTTTATTGATCTCTTCTAAACATTAACCAAATCAAACCTACATTTGAATCCACACATAATAACCCCAAAATGAAGGGTTTCGTATCCTTTAATGGATCTCAGACACTGGTAACACATGGACAGTCAAACCAGTAGTCTCCAAAGCATTCAATAAGTGATTGGATTGTATTTAATACACACCAAAGGACTAGTTGTATGAAACTGTCAATCACATAGCATTTCACTATTGTATGAGTGGATTGTGCAGGAACAGTTAATATTAAACAAGGAGCAAACTCCTCAACACATCTTGGAAACCATTGAATTCAATAATAAATGAAACCTAACACCAACACTATTCCTTCCATTCACTTCTACCAAGAATAAAGCATTTAATCCATTCAACATTACATGTTATCATTAGATAGTTACATTTTCTGACTGTGTAGAGGAACAGTCACGACCAAAATGATCAAAACTACTTTCACCCTTGCACAAGCTATTCCAAACTTCAAGTAAAATGAGCAATATGCTATATCAAATCATTCATATTCATAGTAACCATTCAAAGGATCATTTTTTCAATGAACCCTCTAACTGTACCCCTACGACAGAGAAAGGAAACCTCAAAATAGAGAAAGGAAACTTAGTAAAACTAGTCTATGCCACTGTTTGTGAGGGTACAGACATGATACATGCCTCTTAAACCTCTCCAAACATGTAATAATATTTTAAAATACTTTATTGATCTCTTCTAAACATTAATGCATGGATAGTCAAACCAGTAGTCTCCAAAGCATTCAATAAGTGAATATGAATGTTTGAAAACTTTCCTCTCAACTTCCCCAACCACTCCTAATCAGTTAGAGGGATTAGTTGAGTGTTTAGACACTAAAACTTCTTAAACATACTTTATCTGATATGATGAATTGTAATATCAACAAACGTGAATCCAAACATTTGAAAATAGTGAATCGATATCCTTGAGCACAAGCACCAATAACATCAAATAATGGAGATAAAGCACGGGCTAGGGCACGACACCAGTAGAATGCAATCATTTTAGTGAGAATTCATGATCAAATAAAATGCAATGCATTTGAAATTTGTGGTCGAATACGATGCCAGAGGCTCGAAAGACATTTCCCATCAAAGATACTAATCAAAGATGAAGAAATCACGTACCTTCTCTCGTGCTCAACTTGCACGAAGGAAGATTTGATAGCCAAATCTTCCTTGTACCACACGAAGAACATTCCATTGGTTCAATTTAGCATGTTATTATCATATCAGATAAAGTATGTTTAAGAATTGTTGGTAAGGATAGGAATAGTGGAGATTTTAGAAATATCCCTCTAACCGATTAGGAGTGGTTGGGGAAGTTGAGAGGAAAGTTTTCAAACATTCATATTCACTTATTGAATACTTTGGAGACTACTAGTTTAACTGTCCATGCATTACCAGTGATTGAGATTCATTAAAGGATACAAAACCCTTCATTTTGGGTTATTGTGTGTGGATTCATCCGCTTTAGCTAGGAAGATCAAGAAGATGGGTCAGGAGGACATTGTGGTAGAAGAAGTATTTAAAGAAGCAATAGAAAAGTTTTCAGGAGTTTGGAACAACATTTTAGAATCCATGAATGGTATGGGTAAGGTGACCTTAATTCTTGGCCATGACTTCAATGAAACATTGGATATGGCTAATAAGAAGAAGGATCACTTGTTAATAGTGTTCCTTGAGGGAAGGGGGATTGTGAAAGACTTGTTATCATTGTATTGTTTCTTTCCAATATGTTTGGATACAGGGTAGACCAGGAGAATGAAGGATCACTCACTAATTGCATGATAACCTAGTTTTGAAGGGTCACTGGTTGAGGGGACAGTCAAGGTCTAGATGTTGATAGTAATTCATTGAGGGAAGGGGGATTGTAAAAGACTTGTTATCATTGTATTTTGTATTTCCAATATGTTTGGATGTAGGGCAGACCGGGAGAATGAAGGATCACTCACTGATTGCATGATAACCCAATTTTGAAGGGTCGCTGGTTGAGGGGACAGTCAAGGTATGGATGTTGATAGTGTTCCTTGAGGGAAGGGGGATTGTGAAAGGCTTGTTATCAATGTATTTTGTATTTCCAATATGTTTGGATGTAGGGCAGACCAGGAGAATGAATGATCACTCACTGATTGCATGATAACCTGGTTTTGAAGGGTCACTGGAAGAGGGGGGAATGAAGGATCACTCACTGATTGCATGATAACCCCACCAAGCATTCTTTCCTTTAAGTTTCCAAAACATCTCAAAATATGATCATTATTATTTACTTTCTTCTATATGCTATTCTTTCTATGGTTTTGTTATCTTAGAAATATATGAAAAACATTGCAGATGTGCATATAAAAGTAAAATATTGTCCTTCAATTGTTCCACATTGAAGCATTTCCTCTTGGGAGTATTCTCTTCGTTTGTACAATAACTGTAAAAAAATGGTTCCCATATTTCTTCAAGATCTATTTTAATCTTTATACTACAATTTTGATTAAATTTGAGCAATAGTTGATTTCATTGGTATTTTATAGCATATACTCCTAATGTGAAATGTGGAGAGAAAGAAAGAGACACACTAGGTATGAATTACATGATATACCCATCATCACTTAGCACTTTAATAATAAATTATGGATAGGGAACAACCCCTTAACTTCTGGATGTTTGTTTCATGTTGGCCTCTTATTATATGCAAAGGTAGGCTTGTCTTAGACTAACAACCATAGTGTAGGGGCCATAAATTATGGATCCCAAAATAGTGCACACTTGTATTAAATTAGGTTCACTATACTACAAGGGAATTGAAACCATGCAATAGTGTCTCATGGGGATGGAAGAAACCCTTCACCAAGAAGATGATTGTGTCTGCAATATTTACTAGAGGAAAAGAACATAATTTGGTTCCAGCAATTACTCCTATAAGATAATGGCACCCACAAAACACTTGGAAAAGATAGCACTCACTATATCTTTTATCACTCTTTTAAAGCTGGGACAATAAATCTCAAAGATTGATCAATGAATTATTGAACACAAAGAACCATTGACAGTTATGATTCATGTGTACAATAGCCAACAACCAGTTGTTCCAATCATGGTGTCCAATAATTATGTTAAAAAAAGCATCTACAAATCCCTTACACAACCATAATAGATTCAAACCATGAACCATAAGAACCTAACAATGGGACTAACAAAGATACAACCTAAACAAATCTTGATCATATTCCACCCTATTGTAAGGCCCAAGAAGTAACTCTATCTTAAAGCTACACATTCCTCTAGATGAAGCTCAAAGGTCAGGTAGCTGAAGCATAGCAATACTTGAATGAATATAGGAATAATTTGATGTACAATCATTTGCTAGCTTGGTTTGTGGGTTTTCCACATAATATTTTCCCTTTAACCACATTTATAGTTTGAGAAAATCAGAAAAAATTGTTTCAGATTTATATTATCCTTTTGAACTAGCACACTTCCATCAAAATGCATAATCATTGGTCATATCAAGAAAATTCCTATTGATTAGTAGGATATCCTTATAAAAAATTGATGCATGGATTTCTTGTGAATTATCGACTGCTATGTATCCTGCAACTATGAAAGGAATAGTGTTGGTGTTAGGTTTTATTTATTATTGAATTCAATGGTTTCCAAGATGTGTTGAGGAGTTTGCTCCTTGTTTAATGTTAATTGTTCTTGCACAATCCACTCATAAAATAGTGAAATGCTATGTGGAAGGGATGGTTGATAGTGTTCCTTGGGGGAAGGGGGATTGTGAAAGACTTGTTATCATTGTATTGTGTATTTCCAATATGTTTGGATGCATGGCAGACCAGGTGAATGAAGGATCACTCACTGATTGCATGATAACCCAGTTTTGAAGGGTCACTGGTTGAGGGGACAGTCAAGGTCTGGATGATTGGGCCATTGGAGGACCCTAGTTCTTTGTATTAATTTCTATTCAAATTGGATGCATGGATTTCTTGTGAATTATCGGCTGCTATGTATCCCACAACTGGATCCGTAAATCTACATATACTTCTCTAGGGTTGTAAGCCACTTAGGGATCAAAATAGAGAAACTAAATAAAAATTGTTCTTTGTCCTATTTCATTTTAACAAAGTCTCAACTATCAATGATACAATACATTTGATGCCCTAAGCTATCAATACAAATGATGCCTAGCTAGAAGCTCACGGACTATCCATTTGATAACCACAGTCAAAATTTCAAAAAAATGGATATCCTTGAGCACAAGCACCAATAACATCAAATAATGGAGTTAAATCATGGGCTAGGGCACGACACCAGTAGAATGCGGTCATTTCAATGATAGCAATATACAATGGTATCATTAAACATATATGCTAGTAATATCAACAAACGTGAATCCAAACATTTGAATACAATGAATCGATATCCTTGAGCACAAGCACCAATAACATCAAATAATAGAGATAAAGCACTAGCTAGGGCACGACACCAATAGAATGTGGTCATTTTAGAGAGCATTCATGATAAAATAAAATGAAATGCATTCGAATATGATGCCAAAGGCTCGAAAGATGAAGAAATCACATACCTTCTCCCGTGCTCAGCTTTCGCTCCTTTTCTCCCGCTCCTTCTCTATCCAATCAAAATAAAAATGATGAGGCTGTTTCACTTTTTTTTATGTATACCTCAAATCTGTCAAAATTTTGATGGTCAATTAAACACCCATTGGAATACCAACATTATCAGGGCCTATTACAAAAAAAACACCAAATTCGTAATAAAAAGTTACCCGTCGAAAACTTCTATTGAAATTTCACCCCAAATGTAGTAGTGACTCTCACATAGTAGATCCTACTTTAGTATTTCAACATACACATTTTTTTTTGGTTTTTCCATTATCTAGACTAAGTCTACCTTTGTCTCTTATATTTGTTGTAGCTTTGTCTCTGAATTTTACTTTTCCTTCATCCACCTTCCTCAAAGAGAGGAATTTTCTCTTGTCACCATTCATCCTAGTTGAGAATCCATTATCAACAGACCATTGGTTTCTCTCATCCTGTGCATGTAAAACAATGTGTAGGAGCATATTACTCTCCTTATAATCTAGCTCATTTTTCCAAATGTGGTTTGGTTCATCCTTCTTGTCACGAACATCCTCTTGCTTATTTTGTTTTGTGGCACAACAAATGTACTTTTGTAGAACTTAGCTATGTGTCCAAAGTTGTTACACCTACAACATATGGTGTTATAATCCATCAGAGGAGAAAATGAGTTAAAGTTCCTCTTTTAACAATTGATTCATTTCTTGTGTGCACTCTACATTCTAATGCTCTATGACCATATTGATTGCATCGAAAACAATAGCCATGAAAAGGATAGTTCAACCTAGTAGTGCATGGATTTATTTTAAGGAATGTCCATTTGAGATTGTCCTTGTTGTTTCTTTGAGATTGCAAGTCTATATCTTCCTCCTTGCTTACTTGTTGGAAATTTTAAGAGCTATGACCTAATTCTTGCTATCCAACTATTTTGTGGTATGCGACCTTATGCCATTAAAACCAAGACCACTTTTGAAAAATGTGATATTTGTGAATAAATAAGGTCTTCTAACATTTCTAAACACTTGTTATACTTCATTTTTATACTCAACTATTCTTTGGTCCTTTCTAGCTCCTTACAATTTTTTTTTTTGATTCAAGCTCCTCACATTCCATGATTTTTTCCTTTAGCTACTATTTCAGGACATCCTCACAACATTTGGCTTTTTCAGCTCGAGTCTTCAAGTCCATAAATGTCTTCTTGGATATTTCACCACCCTCTCAAATATGATCTTTCAACTTTGAGTTCCTCTTCTTGAGTCTTTTGATTTCTTTGAGAGCAAAAATAAGTTCTTCCTCGAAATCATCTATAGATCCTCCTTGTTTTCAAGTTTTTCATTTCTTTGTCTTCACACCTTGGACCTTCTTATTTCATTTCCATTTCCATGAAGACAATTTCCTTTCTTCCACATTTTGAGAAGCTTTCATCAATTTTAAATGAGCTATTACTTCCTTAGGCATAGATGATTTTTTTGTGTCTCTAAAAAGCTTTTCATTGATTTTCCTTGATTGTGCTTCTTCTTACCATGATGATTTTTTTTGTCTCGTCCTCTTTTTATAATAAAAATTTTCTTCTACATTTCTTTCACTTCCAACTTGTGGACATTTGGTAGCATAATGATCTATATTGCCACAATTGAAACATTTAAGGGTATATTTACATTTTCACTTGATGGATCCTTTATCAAATGTATTCATGAAGTAGGCTTCTTCCTCATTGCTTAAGCTTTCACTTGCTGCTAGAATCTTGTTCTTCATTTTTCTTGATGCTTTAAAGGAAGCTTCTCACTTTGATGTTGTTCCATTCTCGACCCTCATTTCCAAGTCCATATATCAAGTCCATGGGCCATCAAATAGGTGTGCATTCAAAAACTCCAGAAAGCATAGTCGTTCCCATCAAACAATGGAACTTGGCTTGAGGAAAACCCTTATTTTCTCTCCATGTGTATTCTTAAGATCTTTCCTTTAAGCAGTTAGATTTTTCTTAAGGAACCTGCTTTGATAAAGAAATCTCTCTCTCTCTCTCTCACACACACACTAGTGTGTGTGTGTAGGGGCGGGGGGAGGGGTTAGCATGTGAAATTGATACTATTCATATTTTTATCATTAATGGTTGTCATTGATGTCGACATGTCCTATGCATATTTATGATTTGATTGTATCAGTTGATATGTACTGATATCCTTAGCATATTGGTTGAAGTGTTTCACTGAAGGATGTGCTTTAAATGTTTATCCTTTTCGGTGTTGGTTCTATTTCATGTGCAATATATGGTGGATAAACCACTAGTACATTTGACCTTAAATTTTGACTAAACAATTCGACCATCAAATAGAAATATTATGGTTGGTCGCATTATAGAAGGAAAATTTTGTTTTTTTTAATACATGCCCTGTGTTGGTCGCAATTTTGACAAAAACCACGTTGGTCAATTTTGACTAACACGGGCATAACATAAAGTAAAAAAAAAAGTTTGAAACTTTATTTGAGCATTTCATTTCAACGTGCATGAAGGAGCCGGTAGAAGCTAAGGGTGAAGAGTTGAAGTAGAGGGTTAAGGTATGTCGAATCAAATTCCAATAAGAATCGAATGCTATATATAAACTATGGATTTAGGATTTATGAAAAGTTGGTTGAATTAGTTGTTTAGAATTTATATAAGTTGAAAATGGATAAAACCGTAAGCAATAGAAATACTCTATTTTCTGCAAAATTCATTCATCTTGAAGTCTCAATTCGGTTATTCTGATGCATTAAAGGAATTGTAATGTTTCTTTGTTCAATTCATGCATTTTTTAATGAGTCTCATTTTATATTGAAACTATTGTTATGCCAGTGGTCTATCTAATAGCATTTCTTATTTTAGTTTACTGTTATTGCAGTAGGAACTTAGAATAATGAGAACCATTCTAACCTAATAATGAGAACAATTCTAACTGTTGTTACACCAGTGGTCTATCTAATAATGAGAACCATTCTAACCATGGAATGTTAATTCTAACCTGTATTATTAGATCATTAACCGTGCATATGCAGAGTTGTGTGGAGTAAAGGTGATCATAGTTAAATAACAGTGAGAAAATACAATGAAATTGGATGCAATGTGTAGCAGTGGATGATCTGTCCAAATAAGGAAGGGTTTTTATGTTTGAAAATTTTTTGTCATGTTGAATGAATGGTGATTCGATCACTAATTTGAACCAGGAGTGAGTTGTAATAGGAGATTGGGGAAGCCCTAGCAAACCAGGGTTTGGAGTCAAGGTTTGGGGGTTTTGGTGTTGCAGAGCCCATGAGTCTAATTTCTTATGGATTTAACCATTTTGATTCATTTTATAACTCTACTAAAGGTTTGGTGGGATAAGGGAATGTGAGGAGAGTAGTTGCTTTGAAAATTTGGTCATTTTCATGAATTGAAAACAGGGGTTCAGTCATGGTTAGGTGTGTTGGTCCAAAGTAACCCTATAAAAGCTTTTGGTATGGGATGCACCAAATGTCAATTTTTAGGTCAAATGTCCCTTCTAATATTCCTTAGGGATTTATGATGATTTCCTCAAAGAACTAACAACAAGAGACTTCCTTCTTTGAATTCTTGATCATTCTTGTGAAGCACAATCTATGATACCTCCTTAAATGTTTATGTAATTGATTTAAGGGAAACATGTATTTGTAATAATTATTCAAGGGATAATGTTTATGGATCTAGTTAAGTAATTATGCATATATGATCTGAACCATACATCTATACTCGGTGCAATTCCTAAAATTATATTTTTACCATGCGTGTTCTCCTAGTCTATATATGGACAGCGATTGATGACATTGTTTGAACAATATTACTATTGTATCAAATCGGGGAACCATCCCAGTAAGAAGAATGTATCCTATTGTATATCTCTCTATTACTGGTATATGTTTAAGGAGTGTTGATTGTCTTAATTGCTATATGTGAGATAGAATGCTGCCAGGAAATAGTTTATGGATATTGCGATAACTGATGCCTCTTATTTGCATGAACACTATGATTAAATGCTCTGTATATTGACTTCGGGTGGCTGTAATGTCCCTTGGATATAATCTTAGAATTACGAAACTATTTGCTCAGATTTGCCAGACTTAAATTATTGATACCACTCTTTTATTATGATAGTCTTGATCACTATGTGATCTATAAGTAATGTATCGATACCAATTGTGTCTGGATAGGATTGGCTCTTATGCTATCTTGATGATTAAGGTGTTCTTTTACTGGTCTTGATACAAATCTATGTTTAATGTGAATAATCTCTTTGATCCTTACCACTTGTCCGGTCTTCTTTGTGAGATGGAAGTATGTTCTATCTAGTTTGGCTTCTGCAAATGCAAGGAAACTTGTATTGACTTGTTAGGATCCTCAATTTTATACAGGTTACCCAACATTCTGACTTGTACATTTTTATGGACGTCTCACAGCCAAAGGGGTTATTTCTCCTTTCGTGAATCCAAGCGTATCCTCCCTTGAGCAGACCAAGTAGGGATATGAGTAAAGATAAGCCACCTTTTTTCTCCTCTCTGCCTTCCCCCAAAATCTCCTTTAATCTTGTCAGCCTGTTACATATGCGGCAGGGATGATATTGCTTGCACTTGTTTACGTTGCCTGCTTTCATGGAATTCCATTGCCCACTATCAGGTTGATGCCGATAAGATTTTTTGGTATGGGATGCATTGAATGTTAGTTTTTAGGTCATTAGGGGTCAATTTGAAGCATTTTTAGAAGCCTTAATTGGCTTAATTATTTTCCATCCACCCTAGAGCTTATATGTATGAACAGTCATTCATGGAACATGAAACATCATCGATATGAAAGAAGGCTTTCATATTACCCAAGGTCAAAGTATAAGAACTAATTAAACATGAGAACACCTTCTAATCATTGTTATATGTATGAAGATGATTTTGAAACAATCATGAGAACAAAGACAAATGATCCATCAATAATGCACAATCCATTAATGGGTATTTAGATATTAGTCTATTTTTTATATTTGAATCTATGTACAAGCATATGGCACATTGAACACATTAGGGAATTCTCTTGAATCTTAAGGATCAAGTTCCAATTAGTCGTATTACGGGTCAAGTTCCAATTAGGCATAACCCTAAATAGACCAATTCAACAATAATGAGCCAGGATCAAAATAATAAGCATGCACGCAATACTCTTATAATGAGAAATGCAGTTTTACAATTAAATTCTAGATGTGCTCAATCTTAGATCCTTCCCTTTACATGATTCATTTGAATTGGTGTTAAATCTTAAAATACAACCACCAAGCATGTAATTTGGAATGACTCACACTTCAACCAACTCAATGAATAATATGAAAAAGATAGCCAAGTTTGAATTTTAAAATTTGGAGTTCAAATGCAAAGATGTAGAATAATCTAAATCAAACATCATTATAGTACATGACCGTACATGCACTTCTTAAATTTGTATTTATTTGTGCTAATTCATTGTTTGCTTAAAAATCATTATTTAGGCTTATTATCATCCACAATAACCAAAGCGACAGTAATGTTGGAAAGGCAAATGAGGAGCCCATCATTATGCCTTTGAGTTTGATTACAACTTTCTTTGAGCACCAAAGAATGAGATCCAAAGAATTACTCGATTTCATCGACATTTGGCAATGGTCATCTTGATCACTGGCAGACATTCAGATTTAAGAAGGATTATCATTACTCCTTTCGATCTACTCATTGTCTTATTACTTCTTATCTTTACCTTACTACATATTTGTATGACCAACTGATTTTCATTTCATATTCTATGTAACTATGCTTCTCCTTAATAACATTTCATCAATCCAGCAAAGCAATACACAATTTTTTGATAAAATATACAGTAAAATATTTGTAACAAATACATCATCAAAGTCATTATGCAACTAGATACTGTTGTAATAGAAAAATATATGACAAAATAATAAAAAAAAATTCTTAATCAAAGCACATATTTAAGAGATGGTTCATAAAGGGACTAATCTTATTCTTGCCTAGAACATCAAACAAGTACTTGTCAAGTTTGTGGTTAGACAAGCTAAGCTCTTCTGAGTTACACGATTGTTCCTTTAATCAACATTTAACATTTGAAAAATTCCTTTTATCTACTGCTGACAAGAAGTATTTCAAAGTCTACATTTGCCTCCTTAATGATGTTCATTTCAGCCATTAGTTTATTTAACTTGGCCAGGTTTTCTTCTTGAATATGGACTTGTAGAGGCAATTTAATAGTTCAGGAAACTAAGAAATCAGTTTTCATTATGGTAAGCCACAAGAATGGTCTTGGGAGTATTATTGGAGGTGCTTAACTTTGGAAAGTTACCATGTTAATGTCATTAAAAAAATACAAAAAATTAAGGCCTACAAGATTTTATGATAATGTTCTATTTGAAATAGGGTGCTCAAGTTAACAATGAAATAAAAAAATCCATGCTTGTATTCATATGATACTCTTTACAATTGTTTTTCTATCTATACACCCTTTATTGCTATTGTAATGGCAAAGCATCAGAACCATCCATTTCTAAACTTTGATTTGGTATGATAAATGTCCCTTTGCGTTGAGAAAATTATAGGTGAGAAAATGGTTGTTCAGTAACGATTTGTATTTGCAAGTTGCAAACAAATCATCCTTCTTCCACCAACAAGTCATTCCATTCAAGAAAGACCATGTCTGATGATATCAACACACAAAAAAATAGGGAGACAATTGCTAGACTGTGGTCTATTTTAAAAAGAAAAGGTGATGGAAAATGTTATTGTCCTTGCAAAATTTGTAAGGGCTTAAAGACTTGAAGATATCTAATCAAAATAGCTGAGGAACATTGTAGGCAACATGGTCACATTGAAGGGGGAAATGAATTTCGTCCATTGGTATGTATTTTAATAATTTATAAAATACATAAGACATGATTTGATGATGACATCATGGTCATGGTTAATATAAGGTCATCATTTTCATATAGGTCAACGTCCCTGAGTTTCATGTTATGGACCATGACAATCTAGAGAATGTGGATTTCCAAATGAGGGAACATGGAGGTGTGAATATAGAAGTAGAAGGTAATGATACCATGGAAGAAGACCATGATGATGAAGAAGATCATGATGATCAAGATGATGATGATGATGATGATGATGATGATGTTGATGCAGAGCTTGATGTACCTATACTTGAGAAGGCACACGAGCCCCTATATGAAGGCTTTGAAACAACTCTTCTTGCCGTTGTACTGTGGTTGGTGAACTTGAAGGTTATGAATGGTTTATACAACGTAGCAATGACACGTATGTTAAAGTATGTCATCTTTTTTCATTATTTTAGTCGTAATTCCCTTACAATTAACATTGGGTGAATCGTGTAGCAATTAATATTCTTTAAATTAACAAATTATATTTTTGGTCGTAGGTTGATAGGTGAGTGTTTCTTACCACCATCAAACATTCTACCTCGCTCGTACCGAGAATTATCTGCCATTATGAAAGATATTGGAATGGAGTATCAAACAATACATGCATGTCCGAACGATCATATTATATATCATAAACAACATGAATTTGCAATAGAATGCCCTATTTGTCATATTAGTAGATATCAATCAGATCGAATAACAAAAAGGTGCCTCACAAGGTTCTTTGACATATTCCCATTATTCCACGTCTGCAATGATTATTCAAGTGCAATAGCTTGGCACAATTTATGGATTACATGCACGCAATAGAAGTCAAGATGACATTATGCAAATGCCTGTGGATGGTTCGACATTTAAGGAAATAGAGGAAAAATGGCCACACTTTAAAGAAGAACCTCATAATCTCAAGCTTTCATTGGTAGCGGACGGTGTCAATCCATTTGGAGAGATGAGATCTACTTACTCAGTGTGGCCTATTTTTGTTATCAACAATAACATTCCTCCTTGGTTGTCCATAAAGAGGGAGAACATAATGTTGGCACTGATTGTTCCAAGTATTTTTTGATTTAATGGTCATCTAAATTAATTTATTATTAATAATCCATCAAAATGGTCATAATAATTATGTAATGTTTTTGTTCATTCAACTAGGTAAGTACCAAGTTAAAGATATCAATGTATATATTGAGCCCCTTATCGACGAGTTGATGGTGTTATGGAATGGGGTCACTATGTATGACATCTCTAGACCAATAGGACAAAGACAATTTCAATTTTATGCAATGCTTGTATGGACAATACATGATGCCCCTGGGCTAACACATTTTTGTGGTATGTTCTCTTCTTAACACCTCTTTTTTGGTATGTTATAGTGCTAACACAAAGTTAACACATTTAATCCAATTATACATGATCTTGTAGGTCTTCAGACAAAGGGAAAATTTGCATGTCCAGTTTGTGTTCCAAAGATGAAATCTCGTCATTCAAAAAATTTAAGAAAGTAGGTGTTCGATGAGAATAGACACTTTCTCCATAGAAATAATAAGTACCAAATTACCGAAAAACATCTTTTCAATAGGAAAGAAGAGACTACATCAAAGCCATAGAGAATGACACCTCGCCTATGGAAGTTGGCATACAATAAAATAAATCGTCGAGGTAATGTCATTCCATCTGATAGTTTTTGTTTCAAATTTATATTTTGATATTGTGTTTTGTTTACTGATGATGTAATTGATGCTTGTGAAGGTCGTCAAGGCATCAATGACCAACTTCCAAAAGGACTAAAAAGTTATCCTACGCAATTTACTATGTTTCTGTACTACGAGAAACTCCCAATCGTGCATTTGTTTGATCCTATGCATATTGGAAAGAATGTAACATAGACATTATGGAAAATCTTGGATGGAAGGCGTGACAATGACCAAATTGTCAAAATTTGTAGTGACATTGAATAATCCAACCATGCAATGAAAAATTTCATTCAATCAAATAACAATGGAGACTAGATTGATACAAGTGCCCTTAGTTGGTTATTGTCGGAGCAGCAGAGCAATGCTATAAAAGAAGTCATAAAAAAAATATGATTTCCCATAGGATTTGCTGCGAACATAAATGATCTCATATCAAAGAAAAGTGAATTTGGGCCAGGGATGAAAACACACGATTGACATACATTTATTAAGGTAATTCATGTTATTTTGTATTCACTATGGGTTAACTCACGAAGCTGTGTCCCACTTTTAGGGATGAAGGAAATCATGAAATCGTCAAACAAAAAAATTTTCTTGCCTTCGTGTGAAGTAAATACTTCACCTGAAGTCCTCGGGATACTTCGCACGAAGACCCCTAAATGGCTTCATGCGAAGTATATACTTCGCACGAAGCCATTTAGGGTCGGATTTCTTATAAATTTCTAGCGTTTCATTTTTTTAACTATCATTTTCACTATAGTGATTTGTGGACCCCTAGGCTTGGAGCGAACTACATCACCATGCCAACACACCAGCATCTTCCGAGCTTCGTCGACCTCTTCAGTTTCCTAGCAATATCAAGTACACAAATTTTTCTCATTTTTTATTGTAAATAATATGTTTTGTATTTATTTTAACTAGTTATTTGTTTTAAATAATTTTTAATTTGTATAAATGTTAGAAATTTGTAATATGTTAGAAATTAATAATAGAATGTTAGAAAATCATAATTAAATATTAGAAAATAATAGAAATATTTGAAATCGTAGTATATAAATGTTATAATATGTTAGAAAATGTTAGAAAATCATAGTAGTTTGTTAGCACCTGTTAGAAAATATTTATAAAACATTAGAAACCATAGTAGAAATGTTAGAAAATGTTAGAAAAATTAAGATTGGAGTTAGAAATTGCTAAATTTTAAGTTTAAAGTTGTAATTATTAAGAATTTATCTCTCTCTAAACTTATTAAAGTTAGCTATTTGTTTTATTTATAATTTTTAGTTTGTAAAAATCTTAGAAAATTGTAGTTCAATTTTTGAAAATGATCTAGTAGTATGTTAGAAAAAATTAAAAAATTATAGTACAATAAGTTTCTAGGACCCTTATTCCTCTCTTACGACATATTAAGACACTTAGGATCCTTTATGAATCTCAAGATCTTATAATACATATTAGGACATCTTACTTGACACATAGGACCCCTTAAGACCCATACGAACCATTATTATATATTAAAATATCCTATGACACATTCATTTATCTTAGCTTTTGTTAATACATATGTGAACCCATTGTTGCCCGCAAGAACCCTTAAGACATACTAGTATCAATTAATGTAACCTAAGATACCTTAAACCAAGTTTATCATGCGTCTACGACCCATTAACATTGTTGGACCATTATACATCCCTTATGACATTTTAAGACATCTATGACCCATTCAGATCATCAAGACCCATTAACATATCTTAGGTTGTCTTAGGACACATTTATGTACATCTTAGATTTAATTAATATCATACAAGGATCATCCACTAATGAAATCTAGGACCCCTTAGGACCTCTTATGTTACCCCCGACCCCTTAAGACACATATATAGGACTCATTGTTACCCACGACCCCTTAAGATGTAGTCTAGGACCATTATACATCCCTTATGATATTTTAAGAAAGACATATATATGACCTATTTGGATCCTAAAGACCCATTATATGTATACGAGGATCCATTAATGTAACCTAGGACCCCTTAGGACCTTTTATGTTACCCACGACCCCTTAAGACAATCAAGGACCACTTACGTTACCCACGACCCCTTAAGAAACTCTAGGTCATATCAGGTCCTAATAGGTCACATTAGGTCATAGTAGGAAATAAGGTACATGTCTAAGTCGTTTCTCTACTTAAATACCTAACTAGACCTATTAGGACCAAGTAGACCTAGCTAGGACCTATTAGGATCAATTAGACAGGTATTAGGTCTTTAACCAACATTAGTCTAACCAATTAGATGTATTAGGACCTATTAGGTCCAAATAGACCTAACTAAACCTATCTAGACCTGTTATGACAAATTAGATAGGTAACTAGACCAATTAGGACCTATTACGACCAAAATTTAGGACTTATTAGACTAAACTAGACCTAATTGTACCAAGACCAATTAGGACCTATTAGGCACAAAATTTAGGACCTAATTATCTACCTAATTAGACCCAATTAGACCTATGAGAACTAATTAGGACCTAATTAGACTCCTTAGGACCTCTTATGTTACCTATGACCCCTTAAGACAATCAAGGACCACTTACATTACCCACGACCCCTTAAGACACTCTAGGTCATATTACCTATCCTAATAGGTCACATTAGGTCATATTAGGAAATAAGGTATACATCTAAGTTGTTTCTCTACTTATAGACCTAACTAGACCTATTAGGACCAAGTAGACCTAACTAGGACCTATTAGGACCAATTAGACAGGTATTAGGTCTTTAACCAATAGTAGTATGACCAATTAGATGTATTAGAACCTATTAGGTCCAAATAGACCTAACTAAACCTATCTGGACCTATTATGACCAATTAGATAGGTAACTAGACCAAGTAGGACCTATTATGACCAAAATTTAGGACCTATTAGACTTAACTAGACCTAACTGTACCGGGACCAATTATGACTCAATTAGAATCAATTAGAACCAGTTAGGACCTAATTAGACTCAATTAGAATCAATTATGACTCAATTAGAACCAGTTAGGAGGTCTAATTAGACTCAATTAGAACCAATTATGACTCTAGGACCACTTATGTTACCCACGACCCCTTAAGATAGTCTAGGACCACTTATATTACCCACGATCCCTTAAGACACTCTACATGACTCTTATCTATGTACATTATGACAGGTAATTAGGACAGGTAATATGACCCATTGATGTCTTATCTATACCTTAGGACCTCTTATGTTACCCACGACCCCTTAAGACACTCCATGACTCTTATCTATACCTTAGGACCTCTTATGCTACCCACGACCCCTTAAGACACTCCATGACTCTTGTCTATACCTTAGGACCTCTTATGTTACCTACGACCCCTTAAGACAATCAAGGACCACTTACATTACCCACAACCCCTTAAGACACTCTAGGTCATATTACCTGTCCTAATAGGTCACATTAGGTCATATTAGGAAATAGGGTTTACATCTAAGTTGTTTCTCTACTTATAGACCTAACTAGACTTATTAGGACCAAGTAGACCTAACTAGGACCTATTAGGACCAATTAGACAGGTATTAGGTCTTTAACCAACATTATTTTGACCAATTAGATGTATTAGGACCTATTAGGACTCTTAAGACCTAATAAGACCTAACTAGACCTATTAGAACTCTTAAGACCTAATAAGACCACTTATGTTACCCACGACTCCTTAAGACACGAGCTATGACCACTTATGTTACCCACGACCCCTTATGTAAATGCATTTTTAGTAAATATTAAAGTTAGTCATATGACCCATTGATGTACATACTAGGATGTCCTATGACCCATTGATGTCTTATCTATACCTTAGGACCACTTATTTGTTTCCATTTTACATGCAATTATAATGTTGTAATCAAGTACTTAATTATTAACACTTAGCTCTTTCACATGTGATGTATCTAGATGGCCGCTCAGGGTGCACCTCAGACTCTTGACATTCATACTATTTTTGACATGGCCGACATAGAGATAGCTAGACTTAGACAAGCTATCAGTAGATCTACTGGAGATGGTATATATAGAGACACGTGCTACTATACTGACTAGTTTGGAGTCTATGACTAGTAGATTGAGGGCTCACTCTTCATTTACACCTTGTAATACCCAAAAAATGGGCTATAAGTTCATTAATCTTCTATATCTGCAAATCGAATGAAATCAACATCAAAGTCCTAATCTAAGGCACATCTAAACATCATCGAATCATAATTGATTATCTTAAATTCTACATCGGGGAATATTCCTAGTAATATTCCTAATCATCATAATTACCTTTAATTTTATAATTATTTGGAAATAAATCACATTTATCCTAAATTTGATTAATTAAATATTTTACATATTTAATTAATTAGATTTAATATTTGCCACTTAATTGTTTAATTAAATTTAATTCTATCTATTATTAATTGTATTATTTAATTTTGACAATAAATTAAAATTCCTATGAATAATTGATTAAATTCTTATTTAATTCATTAAAGCATGTTGTCATTATTTAATAATATAATTTTTAATAAAAGTTTGGTAAAATAGTTAATTAACCCATAAATTAATTATTTTATTTCAAAAAGCAGTTAAGTTGAGAATAAATCACTTTATTTATTTATTAAATCATAATTATCCATGTGCACATTCAAGGACCAGTTAAACTCAAATTGGAAAATCAATGCAAGTTGTTAGCTTTTTGAAACTCAACATCTTTTTGAGTTTTAAAGTTGATCTAAACTTCTAATTCGAGTTGAACTGTGCTTTTGCATGATTTTTGTGGCTTAATTATCTTTATTTAAAAATAACTCAAAAATCAAGCTGAGTTATTTGAGTGATTTATGGCTTTTCCTCATGCACCTCCAAAGCCTAGATTTCTATAAAATCAAAGCCTCAGCTCATCTCAAAGCATCTCATAATTTTGCAAGCTTACTTTGTCAAAGTCATCTACGAATTGCACAACTATTTTGAAGAATTGGAATTTGGAGAATCAAAGCTTATTGCGAATCAAGGCTATTGTGAGATCAATTTGTCTTTTTTTTAACATTCATTTAGATTCTTTTTCATACCATTGTTAGATCATTTTAGCATATCAATTTTCATATTAGCATGGATTTCATATCGGTTTATCATTCTTATTGCATAGAAAATACCAAAAATATAGATTAATTGCATTCAATTCATATCTAGATCAATTGCATTCAAATCTTTCATTTAGGTGTCGTCTAGGTCACTGATCTCGATAACAATCTGAGAACATTAATCTCGCACCTACTAGAAGGCAGTAAATCGCTTGGTTAAATTACATTTTAATTTTGCACGATTTTAATTTTTGCTAACCTCTAATATTTTACTAAAGTGTTGTGTCTACAGATCAGGTACAATTTTCACACACACATTTCTGGCGCCCACCATGGGGCAACCCACCTTTGCATGCTGGTTTTGATTTTTTTTTGGGAGCTAAAACCCCAAAGTTTCAAAGATTTAATTTTATCTCCCAAAAATATTAGAGTTTTGGTCTAAATTTTTTTTTATAAGTTGATGACATATCAGGGAAGCTACAGTAAAAAATTTAGAATTTTTTGAGATGTTTTAAATTTTTAATAATTTTTTCTTGAAATTCCAGAAAAAATTAAATCTGACGCAAATTAGCATATTTTTTGGAAATTTTTATATTTTCAGAAAGCTCTTTAAATTCTACAGGGGGTCCATTCTTTTTGTTTTAAATTTGGACATGATATAATAGCTCAAATAGTCAATTTACAAAAATTGGTCTGTTTTGATAAAACGGGTCTCTAGGGCACAAATGAAGAGATTTTTCTAAAATTTTTGCATTTTTGGAAAGCTCTCTATTTTTTAGTAGGGGTCTCTATTTTGAATTTCTATTTTTGTGGCCAAAATCATATCAAAAAAATCAGATCTTGTTGACTAGGTCAAATGCAGCAAAAAAAAAATAAAGTTTTCTGATGGGTATGCACTTTTTTTTTTTACATGGTTCAATGAATGATATGAGTTGTCGTTTGGGTTAATTGCTGGTTATTATTACTGATAATAATTGATTTTTAGAGCTAACCCTATGGTTTTCATAAGTTGAATATATTTTGCATATCTTGTTTGCTTGTTTGCTTGTTGGAGAGTTTGTCACTTGCTTGCATGGAAAAGCTCAACAAAAATTGCTAAAAATCAAGTAAAATCTACTAAGCACATTGTGAGGATCCCACGTATTCTCCTTCATCTAATAATATTTTGATTTGGGACTTAAAATAAATCTCTTATGTGTCAAGCTTGTGTGCATCTTTTCATGCTTTTGATCTATTCTTACACACTTGCATAATTGATACTAGGTTGTGAACCCTTAAGGATTCATTAAGTAGTCTCAAATACTTGTGATTGATCTTGATTTCTATCTTGGGTTATTGGACTCGCTAATCCACCGGCCCCTCATTTCTGCCCCGTGGTTGCAATCTCAACACCATAAAGGGGAGGGGTCAACAAGACAGAAGTGTTAAGTGTTCCACCTGGCAACCCTTTTGTGCTTTTAGGAACTCACTTGTTTTCTAAGTTGGGGACTCATTTTCAGCTTGTGTGAGGTGTTAAGTGTTCCACCTTGTGGACTCATCTCATATTCGCTTTAAGCGTTAAGTGTTCCTCTTTCTGCTTTTTGGGTACTTTTGGTAGCTTTGCTTTTGGAAATATACATCTGTGCTCACATAGTAATTAGGCCCTATGAACACTATTCATGATTCTTGAGAGATTGGATTCCTAGTGAAATCCTTCTTGATGATAGAATCCTTGTAGGTAGGGAGGATACTTAGTGCATTTCACATTCAACTTGGTTAGTGTGTCTTCTCTTATTGATCGATACATTCTCTCCCAGGAGAGGTTGATAGATCACGTGGGGTTGACATCACGAGCTTTGGTGAATCAAAATTGGTTAGTGCGCCTTCTCTTATTGATTGATACATTCTCTCCCCAGAGAGGTTGATAGATCACATGGAGTTGGCATCATAGACCTTGGTGAAGCAAAACTTTGTCTTAGTGTGTCGGATTAATCTACTTGCTTTGTTTGGGTTAAAAGTGAAAATATGTCAAAAACCTTGGATCTGGAGCCAAGTCCCCTTGTGGTATACTATTATGAGTCATTTTTAGAGAAGGTTAACCGTAGCGGACAATCCCTTTACAGGGCAAACTGCGTTGATGGAACCTTAAGCGGTCATAGCCATTTTCACCATGGTAGTGACAGTCGCTATATAAATGTCCTTGTGAAAGAAATCTCTATGAGTATGGTTCATTGTTGGGTTGTCAGATCTCCCTAGCAGCTCCTGAAGATTAAGTTCTCGGACTGTGTCAAAACCCTGGTGCGCCGGGATTGGAGTTCACCCCTTTGGATCATAAAAGTTGCAGAGTCAAACCATTACTAAAAACCCTAGCGAAGCCAAATTTTCATTTTATAGGGTATATGTGCGTTATTGCAAAACATTTTTGGAACATACACAAATAGCGCTTTTGAGGATTAGAACGAATAAGTCACTTGATTGTTCATGCACAAGGTTGCTTTTGCCCTTGTTCATTGTTTTCAGACATGTTTGAAATCACTTGCTTGTTGTTTTGCGTGCTTATTTATCTATCTGGTTACTGAAAATGAACAAATCTGTTACAATCCTCAAATCTGGACATTGAAATTTGCAAATGATTCAAATCTGAAAACTCAAAATTTGCAAAATTTGAAGTAAAATCCTTTTCTGGAGTCAAAAGTCATCTCAGGAGGTCAAAAAGTCATACGAGTTTTTTCAAAGTGTCATTTCATTACAGCCCATCTATCATATGATTGAGTAATTAGTGTCGTATGAGTTTTCATGCCAACATATTCCAAAAAGTCAAAATCTTGCAACTGTCGTATGAGATTTTCAACTTTCGTTTCATTGCTACCCAACTGTCGTATGATTTTTTCAACTATCGTTTCATAGCATACCCACTGTCATATGAGTCTGCAGAGTGTTGTTTGGGAAAATTTTGAAAAGTTGTTAGAAAATTATCAGAATTGCCAGATACTTCAGCTTTTACAGCCTATTTCTAGAATCTGTCATACAAATCACTATGTCAAGAATAGATCAATAACTATTGAGAATCAGTACACATGTCTCAAAGAATCAGTACACATGAGGAAGACATTCTAATCACAGCTATGATGAAGCAGCTGCAAGCTATGCAAGTTGAACTTAACAAACTTGAGAAAGAAAAAGAACCTAAAGAGTTCTCCATGGAAGCTCTATGCCCTTTTCTATTTGATGAAGACTTGTACATGTCACCATGCCCCCGAAAAAAATTTGAGCAATGTGATAACCCTTATGATACGTCTTCCACAGAGAGTGACACATCCAGCTTTGGAGACTATGATGACTATGATGCTAGACAACGTAATCATACCTATGACACCTCTGTTCCTAAGAATCCTCCTCGTCGTTCATTCCTGCTTACTACAAATGGGCCATCACATTGGATAGATTGTGATGGTGATCCATATGATTCTGATTTTGAAAAAGACTTTGATATTTTTTGTGAACAATACCTTGATTATGATCCATCTACTGCTGCTGAGGACTATAAAATGTATCGTGCTGATTTGAAACATCAATACTATAAGGCTCTCTCCTCTAAGGACTCTCCTGCTTAAAATAAAGATTATCTTCTCAAGCAAGATCATGTTAATGTTGGACCTTTGTCTTGTGATGGTTCCCTTCCATCCCTTACTTTCTCCAATACCCATACATTTCCTAAAGCTTCCAAGTCTTTCAAATCTTTCACAGAACCTTCATCCGACACAAGCCCTAATACTTTTTATGTGGTTCCCTATAGTATCCTCCAGGGCTACCTCTTAAAGAAACTCAAGCTAACCTTCACTTGGCTACAAATAATTTTAATAATGCTAAACCTAAAGAGCCTAAGCCTTTATATGCTATGATGCCTACTTCAGCTAGTTTTCCACCATCTCTTCCAAAGCCATCCATACAATCCCAACATGCTTCCTTGTCCTTAGAAGTGGCTCCATGTCAAGAGGACTCTAAAAATGATGAAGAAAAAAACATAAAGAAAGATCAAGATCAATAACCCTCCATGTCATCCACTCTTTTTCATGATGTCTCTTATCCACCTTAGGGTTCTTTTGATCCTACACACCCTTTTTCATGCATTCCACCATGTCTTAAGTCTTCTCCTAAGCAAGATCAAGCTACTACTTACACTGTTGAGCTTACTGACAATCAAAATAACCTTACTACACTTCCAATTTTCAAAGATGATACTTCCATTAAGGTTATTGAAAATAGTATTGTTACTTCCGATGTTAAGCCTATTGAAAATTAAAAAAAAATTATGCGCTTATGCTATCCAAAGATCCTTGTCAAGATCAAAGTCTTCCATCTTCTTGTTCTACCACTCCATGTTCATTTCCACTTTCTACTCTTCCTAAGTCTTTGCAAGCTTTGAACAATACAATCAAAGAAGGTGCTCATATTCAAGATGTCCATGATTCTATTAAAAATTCTAATGCTCACTCTAAAGATGTTGATATCCTTGGTTGCCATATAGATGCTGATGAACTTGTTGATTATCCTTTTGCGTCTTCCACTTCCATCCTTGGATCTCTTCCACCACTACTAAAAGCTTCACATCTACCTTCCATCTTGGGTCCTTATGTCCCTTCACTTTCCCCTCCTAACTCTCCTAATTTTCCATCCATCTTGGGTCCTTACATCCCTCCATCTCCTATCTTTCCTCAAGATCAACATAGATGCACACCCTTGAATCCTTTTCATCCACCCACCCATATAAACTAGTCATATCCTCCTTCTTCTTCCACAAGTCCCAAGTCTTTTGGAAGTAACTTGAATGCTCAATACAAGAAAAAGAAGCAATACAAGAATCCATCAAAAAAAGAAGATCACCATGTCTCCTCTAATCGACATGGAAACATAAAGTCAAAAGAGATATCTAAGAAAAAAACTACAAGACAAGTATGGGTTCCAAAATCCATCATTCAAAATATTCTCTCTAAGTCATCAAAAGGAAATAAAAAGCCTAAGGCTATATGGATTCCAAAGTCTCTCATAAGAGAGTTTCATGTTGAACAAAAAGTGAAGTTGACATTCAAGCTTTCAAAGACTTCCACCTCATATTCTTCTGAAAATATTCTTCCATTCCATGTGCCTAAACCGCAACCTCTACTAAACATTCACCATATTCCTTCATGTATTCCTTCATTCATGATTCCTACATCCTCTCGCCACCATTCAAGGTGTGTGTCAATGTTGATCTTGCCTTCCTCTCCAGCTGTGCTTTCACAATCCCTCCATTCATTATCCTTCTACCTTCTATCCTTTTTCCTCATTTGCCTATTCCTCCTATCTTCCAACCTCACTCACTTTACATAAAACCCTATCCTCCATTTCCTCCTCCATATTCCTTTCCCTATCAACATCTTTGAGCATATCATTTGAATCCTTGGCATATCATGGTTTATCCTTTCAAGGAGCATTATCTAAAAATCTTGCCTTCTTCCAAAAAAAAAATTTAAAAATTTAAAAATTTAAAAATGTGCCTTGGTGAAAACCTGGAAACAGGCATCTTGGTAGCAAAAGTAAAGAAAAATAAATTCATCCTATGGTGAAAACCACTCCCTTGTGGCACCTTGGATAAGTACCATGATGAAAACCTGGCAACCAGGCATCATGCGTAGTTCTTCTACATATTTCATCCATTCCATCTTCTCTCTTTGATCTTGACAATGTTGATTTATACACAAACATTTGGCTATCTTGTGAGCTATCTTCCGATGATCTTGATTTCATTCCCTTCATGTTTAGCCTTCATGTCTATCTTCCTCCATTCATTATAGCCTTTCGCTATCCTTTTCCCTTTTGGTCTTGATCTAAGAAAGAAAGAGTAAAACACGGTGCTATGAAGCCTCTTAACAT
Source organism: Chamaecyparis obtusa (assembly GCA_027943335.1). Lineage (NCBI taxonomy): Eukaryota > Viridiplantae > Streptophyta > Pinopsida > Cupressales > Cupressaceae > Chamaecyparis > Chamaecyparis obtusa. The sequence goes on from BSBK01002859.1 coordinate 339,212, forward strand.
GTCTACTCCTTTGGACTACATCCTTTCCTTTTTTGGCATTACGCTTTTGTGACTTATCCTATGCTGGCCTTTCATTGCTTGTCCATATGCACTTTACATGACAATTTTTCCCTAGCTTGGGTATTCTTGAAGAGTTTTCCCTTGAGGATTTCTCCCCTTCATTCTCCTTCATTCTCTTGTCTTCTATCTCCTCCACCAACTTGTCAATCAGTCTTGTTCTCCACCTTGCTAGACATTGGGATTGCATGATATGATCTTACTTGGGAGTTTGCAATGGAAAAAGATGCTATCAAGTATACCAAGTATCAGAACAAGTATCAGAACAAGTATCAGAACTAGTATCAGAACTAGTATCAGAACAAGTATCAAAACAAGTATCAGATCAAGTATCAGAATCCCCACTGGGGTTGCACCTTTCACTTTAGTTTATGGGTCTGAAGCAGTACTGCCTATTGAGGTTGAAATCTCATCACTAAGAATCAGAATGCATGGTCTAGTAACTGATGATGACTACAGAGTGTCTAGGTTGCAAGAACTTGAACTACTAGATGAGCGTAGACAAGCAACGTATGATCATCTCAGAGTATATCAGAAGAGAATGTCTAGAGGATACAACAAGAAAGTCAGACACAGAGAATTTCAGGTTGGCAATCTAGTCTTGAGAGAGAATCCTAAAAATCAATCAGATCGAGAATGCAAGGGGAAGTTTGAACCCAACTGGCTGGGTCCCTTTGTAATCACTGCTACTTTTGGCTCTGACATTTATCAACTCTCAACAACTGAAGGAGAACAGCTCCGAGAACCAATCAACGTTCTCCATTTGAAGAAATTCTACGCCTAAGGCATTCAGTCTATGGTAAAATGTCCTAAAAAATTATAAAAATAAAAAAAAGTCTTGAAAAAATGAACATCTTGGTGAAAACCTAGCAATAGGCACCTTGATGATTCACAAAAAAATCAGAAAATATCAAAAAATTAAAAAAAAATTTTATTAAAAAAAAAGAAAAAAAGTGCCTTGGTGAAAACTTGGAAACAGGCGCCTTGGTAGCAAAAATAGAATCTCTGCCAAGATGGTGAAAACCTGGCAAACGGGCGCCACTTGTTCAAAGCACTCCATCTATCAGCACAATCTTGGTCTTTCCCAACTTTCAGTCTTGCTTTAGTTTGTACATATCTCCCGGTTTGTTTCAACATTTCTAGTTTTCAATAAGTCGGTCTATACACCAATCAGCTCAAGCGTCTGTATCCTATCAATGTTTAACACTTGGGGGCAATCAATGTCATATCCTATGGTCTCCCATGTATCTTAGATGGATCATATCTAGTCAGAGTCCTTTGAAGCTTCATGTGAGTCAATCAGTCTATCTTGTCTCCAGAAAGGATTTTGCATCTACAACAACGCCATCAAACATCAAAACTCAACTGAAAACAATCTATGCTTTTTTACATGCTTTTATCTCCTTGTATGCTTACTGATTCGCATTGAGATTTTTGCATATTGTGTCCCTTCGAGCTCTTCGATGATGTCCTTTATAGAATTTAGAGAGTGATGACTAGGGGTATAATCTTTTCTTTGTCTTCTGCTTGTATGTGAAAATCTAATGTCTTTGGAAATTCTGGATTGAAATGGTGTCTGACTGTAAGAGCCTCTATCTCGAATTGGATGGCCATGCGTACCTTGACCATTGATACTCAAAAAATTCAAGAAAGTTTGATCTAACTATTATCTTTTTTAGTGAGTTCTTTCTCCTACTGTGAAACACGATCTTACCTAAGGATGTGAATGATAAAGGGTCACTACGGGTAATTCACATTGGATTTAGAATGATCTCTTGGCTGTTTGATGTGTTTGCAATGCAAGGCATATTCAGGTCATGACGTTTATGTTTTGATGCTTATACAAATTGCTATATCAAAATGGACATGATATTCAAGTCATCCTGGTGCTTATGCTTTGATGCTTATATCTAATCCAACATTCTGAAAACAAAATGAATATTCATACGTCCATGGTTGTTTGACCAGTGGGTGTTGTATTGGTTCTTGAGCGTTACAAATCAATATTCATATGTCTATGGTTTCATAACTAGTGGGCATTGTATTGATTTATCTAGTTACCTAAAAGTTTAATGATGATAAAAAATTGACATATGATCAGTGACTAGGTCCTAGGTCTTAAGTTGCATTTCATTTTGCATGTCTCTTTGCATTTTGCATGTTGCATGATCTCACAATGGCTAAATGAACTTCAATGCTTAAACGATTCTTCAAATTGCATCTTGAAATCTAACAAGAGTTGAATCTTACACAAAGGTTCCTCCAACGAAATAGCAAGTACAATCCTTTTTCGGGATCAAAATCAAAATCTGAGATTGTTTATATTATTAACTACTTGCATATTCGACCTTCAATCATCACAGAAATCCATAATTCAACTTAACTGATTATCTTCCATCAAACTATCAAAAATTCCACTTGGTCAGCCATGGTCAACTCATGGTCAAACCTAGTCAACCTTGGTCTCCAGGACCTCTAAACGATGCAGAATGTGCTCTTGAACGTGTATAACCACTTTTCCCATCAATCAACATGCTTCTGAGCTCTCAATGCTGAATTTTCTTGTCAGATTTCAATTTTAATCCCAAAGGGGGTATGGTATTGCACATCAATTCAAATTCTGTAAATCAAAATTCTATCGATCAAGTCTATCAATATCTTTCATCAGTGATCAAGACAAACAATCACGTCTAGTTACTGATTCATCAAAAGTCTTCATCGCTCGGGGCAAATCTATCATCACTTGGGGCATATCAGATTCATCAAGATCCATATCAATCTGGTATTCTCCTAATCTTGTAAACTGTATTAGTTTTTGCAACCATCGGATCATAGTGTTCTTTCCTTGGTTCTTCGGTAACTGAAAGATTCAGATGTGATACCTGCTAGTTCTGCTAAGACAATCGAGTCTAGAACGGGTCACTCACTTCTTTGCAATCCTAAGGTTTGGAATCAGGCGTTTTGACACTTTTTCGCAATCATAGGTTCATTTGCTGTTATAGTGAACATTATCTTTGGTCATTCAGGACCTATTATCTTCATATCAAATCAATATCAATCAGCTTCTGTCTCATATCAATTATCAATATCAATCAGTTTCATATCTTTATCAAACATAGATTATCTTTGAACCACTGCGCTTCGCACAGTATTTCAAAGAGGGGCAAAATGTAATACCCCAAAAATGGGCTATAAGTTCATTAATCTTCTATATCTACAAATCGAATGAAATCAACATCAAAGTCCTAATCTAAGGCACATCTAAACATCATCGAATCATAATTGATTATCTTAAATTCTACATCGGGGAATATTCCTAGTAATATTCCTAATCATCATAATTATCTTTAATTTTATAATTATTTGGCAATAAATCACATTTATCCTAAATTTGATTAATTAAATATTTTGCATATTTAATTAATTAGATTTAATATTTTCCACTTAATTATTTAATTAAATTTAATTCTATCTATTATTAATTGTATTATTTAATTTTGACAATAAATCAAAATTCTTATAAATAATTGATTAAATTCTTATTTAATTAATTAAAGCATGTTGTCATTATTTAATAATATAATTTTTAATAAAAGTTTGGTAAAATAGTTAATTAACCCATAAATTAATTATTTTATTTCAAAAAGCAGTTAAGTTGAGAATAAATCACTTTATTTATTTATTAAATCATAATTATCCATGTGCACATTCAAGGACCAGTTAAACTCAAATTGGAAAATCAATGCAAGTTGTTAGCTTTTTGAAACTCAACATCTTTTTGAGTTTTAAAGTTGATCTAAACTTCTAATTCGAGTTGAACTGTGCTTTTGCATGATTTTTGTGGCTTAATTATTTTTATTTAAAAATAACTCAAAAATCAAGCTGAGTTATTTGAGTGATTTATGGCTTTTTCTCATGCACCTCCAAAGCCTAGATTTCTATAAAATCAAAGCCTCAGCTCATCTCAAAGCATCTCATAATTTTGCAAGCTTACTTTGTCAAAGTCATCTACGAATTGCACAACTATTTTGAAGAATTGGAATTTGGAGAATCAAAGCTTATTGCGAATCAAGGCTATTGTGAGATCAATTTATCTTTTTTTTTACATTCATTTAGATTCTTTTTCATATCATTGTTAGATCATTTTAGCATATCAATTTTCATATTAGCATGGATTTCATATCGGTTTATCATTCTTATTGCATAGAAAATACCAAAAATATAGATTAATTGCATTCAATTCATATCTAGATCAATTGCACTCAAATCCTTCATTTAGGTGTCGTCTAGGTCACTGATCTCGATAACAATTTGAGAACATTAATCTCACACCTACTAGAAGGTAGTAAATCGCTTGGTTAAATTAGATTTCAATTTTGCACGATTTTAATTTTTGCTAACCTCTAATGTTTTACTGAAGTGTTGTGTCTACAGATCAGGTACAATTTTCACACACACACACACCTCAAGTAGTTGAGGCAATTTTTTGGGAGTTGAGGGAGGAGATCTCGGGTGATGTTTCCTTTGCGATGGTTTAGAGCCTCGTCTCAAAGGAAACCATCAAACGAGAGCTGTTCCCACATTATGAGAGATATAGAGTGGTGAGGGCTTATCAGGTCACATGATGTGTGATCCCTCAGATTGCTTGTATGATATACCCTCGACATCTTGCAGCCCATGGTTGTTATCTAAATAATGACCAAATTCCATTATACTTTGCACAACAGTTGTACGCTGAGTTCCATTTGGGACTCAGGGTCAACTATTTTGATATCCCAAAATTTTATGGTCAGGGACAGGGTAGGGTTGTAGACCACCCTCAGTATCGTAGGGCTGATCGAGTTGTGCAACCTCATAGACTGCTAGTTGGAGAGAGGAGTCTGGTAGTGACATCGGCGATGGCTGCTACTGCAGATAGAGTCATCATTGCTTCTCAGAGGGGAGTTCTGGATAGCATAGGACAAATTACTTCTGCAGCCACATCGATCAGTTCAGATTCAGTGGGCAGATACATTTTCACTAGACCGAGTAGAGCCAGATCATCTTCTGAGGCTTCGTCTAGTAGTACTATAGGTGTGAGTGATGAGACATATAGAGCTGTTGGTCTTCCTGTGCCTGGAGAGATACGAGCATTGTCGGGTTATCAAAGTACTTTAGATATGGCCCTTTACTTTTTGGAGGATCTCATGCAGGCCTATTCTCATATTGCCGACACGCAGAGGATCCCTATACATTCAATCAGGGATTACATTGCACTTACACGGGGTCCTGTAGTTCCACCGACACAGGACGCACCATCTACTAGTCAGGCAAAACATAGTGCAGAGCACCGTGCACCCACAGATCACTCTACAGCTGTAGAGCCAGGTATAGAGATTGGAGATGCACGCATCACCAGTGAGGGCCTAGACACTTTTGATGAGCAGTTGCGTGGGTTGGGTCAGGTGGATGTTTCCACTGATGGCAGGTCATTTATGGATATGTTATTTCATCCACATGGTTTAGATTCTACATCACTCCCCTCACAGCTAGTGTCACCCCTACACTCATTACTACAGAGGTTCGGGACCTTAGGTGGTGTGGGTGATGCAGTATCAGTTGATGATATGATGGTGCAGCGCGCTGATGATCCTCCTACTCCTGAGACTTAGGTACATATAAAAATTTCTTTTCTTTTTTATTAGGAGTTTTAGTGAATAATTAATTGTACGTGTATTAATGTTTGTTCAATGCATAATATTTTGTAGGCACAATCAGCAGAGCATGTTACCTCTAGTGTGGGTTCAAAGCATCTTCCAATGATGTGACACCTACTAGTGGTCAGGTAAGTTTTAGATATATATATATGTACATGTTTATATTTCAAGTACTTTACATAATATATGTACTATGCACATGTATATAACCAACTATTGTACACTAAATTTGCAGGGGTCAGTCGCTGCTTTGCCACCAAATGATACACCTACTAGTGGTCAGGTAAGTTTTAAAAATATGTAAGTTTAAATATGCATTTATAATATTTTAATTATTTTAGATTATTATCATATATACATGCATTTATATTCACAGGGATCAGTTGCTGTCTTAGAGCCAGAGGATGCTCGTGGCAGTCACTTAGAGGGTCGCTCTGTTCGTATGCACCTAGATGAATCCGTAGTTTAGGACATGTTGAACATATATTTTATTTGAGACTCGGTTTATGATTCGAGACGTATATTTGATTAGATTATATGATTAGATTATATGATATGAGACATATTTATTTGATTAGATGATATGATATGAGACACATTTATTTGATTAGAGACATATATTTGATTAGATGATATGATTAGATTAGATGGTTTTATTCGATTAGATGATATGATTTTATTTGATTAGATGATATATGATTAGATTAGATGGTTTTATTTGATTAGATGATATGATTTTATTTGATTAGATGATATGATTTTATTTGATTAGATGATCTATATGATATATGATTTGACTAGATGATTAGATGATCTGTGATTTTATTTGATTAGATGATATATGATTAGATTAGATGGTTTTATTCGATTATATGATATGATTTTATTTGATTAGATGATCTATATGATATATGATTTGACTAGATGGTTTTATTTGATTAGATGATCTATGATTTTATTTGATTAGATGATATGATAACTAATTTCATCATTTTTTAGTGTCTTAAGGGGAGGTCTTAAGGGAATCTATAATTAATATCATAAAAGATAACTAGTTAATACATGTAACTAATGGGTAATAACTATTCTAACTAATTTTAGAACTAACACATGTCATAAGTAATATAACTAATTTTATCATTTTTTAGTGTCTTAAGGGGAGGTCTTAAGGGGATCTATAATTAATATCATAAAAGATAACTAGTTAATACATGTAACTAATGGATAATAACTATTCTAACTAATTCTAGAACTAACACACTTCATAAGTAATATAACTAATTTCATCATTTTTAAGTGTCTTAAGGGGAGGTCTTAAGGGGATCTATAATTAATATCATAAAAGATAACTAGTTAATACATGTAACTAATGGATAATAACTATTCTAACTAATTCTAGAACTAACACATGTCATAAGTAATATAACTAATTTCAAGCATACATAAAATCTTTAACTAACATGAAATCTATAAAAATCATTCAATAATCAAAGTATACATATAAAATTCTATATATTAAAACCATTGAACCATCAAATAGGTTCATCATATATCAACAAATTATAGTCTACCATATGTTTAAATATATAAACAAAGTATAATGAAATTTAATCCAGAGATATCAAATAGGTCCTAACACAAGAAATAAGTATACATGTATTATATTTTTTAGACCAACTCAAGTGGTTCAGACCTTTCATGGAGAACCTGTAATATTCTCTCATGATCCTCACTATCTAGTCTCCACTTACGACGTCCATGTTGAGATTTAACTGTATGGAGGCGAATGAATGTGGAAAAAACTAGGTGACTATATTGGAACACCTTATTATCTGGTTCATAATCAACAAAGTGAATACCATGTTGAATTACTTTGATTTGTTTAAAATATGTTCCCTCTAAAACAACTGAACCTGTAGGTCACAAATTTTAACAATATATAAATTTAAACAAATTCAATTTGAATTTTGTTAAAAGGTTGAAATTTAAAATTTACAAATTGAGTTCAATATATTGATGTAAACCATATACAAACCTATGGGGAACAACATTCCATTGCTTTCTTCAGGTTCAAGTAACTTCATCCTCTTTGCAGTACAACGCAGTAAATAATAATCAACTCCTACATTTCCACTCTCAGCAATCACTGCAAGACATCTCCTGCACAATAAATTTTTATATATACATGTGTGAGATCTTAAAATAAATACTTAGTTCAATCTATAGATCTATCTATATTTATGATCTATACATGCAACTCAGTGTACCATATAATGTGAAATATATATACTTACCAATTTTGACCAATCCTGAGATATGATCGTAATCAGTAGAAATCAAAGGAACATCATCGAAGTTTTCATCTTCATCTCTATCAAATGTATCAGTAACAACTAGTGGCACTAGATTCCATGCGCCTACATATCCACGATCTTGATTGATACATTCCTCATAATTGTTAGCAATGCAGTGACAACAAAAGCATGAGTAGTCTCTAGTGTTCAACATCCAATTGTGACAATTCGTACTCATAATTGAATGCAAAGATCACGTCTTTTCTATCCTATTGCAACCATGCATAATTTTTCTATCCACGCCTGAACAAATGCATATATAATACACTCTATATAAATATAATTTGAATAAAAAATATCATTAAAATTTTAAACACTTTCAAATAATTAAAAAAATGTGTGCATACCTTTTATCTCCCAAAATTTTCTATATGGCACCGCCTGAGTCAATCCTGATGATGCATCATTCTCATTGGTGTGAAATGTGTCTTGCACCATTCAACCACATCATGTGCATTTTTTATATGCACTCCCTTCTAATTCATTTGATACTTTCGTATAGCATGTTTGATGCAAGCTCCGACACCATCATGTTCACCTTTTCCATGTCCACTCTCAAAGAAACTCCAAACGTGTGGTATGTTTTCATTACGATGATATCTATGTAGTGCATAAAATGGTCTCGATGACTTAAATTGTGCAGCACATCCATCTAACCAAACATAATGTTTATCAATTTTTATACCTCTTTCTTTCAAATTTGCAAAAAATATCTTGAAGTAGTGTTCCACATAATGAATGTCATGCTCTCTATCATCACTTATATAAAAATGATATTCCTTCTTGATGACCCGTGCTTCAAATGTGCTCTGAATACCATCCAAATCTAATTGTCTGTGTCGATAAAACACATGTACCATAATAGTAATTTGCTCTGAAAAATAGTATTCTGATTGAATTACCTTTTGATGAACAAAAGAACAATTTTCTACAAAATCAACAACTGATACAATAGTTCCAAGTGGGAAATTGTCTCTCAGTATTTGAAATTGTTGTGCTTTCCACTTTGCAAAAAAAGCATGACGAATGTAGGGTTGAATCAATTTTTTAAATTTTTCCATAAATACTCCAACATTTATCTCCTCTTCAACATATTCTAGCCTTTTGGATTATTTCCCAAATTTTGTTTCATTCTTTACATATTTGTAACTCTTGCAATTTACCATCTTTGTTACATCAATATTTTCAATTTTCAAAGGAAAAAGAGACAAATCGGCACATGTTTGATGTCATGCCCAAAAAAATAAACAACCAAAAACGTAACAAATTTTTTTTTTAAAGGGTGAAATGTAATAACATATGTCATTGTCACGTACTTCGATCTACTTAGCCAAAGATCAACACAGATACGCCTATGCTGGAAATGGTTAGGGATATGCTTGTAATGACAATAACACGAAGTGGATCTATCAAGGGAAATCTATCTCAACTAAGCCCTCATCAAGAAAACGTTGCAGGTCCTGCTATCAGGATGAACTTTAATTGAATTGACTATTATCTTGTTAAGAGGTTCCACTGCTAGATGTGTATGAATATAAACCCGACAAAAAAATACTAGATTAATCATTTAAATCATTCTTAGTTAGGTTGGAACATAATACTGCTAACTAAAAATCTAATTCATTAATTACCAAAATTAGAATTTAATGGCTAAAGGATTATAATTGGCACCTAAAAACTAATGTCCTGCTCCAAAAACTCTCACCTAAAGATTCACCATACCTATCACTTTCTAATACTATGTTCTCTCCTCTAAAAGAATTCTAACATAACAACAAGTAGTTATTTCCTAAACATCATGTACTCATCCCTTAATTAACTAATTGATTCACTTATTGAACCCATGACCTACTAAAACATTTAGTAAGTAATTGGACAATCGTCTTAAGTGTCAATAAGTCTCCGAGGTTTAACATAGCTGGACTAATATAGACAGGTCACCAAATTAATTAAACTTAAACATTACTTAATATTTTAACACATTAAAAGTTAAATAAGGATATCATCTACTAACCATAGCCTAACATTATAAACTATCCCTAGAATGATTTATCCTTAATAAGGAAAAGTTTGTGCATAATTCACTCTATACACAACTCATCAAACCTATAACTTAATTACCCCATTTACTAATAATTACAAGGAAAGGAATAACAAATAATTAAAATTAGCAAGGAAAGAAAATTCAAATTCTAAAAAGGCTAGTCTACCCCCTATGCTAACCTACATCACCCACTAGCCAATCATAAAGCCAAGGGGAGCGCACTTTTAAGAGGACAAAAGGGAAGACAAGCTTTGAGGGCCCCACCAATCTCATGGATGGGATTTTTGCACAACCCAAGGCTAGAGAAAATTAAGAAGATGTTTAAAGTCAATGCAACAAACAAGACAAGTGTGCTGCATTCCCCAAGAAGATGACCAAGTGGATGGTGCGCCTAGCAAGGAGGAAGGACTGTTTTAATGACAAAAGAGAAGGTGTCAGATCTTTAAGTCAGAGTTGGGTGCGTTTTGCAAGGAGGTACTTGAAGGATTAGAAAGTTTATTAAAGCCACAAGTAAAAGAGACTATGCATTAAACCTCATTTGCTGTTAAAGGTCACTTCTCAAGGCCCCTGTTTACCCACGTAGGGAGGTGTTTGACTGAGCATTAAACATAATGCTTTTCCATGCCCATCACCTGCGCCTAGGAAGGGGGATTTGGTGGGGTCCACTAGCAAGTGGGGAGAACTTTATAGCAATTTTTATAGTAAAGTTTATTTAGACTTAATCAACAACATAGTATTGACTTAAGCATGGGTTAAAGTGTAGATTAGTCTATTAAATTCCATTAGATGTTGATGTTAAGAGGAGAAGGAGAATATTCTCTGTGGTAAGGGAATATTTTCCTTCTCCATACAAAATCCAGAGAGCTAAATGCTCAAACAAAATTCTGGAAATGTCATTTTTACACTATGGCTAATACTTCATCAACTTGATTTCTTTATTTTATTTACTAGACATAGGTGAGGTGTTTAGAATGCAATTAAGGAAATTAGTAAGTCTAGAATGCATATATGTCTCTCATTTGATATTTCATCTAGTCAATTATTCCATGGATAGTCTTATTGAAAGAGAATGAGAAATGACCAAGTTTCTTTATCCAAGTATAGTTTTATTAAGTATGAGTTTGGTCTAAAATTAGATAGATTGCAATGAGCTTACAACTATGAATCCAATATTAAGAGTTTCATGGCTATCCATATTAATGAAATTTTACATACTATTGAATGATTTTCATGACCTTTCTTGCCAACTTTGAATAACTTTTTTTTATAAAAAGAAAATAACTCCACTATCTTAAGAAGCAAACATCAATTAGACAAGATAGAAATACATTGCATTTTCATTATAGACATCCTATCAATTTCATTACATAATCTCTATGGTGAAGAAGCATTTAAATTACAATTATATATTACACTTTGATGGAATACTCAATGAGAGATCAACATAAAAGAGCTACTTCACTTCATCATATTACATACACCTTTTCATATACATCTACTATTTTACAATGAACTCAATAATGGAAATTCTTTACAATATACAAGAGAGAAAGATCTCCTTCAAGGTCAATATTACAACAACCTAGGAGAGTTGATACAAGCTCAACAAGAGAAACTTCTTCAAGCTTTTCCACTTGGGTGTTGACCTCAAAACCTGCAACAAAGGGGAGAACCATGGGTGCTCACCACCCAACCAAGGTCTCTTATGAGACCACCCCCAAGCTTGGAGAACCAAGGCTAAACGGGTATGCAACAAGATCAACAAGATGCTCACAAACAATTTACACAATGCACATACAACAAATTACTCCCTTCCAAGGTTACACAAATGAGTCTTACAAGCTCATTGAGAGGGTGGAGGTGGGATTTTCCAAGGGGAGAATGCCATTACATACAAATTTTCTCACCATGAGTATTCAAATGCCTCTTCAAGGCTACATATCCAAATGCCTCTTCAAGGCTACATATCCAAATGCCTCTTCAAGGCTACATATCCATGCATATCCAAATGCCTCTTCATACACATACTTTGCTTAACATCCTCTTCAAAATACAAGAATGCAATGGCTTCCATGGTGCCCATACACCATGGACTTATCCCTCTTCTCCAAGAGAAGAGACTCTCACCTCATGGAGAGCCCAACTAACCCCTCCACCCATAGGCCACTTCTTCCCTTCCCAAAGGGTGAGTAATGCCTCACACCCATAACAAGAACTCCCTCAATCAAGCAAAAGAACAAGATCAAACCATGAAATCAAACCCAAAATCCCTCCCTTACAACACATTGCCACAACAAGAATCAAGATTCATATACATGAGAGGGAAAGATACAAGCTAATCTAATGCACAAGTAGAAAGACTCCATGAGAAGAGTAACCAACCTCCACAAGTGTGATGGAAATGGAAATTTGAGAAGAGCTTATCCACTTTTTCTTCCTCCTCCAAAACCCTAAAGTCTCTAAAATTAGAGAGTGGGTGAACACCCTCTAATTCTATCCAAGGCCTCTAAAAAGGGCTCCAAATTCTACCCACCCACCAATCATAATGGCAGATTTGACTCTAAGGTCTCCTTGATTTCCCTTGTCCCCCCATGATTAATGCTTGATTGGAAGGAAAGGTGAAGTTGGGTAAGAATCAAGATCCATCCAATCTCGTAGGTAAGGGTAAATGGGTCAAAAAAAGGGTTGCCAAAGTCTCTAGGGGGTTTAGGGTATGCTCAAAACCTTCCTAACCCATACCCCTAACATTAAGATACATAAATTATGCCAAAAAATGACCCCTAGAACTCCTTATTGGCCTCTAGAAGTGGCTGGAATAAAATAAATTTAAATGAGTACATTACAAGTGTCAAGTGACACTAACAATTGCACATTACATACAAATGCCAAGAAAGACAACACGAAGCTAACTACTAATGCACAAGAAAATTCACTTTTACGACAAGTTCACATTACAACGAGGCTTTGTAATCCCACATTGGACTAAGCCTTGGTTTACTCAGTACACATGTGTTTAACCTTGGTTCTCCGATAATTCCCATGGTTCTCGTACCTGCACACTTCACTTCGAGCATCAGTAGTTCAAGATGATAACATTACATGAAATATACATATTCAATTTCCTATTTAGTATCATAACTCAATATGTATAGCTCAATTCAAATCACAATTTTTCATTCAATAATATTCGAACATCATAAGTACATAATCATCATGTGCAGTAATCAAATCTAATCATGAATAATTCACTTAATCAACGATGCATAATAAAAATCATGATGTACTCTAGATTCACATCCACACCTACATAATATAATAATCACCATCAAAATATCATATCCCGAGTCTCAATCCAAAATAGATCAACAAATGTATCACTGTATCAAAATGCAGACAAAGAAAGATGCTATGACGGGTCAGGGTGAGGCCTCACATTTGACATATTCCTTTTATGCAATTTATTTGTCCAGCTACATCATCTCTTTTGTCACATAAAATGGATGAGATGAACTCACTTCGTCTAGAAGGAGGAGCCTTTTCAAAACCATAAGTGTCTTCTACAAACTTTCGAAAAACTTGATAGTGGAGATCAAATTCAATATGATAACGACAACAACAAGTTTCAAACACTTTGTTTGTCCTGATATAATATGGCTTCAATCTTCCAAACAATGTTTGCCCAATCTTTATATTAGGATTTGAACTACAAAATGACACATACATTCCATGTTGTGTTGTGTCCAACCAATGTTTCGTATGATATTCATATTGATTAGCTGAAATTCTATGTTTGATAACATCTCTAGTGTTTGATGAAGGACGTGTATTATCATTCCAAAATGATGTGATCAAATTTTTTGTTCCTTCATCAATCCTATCAGAACAAGGAGCTCTACACATGATTTCCCAATTGCCTTCCAAGGTGCTATCATCCAAAAGTATTCTCTTATTAACATATCATGATATTGTTTTCCTATTAAAACCAATGTGAGATGAAACTGAAGATATCTGTCTTTTTTGTCCCATAGTGTTACCTACAATAGATGTCAACATAACTTTTCTTGTAATGGATTTATCTATAGTTCGAGATCGCTTCCCTAGCTGGTTCAAACCTTTCTTAAGATTTTCAATCATATCAGTTTGCATGTCAACAACTTTTCTCTTCTTTGATGATGTGTCTATACCTAATAATTTTAATGCCCCTTCCAACTTTTTGTCTATAAGTATAAGTGAAAGCAATTGAGATTGTTCAAGTGTTTCAAAATTATCAAATTTACCCAATATTTCTCTTGCTATTATTTTCATTGATCTCTTCTTAGCAAGACTTAATTGTTGAACATTAGCAAGTGATCTCAAAGTGTCCACATTCATTGTAAGTAAATGATCTAAGTTTCTATAACTAATATTTTTCTTTACACTTTGAGCTAAATTTAAAAGCTCATCCATACCAGTAGGAGCATGTGATGTTGACCCTTCTCCAACATCAATTGTTTGAGCCTCTCTAGGGAGTAATTCTGACCTTTCTTCAATGTGCAATTCTTCGACTTGACTTGACCCTCCTACTTCAGCTTGTCTTTCAGCTTCTTTAGTTTTATGATAATATGTCAATGTAGCTTCACGATTTTTTTGTTCAGTACCGGGTGACCTTTTTCTAGAAGATTTACTTTGTGTTCCCTTCTTGTTCCCCATTTCTTCGAGCTCCAAAAAATGTCTTCGACAAGATCATCAACAAAAATTCCTTCTTCAAAAAATACTACAAAAGTAATATTTTTCCTCTTCAAAATTATGTCTTTGAACAAATAGAAATATGGATCCTCCTTCAAAAAATGCCTTCAATAATAGAAAATGTGAATTTATTAATTGCAATTTGATGTAAAATAGAAATAATTTTTTTTACTTTTATACCATTTAAAAAAAATTTACAAAAAATATTTTACTAGCCGACTAGGGTACTTCGTACGAAGTACCTATGGGAAAAATCCCGACAATGGCTTTTGGCCAGAATTTTCACTCCAGGGGCTTCGTGTGAGGGGTCTTCGCACGAAGACCCCCAGGTGGCTTTGTGCGAAGACCCTCTTCACACGAAGCCAAAAAACAAAAATTTCCCCTCAAAAAACAACTTAACTACAGAAAAATGGTCTTTCGGGGCCTGAAACAAGGACTAAACAAGATGATTTTTCCAAACAAATGATGTCAAAAGATGCTATTTGGAACAAGCTTTCTAATGAATATAATTTTAATATATATTGAGTTCATTATCACTTTTAAATATTACTTTAACTAAACATAGGTTGTTTGGTCATTCAACAACCTGTCTCTTCACAACTTTGGGAAAAATAGTAAATGATAAAAAAAAAATTATGAAAAATATGTAGGAAAAGTGTATTTGTGTTACCTTTCTATTAAAATAAATAAATAAAAAATTTGATATACACAGATCAAGTTAGAGCGATCCAAGTGACCTTATGTCTAGATTACAATTACTTTCACTTTAAAACTTAATAAACTATGAAATATTGATCCAAAATGAATAAAACCAATTGCATCCTTTAGATATTGAAGTTAAAAATATAATCTCAAAATAATTACATCATTATTGTATTTTTTTAAAAAGTTATGCTGATTCAAGTGATAGTACCTCCTTAAAAACATAGTTTTTTCACGCAAACCACTTTTAGAAGGAGAAGGAAAAATGAATTTAAATGATTTTTTAAAAAATATATATATATATTTAAAAACTAGAAAGAAAAATCTAAAAGACTCTAGTTTACATCTTCAAATTTTTAATAGTTTTGCAACAACAAGTGTTCGAAAGTGAAGTTTTTTTCTCAAAATGGTGATCTCTGTGTCAAAGTTGGCCAAAAAGTGGAACACACTATTGTGGGACCACCCCTTAGATATATTTGTATACCGCATGTAGTTTTCATTGCATTCTTTTATAAAATATTGACAAGATTATTTTACAAATATTGCAGTACATTCTACCTCTATCTCTCCCACACCACTTCGCCAACAGTGTCAAACAAGTTATATATGATCTTGGAAAATACATGAGGTGGTTGTCATCTAAAGAAATCAATAAAGAAGATATAAAATATTGGAAGAGAAAAATTCTTCTTCTTATGTGTGAAATGAAAAAGTGTCTACCTTCAACTTTTTTCAATGCACAAGAACACTACCTCATACATCAAGTTGAGGAGATTGAATTGTGTAGACCTGTACCAACTAAGTCAATGTGGATGGTTGAGAGGCACTTGAAATTTTTGAAAAACTTGGTTTGACAAAGAGCACATCTTGAAGGTTCTATGGTGGAGGGATATATGGTATACCAGACCATGGTGTACATTAGTGAATATCTTCCTAAGTTTGCAGCAAAGATCTATGTAGATCGTATTTGGGATCCCAACTCCATTAACAAATTCGAAGGGGAGTACTTGATGGGAAAAGGTAGATTGAGGAAAGTGAGGTAAATCTAAGATGTTATTGTAGTTAATTAATTATTATAAATCTTCAATATAAGTTATTTATAATTGGTATATTTTTTTTGATACAGTTGGTCGAGAGTGGGATGCAATACATTTGTATATTGCGCACAATCTTGATTGGATGACGGTATGGATTGAACGATGTCAACAAAATAGTTGCTCATTAACATGGGAAGGTGTTGCTTCATTGGTTAGAGAATCTCATCGTAATGGAGATTCCAATGTTACGCCAATGGTAATTGATCTAGCACATGGTTTAAGAGGTGGAGAGGTACGTACAAATTTATTAATGATCATGACTCGTATGTTTTGTATCAACTCATGATGCAAATAATTTACACATGCTTGAAAAATTATAGGTCAAGCACCACAAAGCTATGTACTATCATGGCTACAAATTTCTCATAAAAAATTTGGATGACACAACGAAAACTTGTGATTCTGGGATAACTGTAGTTTTTGAGGTCACCAATATATCATCTAGAAATGACATACATCCTCAAAAATTTCAAAATCAATACTATGGCATCTTGGATGATATAATTGAGTACGACTTTAACTCCTTCAAAGTAGTTCTATTCGTCATCAAATGGTACAGGCTACGATTGAATCAAAATGATCCAGATAGAACTGTTATTCAACATGATAATGGATTTACAATGATTAATACAAGGTCGTTTGAGCCAGTTGGAGATGAGCCCTATGTTCTTCCAAGCCAATGTGAGCAAGTGTTTTACTCAGAAGTTCCACATAAACAGGGTTGGTCATTTGTTGTTAGACATGATCCAAGAGGAAGGCCGATAAAGTATAATGTTATGGAAGAAGAAGATATTGAAGATGATGAAGAAGCAAATGATGAAGATCAAGATGATGGTGATGATGGTGATGATGATGATGATGATGATGATGATGGTGATGGTGATCATGGCGATGGTGATGGTGATGATGGTGATGATGGCAATGATGATGAAGAAGAAAATGATCAATGACATAATTGAAATGATCAATGAAATGATTGACATGATTTATTGCTTTCAATTGTAATGATTACATATTTATTGTGTTCAATTCTAATGATTACAACATATGTGATTTATAATTACCAATGTTTTTTTTACGATGCTCAATTAATTGCTGCTGATACATGTATATATTGTGTTTGATTATCACCCTTTTTGCAAACAGGCAATTGACTACAAACATCATCACCCCTTCTATTGACGATCTTGCATTCCATATATAAGGTAAATTTGTTCATGTTTATGATGTTGCATATTGTTCATATTGTCTTCTAAGTTATTTGTAGCATATGTATCATGTAATTTTTAGCTAACTTAAGATAAATGATTAACATATGCAGGAAATTTAACCCCTTTGGCGTGGATCGTGCACAGTGACATGGATCAGCAGGTATAAGTCAATAAATAGGCATAATTTTCTTATATTCTTCTTGTTTATCACTGAGCACGTATGTTATAAATAGACATATTATATAATCATATAATGTATATATAGACAAAGAAGAACTGTATAGAAATATAATTATATAATCACTTTCAACTTAGTACATTTTATATCTCTCACGTATAGACAAAGAAGAACCGTACGTATGGGTCACGACTTGATTATTCTATATATATTATTTAAATATTATCAAAATTTTATTTGAAGCGGGGACATGACAATATCTCATTTGATGGATTGCATGACCCACCAAATAGGTACTTTTCAGATCTATCTACATTGAATGAGGGAAATGAGGGAATGCTAGATGAAAGTTCTACATGTAGTACGACTAAAATAGGGAGATCAACTAGAGGTCAAAAGATTAGAAAAAAATTTGATAAACGCATGCAATTTTTCTTTGCTAATGGGGGGTCATGTTCTTATGATGATGAGACCAAAGGCGACATCAAGGTGCCCTTTTGGTACACACACATTGAGAAAGAATGGGTACCTCCAATTAACACTGATTTTTGTGTTAATGAGAGGATATATCGCATTGCTCCATCCTCATTACATGGTTTGGGCCTATTTTCCATAGATGGAATAAAGGTATGTTACAACAAAGTTGTTGAATTGTTCAAGTATGTCGGTCCGTGTTACAATTACAATGATTGGATGCGGATTGTTCAATATAAAAAAAGTATGCGTGGGTATGCACTATCAACTAATTATATACAATGGAAAGAAAATGATCAAAGTAAAAAATTTGCAATGTACATTGATGGGAGACCAAAAGAAACAGGTAATATTGCGGGTTTTATAAATAGTACGTGACCTTCCTCAACTAATAAGCAACCCAATTGCATATTTGAGGCGTGTGAGGGGAATCATGTTTTTGTATGTGCGATAAAATTAATAAGTGCAGGGGAAGAACTGCTAATAGATTACCATTTAAATCACATAGATACAAAAAAAGTTACTATCATGAGGGTGGTAAGTGCTATATACCATTTTATTAATAATTTTTTTTTTGCTAAGTCTATTTCTTTCAGTTCGCTGAAGTTTTTATATTTAATCTTTGTCACAAGACGATATGGATCCGACACATGATAGAGGCCACAAGGATGCTCCTCCCACCCATTCTCCAGCAAGGGTAAACCTTATTGAAATTGTACAAATTAGATAGTTGAAAAATGTTATATTATTACGTTATTTTATTTACGGTTTTGGAGTTTTTATGATAGTTTTACTAATATTCCTATCACAATTTGATGTTCAAGATAGGGGAAAAGCACCTGTAGTAAGTATAGAGGCAATAACTACCCCTTCTAATGATGATATCGCGGAAACGCCTAATGTAACAATTATGTTGAAGAAAAAAATAAAAAAAATCAATTTAGAAATAATGAGAATTTTGGATGAAGCAAATATTCCAACCGAGGAGATGATGAAGAGGCTATTTGAATTGAGAGCACAAGCACGCCGTTATGAAGTAAGCACTAATGAATCTTTAGTTATAACAAAAGTTCAATAAAGGTTTATGTTCTATACTCTTTTATGTTGTGAAGTAAAATTTGTAATATGTGTTCTTGTTACAGGAATTTTTGGCAACTGATCCAAAACCTAGTCAAGGACAACATAGTGAGGTTGGTACTAGCAGAGCTTCGGCCGCCTCAGGTAAAATAATCTTTTAGTTGACAAGTTACAAGGAATTTTTTCTTTGGAACATTCAAAAACTTCTTAAGTTAACTCTTACTTTTATTATTTCAGAATGTCTTTGCTAACAATGTATTGTTCAGGTCATCAAGTGCAGGAGACTCCTCCTAGGAGGTCGACAGATGTCCATTCGAGATTGTCGAGTGCAATGTTAGCAACAAGGGGCATGCAAACATCGACGCCTTCATGGTCTATGCCAGCTGGTAAATCCTTGTTTTGCTATATTTGTTTTTGTGTTAATTATGATTTGATAATTTGTACTTTAATCTTGGGTGCATCACATAGTGGATTTTTTTTTGGAGTAGGAGATACACTAGCGGCACCATTTGGTATGTCAGATACAGATCAGAGTACATGTATTGGTGATAATTCACTATCATTTCTTGGATCTACCCGTGTTTCTAGCATGGGAGTTATGTAGACGTCATTGTTGATTGACAATAATGAATCAATGCCTTTAAAATGTCCTAAGCTTCCAGGTACTTTAAATAATTATTTTTTATATTGTAATATGCATTTACCTATTCATAACAAGTTTTGGATTGATTATCCCATGACATTTTTTGCAGGAAATGATACATTTTATAAGAAGCTTTATGACCTCGCACTGCATATATTCGGGCCCACCATATGTACAAGGTGGAACATCATAAGTGAACTAACTTTATCCCACTATTTTTTTTCATATCATTAATTGGTACAGTATTTTTCCTTTCATTCGGGTCTTTTCTTTTACTAGCTATATCTAACAATTTTGTGTTTTTTCTTAAAAGGTGAAACTTGCAAGAAAAAAAATTAAAAGATCAGCTCGTTAAAGATTTAGAGCATGAGTTTGGTAATAATATTTTTGACGAGAAGAAAATTTTAGAAAGAGCTTGCAAACATCTTAAGACTGTGAGGGACTCATATAGAAAGAGTCTTGTCCAGAACCCAAAGTACGAGCATCCTCCCTTTATTTCAGTGAGGGATTGGAATGAGTTCATTTTGGATGCAAAGGAGAAAGGGGATGCTCAAAGAGGAATTACACCAGCAAATGCGAGAAGGTATGCGATAGTATTAACTACTAGTACAATGTAATAATGCACTAATTAGTGATCTTTATATCTATATCATCTAACATATTTCAAACTTTTCATAGGTTACAGGACACATCAATGGCAACAAAGGCCAGTCTGCAAAAGATTGGGCAGCACAGACTTGGCTCTGGTGGATATTCAAAAATTAAAGCACGAATTGTAAGTAGCAGTAAATGAATTGCAAAGAAAAAATATTTATAAAATGCAAATAATTTTGTTTAATCAAAAAATGCAGGGCTCTAATTTTAATTTAGAGGCCACGAAAGAACACCAAAAAATTGCCTTCAAGGAAGGCTATCAAGTTGTGGTTGAACGCCTACGGAAAGCTTCCACTGGCCCAACCGAAGAGTCTCCTGCATCATGTGCATAGGTAAATATGCCAAAAAATATATTATAAATTGAATACTTGAGCAACAATTTATTTGATAATAATGTGCATGACATTGCAATGCAGCCTCTTAATCGTGACACAGATCATACGCCGCATCATGAAGCCCCTGATGTGCATCGTACTGTCCATGGAGGTGCTCATTTTCTATTTAAAACTAATTATGTAATTATTAATACAATTTAATATCTTAAATTGAACTTGGTGTAAACTTTTTTGTGTATATTTTAGAGGATACAGAATCATGTCATGCTGAATGAGTGCCGGAGGATGTTCAGACTGATCACCATGTAGATCATGTGTCACATTCAGGTAAAGAAAATCTATGTTTTGTTCTTTTAAATTAATTTTTTGATTTATAGTTATTTTACTTAAATAAATACTTGTAATTCACTAATATAAAATGGTGTGAATTTAACTCATGAAATAGTTGTTATTGCAGCGGACCCCCCTTTGGCGCAACGACCTTGTGTTCCCGAACAGATGAGGAGGAGACACGCATTGGAATTAGAATTAGTAGAGGAGGGGAATGAGGAGGACATTGATCTTCCTCTTAGAAATTACATGATTAAAAAAAACAGCAAGAAACTCAAAAAGAAATGATTGTAATTAACATTTTTTGCTAATGAAAGAACGTTGTCTTAATGGATGTAATTTTGTACTAGTAATGTTGATGAATGATATGTACTTAATGAATTCTTCATGAATGTTGTGTGTCAATGAATTTTATGTGTTAATGCATTATTCATGAATGTTGTGTGTTAATGAATGTTTTCATGTGATTATAATGATTGAATGTTATATTTCAAAAATGGATTAATGAATAAAAGAATGAATGTTATTAAATGTTAATGGAGAATTTAGAGTGATGTTAGGGGGGGGGGAAGGGCCAAATGAGCTTCCACCTTCACGTGGTTGGCCTTGTTTAGTAGAGAATATTAAACTATTCTCAAAACCAAGTGAAGCTCAAACTTTAAAGACAAGCTTAGAGTTAATAGTGACAACCAATTAGCAAGTCAAAATGAAGATCTTCGTTACAGGTACCTTTTTAGTTTTTAAAGCACAATGTCATGTTTTAATATTGTGTATTTTTTCTTTTAAGTCAAAGTATTCTTTTACTATAAGAACATAATTTATGACCATTTTAGTAACTATTCTAACATCGCTTTATGACAAATCCTGTTTTGGCAAAGATGGCGATAAGTGGTGCTATCTATTCCTTGGGAGATTGGATTGCACAGGTCTATATCTCAAAATCATTTGCATGTGGCAAAAATGCATACTACAAAAAAGAATTATATTGACCTCAAGTTCACTGTTTTAGTGATTTTCATTTTATCTATTCAAGCCATATACACTTTTGGAAGCATCTTGCTTAGATTTGAGTCAAGATAGATAATTTTTGTTTACCTATTGAAGCAACTAGGGTTACTCTAATTATTTTATTTGAAGCTACAGGCATCGTATATGCTTCCTGTCAATTTTGAAGAAGTGGCAACTGGTATTTTGAAGATTATGAATAATTTGGCTCACTTGAATCTTACTGTTGTACAAAGTATGCTGGTGAGTTGTGTACTATTTTGAGTAACTAATCAACTAAAATATTCAATGTTTCTTTACTATTCTAAAGACATTTATTTATCATCTTGCAGAAATTATCTTCTTTATTATTTGGATTTGATTATTTCATCGTCGTTTAACATATTTTAATAGCTATCATCAATTAAATATTATTAGGCTTCCATGTATACTAGTCAATTAAAGGATTCAATATGCATGATTTGAAATAGTTTTTTATTTATTATAGTGTAAAGAAACATTATGATGCAGAGGTGGTGTGTGATATCCATATTCATCATATTAGACAACAAATCCATTCCACTTTGCAATAACTTCTTTACCTCAATGTCCCTCCATGACTTGTCTCCCAAGTGTACCTAGTTCCTCCTAGACACCATATCTTCACCCAAAGCCCCAACCTTTGTTCTAACTTCATGAAACACCTCCATATAGTCTATCTACCATGTTTCATTAACCCATTAAGTCTGGATCACTCATCTTCTATCCAACACACACAATCAGTCCTTGAAGCTAGTAGCCCTCACCAGTCATTAATTTGACTTTTCCTCCAACTTTCCCCAAACAAATAAGGAAAATAATACATGATTTTGATACCCTTTTGGGATCTTTAAATCCTCTGAAAGTTTTAGCCTATGCTCCTTTGGACCATACCCAAGATCCAATACCCCTAGCCTATCCTCACTAGGCCTAATTCTCCACTTTTACAAAGCAACCCCTAACTCCACTTGCTCCCATGACTCCAAATACTAAAACTATCTTTCTAGAGGTTAAGAAATAATGGATTCCAAACTTACAAGGTTCTACCCTTCACCCAACTCATTTGCCACCAAACCCTTGGTTCTAGGGTCACTAATCTAGGGCCTGTTCAATAGGACCTCTAAACTCACTCCCAAATTAAAAAAATAGCACAAACACTTCATAAATGACCCCCCCATACACATTCCATCACCAAATCTCCACTTCCATGGATCAAATCACTTTCATAATGACTGGTGTCTCAATCTGAGCTTAGTCTCCATCAGCAAACAACCAACTTTTGTGGTTTTTCCAACAAATATGCACTCCACTGCATACAATTTAGTTAGCATAGCTTAGTTAATTCAGTTTCTTTATTCCGCATTGCATTTCTCGTAAATCTTAAATTATATTTAGTCTATTAGTGTCATTGATTGCCTTAGCTCACCAAAGTGCTAGTAGAAGTGAGGTGGTGTTGGGCCGATTCATCTTTGATATTTCAATCTTGAGGGTGGTAAATTCCCTTCTCCACAAGCACAAAAGATAAGACACTACCTCAATGAACAAGCATCAGACAAGACCTAGAGATTTAAACCTCATCAACTCACAACAACCGGATTATGAATTACAAAAAATTACTTTTAAAGTTGAAATACTCTTAAAGTTGGCGTTGCAACAAGCACTCACCCAACAATGACAAGTCATGGCTTCAATACTCAAATAACTCACCCTTCCAAAAGTATTGTTCAAGGATAGTTCAATATGGTTCACCTGTTGAAATTCTTACTATAACTATCGTGGATTGATGCACAAGTTATCACCAATGAACCAAAGTTTAATTAACCCATAAAACTGATTTGGCAGCTTGTTATAGACATTGCAATGCTAATTGTAATGTATATAAAATAACCTAATTGAATGAGTTGATTTCATTTGGAATGATATTGATGTCTCTTTAATATGCTACAAAAGGATGTGAATATGAAAGATTGCAACTCTTCACTAATCCTTAGTAAATCAAACCACTTAGCAATTAATTATTTAACTCTTGGCAATCACAATTCACACCTTTTCTGTTAATTGGTGCTTAATGCATTGTTTCATCATCTTATCTTTTGCATGTGATTAACTCAATAACTTCTCCTTTGATCGGCGATTATGGAGATTTTATGCTTTATGCTTATGTCGATCTTGATTAAGTATATGTATCACTTGATGTTAACTCATAACCTCATTAATATAACAAGTCACTCTTATGGAAATATCGATATATGGATTGCAATCTGTTGTTGGCAATCTTTGTGATATATTTTTGTTATTAATATCAAGATCGTCTGCTTGTTATCTCATAACTATTTTGCATTCATGGTTTAGTTGTTTTGATTCAAGTCTTGAACCCATGAACAGAAGAGTAGCACTTATATTTAAGACATAGTTGATCACTTGGTTTTCTAATGTATCATTCATGTATCAAAGTGGTGTTGTCAATGGTATCATGCTTACTCTTTCACTCTTATCAACAATGGCATACAATCTTTTCTCTTGATATCAAATAATCTGTCTTGCTATTTATTGTGAAGTCTTATAAATAAGATGACTTTCATAGATATGATATTAGTTCAACTTTGATTTCCTTGATGCTATTCTTATTCATATTTTTTGCCAATTACTTACATGGTTCATAAAACATCCTTCAATATTGACTAACTATTTGTAACTATTTAATGCTATGTACAATTGATACTTCTACTTCCTAACTAACTTGAAAGTGTCCCAGGTCTACCTCACCTGGTCCAAAACATGTGTTTTATGCTTGTTTGGTTTCATGGAGATGATGGAGACATCACAGTTTAGAAAACTAAACTAAGACCTGAATGCAAACTTTTTGATGCTAATAGGTAAGTCCCAAAATATTAATCAGATTTTATTTCACTAGATTATATTACAGCTACAACAAAATAGATGCAATCAGGAATACTTCAAATTTTCAGACCAGTACTAGTCATTCATTAAAACCATCTAATAATCCAGATAAATAAACAACTAATGTTTGAACTTAAGTTTCTAAATATATGGTTCAAACAAACCTCATCAAATATCAATATCAACAAATTTTAAATGGCTTTGAGAAGCAAGAAACCATGCTAACATTCATGCTACATTTGACATTGCAATGCTAATTATAGACAACCAATATATTCAACTAAAAGTAGGAATATATTGAAAATGGTGTACCACTTTTTTTTTTAAAACAAAAGTTTGGATTGGTCGCAATTTCGACCTTTACCAAGTACTATTTTCGACCAGAATGCTATACATTCGACGGTCTGTTCAACGAACGAGGGTGGATAATTCAAGGACATAAAGGTTGACATTTCGACCTTCACACCAATTGACTTTGACAAGGTGATGGTGTTATTCTTCCAGTTCCAAGGGATTGTTTCAGTGGATAATTCAACGACTTATCTGGTCAAATTTGATGAAAAAAGATCGAGGACAGTTTTAGTCGTCTATTCAACCAATTGTTGTAGCAAATTCGACCAATTCTCGTTGAAATTTAGGGTAAAATTTACTAGTGAACTATTTGGGTTTGGTCCTATTTGAAGCGTGTTCATTATGTTTCGGTCCCAACAGCTATTGTGTAACATGTTGATCATATTCGTTGGTAGCAAAAGCTTTGGAGATGATATAGCATCTTGATATGCTCAAGGCATGTTGTATTGAGTGAGATGGTACAGGTTTCATTCCTTACCACTATGAGAATGTTTTGACATGACATATTTCAAATTGGTTTTAGGCCGACTTGCTTGGTGGCATCAAGCAATATAAGAAGAGTGATGTTTTTAGTTGTTCGTGTGGCTTACGTGATGCTTGTATGCGAAGTGATTGCAAATCTGATTATAAGAGATTTGTATGTTGATGTATTTGGTAGAAAAATGATATATCATTTCTATATTGTAGAGTATCGATGACTATCACTAATACATTTTGGGTCATTTTGCGACGGCTATGTGTCGCAATTGCGACAGCTATGTGTCGCAATAGCAACACCCATAGACGTCGCTGTTTTTTAGTCGCAAATTGTGACGTCTATGGGTATCCGTCGCAATTGCGACACCTATCCGTCGCAATGTGGCTAAGATTTAAGAAGCGGCATGGCCGTCGCCCCCCCGTCGCATGGCTTCGGAGGGCCATCGCAATCGCGACGGACCTCCCAAGCAATTGTGACGGGTGCCTGCATCGCATTGTGACGGGTTTCCGTCGCAATTGCGACGCCCGTGGGTGGATTAAAAAAAAAAAATTAATTTAATACATTGCTTATGAACCACATTAATGCTTTTTTCTTTCAACAAATGAGGACAGCCACTGTAAAGACAACATGATAATGTACACTCACTGTAAGGACAGTCACAAATGAGGACATCTCACAGTGACTGTCCCTAGTGTAATTGCCACTTGAATGTATTGCTATTCAGCCACATTAATGCTTTTCTTCTTCAACAAATGAGGATAGTCACTGTAAAGACAACATGATAATGTACACTCACTGTGAGTGTACATTATCATGTTGTCTTTACAGTGACTATCCTCATTTGTTGAAGAAGAAAAGCATTAATGTGGCTGAATAGCAATACATTCAAGTGGCAATTACACTAGGGACAGTCACTGTGAGATGTCCTCATTTGTGACTGTCCTTACAGTGAGTGTACATTATCATGTTGTCTTTACAGTGAGTGTACATTATCATGTTGTCTTTACAGTGTCAATATATGCATTATTACTTAAACTGAAGAGTACTCTAAATAATGTCATTGTGGAGTTCTGATTGCTTCCAATTTGATATACGCTTGTTCTACTTATGTATCCAGCATCATGTAAGAAAAGTTGATGCTTTTAAATAGATTCATTTAGCCATGAAATGCCTGTGCATGTTACATACAAGATTCCAAGGCCCAAAACTGATTACTCATTATAATTCATGTACAGAATGATAATCAACCACAACGAGGCATGCGTAGGCGCTGCTTAGATTTTGAGGCATCAGAAGCTCGTAGAAGAAACTTGACCAATGGCTCATGGAATGCAACAAACTTATTGCCTAAAACAGGAGCATTGGTAACCACAGATGATGGTTTTGAAAAGAACACTTCACCATCAATGTCACGTGAGGGAACTGCAATTTCTGATGGCAAGTAACTTGTAGTATATAAGAGAGATACAGGTACAGATGCTGGGAATACATTGCTAATGAACCACATTAATGCTTTTTTCCTTCAACAAATGAGGACAGTCACTTTAAAGACAACATGATAATGTACACTCACTGTAAGGATAGTCACAAATGACGACATCTCACAGTGACTGTCCCTTGTGTAATTGCCACTTGAATGTATTGCTATTCAGCCACATTAATGCTTTTCTTCTTCAACAAATGAGGATAGTCACTCTAAAGACAACATGATAATGTACACGGGCTGTAAGTGTACATTATCATGTTGTCTTTACAGTGACTGTCCTCCTTCAAGTGGCAATTACACAAGGGACAGTCACTGTAAAGGCAACATGATAATGTAGAGAAACGTTGTCATTTGTATTTTCAACAGTGCCGAGAGAGATTCCCTCCGCAAAATCACAGCTACAATTTCTGAGTACGTTGGGTTTATTTTTCTTTTGCCATTATTATGTAATCTGGTATTCAGCTGTTACAGAGCTAAAATACCCAGAAATGAGGACATATCTGTGTTGAATTTATTGTTAGCGGCTCTGGTTATTTAGAAGTTTAATTTTATTTATTCATCTTTCAAGCACAAACGTTTTCTGGACCGTAACATCTTCATTGTTTCGGGTATGCAATGAAACAGCCGTAACTTACAACTACCTTCACGGTACTTGTGTACATTATCATGTTGTCTTTACAGTGACTGTCCTCATTCAAGTGGCAATTACACAAGGGACAGTCACTGTGAGATGTCCTCATTTGTGACAAGGACAGTCACATGAGGACATCTCACAGTGACTGTCCCTTGTGTAATTGCCACTTGAATGTATTGCTATTCAACCACATTTATGGGCCCGTTTGGACCCCAGCACACAGTAGCATCTACAGAGAAGAATATCCCAGGTGTAACAAGTTGTAAGAATATACCAACAGTTCTAAGAAGTTCCCTAGCACATAGTAGCATCTACAGAGAAGAATATACAACATGAGGGCAGCCACTGTAAAGACAACATGATAATGTACACTCATTGTATGTGTACATTATCATGTTGTCTTTACAGTGACTGTCCTCATTCAAGTGGCAATTACAGAAGGGACAGTCATTGTGAGATGTCCTCATTTGTGACAAGGATAGTCACACATGAGGACATCTCACAGTGATCGATTGTCCCTTGTGTAATTGCCACTTGAATGTATTGCTATTGAACCACATTAATGCTTTTCTTCTTCAACAAATGAGGACAGTCACTCTAAAGACAACATGATAATGTACACTCATTGTAAGGATAGTCACAAATGAGGACATCTCACAGTGACTGTCCCTTGTGTAATTTCCACTTGAATTACACAAGGGACAGTCATTGTGAGATGTCCTCACTTGTGACAAGGATAGTCACACATGAGGACATCTCACAGTGATCGATTGTCCCTTGTGTAATTGCCACTTGAATGTATTGCTATTGAACCACATTAATGCTTTTCTTCTTCAACAAATGAGGACAGTCACTCTAAAGACAACATGATAATGTACACTCACTGTAAGGACAGTCACAAATGAGGACATCTCACAGTGACTGTCCCTTGTGTGATTGCCACTTGAATGTATTGCTATTTAGCCACATTAATGCTTTTCTTCTTCAACAAATGAGGATAGTCACTCTAAAGACAACATGATAATGTACACGGGCTGTAAGTGTACATTATCATGTTGTCTTTATAGTGACTGTCCTCCTTCAAGTGGCAATTACACAAGGGACAGTCACTGTAAAGGCAACATGATAATGTAGAGAAACGTTGTCATTTGTATTTTCAACAGTGCCGAGAGAGATTCCCTCCGCGAAATCACAGCTACAATTTCTGAGTACGTTGGGTTTATTTTTCTTTTGTCATTATTATGTAATCTGGTATTCAGCTATTACAGAGCTAAAATACCCAGAAATGAGGACATATCTGTGTTGAATTTATTGTTAGCGGCTCTGGTTATTTAGAAGTTTAATTTTATTTGTTCATCTTTCAAGCACAAACGTTTTGTGGACCGTAACATCTTCATTGTTTCGGGTATGCAATGAAACAGCCGTAACTTGCAACTACCTTCACGGTACTTGTGTACATTATCATGTTGTCTTTACAGTGACTGTCCTCATTCAAGTGGCAATTACACAAGGGACAGTCACTGTGAGATGTCCTCATTTGTAACAAGGACAGTTACACATGAGGACATCTCACAGTGACTGTCCCTTGTGTAATTGCCACTTGAATGTATTGCTATTCAACCACATTTACGGGCCCGTTTGGACCCCAGCACACAGTAGCATCTACAGAGAAGAATATCCCAGGTGTAACAAGTTGTAAGAATATACCAACAGTTCTAAGAAGTTCCCTAGCACATAGTAGCATCTACAGAGAAGAATATACAACATGAGGGCAGCCACTGTAAAGACAACATGATAATGTACACTCATTGTATGTGTACATTATCATGTTGTCTTTACAGTGACTGTCCTCATTCAAGTGGCAATTACAGAAGGGACAGTCATTGTGAGATGTCCTCATTTGTGACAAGGATAGTCACACATGAGGACATCTCACAGTGATCGATTGTCCCTTGTGTAATTGCCACTTGAATGTATTGCTATTGAACCACATTAATGCTTTTCTTCTTCAACAAATGAGGACAGTCACTCTAAAGACAACATGATAATGTACACTCACTGTAAGGACAGTCACAAATGAGGACATCTCACAGTGACTGTCCCTTGTGTAATTGCCACTTGAATTACACAAGGGACAGTCATTGTGAGATGTCCTCATTTGTGACAAGGACAGTCACACATGAGGACATCTCACAGTGATTGTCCCTTGTGTAATTGCCACTTGAATGTATTGCTATTCAACCACATTAATGCTTTTCTTCTTCAACAAATGAGGACAGTCACTCTAAAGACACCATGATAATGTACACTCACTGTAAGGACAGTCACAAATGAGGACATCTCATAGTGACTGTCCCTTGTGTAATTGCCACTTGAATGTATTGCTATTCAGCCACATTAATGCTTTTCTTCTTCAACAAATGAGGATAGTCACTCTAAGGACAACATGATAATGTACACTCACTGTAAGTGTACATTATCATGTTGTATTACAAATGGACCTTATGTTGGTCGGGATATAAGTGCAAAAAAAAAAAGGAACGTTGTCATTTGTGTTTTCAACAGCTCCGAGAGAGATTCCCTCCGCGAAATCAAGCGGGTTATCATTTGTGTTTTGAACAAAGCGGGTTGTCATTTGTGTTTTGAACAGCACCGAGAGAGATTCCCTCCGCGAAATCAAGCGGGTTGTCATTTGTGTTTTCAACAGCGCCGAGAGAGATTCCCTCCGCAAAATCACAGCTACAATTTCTGAGTACGTTGGGTTTATTTTTCTTTTGTCATTATTATTTAATCTGGTATTCAGCTGTTAGAGAGCTAAAATACCCAGAAATGAGGACATATCTGTGTTGAATTTATTGTTAGCGGCTTTGGTTATTTAGAATGCTTCCCCACAATACTTAATTACACAAGGGACAGTCACTGTGAGATGTCCTCATTTGTGACAAGGACAGTCACACATGAGGACATCTCACAGTGACTGTCCCTTGTGTAATTGCCACTTGAATGTATTGCTATTCAACCACATTTATGGGCCCGTTTGGACCATGACACACAGTAGCATCTACAGAGAAGAAT
This sequence comes from Chamaecyparis obtusa, assembly GCA_027943335.1. Lineage (NCBI taxonomy): Eukaryota > Viridiplantae > Streptophyta > Pinopsida > Cupressales > Cupressaceae > Chamaecyparis > Chamaecyparis obtusa. The sequence goes on from BSBK01002859.1 coordinate 370,737, forward strand.
ATCCCAGGTGTAACAAGTTGTAAGAATATACCAATAGTTCTAAGAAGTTCCCTAGCACATAGTAGCATCTACAGAGAAGAATATACAACATGAGGGCAGCCACTGTAAAGACAACATGATAATGTACACTCATTGTATGTGTACATTATCATGTTGTCTTTACAGTGACTGTCCTCATTCAAGTGGCAATTACAGAAGGGACAGTCATTGTCAGATGTCCTCATTTGTGACAAGGATAGTCACACATGAGGACATCTCACAATGATCGATTGTCCCTTGTGTAATTGCCACTTGAATGTATTGCTATTGAACCACATTAATGCTTTTCTTCTTCAACAAATGAGGACAGTCACTCTAAAGACAACATGATAATGTACACTCATTGTAAGGACAGTCACAAATGAGGACATCTCACAGTGACTGTCCCTTGTGTAATTGCCACTTGAATTACACAAGGGACAGTCATTGTGAGATGTCCTCATTTGTGACAAGGATAGTCACACATGAGGACATCTCACAGTGATCGATTTTCCCTTGTGTAATTGCCACTTGAATGTATTGCTATTGAACCACATTAATGCTTTTCTTCTTCAACAAATGAGGACAGTCACTCTAAAGACAACATGATAATGTACACTCACTGTAAGGACAGTCACAAATGAGGACATCTCACAGTGACTGTCCCTTGTGTGATTTCCACTTGAATGTATCGCTATTCAGCCACATTAATGCTTTTCTTCTTCAACAAATGAGGATAGTCACTCTAAAGACAACATGATAATGTACACGGGCTGTAAGTGTACATTATCATGTTGTCTTTACAGTGACTGTCCTCATTCAAGTGGAAATTACACAAGGGACAGTCACTATGAGATGTCCTCATTTGTGACAAGGACAGTCACACATGAGGACATCTCACAGTGACTGTCCCTTGTGTAATTGCCACTTGAATGTATTGCTATTCAACCACATTTATGGGCCCGTTTGGACCGCGGCACATAGTAGCATCTACAGAGAAGAATATCCCAGGTGTAACAAGTTGTAAGAATATACCAACAGTTCTAAGAAGTTCCCTAGCACATAGTAGCATCTACAAAGAAGAATATGGGTCAACGAGGTTGACTTCAAAGCCATGCAATCTAATGGTAATAGTAATATCATAATTTGACATACTATCAGAAATACTTCCTAAATAGACTATTCAATCTTATAAGAGATGGATTCATGAGAACTATTATTTATGAAATATGAGTCAATGACTTTAATTAAAAAAATTACACAATCTAATTCTTGTAAAAATATCAAAATTTGACACATTGAAAATACCTTCCAAAAGTATCGTTAATTGATTAATATGAATCACTACTCATGAAATATAATTTTATAAACCTAATCTAAAAACTACACAATAAAAATCTTAATAGCAATATTGTAAGAAACTATTCCCAAAAGCAAGCCTAATAAAATTTGATGAAAATAATTTTTGTTTCACTCAACTTTGACATTCACAACTTCCTCTTTTATTATAATAAGAAAAAAAATGTCTTTTTAGATATACCTCATGAACCATACTCGAATAATCTATCATTTTTCTTCTCAAAAACATATTTGCAGAGCCTGCTTCTTTTACTTGTTTGTACTTTTATCTCTCTGATGGAAAGGGTTCCTTCAGGACACATTTTTCCAAGTTCACTGCTTGAGATATTTGAGGAGGGTTCCCCTGCTTGAGTATCCATCCAACCCATATTCGAGTAGTTCTACAATTGCACAGTCTAAATTAATAATACTGACAATTGAATGACGAATGATGATACATAGAATTGATATAAACTAATCCTAAAAACACTAAAACATTATTAATATATTTATATTTCATAAATAAAATTGATATAAAAGATTTGGAAAGATACATTAAAAAATAGAAAAACAGTAATTTATAATAGAAGGAAACTTAAATTGCTATTTAAAAAAAAAACAAGAGTCTTAAATCTTATCATTTTGTTTCATTATCATCCATAAGTACACACCTCTAGCATAATAATTATATTTTACCACCCATAAAATGAAAAAAAGATTTTCACAAGAGAAATTGAAGCTAGATTATAAAAATGAACCATCTTATTGGAAACTGGAACTGTTATCATACCCAAAAGGACTACAAAATTTCACCTTATCATACCCAGATTGTTGCTTTGCCTGGCGGAGGGAAATTTGATCAGTAAAATTGACACAGAGTATGTTGTCTCCATTGTCATGCTGGATAACAAAACACCAACTTTAATGGGCATGTACTGTCCCTTGTGTAATTGCCACTTGAATGCATTGCTATTTGATGCAGGGGCATCCCTAATGCAAGCCAAAGACACCATGATTGAAGGAAGTTGCCATGAAGCCAAGGAGTCAAATCCTATCAATTGGAACATAAGATTTTCACCTTGGAGCTTTGAAGGATTGACTGGTGAAAGGTCCTTTTGATTGACAAATCAGAGTCTTTTTGAATGACAAATCAGAGTCTTTTTGAATGACAATAAATTAGAATAGGAGTTTTAGATGTTTTCTTGGTTTGTAATAAATATTAAGGATTGATCTTATCTCCTTATAAACATCCACTTGTTGGACACAAGACCCCTTGGTGACTTATAAACCTTGGGCATCTTTTGAGTCCTTGGATGAAATGAGCATAGTAAGTGTTTATTAGGTGTCTTTTAGATGTTGTTAAGAAGTTTGAAGGTCCAAAATAACTTTAATAAGGTTCCTAAAGTTTCACAACACATTTTTAACCTTCTCGGCAAAGTTGTTTGCAAAGTTGTAATGCAACTTTAAAAGTTGCTTAGCAAAGTTGACATTTGTTGGATAAACTGTTCTAACCACCTAGATGGTTGAACCAATGTTTGGAGAGCCTATTTTAGGCTTCAAATGGTCGAAGACAGACAGAGAACCAGTATTGTAATCATTTTGCTTTCATAAAAAATAAAAATAACCCTGTTTTAGTGCATTTCTGGTGAAAAACGAACTCTGTACGGCTGTACGGATGGTGGTTGGATGATAAAATTTGCCTGGAAGTTGTAATAGTGACATCTGATGCTTTGGAAGTTGGTTTGATTGATTCTCTTTGTTTTATATCTAAGTTATTTCAAATTTTCTGTGCATTGTTTACAAACCCTCATTTTCAGGGTTTGACTGATGTAAAGACCTTAACTCACGTTTCAACCATTGGAATTCCTTCTTCCTTGGTGGAATGAGAGTTAAGGATGTATATTTGTATATTCTAAAAGCCCTGACTACTCTGCATCACTATTGAACCACATTAATGCTTTTTTCCTTCAATAAATGAGGACAGTCACTGTAAAGACAACATGATAATGTACACTCACTGTAAGGATAGTCACAAATGAGGAAATCTCAGAGTGATTATCCCTTGTGTAATTGCCGCTTGAATACATTGCTATTGAACCACATTAATGCTTTTTTCCTTCAAGTGGAAATTACACAAGGGACAGTCACTGTGAGATGTCCTCATTTGTGACAAGGACAGTCACACATGAGGACATCTCACAATGACTGTCCCTTGTGTAATTGCCACTTGAATGTATTGCTATTCAACCACATTTATGGGCCTGTTTGGACCACGGCACACAATAGCATCTACAGAGAAGAATATCCCAGGTGTAACAAGTTGTAAGAATATACCAACAGTTCTAAGAAGTTCCCTAGCACATAGTAGCATCTACAGAGAAGAATATACAACATGAGGGCAGCCACTGTAAAGACAACATGATAATGTACACTCATTGTATGTGTACATTATCATGTTGTCTTTACAAGGATAGTCATTTGTGACAAGGATAGTCACACATGAGGACATCTCACAGTGATCGATTGTCCCTTGTGTAATTGCCACTTGAATGTATTGCTATTGAACCACATTAATGCTTTTCTTCTTCAACAAATGAGGACAGTCACTCTAAAGACAACATGATAATGTACACTCACTGTAAGGACAGTCACAAATGAGGACATCTCACAGTGACTGTCCCTTGTGTGATTGCCACTTGAATGTATTGCTATTCAGCCACATTAATGCTTTTCTTCTTCAACAAATGAGGATAGTCACTCTAAAGACACAATGATAATGTACATGGGCTGTAAGTGTACATTATCATGTTGTCTTTACAGTGACTATCCTCCTTCAAGTGGCAATTACACAAGGGATTTGTGTTTTCATTTGTGTTTTCAACAGCGCCGTAACCCTCCGCGAAATCACATCGGGATATATATACCTGTCGATCCATGAGACTGTGCGGGATGCTCTTGAAAGGGGTTCAATTTTCTGCAAATGTAATTCAATTATCGTGAGCATAATCACATCATAATCATAATCACATCCATCATAAGCATCACATAAAAATTAAAAACATTAAAACGTACACATTATAACACTTATAGCTTTTAAATAGATAATGAATAAACTATGTAACCATTTAAGACAAATATATTTCTATCAAGAAATGAATATTAAATACATTAAGGATTGATGGCATACCTTTAAATTTCATCATCATCATCCTCATCATCATCATCATCATCATCATCATCATCATCCTCGTCATTGTCGTCATCATCATCGTCCTCGTCGTCGTCGTCGTTGTCGTCATCATCAACATCATCATCATCAACATCAACATCATCTTCATCATCATCATCAGTAGCAGCATCATCTTCTTCTTCTTCTTCATGAAAATTTGTCTCAGGAACATCATCCAATAATTGTCGATCGTGATCATCATCTACATCATCTTCTACTTCTTCGGTATCTTCTTCTTCCATCGCATTATACTTTATCGGCCTTCCTCTCGGTTCATGTCTAACAACAAATGACCAACCCGGTTTATGTGAAACCTCTGAGTAAAATACCTGTTCACATTGGCTTGGAAGAACATAGGGCTCATCCCCAACTGGCTCAAACGACCTTGTATTAACCATTGTAAATCCATTATCATGTTCAATAACAGTTCTATTAGGATCATTTGGATTAAGTCGTAGCCTGTACCATTTGACAACGAAGAGTACTAATTTGAAGGAACTAAAGTCGCACTCAAATATATCATCCAAAATGCCATAGTATTGATTTTTAGACTCTTGAGGATCTAAGTCATTTCTAGATGAAATATTAGTCACTTGAAAGACTGCAGTTATTCCAGAATCACAAGTTTTCTTCGTGTCATCCAACACTTTGACGCGAAATTTTTGACCATTACAGAACATACCCTTGTGGTGTTTAACCTGCAATAATATGTGAAACATGTCAAAATTATTATATCGTGAGTTGATAAACATACGGGTGATTAATAATTTTGTACGTACCTGGAAATCTCTTAAACCATATGCTAAATCTATTTCCCTTTGCGTAACATTAGAATCTCCATTACGATGAGCTTCTTTAACCAATGAAGATACACCTTCCCATGTTAATGTGTGACCAGAATGTTGACATCGTTCAATCCATACCGTCATCCAATCAAGATTGTTTGCAATATACAAATGTAGTGCATCCCACTCTCGAGCAACTGTACAAAAAAAAAATAGACGACTTACAACCGATTTATTTTGAAGATTAAGAAATAATTTATTACAATAACATCTTATAATTTATTACCTGTCACTTTCCTCAATCTACCTTTCCCCATCAAGTACTCCCCTTTGAATTTTTTAAAAGGGTCGAGATCCCAAATGCGATCTACATGGATATTTGAAGCAAACTTAGGAAGATATTCAGTAATGTACACCATAGTCTGGTATACCATGTATCCCTCTACCATAGAACCCTCAGGATGTGCTCTTTGTCGAACCAAAGCCTTCAAAGATTTCAAGTGCCTCTCAACCATCCACATTGACCTAGTGTGTGCAGGTCCACACAATTCAATCTCCTCAACTTGGTGTATGAGGTAGTGTTCTTGTGCATTGAAAAAAGTTGGAGGTAGACACTTTTGCATTTCACACAATAAATGAGGAATTCTTCTCTTCCAATAGTTTATATCTTCTTTATGGATTTCTTTAGATGACAACCACCTACATTAAGAGATTCAAGTCACAAAAAATATATAAATACGAGACTTTACAAAATAATATACAATAGATTACATAGCAAGAAAAACAAATCGCGAATATAATAAATATATACAACAAATTGAACAGATATTACTGCTTACCTCATGTATTTTCCAAGATCATATATCACTTGTTTGATGTTATTGTTGAAGTGCTCTGGGAGAGATAGAGGTAGCACGTACTGCAGTAATTATAAACCAATCATTTCATTATTTTCTAACATAACATAATGAATAGTACACGTAGTTTATGAATATATTGTAAATACAGAAGAACATAACTTACCTTGATGAAAGTATGCCAATCATGCGTTTTGAGCCCTGGCCCAAATTCCCTTTTCTTTGATATGAGATTGCTTATGTTCCCAGCAAATCCTGTGGGAAATCGAATTTTTCGTATGACTTCTTTTATGGCATCACTTTGCTGCTCCGTTAATAACCAAGGAAGGGCACTTATATTAATCTGATCTCTATTTCTATTTGAGTGAATGAAATTCTTCAGTGCATGATTGGATTCATGAATGTCATTACAAATTTTGACAATTTTTTCTTTGTCACGCCTTCCATCCAGTATTTTCCACAATGTCTCTGTTATATTCTTTCCAACATGCATAAGATCAAACAAATGCACAATTTGTAGGTCCTCATAGTAGGGCAACCTACTAAATTGTCTAGGATAGCTTTAGTCCCTTTGGAAGGTTGTCAGTAGTGCCTTGACGACCTTCACGATCATCAATTACATAATTAGTAAACAAAAATCACAATAGAAATATATAAATTACAAACATAAACCATTAAGTGGAATGACATTACCTCGACGATTAATTCTATTATATTCCAACTTCCATAGGCGAGGTGTCATTCTTCGTGGCTTTGATGTAGTCTCTTCTTTCCCATTGAAAAGATGTTTTTCCATACTTCGATACTTATGATTCCTGTGGAGGAAGTGTCTGTACTCATCAAACACATGCTTTCCTAAACTTTTTGAATGACGAGATTTCATCTTTGGACCACAAACTGGACATGCAAATTTTCCCTTTGTTTGAAGACCTACAAGATAATGATATAATTGAATTATTAAATATGTTGATTTTTATAATTAGAATTATCATGCGCAACTTGAATTCACTATAACATACCACAAAAATGTGTTAGCCCTGGGGCATCATGTATTGTCCATACAAGTATTGCATGGAATTGAAATTGTCTTTGTCCTATTGGTCTAGACACGTCATACATAGTGACACCGTTCCATAACTCCACCAACTCGTCAATAAGAGGCTCAATATATACATTCATATCTTTAACTTGATATTTACCTACTTGAATGAACAGTAACATTACATAATTATTGTGACCATTTTACTGTAAGATTTGTAAGTACATGTAAATTAATAACTATCAAATGATAAAATACCTGGAACAATCATTGCCAACATAATGTGCTCCCTCTTTATTGACATCCACGGAGGAATGTTATTGTTGATAACAAAAACAGGCCACACCGAGCAAACAGATCTCATCTCTCCAAATGGATTGACACCATCCGCTGCCAATGAAAGCCTGAGATTACGAGGTTCTTCTTTGAAGTGTTGCCACTTTTCCTCTATGTGCATAAATGCCGAACCATCCGCAGGGATTCGAATAATGTCATCTCGACTTCTATTGCGTGCATGGTAATCCATAAATTGTGCCAAGCTAGTACACCTGAATAATTGTCGCATCCGTGGAATAATGGGGATGTAACGAAGAACCTTGTGAGGCACCTTTTTTGTTATTCGATCTGTTCGATATCTACTCGTATGACATACAGGGCATTGTGTTGCAAATTCATGTTCTTTATAATATATAATATGATCATTGGGACAAGCATGTATTGCTTGATACTCCATTCCAATATCTTTCATAATAGCAGATAATTCTCGATATGAGCGAGGTAGAATATTTGATGGTGGTAACAAAAACTCGCCTATCAATCTACAGCAAAAAATATAAGTTGTTAATATAAACAATATTAGTGGTACATTATTCACCCTTTGTTAACTATAAAGACATATATGACATACCTTAACATACGTGACATTGTTATGTTGGATAAACCATTCATAACCTTCAAGTTCAACAACAACAATACAGCAGAGAGAAGAGTTGTTTGGGAGTCTTTGTATAGGGGCTCGTATGCCTTCTCAAGTAGAGGTACATCAAGGCTATCATCATCATCATGATCAGATCCGCTTGGACTAAATGTGTCATGGATCAATGTATTTATACCATCATCTTCAATTGTGTTTTCTGGCGCATGATCGTCATCTTCCATGGGATCATTATCTTCACCTTGGATATTCGCACCCCCATGTTCCTCCATATCATGTACTTCCCTGGGGAGATCAACCTATATAAAATTGATTAACATAAATAAACCATGATCTTCAACTCATCATCAAGTGATTTCATATGTATATAAATTGTTAAAATGATATAATGAACAACTTACCAGTGGATGATAGTCATGCCCCCCTTCAATGTGACCATTCTCCCTACAATGTCTCTTAACTGTTCTGATTAGCAATCTTCTACGGTTTAAGCCCTTACAAATTTTGCAGGGACAATAACATTTTCCATCACCTTTTCTTTTCAAGTTAGACCACAATCTAGCGATTGTCTCCCTATTTTGTTCTTCACTTATATTATCTGACATGATCGTTCTTCGCAGGAAGCAAAAATTGGGCTATGAAAACTTCGGTCTACAACTTTCAGTGACTAAGCAAAATTGTCAAAAGTACACAAAACATATAAGCTACAAGGCCTTCTTGCTTAGCTCTAGAAGCTCTCTAGCAATCAAAACATATAAGCTACAAGGCCTAACAGCAATTTCAAAACATATAAGCTACAAGGCAAGACATATTACATGACATGGCAAAAGGATTAAAATATACATTAGATTAAAAAATATACAATTTTCAAACCTGAGCGCGCGGCTATAACTCGTGCAATGGTCTTCTTGCTTAGCTTTAGAAGCTCTCCAGCAGTCAAAACATATAAGCTACAAGGCCTAATAGCAATTTCAAAACAAGGGTCATCAAAAGAACCAAAAACAATGTGTGCAAACAATACCTTGTGAAGTGGTATAGACAATTAGAAGATGCTACTATGTGCTAGGGAACTTCTTAGAACTGTTGGTATATTCTTACAACTTGTTACACCTGGGATATTCTTCTCTGTAGATGCTACTGTGTGCCGTGGTCCAAACGGGCCCATAAATGTGGTTGAATAGCAATACATTCAAGTGGCTTACACAAGGGACAGTCACTGTGAGATATCCTCATGTGTGACTGTCCTTGTCACAAATGAGGACATCTCACAGTGACTGTCCCTTGTGTAATTGCCACTTGAATGAGGTCAGTCACTGTAAAGACAACATGATAATGTACACATACAATGAGTGTACATTATCATGTTGTCTTTACAGTGGCTGCCCTCATGTTGTATATTCTTCTCTGTAGATGCTACTACGTGCTAGGGAACTTCTTAGAACTGTTGGTATATTCTTACAACTTGTTACACCTGGGATATTCTTCTCTGTAGATGCTACTGTGTGTCATGGTCCAAACGGGCCCATAAATGTGGTTGAATAGCAATACATTCAAGTGGCAATTACACAAGGGACAGTCACTGTGAGATGTCCTCATGTGTGACTGTCCTTGTCACAAATGAGGACATCTCACAGTGACTGTCCCTTGTGTAATTAAGTATTGTGGGGAAGCATTCTAAATAACCAAAGCCGCTAACAATAAATTCAACACAAATATGTCCTCATTTCTGGGTATTTTAGCTCTCTAACAGCTGAATACCAGATTAAATAATAATGACAAAAGAAAAATAAACCCAACGTACTCAGAAATTGTAGCTGTGATTTTGCGGAGGGAATCTCTCTCGGTGCTGTTGAAAACACAAATGACAACCCGCTTGATTTCGCGGAGGGAATCTCTCTCGGTGCTGTTCAAAACACAAATGACAACCCGCTTTGTTCAAAACACAAATGATAACCCGCTTGATTTCGCGGAGGGAATCTCTCTCGGCGCTGTTGAAAACACAAATGACAACGTTCCTTTTTTTTTTTGCACTTATATCCCGACCAACATAAGGTCCATTTGTAATACAACATGATAATGTACACTTACAGTGAGTGTACATTATCATGTTGTCCTTAGAGTGACTATCCTCATTTGTTGAAGAAGAAAAGCATTAATGTGGCTGAATAGCAATACATTCAAGTGGCAATTACACAAGGGACAGTCACTATGAGATGTCCTCATTTGTGACTGTCCTTACAGTGAGTGTACATTATCATGGTGTCTTTAGAGTGACTGTCCTCATTTGTTGAAGAAGAAAAGCATTAATGTGGTTGAATAGCAATACATTCAAGTGGCAATTACACAAGGGACAATCACTGTGAGATGTCCTCATGTTATACTGTCCTTGTCACAAATGAGGACATCTCACAATGACTGTCCCTTGTGTAATTCAAGTGGCAATTACACAAGGGACAGTCACTGTGAGATGTCCTCATTTGTGACTGTCCTTACAATGAGTGTACATTATCATGTTGTCTTTAGAGTGACTGTCCTCATTTGTTGAAGAAGAAAAGCATTAATGTGGTTCAATAGCAATACATTCAAGTGGCAATTACACAAGGGACAATGTCATGAGCCGTGACATATTGAACTTAGTATAATAATAAAATGATTAGATGATATATAATAATCTATTATTAACGGTATATAACAATAATATATAATTATTATCAAAAGATAATAATAATATATAGTTAGCATAATAAGTAATATGTTAATTAAATAATATTAAAATATTAATAAATAATATAATTATGATTATAATTATAATATAAATTAATAATAAATAATTATTAATAAATTATATATATTATATTATAATAATATATTAAGTAATAATATTAAATCAATTATTGATATAATAATTTTAATATATAAATAATATTAATAAACCTCTCAATATAAAACAATATGTTATCACTATAATAATATTTATTATAATATTATTAATATTACTAACATCATTAATTATAATATTTAATAATAACAATAACATTAATAATAATAATAATAATAATAACGTTTAAAGCAATATCGAATATCTGTAATCGATATACATCTACATTAAACATCTGCATTATCTATCACGATGAGGAACGAAGAAGTGATACAACAATCACTAGTCATTACACATCGATACCATGAGAGGATGATTAATGAACCAAATACTATGAAGTCAAGATCAACATGATATGAATAAGGGATAGGTCGCTATGGGTTTCAGAAGATGTATTGATAAGCAAGAAGGATAACCATTCATATATTATAAATAATCATTAATTGCACAAGTTTAGACAATGACATATCCGATAAAGCAATATCAAACATGAAGACCCGCTAGCAAATATGCACCATCACTTCCTATGTTATCATGACAATAACATAAACTAGATTGAATTCTACTATCTATATCAATAGACACCACATAGGAGGATATCGACTAAAGGATTGAAAGATTATCGATTGTCTGAGATAAACCACATCTTGTAGAAACACAAAAGCATCAGTGATTATATCACAAGCTATTGATGAATGAGGCATCAGTCATGGATAATAAGTACAATGTATCCTTAAGTATTAACAGGAATGGAAGTCAATTTGAAGATCAAACTCCATTACCAGCAATCAACCAATAAATGGACAATTATCAGAAAATGATATCGACTTATATCAGAGTAGAAAGATTGGATATCATCATAACAATATGGGATAAGGCAAGAGTTAATATCGATTGACTAAATACTAATGATAGTTAGACCAAACTAATACAAACACAATGGATGTTAACTACTGGTTGCACTACCAAAGGGAAGATTACCTTCATAAAAAGATTTGATATTGAGTCAATCTGGGAGTTATCTATGATCAGAAAATAATGAAATAATATTATGTGAACTGTCGGATTATGGAAAGGTGTGCTTAACAAAGGGACATGGAGGAAGAAACAAGACACGTCTCATTCATAGCATCTCTTCATTTGTTAAAGACAATATAAGAATGCATTCTCGTCAGTCACTCAAGGCATCATTAGAACTTTATTTACTTATCCATATTTGGATATACTCAATAGAGCATCTGCCTTTGGCAGTTTGGTTTCAAGTTTATCATTGCAGATCAGAGACAACACCATGATTGCACAGATAGAAAGGATAGTCAGAAACAGCATCAATATTTGAAGTTGCAAGCATATAATTCAGAATCTGAAATAGCAACATATCACTCATAGCGATATTACACATTTGCATAATTACATCATCATATCAGACACAGCAAATACATTGCTGTAAGCAATACTTATTGATTGTATATCGATATTGTTTATATCAGACATACCATCATTATACTATCACTATAAGTGATAGGAAACATCATATTCATAGCATATTTCATATCATTATATCCGACAGTGCTATTAAACATATTGGTATCAATATCATCTTGCACACATATTGTGATTGAATCTGAAATAGCGGTTGATATCTTAAGTAACCTCCATTACTTAGTTTAATTGTAAGTATCTGATAGAGTAAGTCTGAGAAGTGGAGTAATTGTTCCTGTTTTCCAAGTTAGCCAAAAAGGGGACATTACAGACAATCACGGTGAGATGTCCTCATGTGTGACTGTCCTTGTCACAAATGAGGACATCTCACAATGACTGTCCCTTGTGTAATTCAAGCGGCAATTACACAAGGGACAGTCACTGTGACATGTCCTCATTTGTGACTGTCCTTACAGTGAGTGTACATTATCATGTTGTCTTTAGAGTGACTGTCCTCATTTGTTGAAGAAGAAAAGCATTAAGGTGGTTCAATAGCAATACATTCAAGTGACAATTACACAAGGGACAATCACTGTGAGATGTCCTCATGTGTGACTATCCTTGTCACAAATGAGGACATCTCACAATGACTGTCCCTTATGTAATTCAAGCGGAAATTACACAAGGGACAGTCACTATGAGATGTCCTCATTTGTGACTGTCCTTACAGTGAGTGTACATTATCATGTTGTCTTTAGAGTGACTGTCCTCATTTGTTGAAGAAGAAAAGCATTAATGTGGTTCAATAGCAATACATTCAAGTGGCAATTACACAAGGGACAATCACTGTGAGATGTCCTCATGTGTGACTGTCCTTGTCACAAATGAGGACATCTCACAATGACTGTCCCTTGTGTAATTCAAGCAGCAATTACACAAGGGACAGTCACTGTGAGATGTCCTCATTTGTGACTATCCTTACAGTGAGTGTACATTATCATGTTGTCTTTAGAGTGACTGTCCTCATTTGTTGAAGAAGAAAAGCATTAATGTGGTTCAATAGCAATACATTCAAGCGGCAATTACACAAGGGACAGTCACTGTGAGATGTCCTCATTTGTGACTGTCCTTACAGTGAGTGTACATTATCATGTTGTCTTTAGAGTGACTGTCCTCATTTGTTGAAGAAGAAAAGCATTAATGTGGTTCAATAGCAATACATTCAAGTGGAAATTACACAAGGGACAATTGATCACTGTGAGATGTCCTCATGTGTGACCTTTGTGAAGGCAAGTGCCAATTTGTACCCAAGTTACCAATATTGTGGCAAAAGTGGGAATGAAGCATTTAGGGGTCAAATTGGGCAAAGAAGTGTAGAAGTGGCCTATGTGAGGTCTAAATAGCCTAACTAAGTCATGGTTAGGGTCTTATGGTGTTTGAACAATAAGTTTTGAACCAAAATCCCAAAGGTTGTAACAAGTTGTAAATGTTGTCATTCACAACATTGACAACATTTGTGCAAGGGAGCATTTTCGAGTAAGATGGTTATGTAACTATATGAAACCATTGAATTAGGCATCAGATCAACTATAAGAGGCCTCCATCGATCTGTGCAAAAGGTTGGGGGGAAAAACATTTGGAATTAAGAAGATTTGTAGAGTAACACGGTTTTAGTGAATTCTTGAGTTTTTTTGTTTCTTTGTTTTCAGTTGATTAATGGATTAGATAGCTCGCAGTGTCTATTGGAAAAGTTAGTACAAGTTGTTTTTTTATTCTGTGTTGTGTTTTTTTTGAGTTTTGAAGCATTCCAACTAGTTTGTTAATTCTTTTGTTAAGTACCCTATCATTGGTTTGAACCAGGCAGGTTGAACAAATGGAGTCTTAGCTCATCATTCCATTGTCAATTTTGTACGGGCTCTTGGAATGGGTGAGGAGACTCCATGTACTATATGTTTGGAAGGAGGGGCCCTGGGAAGCTCATTTTCTATGTTTGCAATGATGTCCTAGGTGAGTCAGTTGAGCACAGTTAGGGATGACAAATCATTACAAGAAGATTACAACAAGTTGAATGCATTGGTTGCTTCAACTAAAATCTCATGGAGAGGTAGACACACATCTAAAGAAGCCCCAAGTCAAATTAGAAGATTGGGTGAGTTTCTTTGGCTGCTAAGAAAACAAACTCTTAGTCAGACTGTCCAAGTTGTGTCAAAATACTTGTTTTCAGGCATGGCTGTAGCAGTTGTTGTACAAAAAATCTAGGAGGAGAAGACCTTAGATATCTTGGAGTTCTCAATAAAGGGCATCTGAATCCTAAGCCCTTTAGGTGGCTTAATATAAACAAAAAGGCTTGACAAAGGCCTAATTGCTAGCAGCCTATTTTTGGGTGCAATTGGCATGCATGGTTTGATGAACCGGATTGAAGTACTGATGAAAAGTATAGGTGAAGGAGTAATATTGAAACCAATAGAGGTCCTAGTGGCCAGCCTCTCCATGGAGTAAAGTTCTAGTTGAATGTGTTTCAATTTGTGAAGACAAGACTAGGAGTGTCCTAGTAGCTAGATTGGTATTGAGCAGAGTTCGTTGTATTTCTTGTTGGTGTGCACTAGTTGAAGGAGTGGGATCTTGGGTAGAGATACCTAAAGAGTGTAGGGATAGTTAAGTACCCTATCAAGTCAAAACATTGGCCTAAAGAGACCCTAGTGAAGGATAGGGAGTGAGCAAGATAAAGTGTTACATCAATTAACAAGATCATTTTTTGGTAATTGTGTACATTATCATGTTGTCTTTACAGTGACTGTCCTCATTTGTTGAAGAAGAAAAGCATTAATGTGGTTCAATAGCAATACATTCAAGTGGAAATTACACAAGGGAATATCACTATGAGATGTCCTAAGTGTGACTGTCCTTGTCACAAATGAGGACATCTCACAGTGACTGTCCCTTGTGTAATTGCCACTTGAATGAGGACAGTCACTGTAAAGACAACATGATAATGTACACAAGTACCGTGAAGGTAGTCGCAAGTTAGGGCTGTTTCATTGCATACCCGAAACAATGAAGACATTACAGTCCACAAAACGTTTGTGCTTGAAAGATGAACAAATAAAATTAAACTTCTAAATAACCAAAGCCGCTAACAATAAATTCAACACAGATATGTCCTCATTTCTGGGTATTTTAGCTCTCTAACAGCTGAATACCAGATTACATAATAATGACAAAAGAAAAATAAACCCAACGTACTCAGAAATTGTAGCTGTGATTTCGCGGAGGGAATCTCTCTCGGCGCTGTTGAAAACACAAATGACAACGTTCTTGTTTTTTTTGCCCTTATATCCCGATGTGATTTCGCGGAGGGTTACGGTGCTGTTGAAAACACAAATGACAACGTTCCTTTTTTTTTTTGCCCTTATATCCCAACAACATCGCAATTGCAAGTTAGGGCTGTTTCACTGCATACCCGAAACAATGAAGACGTTACGGTCCACAAAACGTTTGTGCTTGAAAGATGAACAAATAAAATTAAACTTCTAAATAACCAAAGCCGCTAACAATAAATTCAACATAGATATGTCCTCATTTCTGGGTATTTTAGCTCTCTAACAGCTGAATACCAGATTACATAATAATGACAAAAGAAAAATAAACCCAACGTACTCAGAAATTGTAGCTGTGATTTCGCGGAGGGAATCTCTCTCGGCGCTGTTGAAAACACAAATGACAACGTTCTTGTTTTTTTTGCCCTTATATCCCGATGTGATTTCGCGGAGGGTTATGGCGCTGTTGAAAACACAAATGACAACGTTCTTATTTTGTTTGCCGTTATATCGTGATGTGATTTCGCGGAGGGTTACGGCGCTGTTCAAAACACACATGACAACGTTCCTTTTAAATTTTGCGCTTATATCCCGACAACGTCGCAATTGCGACAGTTACAAATGTATTATCGTCGCAAATTGCGACGGTGTCGGGCTATATTTGAAAAAAAAAGAGCAAAACCACATGACATTTGCCTGCCGTCGCAAATGGCCGTCGCAATGTCACCCCAAATGTATTAGTGTATGATCTCAGTGGTGAATTCAATCTCATTTCTTATATTCTGGCAGTGAGCCTATTTATCTTGGTAGTGACCCTATTTGTATTGGCAATTAGCCATATCATAGTTTAGGGAAATGAGCCTGACAACCAATGAGCTAACCACAATGAGAAATCTGTAGTGAGAAAACCAACAGTGAGCCTTTGTAAAAATTACCTTAACCAATGTTTCATCTCATGAGAATTAGCTTCACCATGGTTTTTCCCAGTTTGGGTTTCCATGTAAATTCTGGTGTTCTTCGTGTTGGTATTTTTGTGTTTTCATGTTTATATTTGTTATTATTGTTTGATGTGGTTACCGACATAACATAAGTTAATATTGATATAACAATTATTTTAAAAAGTGTTTCTGAATAACTAATTCATCCCACCTCTCATTTATTCAGCCTATTCAACAAGGGGGAGGGTCTTCAGTATAAGACCAACCTTGTAAATATTTAATTTTAGCAATCTCAAAGCATTCATACAATTAAGATCTAATAAAAGAAGATAATATGCACACATAATTTTAAGTTAAAGCCCTTGCAAGAGAAAAATGTGACAATATTGCTTTTGTAGTAGAAATTTCATATAATCTTTGTAGGCATCAACCCACAAGAGACACCAATCCCCTCCGTTGAGCCCCAACTCTACAAGAGTCTCTAATATCTTGAGTAAGAGACTCCAACCTCATATCCTTGCAAAGTAGAAGGTTCCAAACTTCAAAGGGTAGAATGATAATATTGTTGGATCTACTCTAGATTCTTTCAAGGACTTCAACAAAACATACCTCAAACTCTTTCCTTAAATCTGCAAACAACTCCTGCTCAAATCTACAAAAAGTTCTTTAATGAATGCTCTCAAATTTGAGATTTATTTAACAAAAAACATCATTAGGTCTACTCTAAATATGTCCAATTTCTGCTCTTAAGAAGTTTGACTTCTAACAAATCTTCTCATTTTTTTTTATCTATATGTGCTCTCAAATTAGGGAAGATATGTAATGAATGACTAATAAAATGAATTCCATGTGACCTCTATTTATGTCTTTCCAAATGCAACCTTTCACCAAAGGTTATGGCCCCTCAACTTAGCTACACAACAATTTTCATTTATTCAAAATGTAATTTTCTAATTAGGTTGACCAAAAAGCAAGTCATGAAAAAGTAGGATGGCCAAAAGCAAGCCGAGAAAAAATAGGGCAACCAAAAGCAAGTCACAAAAAGTAGGTCGACCAAAAAACCTATAGAAAAATAGGTCGGCCAAAAAGCAACTTGGGAAATAATATGTCGGCCAAAAAGCACATAGAGATATTGTCGAAGATAAAATATTAATTTTGCCTTAAATATTTAAACTTGAATGCCACTAATTAGCTCTTTGACATCAATGACAACAATTTTGTCACCTTTGACATCAATGACAATATTCTAATAGAAAAGGATCATCTTTCATAATTATAGCTCTTTGTGCATTATATCATTCATTATGTACTTCATTCACTTATTTTTATGTATTAGTTTTCATTATCAATTTATATTACACATTATTAGATTATAATTTTCTTTTAAAAACTTGTGTTTTTGTGTCATACCCTTGTCCTTGTTCTATGTGCTTCTTCCCCTCTCTTCCCACCTCTTCAAATATCACCCTAAAGTTACTCTAAGTTTGCAATTTACATCTCTAGATCTCCTAGCACTCTTGAACATCTCAATGATGGGTTACAAAGTGTGATTTGAAATGTTGATACTAAAAGATAGACACACAATCAAACAACTAAGAGATGGTATATAGTGTTGTTAATTTGCATAGCCAAATGATTTGTAAGGTGAATCAAATACTACATTATTTGTTCTTTGACCCACTTTAATTCTCTAGCTCAGTAATATGGACAATTGGCATGTCTGCAAGTACTATTAGAAGACTTTCACTTTCATTTGATGGTTGATTTCAGCTCTTTCTTTTGCTAGTATATTCTACTAAACTTTGTTTCCTTCAAGTATTCAACTATAGATCTGTATCCCCAATTCAACTATAAGTCTACATCCTTGATTTCAAATTATCATTTGTAAAAGGAGAAGGTAGAGGCTAAGTGGCATATGATTCCAAATATCTTGACAAAGCTTTGGTCTAGTTTACTTATGTAATTTCATTGTTGTTTCATAGTTGAGAATGTTCATTCCTTTTCTTCATTTCCTTTGGTGGTTCTTAAAGTAAGGGCTTATAGGAAATAGGAATCACATCTTTGTCCAAGCAATTGAAAACCTTTATGATATTTCTCTAGAGGGAATTTGTCTAAAGCCTTTGTGTTATTCTTGTGGTGAAGACCTTATTGAAAGTTCAAATATCCTTGATGTTGAGGCTATCAACATATTATATGTAAACCATGAACCCTTTAATTAATTCAATAATATATGACATAGGTAGGTGGGAGTTGACCAATCATGGGTACTAGACTCTCCTTTCCTTCATCGAGATTTATTTTGTTCATGCTAGCAAGGGGTCCTTGAATTTTATGTGTGAAATGGCAACAAGTTTGTGCACAACCTATATGAGCATGGAGAGGAATGAGTAGATAAATGGAAACTACTCGTAAGACAACTTGAATTAATTGAATTTAACCTACTTAAGTGAGCAACTAAAGTGTTCATAACATAACTTAATAATTTATAATGATACCATCCCAAATAGGTTAGTGAATTTCTAATAGAGCAAGAAACTCACATGTATCATTCAAACTCTCCTATGATATTGAAAGAATCTTGAGAATGTATTCTTTGCATTTGATTTGAACTTTAAAAACCACTAGAATTTTTGCATTCATTTGTTGATGTAAGGCCTCTTAATCATTGTTAAACAAATTTTAAATCAACTTAATTTCAGGATTGAGTCTTGAGAGAAACGTTAGCCTTTTTCCAATTTTTGATATCAAATAAATCTTTCCTTTGAATTTATGTCTACTATTAGCTTGTTGACAGTCCCCAAGCTTATTGAGAGTTTTCCACAATAAATGGATAAAATATGAGCTTAGTGCATTCCCTAGATCTCTATGGAATGAGATGGAATTGGGGACCATGTTACACTATTGTTAATCCATGACACCACTTGACACTACTTCATAAAAGTCATACACCATGACCATTGGAATATGAAAACCCAATTGCAATTGTGAAAAGCTTTCAATATATCCAACATTGAGAGACTGATTTCCTGCGCAACCATTATATTACTTATCTTCTTGGAACAAGTTAATTGCATGTTTTTAGATTATTTTGTGTAGAGGAAATTCAATTCTCGTCACAATCACCTTTGAGGGGATTACATAGTTGATATGTTTCTCTTGGTCAATTGCTTACACATGACCTACCTTAGGCATTACAATTAATCCAGTTGCATTCAAACTTCTGAGCATCATTTTGTTCCTCCATGAGCCTTCTATTACAACCAGCAATATCTATTTTAAGAGGGCTCAAAATATTCAATAAATGCAATCAACCTCGGGAACTTGTATTTCTCGAAGATAAAATCTCCCCGATTTGATTTTTGATTGGTCTCCTTCATGTGGCAATGTCATGTTTAGTTAATGCCCTATTTTCTCTTTAGTTCTTTATCATTGGGATCATCCATTAAGATACCCGGAAGAAATTCATAACTTATTTACATAATTTCGACAGGCGTTTGAATACTACTTTTGGATGATGTAATGCTTTTCTAAATTGAATCAACTTGTCTGTTTATGACTAATCTGTGGAAGCACCCTTTATTTGAATCTACTTATTTGATCATTGTCTCACAAGATCAACACCTCCAATAGCATCCTTGCCTATATTCAAATCCCCTTGCTTAAATTATTATATTGCGAGATCACCGTTTCCATTAGCACACTTCAGTCAATTTGAATCGTTTTACTTGATCCATGTCTTAGAAGATACAATACCTTATATAGCACCCTTGCCAATATTTGAATCCATGTTTATTCCAGTAACACAAGAGCACTGCATCCAATAGCACCCTTCCCTTTCCTTCATGGATCGGATGTTCATCAGATGCCACGTACCTAATTTATAACTGCTATGTGGAGAGTTCTATAATCCTTTAGACTGGGTAAGAGAATTGCCAAATACTTGGGAGTTTGAAGCCTTCATTCTCACTTAAGATGATTCAGCTCTGCCATAAACTCGTAATTCGCACGATCTTCAATGCTGAGGACTGAGTGAGCCCAGTCTCAAATCTGAGTCTGGGCTTACGTAATTTAGTATTTCTTTTTATTTATAATCGAATTTCATTGCAATTAGAGAGAGTTGTGTCATTTTTTCTGCAATTTGTTTTTGTCAGAATCAATAATTATATCCAATATCGATACATCATATGTTTTTCCAATTTGGATAGAATCAATAAATTGTTATCTCCTCCTCTAGGATTTATGATGTAATCGCCTAGTATGATAAGGCTCGTAGTGGAAAAGTTGATGTTTACTCAGAATACTTGTCAGGCAGTCATGTTCTTTGTTTGCGCGAAAAATTTTACAACCCAAGATTCTTGAATTCATAAGAAAAGAATTAAATAACTACTCACACCAAAAGATCGATAGTATTGTAAAGCGCACCTAGTTGGATCCATTTACTTAGATAATGTGAGTTGCTTGTTGCCCCCATATTCCACTGTAACTGAGTTTCCTCAAGATGTAATGTTCCCATTTTTCGTGAGCAAGAGTTCGACGGATTAACTTATTAATTGATCTTCATAGGCTAATGAGGTTGTTTAGAGGGTTTTTTGAGAGATGCATCTGCTTCAGTGGTCAGAATTTTGCAGATTTGACTTTCATTTGAGGTCTTCAAAATTTTGTATGTAGTAGCTGTTATTTATAACACGTCTTTTTATTTATAGTAAATTTTGAGAGGCTTAGAGAGGGATTCTTATTATTTTTAGAAATGGAGTATAGTCGTATGCGGTTTGATCATGTCAATGCCCAATTGAGACGACGTGTAGAAATGATGAGTAATAATGGAGATATTAATATTTATTTGGCTAAAATAAATATTAATAGTTTTGAGCTAATATTTTTAAGTTATAATATAATTTTATATTATAACTTAAGTCACTTAAGTGAAGGGTCAAGTTATCATAGATGGGGCCAAGTGAGCAATTGGTTTTAAAATAATTATTTGTGCACCAACTATAGAGTTTTAAGTGAAAAACTAAAAGTGGGAATATATATTTTATCCCACATTGGTCAAGAAAGTGTTTGATCTCTTACAAAAAAAGAATAAAAGAGACTTAAGAGCTCATTCTCATGGAGATATATTATGTTAAATGTTTCATTTGATATTTCTTCTCTGGAGTATTGGAGTTTGTGAAAAATCAAGAGTTTTTGCAGAGTTCTGAACTTATCGGCATTGGAGAGCGTTAGCAACAGTCGGAGGGTGTGAAATATTCACCTGATATTGCTTATTGGGTTGGCTTCATAGAAAGGTCAACATTGTATTGATTGGAGAAATAAATTTTAGAATTTATTAATAGATTGAAGACATATTTTATGGCAGATTGAGGGAGGGCATCTGATTGAGAATCTATTGGTTGTTTATAGTGGTTTGAAACTATTGTTTTTTGTTGGTTATTCATCTGCCATACCCTCATTTCCATACTTGGTTCAATTTTGTTAACGGAGGCACAAAAAAAATCAATAAAAATTTCTAATAGGGACACCTAGCTGAACCACAATAATTGATACCATTAGTTTGGGAATTGGTTGTTGATAGAAGGAGATATGAGCTGTTGTATGCTTTCTTTTTCAACTAGCAAAGGTTTCAAAGTAATTTCTACAATGAAAATGGGTATATTTTTTAATGTAAAATATTCTAGTGCTATGTATTGAAAGAAAAATAATAAAAATTGTCTTTTATGCCTAAAATATTGTTAGTATTAAATTTCAGAAGTTTTATTTTCATGTTTATGCATTGTTTTTGCAAGAAACCATCTCAAAAACACAAAAATATTGAAAACAATAAAAACCAAAACTAGAAGTTTAAGTTCAGTAGATAGAGTATTGGAAGGGTTCTTACATTGGTATCAGAGCGATTTCCTGCCAGCCTGTGAGGTTGCATGTTAGATTTTTCAATTGCATATCAACTTTTTCAATTGCATGTCAAAATTTTCAATTGCATAACATTTTCAAACAGTACAAATTTTTGGAGTTTGATTTAAAAATTCATTGAGCTCCCACAATTGGTATTAGAGCAACCAGTACTATTGTTTAGTGTCACTATGGGTAAAATAAAGCCTATATAAGAACTCATGCCAGAGCTCATCCAAGCCTTTCAAAACTATGATAGAAATTTAACAAGATTCTTACAACATTAAGAAATTTTGGATCCGTTGTTTGTAAAGAAAAAGAAAGCAAACATTAATACAAATAATTTTATTAGTACAAAGGAAATAATGGAAAAGAAGGTGAGTTTTGAAGAGAATGTTGATATTTTTAACGCTCAAAATGTTGTTATCAGTCATAATATTTTTTTTTATTTCTATGATAGTAGTTCCTTGCTTGAGCGTAATGATGGTGTTGATGTTACAACAAGTGCGGAGGATTTTGTGGGTATTCCCTTGAATATTGACACACAAGATGGGAGTGTCAAACATGAAGATTGCTTGGAAAATGCGACCTATAACAATTTTGACTTTCATGACAGCAGTGAGTTATATTTGTATCAACATGAGACAATAGTGATTTCACATGTGGATGATGTTTTGTTGGAGTTGTTGAATGTTGGTACTCAAAGTTTGGGTACTAATGATGCAATTTATGATGAAGATTCATGCTATAATGAGTCTGATTTTTCATATCAAACCTTAGAAAACAAATCAGAAAATTCACTTGTTGGCATTGAATCCTAGGATGGTGCCTTGGATGGACATACAACGACTTTGGCAACAGAATTGTGTGAAGATATTGACATAACGATAGCTTCTACCTTGCCAGTTGAACCATCCTTTGAAGTATATAGTAGTAGTACAATTGATGATATTGTGAGTAGAGTAAATAACACTTATGATGCTACTTATCATGAGTAGAGTGATGTCGATTCAACCTCATATTATAGAACAGATGTTGAATCAAGAAGCTTGTATGGGAATCATAAGTTACGAAGTCCACATCATTTAGTTGAGCAACTAAAGGTGAATGACAACATGATTGCCACAACTATTGAGCATTTTGATATTTTTTGTCAGATGTTGGCTGCTTATGGTTGGAGCACTCTTGTGACAGATAAGCATTGTGATAGTGGTCTTTCCCTTGCAAAGTTTCATACACTTAGTGAAGCAATTCGAATAATGAAACAAAATTACCTACAATTCTCGAGTGGGATGGTATCTATTATGATGCACTGAAGGGAAATGAAAAGGAGGTAGATGATCTCACTCATGAGCTTGGGGTGGCTATGGACTCATTGGAGAGCACCCAGTTGGCCTTTTAGGAGTCATAGTCATAGTTAGAGCAGTTTACCATGGAGTTGAGCTGAGTAAAGTATTCACCATTTGTGATTACAATATAATTTCCTACAGTGGTAGTTAGTGATGATTTGATCTCTATAGGTTGTAGCGAGAATGTGGCTACATCTATCATTGATGCAAGTGCAGTAGTTTTAAATGGGACGAGTAACTTGGTTGAGAGAAGTAGAGAACCAATTATTGCATTAGGTTCTCCTAAGATCAGTACTGTGTCAAATGATGTGAGTCAAATTGTTGATAGCTCTTGTGTGGAAGTTGTGAATTCTCCAGGGAGTTGTGTGTTAGTATACAATGCTACTCCATCATTTTCACAGGGGACTTTCCCGGTGTCATCTGGTTGGGAGTATGGCTCTCATGTTGATTTGTTTCCCTCTCTTGGAAACAAATTTGTTATTTCATCTCATGCAACTGAGGGTGATAGACAACTTCTTGTGTCACCGAGTCAAAGTGATCAACTACAAGTTTTAGACGATAAGGTTGATTCTTCCTTATTTAGTTTTTACTGCACCGATACATTTGTTGAGTACCTACTTGAGAGTCAAATTATTGATAGCTCTTGTGTGGAAGTTGTGGATTCTCCAAGGAGTTTTGTGTTAGTATATGACGCTACTCCATCACCTTCACAGAGGACTTTCCCGGTGTCATATGGTTGGGAGTATGGCTCTCATGTTGATTTGCTTCCCTCTCCTAGAAACAAATCTGTTATTTCATCTCATGCAACTGAGGGTGATAGACAACTTGTTGTGTCACCGAGTCAGAGTGATCAGCTACAAGTTTTAGAGGATAAGGTTGATTCTTCCTTCTTCTTTTTTTACCACGCCGATATACTTGTTGAGTACCTACTTGAGAGTCCAAAGTTTCAAGAGGGTCCGTTTGGGGTCACTAGGGATAGTCTCATTCATGGTTCATGTGTTATCAAACATTTTCTAGGAATTATTGTAGGTACTCTGACTACAATGTTTCTTAATAGAGACTTTGTGGTTGGGTTTGTAGAATAGGTTGCTAGAGGCCCTACCCTATCGATGATTCAGGGTCAGAGATTGGAGCCATCTCCTAATTCCAAAGTTATCAATGATGAGCCATTAACAAAGGTTGGAGCTTTCTATTGTAACTACACAATGAAGAGTGCTCATAATTTTTCTTTTGATCCACATGTGGAGGACTTATTGATGTGTTAGTTTAGATTGGCTTCAGGATTATACCATCCTTTGTTAGATGGGTATTGACCATCTTTAGTAGATGGAATCAGTAGCTACAAGTTGGTGGGGAGCTCCTTGCAAATCATCACATCCATGACAGATTAGCAAAGGATGGAGATAGTGGTTGTGATATAGATTCCCTCAGGAGTTCTTATATCCACAGTACAAATGGATGTGAACCTCAGTTGCATTGGGACCCAGGTGGCGAAAGGGTTGGCATTGTAGTTTGGGTGAGTCCTCTTGGTTGGCTTCACCAATTCTGGTATGGTGAAGTTGGGATAAGAGTTGAGCAGCACAAGTCTAAGGATGACCATTTCGGCAAACTTCCATATGGGCTATGGGATCCAGGGATTGTTCTAGCTAGTGGATTGCTTCTTTCTTCAGTTGGGGTTGACTTAGTTGCATTGTACAGTGGTATTATGTTGATGCCACATGGTTGGTATGGAGTACTCTACAAAGTGAATTGGGATCCCAACATTCAACTCAACATTGAGTGTAGAGTTTGGGATTATTTGGGTGGATCTGGATTTCAAACAAGGTTTACAGTTGAGCATTGCAACATGTTCAATGTTCGGAGAGTATACTGGTTCATCCTTGGTCTTCTTGAACATGTTTTGATTTTGATGCACTATTGTTGTGTGCAGGGGAAGGAAAGTTGGCATGATGTTTGTCATTGTGTAGTTCTTTTTATGTCGGTGCTATAGGATTTGGTTCGAGATGTGTGGGACATTACACAGTTCATCTTTTGGACCTCTGGTGGGGTGGAGTTACTTTAAAGTAGAGATTGCTTGAGGACAAGAAATTTTAGGGAGGGCAGACTGTAATGTCCCCATTTTGGTGAGCATCAGAGTTTGAGAGATTAACCTATTAACTGATCCTCATAGGCTAATGAGGTTGGTTAGAGGGTCCTTTGAGGGATGCATCTTCTTCAGTGGTTAGAGTTTTACAAATTTTGCTTTCGTTCAAGGTCTCCAAGACTTCGTATGCAGTAGTTGTTATTTATAGCATGTCTTTCTATTTATAGTAAGTTTTGAGAGGCTCAAAGAGGGACTCCTGTACGAAGTGTATGGTAAGTGGCTACTCCTAATTTTGTTAGATAGGGCATACCTTGGCCAATCATCCATATTCATGGCATTTCTAATATTAGAAAGTAATATTCTATCGTATCAATAAACAACCTATTTTTTAACGAACCAATGACCTTAGAAGTCTTGATCTTTTTCTAGTTCTTGAGAAAATATGGCCATTAAATAACCCTTTGAAATCATCAAACACTTCAATAGATCACAACTGGTTTCCAGTATTCATGTACTGTGAATGTTCTGCTAACATGAAAGTCTCCACAATAACAAATTAAGGCATTCATTAGAAGTCACCATAACCTACTTTGTATCTAATCCATATTGGGTTTTCCATCGTCATTCTCATCTTTTGTTGGGAAACTGGGCTTGATCATGGTCCAGTGGACATTATGTTGAATAAGCTCAAAAAGATATTTTCAAACTCTGATTTAAAACAGTATGATTATAATTTTTGAATTAGTGTTTGCATGTGGAGGGTATGGACTGTGAGGCCATGGCCTCCTCTAGGCCCGAGGATAGCCTGATTCTCTATAGAGGGCAAAATTGGGTAATCAACTAAAAGCACAGAGGGGGTTTCAGCTAGAATCCAAATACCCCTAGTTCTCTGAACACCTGAGCTCACCAGATATGGACATGAGGCCTAATAGCTTTACAACCTTGTTAGCCTTTTTGAATGTTCCATTAGGTTTTTTTTCTACTCTACATGTCTTAGATATCATTAGATTTGCAAACATTTAGAGTAGAATTATAACCAATAGGTTTGAAACTCAGTTTACGCAATTTCTGCAACGATGTCTTTCCAATTCAATTTATACTTTATTGTTATCATCCATTCATAGTACGAGGGCACATGTAACTTTAAGTTGCTCTGATTCAATTGTTAATAATCATGCCACTAGGATACCCACATAGAATATAGAAGAGAACAATGATGCCAGTGTTGTCTATCAGAGCACCGAGTTCTACACTGGGAACTCTGTGAAGTAGTGTGCCCATTAGATTTTTTTTTTTTATTGTCTATTGTGTTAGGTACCCTCTCTAATGCATTTAGGGTGAAGTACTTTTGGATGTCATGAAGTGATTACTCCCTTGAGTGTGGCTACCACTAGTCACCTTGTTATGTGAATGTTTTATAATTGATATCTTATTTTGGTTGATTTATGAATTGTTCGTGATGTGTGGGGGCTAGCATTGAATTTTTTGAACTTTCTTATGATTGGATTAGTCACCTAACTCTCTTTTCGTTATCTATTTTGTGACGCTAGTCACAATGAATTTATTGTTGAAATTGATCTCTTATGATTTAATGTTGGACTTGTGATTCCCCCACTTGGGTTTTACCTTTTTGAGTTTTGTGGTAGCTACTGCGAATGTTTAGTATTGTTGGCCCTGTTATGTGATAAGTGTTGTTTCTATCATGTTCATCATGGACCCCTAATAGTATGTATAAGGGAGGACATTACAAAAATGGTATTATGTTTGTTGTGTGAAAACTGTATCATATATGTTTGCATAAGTGTTGCATTAACTAGATTTACATGAACTTTCAATTTATTATTTAATGAAGATACAAATGTGTGTTTTATGCAATTGATTCTAGATGTTTTCTATAATGATGAATGAATAAAGTTTAGATCTATTTGAATCGTTAATAAATGATTGATCAATCAGTTTATTCCTAACCAGAATTATATTATCCTTACTGACTGTATATCATGTTCTCATATTATGGCTTGCTTTTAGATGTGTTTTGTTTTTAGTAAATGCTTCGTGCATGAGGGATATATATCATTATCTGTTTGTAGGCTTCCAAGAGTAAGCCTAATCCTAGGGGGGTGGATGTAGTACCCTACCCCTAATCTGATTTTCTTAATGTTATGATTATTTTAGGATGATAGATTCTATGCTAGGAAATTATTGATGCTTATGATTTTACTGATCCCGCACTTGCATGTGTATGGTTGATGTGTTTGTTTTATATTTCTGTTTGACGTGCCTACTGTGGTTGAGGGACGGAGTCGTAGTTACTTTCTTGCGAGATCCACACGATCAGCCGATCCTTGCCATTGTCTCTTATATAGATTATGTATGTACATGCGGATTTTGTATGCAGGTTTGCAGTATCAGGCATTGATTTCTATGAATTGTCAGGATGAGCATGCCCTATCACAATATCTCAAATGGTAAGAGAGGGGAGATAACACAGTTCCAAATCCTAACCTAAGCCATTTTATTGTCCTGAAATAGTGGACAAGATTCTGTAATTCCTATTCTTTCTAAACTCATCTAGTTCATGTGAGTTTATAACCCTGTTCTTGTGTATGAATGTGGATCCTTAGGTCCTTGTGATGCTATCGATTTTCGTTCTTGGCATGTTTCCTATTTTTTTAGATTATTTAATTTGATTAAATTGTGCAATTTTAATTAAATGAAATATTTGCTATTTTAGCTTTGAGAGATTATTTAATTAATTAAAAATTAATTAAATGCAATTGTTAAGTGTGGTTGAAATATTTAATTAATGAGGATTAATTAAATATCTTCACCTTATAATTATTAATTGAAAATTTAACTTGTTTTCAATTGTAATGTATTTGTTAATTTGAGATTAATTGAGCTTGTGAAAATTAATTTAGAGTAAATATTTTATTTTATTTTAATTGAATGCATTAAAGTTGCACAATTGAAATTGAGTAAATTTAATTAAAGGTATTAGTTAATTTTGGTTAAGTGTTCTTAACAAAAGACAAAGTAAAAATAGACTTGAGTTCAACTGAAATTGAACTGCAAATCAAAGTCTAAAATCATGCAAGCTTTTGGAGAGTGGAGTTTTCAAACCCTAGCAGGTGGAAGGAGATTTCCTACATGATTGAAGATTTGGCCATAATTTTGGGGAGGCTTTTGGAGGAAAAATTTGACAAGTGTATGCACCCTAAAATGGTCGCCTAGACTTTGGGCCCCCATTCAGCAATTTACCAAATCCCTGAATCAATATTTTCAAAAATCAGCATTTTATCAATTATATCAATTTCTTTGATCAAGTCCTATTTTATCATTTTCGATTATTTTCCTTGGGCTAACCATTTTATCCTAAAGTCTTTATTTATTTAAAAGGAATTTCCTCCTCTTTTATTAAATAAAAAGCCCCCACCTTTTCTTCTTATCCTAAGTTGCACAAATAAAGTATTATTTTTATTTTATAAAAAAGAAGAAAAATATTTTTTGTCTTATATGGACATAAAAGTCAACTCATATTTTCTCATTGGAAGATATTTGTGCACATGGATTGCTCCTCTTTCAAGCTCCACCCTTGATTAAATCTTTTGCCTTTTAATCACCATGGTCCATTCTTTCTCATTTCCTATAAAAGAAGAGTTATTTTCTTTATTTGCATGATCAATCTTTTATGCTAATGTTATGCTTCAGATTTTCTAGGTCACTTTGGAGCTTTTAAAAAATTGGAGCATTCTTGGCTTACATTTTACATACTTTCATAGTTTATCTCTTGCATTCTAGTTTTATTATCATAACATTCATAGTATAGATTTTTTTTATGCTTTAGATTACTTCATCTAGCTTAATTAGGAGGCTTTGTAATACTTGCATATTTCCTTTCATAGCTTAGCTTGCATAGCTTGCATTTTCATTCATAGTATAGCTTTGCATTGCATTTCATTTTGATTCTTGGGGATATTGACATTCTTCCCCTTGTCTTCATTTGAATTTCTCATTGTGTGGTTGACTAGCAAGGTCATAAGCTTAATAGCTCTAGCTGAGAGAAATCAAATAATCTTGCAACTCCATGCATAAAGAGCTCTAGGTCGCTTTCTAAGGTATCTCATTTATGAATTCCCTTAGATATAATGACTTAGAGAAGTGCACCATTTGAGTGTACATTTTTTAGTACCTATCAGCTTCAATTTTTTATTCAGCTTTATCATTCAGCTCAGCTTGAGATTTTTATTTTGAGACTTGATTATCACTTAACAGCAATGATGTTGATCTTGTCTTTTTATTCTTATCTCTTATTTTCAGACTTGATTACCACTCAACAAAAACGGTGTTGGTCTTGTCTTTCAGTTGGTTTATTTTTGCCCTAGCGTGTTCCCAGAATGATCACACGTCTGGATTATTTTGTGATCCCAAATCGATCTCACATTTCAATTCTTCTTTGACCACATGTGTTCCCAAAATGATCACACATTAGTCAAAGAGGGGAAAATGTATGCACCCTAAAATAGTCACCTAGACTTTGGGCCCCCATTCAGCAATTTACCAAATTCTTGAATCAATATTTTCAAAAATCAGCATTTTATCAATTATATCAATTTCTTTGATCAAGTCCTATTTTATTATTTTCGATTGTTTTCCTTGGGCTAACCATTTTATCCTAAAATCTTTATTTATTTAAAAAGAATTTTCTCCTTTTTTATTAAATAAAAAGTCCTCCACCCTTTCTTCTTATCCTAAGTTGCACAAATAAAGTATTATTCTTATTTTATAAAAAAGAAGAAAAACATTTTTTGTCTTATATGGACACAAAAGTCAACTCATATTTTTTCATTGGAGGATATTTGTGCATATGGATTGCTCCTCTTTCAAGCTCCACCCTTGATTAAATCTTTTGCCTCTTAATCACCATGGTCCATTCTTTCTCATTTCCTATAAAAAAAGAGCTATCTTCCTCATTTGCATGATCAATCTTTTATGCTAATGTTATGCTCCAAATTTTTTAGGTCACTTTGGAGCTTTTAAAAATTTGGAGCATTCTTGGCTTACATTTTACATGCTTTCATAGTTTATCTCTTGCATTCTAGTTTTATTGTCATGGCATTCATAGTACAGATTTCCTTTATGCTTTAGATTACTTCATCTAGCTTAATTAGAAGGCTTTGTAATACTTGCATATTTCTTTTCATAGATTAGCTTGCATAGCTTGCATTTTCATTCATAGTATAACTTTGCATTGCATTTCATTTTGATTGTTGGGGATATTGGCATTCTTGCCTTTGTCTTCATTTGAATCTCTCATTGTGTGGTTGACTAGCAAGGTCATAAACTTAATAGCTCTAGCTGAGAGCAATCAAATAATCTTGCAACTCCATGCATAGAGAGCTCTAGGTCACTTTTTAAGGTATCTCATTCATGAATTCCTTTAGATATAATGACTTAGAGAAGTGCACCATTTGAGTGTGTACATTTTTTAGTACCTATCAGCTTCAATTTTTTATTCAGATTTATCATTCAGCTCAGATTGAGATTCTTATTTTGAGACTTGATTATCACTTAACAACAACGACGTTGATCTTGTCTTTTTATTCTTATCTCTTATTTTCAGACTTGATTACCACTCAACAAAAATGGTGTTGGTCTTGTCTTTCAGCCGGTTTATTTTTGTCGTGGCGTGTTCCCAGAATGATCACATGTCTGGATTGTTTTGTGATCCCAAATTGATCTCACATTTCAATTCTTCTTTGACCACATGTGTTCCCAAAATGATCGCACATTAGTCAAAGAGGGGAAAATGTATGCACCCTAAAATGGTCGCCTAGACTTTGGGCCCCCATTCAGTAATTTACCAAATCCCTGAATCAATATTTTTAAAAATCAGCATTTTATCAATTATATCAATTTCCTTGATCAAGTTCTATTTTATCATTTTCGATTATTTTCCTTGGGCTAACCATTTTATCATAAATTCTTTATTTATTTAAAAGGAATTTCCTCCTCTTTTATTAAATAAAAAGCCCTCACCCTTTCTTCTTATCCTAAGTTGCACAAATAAAATATTATTCTTATTTTATAAAAAAGAAGAAAAGCATTTTTTGTCTTATATGAACACAAAAGTCAACTCATATTTTTTCATTGGAGGATATTTGTGCACATGGATTACTCTTTTTTCAAGCTCCACCCTTGATTAAATCTTTTGCCTCTTAATCACCATGGTCCATTCTTTTTCATTTCCTATAAAAGAAGAGCTATCTTCCTCATTTGCATGATCAATCTTTTATGCTAATGTTATGCTCCAAGTTTTCTAGGTCACTTTGGAGCTTTTAAAAATTTGGAGCATTCTTGGCTTACATTTTACATGCTTTCATAGTTTATCTCTTGCATTCTAGTTCTATTATCATGGCATTCATAGTATAGATTTCCTTTATGCTTTAGATTACTTCATCTAGCTTAATTAGGAAGCTTTGTAATAAGTTTGCATATTTCTTTTCATAGCTTACCTTGCATAGCTTGCATTTTCATTCATAGTATAACTTTGCATTGCATTTCATTTTGATTCTTGGGGATATTGACATTCTTGCCCTTGTTTTCATTTGAATCTCTCATTGTGTGGTTGACTAGCAAGGTCATAAACTTAATAGCTCTAGCTAAGGGCAATCAAATAATCTTGCAACTCCATGCATAAAGAGCTCTAGGTCACTTTTTAAAGTATCTCATTCATGAATTCTCTTGGATATAATGACTTAGAAAAGTGCACCATTTGAGTGTGTACATTTTTTAGTACCTATCAGCTTCAATTTTTGATTCAGCTTTATCATTCAGCTCAGCTTGAGATTCTTATTTTGAGACTTGATTATCACTTAACAACAACGATGTTGATCTTGTCTTTTTATTCTTATCTCTTATTTTCAGACTTGATTACCACTCAATAAAAACGGTGTTGGTCTTGTCTTTCAGTCGGTTTATTTTTGTCCTAGCGTGTTCCCAGAATGATCACACGTCTAGATTGTTTTGTGATCCCAAATCGATCTCACATTTCAATTCTTCTTTGACCACATGTGTTCTCAAAATGATCACACATTAGTAAAAAAGGAGCAAATGTATGCACCCTAAAATGGTCGCCTAGACTTTGGGCCCCCATTCAGCAATTTACCAAATTCTTGAATCAATATTTTCAAAAATCAGCATTTTATCGATTATATCAATTTTCTTAATCAAGTCTTATTTTCGATTATTTTCGATTATTTTCCTTGGGCTAACCATTTTATCCTAAAGTCTTTATTTATTTAAAATGAATTTCCTCCCCTTTTATTAAATAAAAAGCCCCCACTCTTTTCTCTTATCCTAAGTTGCACAAATAAAATATTATTCTTATTTTATAAAAAAGAAAAAAAGTATTTTTTGTCTTATATAGACATAAAAGTCAACTCTTATTTTCTCATTGAAAGATATTTGTGCACATGGATTGCTCCTTTTTGAAGCTCCACTCTTAATTAAATATTTTACCTCTTAATCACCATGGTCCATTCTTTCTCATTTCTTATAAAAGAAGAGCTCTCTTCCTCATTTGCATGGTCAATCTTTTATGCTAATGTTATGCTGCATGTTTTCTAGGTCACTTTAAAACTTTTAAAAATTTGGAGCATTCTTAGCTTACATTTTACATGCTTTCATAGTTTATCTCTTGCATTCTAGTTCCATTATCATGGCATTCATAGTATAGATTTCTTTTATGCTTTAGATTACTTCATCTAACTTAATTAGGAGGCTTTGTAATACTTGTATATTTCCTTTCATAACTTAGCTTGCATAGCTTGCATTTTCATTCATAGTATAGCTTTGCATTGCATTGCATTTCATTTTGATTCTTGGAGATATTGGCATTCTTGCCCTTGTCTTCATTTGAAACTCTCATTGTGTGGTTGACTAGCAAGGTCATTAGCTTAATAGCTCTAGCTGAAAGCAAATTTTAAATAATCTTGCAACTTCATACATAAAGAGCTCTAGGTCGCTTTTTAAAGTTTCCTATTCATGGATTCCCTTAGATATAATGATTTAGAGAAGTGCATCATTTGAGTGTGTACATTTTTGGCGCCCACCGTGGGGCAGAGCATTATTGTTTTGTCCTTAATTTTTTGCATTTCTATCAAATTTTTAGCTTCATTTTCGTCTCTCAAGTTTTTTAGTCTCAGATTATCGCGCGATAGTTTTCCAGTATCGCGCGTGCAGTCGCATGATACTTTACCAGTTAAAGTATCACCTTGTTTGAGACATTTTGTTGTCTGCAGTAAAGTGAAGTATCACCCAGAAATATATTATTGCCTCGGTATACTGTAAAGTGTCGCATGATATTTTTGGTGACTATACTGTCGCCTGTACCCAGTAGTGAGTTGTTTCTTGGTTCTTTCTTGCCAAATTTGGATTTAGTTAGCTTGCTGGTTTAGTTTGATGTGGTTAGATAGATTTAATTTGCAGATTTTATTTAGATTTTGATTTTTCTAACCTTGTGGGGCTAACAAGTTGTGCTTGTAGGTACTCCCATTGCTTGAAAATTTTTGTCAAAAGAACGCATGTCAAAGTTTCAAATGCACAAAGGCTACTAATAGTTTTTGTAGTGCTGCCCAAAGCATAAAAACTCAATCAAGTGCTTGTTTATTTCATTTTCAAGTGTGACAATTACTAGTTGTTTCATTTCATAAGAACATAATATCTTGTTGTAGGGATTCTTGGGTGGTAGGAGAAGTATGCTCTTCACCCTTGTGGTGAACCAAAAAATCTTGACCCATCTTTGAATTTTGAAAGCAAGAGGGTAATTGAACATTTGCTTGGTGTGTTTGGGAGAAAGCTTTGAGATAGGGGAGTATGCTCTTCACCCTTGTGGTGAAACAAAATCTTTGAATCTCATAGTTGATCTATTCTTTGTTTAGATCTTTAGAATCTTTTAGTGGGTCTGCTCTTGAGCAATCAAGAGGAACGACTCAAGTGGGGACAAGCTTATTGTTGGCTATTCCAACCCACTATAAACTCAAGACTATCAAGGACAAAAAACCTTGGTAGATGTAGTACTTGTCTTCGCTCGATGTGAGTACTTTTGAGATTGTGACCATGAGAAAAATATTGAGCAAGAATGCTTAAAGTACTCTTGTGGCCGCGAAGTCCGTTACTTGTCGCAAGGTAAGGAGTCCCTTTGGAGAGCAAGAGGGGTATTACGAATGGAAGCCCTTACTAAGAACCATAGATAGAGACCACCCTATTTTGCCGCTTAGCTTCTTGGTGCAAAGATTGATCCAAGTGGAATAACTCGGATCACCTCAAGATTACTCACCATCTGTGTTCCTTTGGTTATGTCATTGACACTTCCACGACAAAGCCAATATCTATTGTAGGCAACCACTTTGTGTGAGGCAATGGAGCATCAAGTGTGGGCCAAGTTGTTAAGTATTGAGCCATTGTATTTTTAGGCTAGAAAGTGTTTGAAGTGTTCTTATTGTGATCTACCCGTGTAAACATTCTCAAACATCAAATATCACGGTAGCATTCATAGGATTTTATTGCTTTGATATCACAAGTTCTTGTCTTGGCAAGGTTGCTTTTGCCCTTGTTTCAAGTGTTTTATGACATGTTTGATCACCTACTGTTTGCAAACTTGTCTATTTACTGCTATCATTGTGTTGGAAATCAAAAAATTCAACCTTCAAACTGAAATTTTGAACAAATTGCCCTTAAAACTGAGATTTTTAGCACTCACTAATCAAGAATCGTACGACACTGGAATAGTATCGCTCCTTGTCCTGGAAAATATCATGCGATAGTTCGTCACTGGAAGACTATCGCACCGCTTGCTTCGAAAGTATCACCCGGGCTACTTGGAAAATATCGCCCTGCTTAACACGAAATATCGCCTAGTTTGAAATTATCGCCCTGTTAGCCTAGAAACTATCACACAGGTCATTTTTCTGTCTCGTTGTTGTTTGTCATTCGAAACTGATTTGTGTCATCTTCCAATCTTCCTTGGTCGGTCTAGGTCAGTTCTTAGGTACTATGACATGTTGCTCAATATCCAAATGAACTCCAATCGTATCAAATTGCACAAAATGACTCTTGGTCTTCTTTCTTCCGCTTCTCCCATGTCTTCCTAGTCTCTCATTTTCTTCTTCCTTCATGCTTCTTCCTCTTCTTCATAAACTCCTCATGCCTTCTTGATTCTTTTCCTCTTATTATCTAGTCTACTTTCTTCTATTCATCTATTCATTTCTTTCATGCTTGATTCCTCCTTTTCTAGAACCATGAATTTCAACTATCTTGTAATGGAACCTCTCTTGAAAATAGATGATCTTGAACTCATTGCTCAATTTGAAAAAATTTATTCCTCCAATAGTCCTATATATCTCATGGGTGACAAACTTAAGACAAAAATATAAGAAAAATTGATTGAATCAGATGCCTTTGCTAGGATCATACACATGATCCTGTCACGACTTTTTTTTTCCAAAAAATCTTCATCTTCTAAGTCTTCTCATCCTTCC
This sequence comes from Chamaecyparis obtusa, assembly GCA_027943335.1. Classification (NCBI taxonomy): domain Eukaryota; kingdom Viridiplantae; phylum Streptophyta; class Pinopsida; order Cupressales; family Cupressaceae; genus Chamaecyparis; species Chamaecyparis obtusa. The sequence continues at coordinate 407,354 of BSBK01002859.1, forward strand.
TCATCTTGTAATTCTTACCATGACTCCTCTAGAAATTATTCACATTCCTCATTATCCAAGTCTTCTTCTTCCGTTAGGTCTTCACTTTCCTCTTCTTCACAATCTCATTCATCTTCTACTTCTCCCAAGAGTCTTACTTCTCTTACATACCATGATGAGAAATATGATAATCCTTATGATACCTCTCCCATGAAGAGTGACACACCCATTTTTTATGACTATGATGACTATTATGATGGCTATGATGATGAACCATATAGTCATACCTATGACACCTCTATTCCGAAGAGTTTTCGTAGTCATGTGCTTGTGCTTACTAAAAATGAGTCGTCACATTGGATAGATCGTGATGGTGATCTATATGATTCTGATTTTGAAAGAGACTTTGATGACTTCTGTGAACAATACCTAGATGATACATCTACTTCTATTGAGGAATATAAAATGTACCGTGCTGATTTGAAACATAAATATTATAAGAATCCTTCCTCTAAGAACTCTCATGCTGAAAATAAAGATTACACTCTCGAGCAAGATTATGTTAATGATATACCTTTGTTTTGTGATAGTTCCCTTCCATCCCCTACTTCCTCCAATACCCATACATTTTCTAAAGCTTCCGAATCTTCCAAATCTTTCACAAATCTTTCATCCAACAAAGATCCTAATACTTTTCATGCGGTTCCCTATAGTTATCCTCAAGAGCTACTTTTTAAAGAAACTCAAGCTAACCTTCACTTGGCTGCAAATACTTTCAATAATGCTAAAACTAAAGATCCTAAGCCTTTATGCGCTATAATGCCTACTTCTGCTAGTCCTTCACCACCTCTTCCAAAGTCTTCCATACAACTCCAACCTGCTTCCTTGTCCTTAGAAGTGGCTTCATGTCAAGAGGACTCTAAAAATGATAAAGAAAAGAACATAAAGAAAGATCAAGATCAAGAACCCTCCATGTCATCCAATCCTTTTCATGACGTCTCTCCTCCATTTCATGGTTCTTTTGATCCTCTACACCTTTTCTCATTCATTCCACCATATCTTTAGTCTTCTCCTAAGCAAGATCAAGCTACAACTTCCAATGTTGAGCCTATTGAAAATCAAGAGAAAAATGATACGTTTATGCTATCCAAAGATCCTTGTCAAGATCAAAGTATTCCATCTTCTTGTTCTACCATTCCATGTTCACTTCCACTTTCTACTCTTCCTAAGTCTTTGCAAGTTTTAAACAATCGTATCGAAGAAGTTGCTTCTATTCAAGATGTTCATGATCCTATCACAAATCCTAATGCTCACTCTAAAGATACTGATGTCCTTGGTTGTCATATAGATGTTGATGAAATTATTGATTATCTTTTTGCATCTTCCACTTCCATCCTTGGACCTCTTCCACCACCACTAAGGGCTTCACATCTTCCTTCCATCTTGGGCCCTTATGTCCCTTCACTTTCCCCTCCTAACTCTCCTAATTCGTCATCCATCTTGGGTCTTTATGTCCCTCCATCTCCTATCTTTCCTCAAGATCAACATAGATGCATACCCTTGAATCCTTTTTATCCACCCACCCATCTAAACTAGTCATATCCTCTTTCTTCTTCCAAAAGTCCCAAGTCTTTTGGAAGTAATTTGAATGTTCAATACAAGAAAAATAAGCAATACAAGAATTCATAAAAAAAAAAATCACCATGTCTCCTCTAATTGACATGGAGGCATAAAGTCAAAAGAGATATCTAATAAGAAAACTACAAGACAAGTATGGGTTCCAAAATCCATCATTGAAGATATTCTTTCTAAATCATAAAAAAAAAATGAAAAGCCTAAGACTATATGGATTCCAAAGTCTCTTTTGAAAGAGTCTAATATTGAACAAAAAGTGAAGTTGACATTCAAACTTCCAAAGGCTTCCACTTCATCTTCTTCTAAAAACATTCTTCCATTCCATGTGCCTGAACCACAACCTCTGCTAAATATTCATCATATTCCTTCTCGTATTCCTTCCTCCATCCTCTCGCCACCCTTCAAGATGTGTGTTGATGTTGATCTTGTCTTCCTTTCTATCTACCCTTTCACAATCCTTCCATTCATTATCCTTCTACCTTCTATCATTTTTTCTCATTTGTCTATTCCTCCTATCTTCTAACCTCGCTTGCTTTACATAAAACTTTATCTTCCATTTTTCTCTTCCATTTTCCTTTCCCTATCAACATCTTTGAGCATATCATGTTGAATCCTTGGCATATCATGGTTTATCCTTTCAAGGAGTATTATCTGAAAAGCTTGCCTTCTTCCAATAAATAAAAATTGAAAAAATAGAAACAAAAAAAAATTAAAAAAATTGAAAATGTGCCTTGGTGGAAACTTGGAAACAGGCGCCTTGGTAGCAAAAGTAAAAAGAAATAAATTCGTCCTATGGTAAAAACCACTCCCTTGTGGCGTCTTAGATAAGTACCATGATGAAAATCTGGTAATCAAGCATCATGCATAGTTCTTCTACATATTTCATCAATTCCGTCTTCTCTTTTTGATATTGACAATGTTGATTTATACACGAACATTTGGCTATCTTGTGAGCTATCTTATGATGATCTTGCTTTCATTTCATTCATGTTTAGCTTTCATATTTATTTTCCTCCATTCATTTAGCATTTTGCTATCCTTTTCCCTTTTGGTCTTGATCTAATAAAAAAAAGTAAAACATGATGTTATGAAGCCTCTTGACATGTCTACTCCTTTGGACTACATCCTTTCTTTCTTTTACATTATGCCTTTGTGACTTATCCTATGCCGGTCTTTCATTGGTTGTCCAAATGTGCTTTACATGACAATTTTTCACTAGCTTGGGTACTCTTGAGGAGTTTGCCCTTGAGGATTTCTTCCCTTCATTCTCCTTCATTCTCTTGTCTTCCATCTCTTCCACCAGCTTGCCATTCCTTCTTGTCCTCCACCTTGCTAGACATTGGGACTACACGATCTGATCTTGCTTAGGAGTTTGATTCATGTTCTATCTGGGGGCATCCTTTGTACATATCTTATTGATCCTGAAAAAATTCTAAAAAAAAATTCATATATGATGCTGAAATTTTTTTAAAAAGCATATAAAATCTTGAAAAAATATTAAAAAATTCAAAAAATTTAAAAAAAAATAGAAAAAGTGCCTTGGTGAAAACTTAGAAACAGGCGCCTTGGTAGCAAAAATACAAAAAAATTAAAAAAAAAAAAAATCTCCAAGTGGTGAAAAGCTGAAAATATGCGCTACTTGAGGTCTTTGCACCCTTGTCTTTTAGCATGCGTCCTTGACACTTAGCCTTTCTTCATCATGCCTTGATCTTGTTGCCTTGGTTTGGAATTGGTCTTTGTCTTTGTCTAAGGGGCATAACTATGTTAGCTATGGTCTCTAGGATGTGTTGGTCTTTAGGACATCTTGCAAACGGTGTTTTTCAACATCACCCAAACAATATTTTTCAACACTACCCTAGTGTCAAGTGTTTCTCAACACTTATCAGATATCCTACCCTACAGTTTAGCATGATATGATATCTCCCACTGGCAGATGTGATACTCAAAAGTTTGATTCTATGACCTACACACACTCACTTAAACACTTGACTCGCTAAGACTTGTTTGACTTTGTTTTCCTTGTGTGTTGTCTATGATGATTTTTTTGATGAGTGTTCTCTTCCTATGATAGTTTTCGATGATGCATAGCTAGAAGACTGATGGTATGAGGACATGTTTTATTATTTTTTCTTCTTGTGGGTATATTTTGTTGGTTCTCACTGTCATTAGCATTTATGCTTGTTCCACTTGACAATAGGATCTACAAAGTATTATCCTTGACTGTTTGCGCAAGTGCATACTTAGTTATCTTGACTTTCCTTGTGTTTTGATGTGAGTATAATCTTGCTATACTAAACTTAGGTAATCTCACTATACTAGTTATCTTGACCTATATGTCTTTGGTGCCTAAGTGGGATTTTCACATTCTATCTAATATAAATCATATTCATATACCCATAGTCCTACTAGTGTGTATTGTATAATCTTGCGACACTACCAATAAAGCTCAATGATGATTATTAGATGTTTATTGGCGTTGTGACCTTGCAAGTCAACCACTTTCATAGTAGTTTGCATTCTTAGGTTCATGTTAGTTAGTTTTGCATTTTGCATATGGAGAGAGCTCTCCTTTTATCTTTCGAGGACCTGTCGGTCAATTGCGCTCACCTTTCACTTCTTCCCGATCATGTCTTTCGCTTCTTGTCTTTCATATCACATCATTTTCTATTCATTTCGGGATCAAAATTGAAATCCGAGTTCATCTTGATAGTCAAAATCGCAATCCAAATTTCTCCCTCTTCTACACATTTGGCTGACCATTTGAGGCCTGATCCTTCAATCTTTGTTGGGGCATCTTCATTTCTTCACCCCCATCTCTTTCAACCTTCTAGTCTTTCATTTATTTTCATTCATCTTCATCTCTTTAAGGTTTGACTTTATCTTTTTCAGTCAAACTGGGGTATATCTTCACTGCTTGATGGTTATCCTATCATCTTTCATCTTCGATCATGATTTTTAGTGCTTTGATCAAGTTTATTAGTTTACTATTTCTCCTCTACCTGATTTTGATTCTGAGGGGGCAGTACCTATCAGCTTCAATCTTTGATTCAGCTTTATCATTCAGCTCAACTTGAGACTCTTATTTTGAGACTTGATTATCACTTAATAGCAACAGTGTTGATCTTGTCTTTTTATTCTTATCTCTTATTTTCAGACTTGATTACCACTCAACAACGGTGTTGGTCTTGTCTTTCAGCCGGTTTATTTTTGTCCTGACGTGTTCCCAGAATGATCACATGTCTGGATTGTTTTGTGATCTCAAATCGATCCCACATTTCAATTCTTCTTTGACCCCATGTGTTCCCAAAATGATCACACATTAGTCAAAGAGGGGCAAATGTATGCACCCTAAAATGGTCGTCTAGACTTTGGGTCCCCATTCAGCAATTTACCAAATCTTTGAATCAATATTTTCAAAAATCAGTATTTTATCAATTATATCAATTTCCTTGATCAAGTCCTATTTTATCATTTTCAATTATTTTCCTTGGGCTAACCATTTTATCCTAAAGTCTTTATTTATTTAAAACGAATTTCTTCCCCTTTTATTAAATAAAAAGCTCCCACCCTTTCCTCTTATCCTAAGTTGCACAAATAAAACATTATTCTTATTTTATAAAAAAAAAAGAAAAACACTTTTTGTCTTATATGGACACAAAAGTCAACTCTTATTTTCTCATTGGAGGATATTTGTGCACATGGATTGCTCCTATTTCAAACTCCACCCTTGATTAAAATTTTTTGCCTCTTAATCACCATGGTCCATTCTTTCTCATTTCCTATAAAAGAAGAGCTCTCTTCCTCATTTGGATGATCAATCTTTTATGCTAATGTTATGCTGCAAGTTTTGTAGGTCACTTTGGAGCTTTTGAAGATTTGGAGCATTCTTGGCTTACAGTTTACATGCTTTCATAGTTTATCTCTTGCATTCTAGTTCCATTATCATGGCATTTATAGTATAGATTTATTTTATGCTTTAGATTACTTCATCTAGCTTAATTAGGAGGCTTTGTAATACTTGCATATTTCCTTTCATAACTTAGCTTGCATAGCTTGCATTTTCATTCATAGTATACTTTGCATTGCATTTCATTTTGATTCTTGGGAATATTGACATTCTTGCCCTTGTCTTCATTTGAATCTCTCTTTGTGTGGTTGACTAGCAAGGTCATTAGCTTAATAGCTCTGGCTGAGAGCAAATTTTAAATAATTTTGCAACTCCATACATAGAGATCTCTAAGTCGCTTTCTAAGGTTTCCTATTCATGGATTCCCTTGGATATAATGACTTAAAGAAGTGCACCATTTGAGTGTGTACAACAAGCAGGTTGAAAGATTTTGGTAGAGAATTTGATATTGGGAAAGCTTAGAGGTTTTGGTATTTTGGCTTCAAATCTGGTCTTCGTTCGAATGTTTTCCTCAGTGTTTAAGGTAGGATCCTAACTTCCTTATAATTATGTTTGGTGAATTTCAAAATAAAACTGTCTTCTTCGTGCCTGGTTGTGTGCCTGTCTGGATCTCTACTCTATGAAATTTCTCTCTTCCTATGAGAAACTCTATAACGTATATTATTTGCTCTCAAATTTTGGTTTGGATTTGTTAGGGTTTGAGTTTTGTGAACTATCTAGTTAAATTATTCTTCATTAGGGTTTCCATCTCTTAATGACATTATATTGGATTAAAATTAAATGGAGAAAATACCCTGTCTGTAGAAGTAAAATTATGTTGAAATTTTAAATCTATTTTAAAATATATGCATGTTTATATATATATATATATATTAAAACATGCATTTAAAATGCATTTGCTTTTGAAAAAGTTGTTTTTAAAAAAAATAATAATTTAAATTAAAAAAAATTATTAAAGAAAAGTTGATTGAAAGGTTTGGAGGGGGGCATTAATTCCCCCTAAACCCCCGCTGCTCACAGCACTCGAGGGTTGCCGTGTGGCAGTACCCAAGGGTACTGTCGCACGACAGCCCCTGCAAGGGTACTGTCGCACGGTACAGTGTGGTTCTCCATTCATTTTATTTTTGCATTAAAACTTTTTATATATCTATATATATTGTAATTTGTAACTTTTGTAATTAAGTTTTGATATTTATTTTAATTTTAATATTTATTAATTAATTTTTAAATATTAATTTTAAATTTTAAGATTTGTTTTATATTATCTGAAATGTAATGTTTATTTCAATTAAAGGGAATTTTGTTTTAGATTATGTAGTTTTTAAAGGGATATATAAATTAATTTTGTATATTTGTAGTTTATTTTGGTAAACTCATTTTAAGATGATATTTTTTTTAGAATTAATTCTTTTGTATGGAATTATTAAGTGATATCAATTAAAAAATTTATATTTAATAGAGTTGTTTTATTCATTTAACTTGGGTTAAGTGGGTTAATAACTTTGCATGTGTTCTTCTTAGGCCTATATTTTACATTTAATATTAGTAAGATAACGTATTTTATTTACTGACTGTACATCTGGATGGGCAATTGGACATTGATGTCCTCTTTACATGTTTATTAGTCTTAGTGTCTAAAAGGCTTATTTAGTTAATGACTCCTCTTTATAGATTTGTAATTTAGGATGATTTAAACATTGGCATGATCATAGTTTTAATTTTTGTATTTAAACAATACTTATCTATGTGATCATTTATATGTTAAATTTAAATGTATATATGTTTTTAAATTCATAGTGTGAGTTTATTTACTTCTCTTTACATGTTTGTTTGCCTTGCATATTGTGTTGTATTTGGTTGGTTTAACCCAACCTTATGCGCAATTTTCTCTATGATTCTCTTCTGTGGAATCTTATGATTATGAAAAACTCTTTGAGAAAATGGTTATGACATTTTGGTTTGAGGACCAGAGTGTGTCCCTGTTATCTTTTATGAGATTTGTTTGATTGTTGGTGATTTGTGAACCTATGAAAGGTTAAATAGGCGCATCTTAGGAGAGTGACTTACAATAGGGCTCCGGGACTCAAAGTGGTCAGAAACAGGATAACCTATCGTAAGTTTGTTAATAAGTGATAACATAGTAATTAAGTTTATAGAGTTCATTAAAAAGATAATATAGGTATGATTATAATTCCTCATATTCCTGAGAGGGTATTCTAGTTCCACATGAGTCGTATTGAGGGTCCGAGGCCCAAAGTGGCCAGTCCAAGGCAACTCAATACTTGAGGGTTCGGGGCCCAGAGTTGCCAGTCCAGGGTAACTCAATACTTGAGGGTCCGGGATCCAGTGTGACCAGTCCATGGTAACTCAATGCTTCAGGGTCCGAGGTCCAATGTGACCAGTCTAGGGTAACTCAAGTAGATGTCCATGTGATGACACTCCCATAGTGGTAGCCTAACTCTCCTTCTTAGTTTTTTACTTTTGCCTCTAGTGGTGTGTCCTTGTTGTCTTAGTATTACCTAGTGGTTTATTCTGTATTCTTTGGTGTTTTGGTAAGTGTTGGTATTTTGATATTTATTATATTATCTTAATCTTTAGTGGTGGTACCTTTTGAGATAGTAAGCCTTCAGGACCCTTTGCTTAGTTGTTTTGTTTGAGTGCGTTATCCGAGTGGGATCTGTTGTTATCTCCTCAGCACGGTGGGAGTGGACCATTTAGGTTCCACGAGGTCGGGTGGTAGTGATTTTTTTACCATTTGAGATTCTGACGTTCGTGTACCAATGCTAGATGATCCCTGTAGCAGATGATTCTTCTTGTTCTTCTTTGGTGGAGATGTGTCCTTATCTTCTTATTCTATGTGGTCGTGTATCATTGTATCAGTTATTCAGAGATATCATGATGTACTTCATTTCTGTTATTGTATTTACATACCCTGCGACATGTGCAGTGGATGTAAGTTATTATGGTTACCTTATGGTACCAGTTGTATCTATGTTATCTTTTATGTGATGTTGCATTTATATTTTATTTGTTTATATGAGTTTTATAATTGTATCTAATCTAAATTAATTAATATTTAAATAACCTTCGTCAAGGAATCTTGGAGAGTTGTAATCTATGTGAGCTGTAAACTTCAATGTATTGCTTCCGCATTGTAAGACTTTGTTATTGTTGTTTTTTAACACTTCAAAAAAAAATTATTCTACAAACTTGGTTGCATGTTTAGGTTAAGTTCTCCTGGGTTCCCTGGCGAGACATGACCATTCTATGAGAAGCCAGGGAAGCCATATATAAAAGATTCAAAATCGTTGATAAGGGGGAGAAACCACAGAACAATTACAGAACATATATATGGCAGAGACATCGCTGAAAGAAAGTATACAGACTATAAATAAGGCATTAGCATATCTATCGATATGAGCAGAATATTTTTATGGTTAAGTATCTTAATAATTTTAATAAATAGAGATAACAAGGCAATTATTATGGAGACAAAAATAATCAACTATGTATATACATGCTCAAGACTTATTATTATTAAGCCTGAGAAGAGAGAACAGAGGTGTATTCAGGGAGAGGCTAGTGTAAATCTAGCCAATCGGTTACTCCCAAGATAGAGTAGGGATCAGCAACCCGAGTGCCTTGCAGGCAAGTCCTAAGAAAGGCTTACAGGCTTGGATCTGAAAACTTTGAAGGAAACTGTTGAGTTTGGTGCCTAAGCAATCTGTTTACATCCTAAGCGTTCTTCTCTACTAGAATAATAATAAGGTTAGCATGGATTCTCTCAATTGCTCATAAATATACACATTTAGTTCAATTCCTATATTAATAGTATGGATTAAATTAGCATATTTTAATTCAAGTATTTTAGACATAGGTCCGTTTATGCTCAAACTGGTTTGAACTTACCAGGGGACATTGCATACAAATTATATGGAAATGAGCATAAAAGAATCTAATTCTCAGGGAGATCCACATCTTAGGACTTGACAAGCCTTGGGAATAATATACTCTTAGGAAAATGCAATTCGGACTTTCCTATTTTCTAATTAAAAATTTCAATTTCACAGCTTAATATGTAATTTTAAATATCAGAAGTCCTCTATACTTACCCAGCATTGACTAAAGCAGTGTAATTACTTTCATTTCTTTTGATTTTAGATGGTTATCCGTTATTTATTAACAAGTTTCTGTCCAAAATATAGCACAAAGCCTAGTTCTCATCATGATGCTACCAACTCCTGATTATGAATTATAGGACATGAAAATAAACACACACTATATGATTAAAAGTGGCATATTTGTTGCCTACCTGTGTTTAAAACTTTAAATGCAAGATTACTACATATAATTTACAGAAACAATTTGACTATAGACAGGTCAGATACAGCATGAAGACATGCATCACATTTTAGGAATTTCCGTCCACAGATAAAACAAGAATTATAGAAGAGTAGCTTAACATTGGATATATCCCAGCATTGAGAAACTGATCATATTGTTTAACGACTATTGCCCTATTTGGCAGATCATCAGCCAGGAAATCATATGGAGGGATTTTGCTTGTATCAACATAAGGTTCCCATCTAAAACCTGGTCGTTCAGGTAAAGTGATAATGACTGGAAGATGACTGGTATTAAAGGCAACATAAAGCTCTCTTCTTTTTGAATCAACCTGTCAACAATTAGAATGTACAATTCAGCCTTTGATGAGAAAAAAATTAAAAAAACATAAGAGATACTACCTTAAATTTGCCTCCTTTGTGCAAATTGCTAGGAATTAAAGCTTATCTATTTCAATATGTTGGTTCACTATACACAAGCACTAAGCATATAAAACTCCAGTTTCGCAAAAACACAGTACAATTAATTTAACTAGATGGGCTTCAATTGTAGGCATCTTCTTAACAATTATTGCTTAGTGCAACTGAGATACATACCATGGTGAATGCAACAAACCGACTTGACTCGGACCAATCTGGTGTCTCAGGCTGGTGACCATGCCATTGCAGTCGTTCTGCAGTTGGGAAATCTTCTAACCCAAGTGATTCACATTCCCTATCAAAACAACCATAATGAGCATGAGAAAAAATAAAACATATATTTCAGCATTAAATTTTTTTATTCCTGGACAATATAATATGATTAACCACCTCCGGAACATTGCCATAAGACTACAGAATTTAAAAAATGCAGCCTGAGAAGTGTCTTTCTTGTCCCAGCGAAAATAATTCACCTGTATCATATGAGACTATATCAACAGCAATCCACATGTAAAGTATATATCCAGTTGGCTAATATTTAAATTTTCTATTAAATACTTTCCAATTGAAAAACAATTAAATCCAACTACAACTATTTTCACCATACATTATTATCATGGCAGTACGTGTTGTTGTTGCCTCCTTTTGTGTGGCCATATTCATCACCCATGGTTAGCATTGGTACACCCTGGTAACAAGAGCCAGGAGATATTGAACTAAATTATGATTCATATTTACTTTGAAGTTTAAAAGGATATAAATTTCCATTTTTTGTTAACTCCACTTCAGGCCCAGCAAAAGCTTGTAAAACTTAATCTCTATTATTTTCTCATCTTCAGTTGCTAAGACTGTTCAAACATATGCTATCCCTGACTCTTTCCTTTAGAAAGTCCCTAAAATGCAGAGGTCTGAAACCACCCATTGAATCCCCAGCATTATAGGATTACACAACTTCAGTGTGTGGACCCTTTATTTTAACCCATGACTATATCTTAAAACTTAATCTCTATTATTTTCTCATCTTCAGTTGCTAAGACTGTTCAAACATATGCTATCCCTGGTTCTTTCCTTTAGAAAGTACCTAAACTGCAGAGGTCTGAAACTACCCTGAGAATCCTCGGCATCATAGGATTACACGACTTCAGTGTGTGCACCTTTTATTTTAACCCATGACTATATCTTAAGAGGGCTTTAATTTAATGTTCACATCAGAAAGAAAAGGCCACCATGGTGTATATGTGCAATGAGCAAAAACCTCTCCACGTTTTCAGTCAACCTTAAGTGGGCAAATACCTTACCTGAGAAACCATGAGACAAACAATGAAGTTTCGCATTTGTCTCTGTCTTAATCGTTGAACAGGAAGACCCACAAGTTCACCTTCCTGAAAATTAAAGCAAAAATCAGATTATATTTAAAAGAAGACTTTCGCTGTTTTATCAATACAGGAGAATATCAAAAATCATAATTTAACTATATTAGTAAAACTAATTCAAAACAAACCAACCAAAAGACACCCAAAATCTTGAACTTCAAAATGTAGAAAGATTTTTTTTCCTTGAGCATAATGAAATTTTATATTCAGAATTTAGAAACACTAAAATAAATAACAGAACCAACAATGATTTTAATCTTTCTCAAGAAATCTCAAGCTATCATAGCATATGAACTCTACATACCAAATCTGTGACAAAAAGCAAATATCATGTAATGGTTAAATTTGGTAACCTTGAGCTGTAAGAATTTAACATTAGTTATGCCCACATTAATAGTGTACTGTTCAGAGGCAATTGTGATGAAATATTATTAGGGTATATTGAGCCATCCAGAACCAAGAATCTTCTCTCATGAGTTTCATCCAAGTGAGTTCCCAAAATAAAGTTGCACAGGAGCACATTTTTCAGCTCAGACCGCAGCATATAAAAGCCTATGAGCTGGGATTGGCAGGTTGGTTTTCAGATGCTTTTGATTGGGTTAAAAATTATGATATATGTCATAGGTTTATATATTCTACTTTTAAAAATAATTCCGATAAGCTGGTTGCCTAATGACTTGAAGCTCTGATGCAGGCAGCAAATGGGAAGCACAAACAGTGAATACATAAACATATACAAATACAAGCATGTTCAGCTGTATAACACACAAAATGTTATCATAAGCATATGACAGCTTTAGTTCAATTTATGCCACAAAAAAAAGGAAAAAGGAAAACATCAAGATATCAAGAAGAATAGGACCAGTCCACCTTGAATTGTTGATGCCACAAAAAAAAAGAAAAAAGGAAAACATCAAGATATAAAGTAGAATAGGACCAGTCCACCTTGAAATTGTTGCCATGAAGGGGAAGGGTTAAAATACAATAGAAGAACAAAACATGCTCGAAATAAAATATCACAATTATAACACATGCTAATATGACAACAATCATAGCTTTTGTGTATGCATGTGTATCAAGGCCATGCAGTTTTTCAATGCTTCATCAATTACAGGCATATGGCTGCAGTAGAGATTTTCAAGAAAAATAATACAAGCGCAACAGCTCCCTTCAAAAACACAAAAACAATGAGGATGCAGGTTCAACATCTTTAACAAAAGATTCTCAGTCATTATTAACATATATTTAACTTTTGAATAAATGCAACTCTTAGCAACAGCTAGGAGTGTACATAAGCAGCAGCAGTTACTAATGGGCGTAGCATATCACTTAAAGATGTTCCAGGAAGCAGTAACGAATTATTCAACACATGCTGTAAAGAGTTGTATAGTCTGATTCAATCTGTTCAGCATTGGCATCATGATCATCTTGGTAAGGAGTCTGTAGTGCACACCAATCGCTTGTGTATCTGGGATTTTTAGTTGTTGCAGGAGATCAAAGGCCACGCCCTGACAGGTTTTCACCACCACCATTACTGTAGACTCGCCACCATGTACCATAGACTCACAAATTTGACAAAGGAGTAGCTTAGACGAAGCACTATCTTCGCAAGTTTACTGCAAAGATTTAAAACACTGCAACAGCAGTGATTTATTTATCCAAGTGAGGATGTCAATTTTACTGAAAGAAACATTATGAGACTGCTTTACAAAAGCTGAAGTAAAAGATTTGTGCAACACCAACATTGGGCATGCTGATCTTTAATTGTCTTTTGAAGTTGAGGCATATGCACTGGGGGGCATCTCCCAAGAGTAGTGTTCATTCAAAAAGGTCAGATCATAGTTGGTGAGTACATGCCAAATTGCCTAGCTAAAAGCTTGAAAAAGCTTTTTCGGCAAGTGCTCGCCAAGTTTTTGGTAACTTTTTACAAACTAATTGGTGAGTTTGCGCCACTAACTCAGTCAGTCCCTGCCCAAACAAAACAAAAATCATTTTTATTAACAAAAATATGTCAAATACCTAATTTCCCCCTCGTGATAAAATTGTGAAAATGGCATGTGACATCAAGATTTGTGTGGTTTCAAAGGCCTGATAGCAATATCACAATTTGACTTGCTGTGGAAAATATCCCCTACTTATCAACACTATCGCTGTTCATGCATTAAGCAATCTACATTGAGTCTGGGCAGCGATTTATGGTATGCAAATACATTGCAATATCATCATTAAAGTGAAAACATAGAATCACTCTGCTGTTATTGTATTTCAGTATTAATGCTTTTAGAATAGTGAATATATATATATATATATATATATATATATATATATATATATATATATATATATATATATATATATATATCCAAGTTTGGTTCCAATATTGTTGTTACTATAGAAGTTGCATTATAGACATTCCCATGTTGTGTCAATTCTATATCCATTCCAACTACTGCAAACTCAGAAATAATAGTAAAAAATCAGAAGCTTTTCACCAAAGGGCTGGCCATTACAGTTTCTTTGCCACTCCAACCCACATTTACAAGTGAGGAGGTTCAAGTTGTACTAGGAGCCCAAGTTCCTATAGGAAGAAGTGAGGGCTGGATATGCTGAATATGTCACTGTCCAATTGGAGATATGTGACATTTTGACAGTAGGGCAGTTCATGAATCAGAAGAAGAGGGGTGGTGGAAGAATTGAGAATAGGGGTCTTGTTGTGCAAAGGGGCTATCAACAAACCTTACAAAAGACGACTCTTCCACATTATGATTCAGGTTTAACTAGTAATTCTCCAAAATGATTTACTAGGACAATATTACAACTAATCTAATAAATTAACTCTTTGTATGATTTATGTGAAAACTCAAGAAAGGCATTTTAAAATGGAACCTAAAATTTACAGAAAAACTCTTTATGATATTTGAAAATCTTCATGATAAGAAACATAATTGCGATCCATTATCACCAATTAAATAGGGTAATGTATTTTACTAATGTTTAATAATCCTAAGAAGACTAAAGTAATATATAATAATACTTAGAGCACAAAATGAAAAAATGAAAAAGAAATATTTTTACAACTACCCAATAATTAATGTGATTCAAATGATGGAAAGTTCCTACATAACATTTAGTTTCCCAAAATGCATACAGCATAAATGTTACCTCTCCACAGTTCCAGCTATTATTATGGTCCTCGCCATCATTATTGCTTTCACCATTTGCCAAGTTGTGCTTTTGATTGTATGATACAAGATCTGCTAGCGAAAACCCATCATGGGCACACACAAAGTTGACACTATGCCATGGCCTCCTTCCTCCTTCCTGAAGAGTAAATGCTTTCCATAAGTAAGAGAAGCAACATTGCAGAGACCATAAAAAGAGAAATATATAAAGAACATAGTCAGCTGAATCGACTAAACCATACAACATAAATAAATCAATCTAGACAGCTTCTAAATATATGAACCAATTAGGTTATCATTTATAGCATAAGGTAAAAAATTTATTGCATGTCAACCACCAGGCTCAAATAGTTCATCTGTATTCTTATCCCCTATGTCATCCAACAATTTTAGACCTCACTGATGTTACTATCACAATTGTCCATCCCTTTCATGGACCATGTGATATAGATAGTTTACAATGGCATCCTAAACAAACCTATGAGCATATTTGCAACATCATCTTTTGTTGATTTTTATTACTATCATATCACCCATATCAGCATCGTTGAAACCTCATCTTTGTCAATTTGTATCATAACACCCATACTAGCACTTTTGTGCCAAAACCCTGATGGTTCTACCCCAAATTCACTGAATGTTTTTTTTTTGCAAATTTTATGTTTTTTTGTGCTTTTTCAGAATATTTACTTTAAAAAAAAAAAATTGACAATAAATGGAATTTCAAATAACAATGCTAAGAAATTACAAGTAATTTATTCAATAGCAATTCTTTTATTCTTTCTCCAATTAAAATATATATAAGGACAATATTTTGCATGAGAAATTTATTTGAAGACTATATATAAGAACCTATATCTGCCAGTATGCACACAATGACACCCACTGTTGAAATGCTGCTTCTGAAAATCAACTCAAGTTGACGCTGAGGTGTAGGTATTGAAGAGGAAGGCACTTTTACCAAAACGTGCCTGATGTATTCTGGACACAGCCCTTCAAAAACTATCGCTGCTTCTACACGAAATGCCATTGAAGACAAGCCACGGCAGCCAATACAAATATCAACGCAGCCTGTAGTTTATTGCTGCAATCTGCTAAAAGAGGAGTCTCCAACACTTGCAAGGATTGCAGAGATATTATGTTGATTATCTGCTCTAAATCGCACCATTAAATCCAACTATGGCCTCTGCATGAAGCCATCAATTCAAGTACAATTCACTGGCAAATGAATAACCAATTCAAAGTGCAACAACTTAGAAGAATTCTCAATTCTTCCAGCTCCCAATTACTCAAACCCTAGACACGTCTGAACACCAAATTCACAAATGCATAATCAGATAGTTCGAACTTTGCATATGAATGCATATATAACCCTCAAGACAAATCGACCAGTAGCTTCCAGCATACACTTCCAATAACTTGAATCTTAGTCATTTGAAAAAGATTTGCTTTTTTTGCAAGGTTTGAAATATAATAGTTTATTATATTTCCCTCCAAATATAAGCACCAAGTCACTTTAGTATTAAATAAACATTTAATGCACTTGAGCACATTTTATAATATAAACTTTTATATAATGGAATTTAATTAATGATTATAAATGAATTTAATAACTCATTAAATTCTTTTAAGGACTCGCTCCAAATCTAGGAGCTCACTACTTGACTCAAACGCCAAGGTGCCCTGCCGAAAATAGCACTGACCATAAATTGACTTACTATAAATAGTAAGTCCTAAACTAAAAGCTCTGTCGATGTGCCCACAAGTCCATGCTACTACCAACTGTTCAGGTGCCCTGATAAAAAAAGTAACCCTGACTTTCTCGAAATAGTAACTTACTATAAATAGTAAATACTAAGTGTGCCAATCTGACTCAACTGTCTTATAAGTTACACCAATGTTATTAAGTTGTTGATGCATGTGCAACCATTTATGTAGGAATATCACATTATTTTGGAATGGTATTCAAGTATCTGGAAAATTCAAACCATCATGTTTATTTCATGTGCCAAACACAGAATGTTGTAATTGCTACAAAGGGCAAATGTATTGAATAAAATAGCAGTGGAAAAAGGTTTAAACTTTAAACTCCTATCTATTCTCTTTCTTTGCAAGGCAACATGCTCCCTTGTCAACCCTATCGCAATATTTATGGATTAAACATCATCTCACAGGAGTGAGGTTTAAGCAATGTGGCCCAAATATTATTCAACTTGATTGCTATCTTCCTACTATGTAGCTTGAACTCAGGACATTGTGGCTCATATCATAAAATTGCAAGCGAATTTTTCAACTCTGTCTATTTTTCTTTAAATGTTCAACACTGAAAGTGATACTATCCCCATTACAACAAAATGAGGGTTTCTATCCCCATTTCAAAAACTTTGCAGCGCCCTAATGATCCATAGATGGAACTGCTTTGTTGAAGGCAGAGAGTTTTCCTTCTTAGCTGCAGCCTTTCAGGTTTTTGAACATTAGGCAACCTTTGGGCTTTTCATCTTGCTGTAGAAACCTGACCAAAATGAGAATAATATCAATCTTCAGAATGAATCCTTTTCTTATCCTCAGCCTCCTTTTGTAACCTCAAGACAAATTTTCCAAAAGATATATTTTAAATTTCCTCAAAATAATAAACCTTCAGCTCTTTCAAAGTGACTCTATTTTATAAGTTCCTTTTAACCCTTAAAGTCAATATAAACACGTTTAGTAAATAATTAATGAGTTGTCCTCATTTCATTTTTTTGACAACTAAATATTAATTAATTAATATTTTAATCATTTTCCACACATCAGGCCAAATTTGCAGAAAAAACACTTGTAAAGTCAAAACGGCTATCTGAAAGAACCAACCGGCTTGTCTCGATCCCCAGAACACAATGCCACTATTTGAACTCCAATCTGAAATTGCTGGCGTTCTCCAGGAAATCAGGAGCCTCCAACAATAATGGAATGGCAAATAAAAAGGAACAGTACAAGTTTGACCACAAGGGCTTTTCATATCAATTTGTGTGGTACAAAATCATCCTCAATATGACAACCATTGGATCTAATACTAGAAATTCTTTCCCTTGAACTTTTACCCTCAGAATTCAAAAAGAACTTTGAGCCCCTCTCTCCCACTCTAAGCCAACTATGTCAAGACCTTATCTTTACACCTTTGGCTTTAAACACATTAAAACATCTAATTTTATGCTTAAGATCAACAAAATAAACATGGAATGACCCATTAAAGGAATTACCTTGAAGCCTCTCTTTAGAAACACAAAATTAGCTTGAACGTCTCCAAAACAAGAATTTCTCCCCTCACTGCTTCTTTACCAAAAGACGTTAGAAACCTCTGCATTGTAGTAACAAGATAAATCTAATTGGACACCCAAGACTTACCTCTACCTTTAGTAACACAAATATTCCAAAGGCTCTACATCCCATTACAACAATTCTTATCCTTAAGCAAAGAATTATTTAACTTGAAAGTTGAATAGCCTATTAAAGGACGACTCGCAATGAATAGGAGAGAAACCCAACTCAACAAAACATTCAATTGGATGGTCAAACAGAGCAAAAGGAATAACACTGTCTTCCTTCGTCCCTTTACAAAGAACATTACTAAAACATATATTTATCAATATTAAAAAAAATTGGAGTTTGCAGCCGAATTGCCTAAAGGATCTGTAGATGTTGGATTTCATGGAGGAAATGGTTCTATTTCTACTAGGGGAAAGAAGAGAATTACTACTATTGCAGATATGTTGTAACATACAATCAAGAGATTTGGCTGCTTCCTCTATTGCTAAATTTTCTTATGCTCATGCCATACCATTTCATGTGGCATGTTCACCATATTTTAAACAAATGTTCAAAGATGTGATAGTTATAGGTCCATCATTTGTTGCACCTAGAGAACATAAGCTACAGACCATGTCCTCGATAGAATATATTCCATGGTGAGTGTGTTGATGTAAGAGATGATATAAAATTGGACAAAGGATGTAGGCTCCCTCATAGATGAGCAGACCTATATCAAACATCAGCCACTCATCAATATTATTGTCACAAGTTCAGCTGGCTCATATTTTCTTAGAGCTATTGATTGTTTAGGGAAAATGAAGGATACAAACTTCCAATTTAAAATTTTGAAAGATGCCATAGAAGATGTTGGAGTATGTAATGTTGTTTATGTAATGACCCTTACCATAAAGGCCACTAAAAACCACTAATACTGAACTGAGAAAATTCGTCAAACAATTGGCATGCACTGAATACACTGCAGAAAGAAAAATACTGATTGTAGATGGCTGCAATAATTTTTCGGACTGCTTTTTCGAACTCTTGCAACCAAAACTCAAACCCTCAGGTAAATCTGAGGATTCCAAATAAGCTCAACTTGAAATGGCTGAATACCACTTCCAAACTTGTAACCCTTCAGTAGATATTTCACTACTTCAATTATGCCAATCTAGGGGAGTGATTCATTCCCAAAGATCGAATAGTATTTGCAGACCACAAGGCTACAAATTGCTTCACAATGAAGAAGTAGAAGAAATCCCAAATCCAAGCATGTCCAAATGAAAGCCCAAGCCCTCTATTTATTCTTTTCCTTGAGAAGTTGCTAGAACTTCTAGAAACATCCAATTATAATGTACTTTATAATAAAATAACATTATAATAATAAAGTACATTTCTCAACTCAAAATTATAACAATGTAGGCCCAAATGTCTCATAACTGAATGTAGGCCCAACTACAATTGAACGTAGGCTCAAGACTGAACGTAGGCTCTACTACAACTGGATGTAGGCTCAAACTGGATGTAGGCTCACTCTGGATGTAGGCACCACTACAATTGCATGTAGGCCCAAACTGGATGTAGGCTCTACCGAATGTAGGCTCTGTCAGCAATATGCAATCAAATGATCAACATAATGACCCTCTCTCCAAACCATTTGCCTATGAGAGTCGATGATAGGCAAATCCGTCATGCCAACAATGTCAGCCAAAATGGGGACATGACAGTCCGCCCTTCCTAAAATTGCTTGTCCCCAAGCAATGGCTAAACAAATAACCAATCAATCCACCTGGATCCCAAATGTAGTCATGATCTAAACTGCTATCAATCAACGCAAGCTCCTGCAATATTCTCTGAAATATAATCAAGAGGAATCCATAATCAAACTGGCAAATACAACTCAACCAAACTCCAACATCACAACTGCCAGAGTCAGGAACCCACGAGAAACAAACTCTCGAAATATCAGAACCCAAGTAGAGAGGACAACTCAAACTGCCAACATAGTAAAGATCACCAACACATCCCACTGGCCTATGTAGAGCGCACAATCCAACTCTGCGACAATGGTGAACACTCTCGAATAAAATTGCACCAAGTACGGAGAATCCACACACTGTACAACTCCTGAAGTGAAAACAACTCTGCAAATCACCGACCACTGTCTCATAACCATAACTACCATGTACTGCTGATGGCGAATAATCATCACATGATAGATAGCAAGAAATAGAACCCAAACCAAGTTTGCCTGCCATCAACTCCTCAACACATGGATCAAATGCAAACCGATGAACATATCCTGCAGTATGATGCTGATAAAAAGAACCAACCTCAGTCAATAGCTCACCATGCATAGGTAATACAACCCACTGTGACTGATCACCAACTAAGTTAGGAGATGACATAGCCAAAGGAGTAGAATCAATAACAACAACCGCTGAGGTATCACTCCCAAACTCTTGCTCTAAGTCATGCACTATCAAGATATCAACTGCAGAACCTATCGCCATGACATTCTCATCACAACTCTCATCTCGTGGCGTTAAACCATCCCATAACTGATGACAAGCACTAGGGACCAAAGTATATCTACGTAACATCATCTCATCAACATGGTCATCAAAGGTAAACTGATGAGCATACCTCACAGTGTAATGCCGATAAGATGAGCCAATCTTAGTCAGTGACTCAGACTGCACTCCAGAAGAAACTAACTGCAACCAATCACTAACCAAGCTGGAACTAACTACTACCTCCGAAGACATCACCAAGGGAGTAGTATCACTAGCAGGAACCATGCCAACTGCCGGCTCACCAACATCACACATGATCTCTGGTACAACATTACTAGTCTTCGTGCCATCAGTAGTAGAGACCACCATCATGTCAGGCATACCACAACAATCTGCTGCAGCACCCAACTCAACTGAACTTGACTCTAGTGGAAACAAACCCGATATGCCAATGCTAGTATCAAGGATGGATGCATCCCCATCTCCACTGTCTCTAACAATCTCGACCATGGACATCCTCAGATCACCAGACACCACGGTCTGTGACTGTACAGACTCTGGTAAAGACTGAAGTCGCTCTAACTCCATGGTCACCTCAGCCAAATGAAACTGTGACTCCTCGAAAGCCAACTGTGTACTCTCAAGAAACTCAGAAGTCACCTTGAGCTGCTGAGTAAGCTCACTCACTTCACCTTCCTTGACCAACAAGGCATCATATGCTGTACTGCCCCACTTCATAAGATGATCTCTGTCGGCTACCAATTGCATATAATTCTGTCTCAGAATTCGGATAGCCTCCCACAAAGAGTGGATCTCTATCAAGGAAAGGTAACTGCCTCCTTGCTCATCACTAGTAGGAGAACCCCATCCATAAACTGCTAACAACTGATGAGCAGCATCGAAATGCTCGCAAGCAGCAGAAATGTCACGCTCACTAACTCTCAGCTGACTAGACACATGATGGCGCTGGCTGGTCGAACTCCTAGACTCTACCCCTGGTACACTGTCCAAAGGAGTAACCTCAAAATAGCTATCATCTGTAATACTGTCATCCGAATTCTGCAGACCAGCTCCTGAACTCGTATCATCAAACTGAGTGACTGAAGCATCAACATAAACCTCCGTATCAAAGGAACCCGCTGAAAAGACTAAGTCCTCAATACTGTCAATATCATCCTCCTCTAACACACTATCCAAAGGAGTAGACTCAAAATCACTGATCTCTGGAGTACTACCATCCATACTCTGCGAATCAACTCCAAAGCTCACATCATCATATGGAGTATCAAAACCTGTAGCATCGTTATCCAACTCCGTCGTAACAAATGAATCTGCCGAGGATGCTAAGTCCTCAGAACTGTCCACAGCATACTCCTGGATGTCATCAATACCCATATGATCCTGGGACTCATCTGTAAATACTAACACCTCAGATGTACCTGAATCATCACAAACCCATTGCACCCTGAGTGGTCGAGTGGAAATGTACACAACTCCTAACATCGGTGTATAGAAACTAATACCAACATCTGACAAGCTGCTGGTATGAATGAGAACAACACCGTGTAATCTGTTAATCAAATCCATGATAGCACTCAAACAATTACTGCTATCAATAGGTGATAAGGATCTCCAGTCAACATAATCCCAAACACCAATATAACGATCCCGAATCCACATCCATAAACTAGAATCAGCTGGTAACTCAAGCAAACTCCTCACCTAAGTAATATGACTAATACCAACTAACTCCACATATATGTCTGATACTGTACTCATTACAATCTCTGAATCCGGAATGTGAAGGCTAGACATACTCATATCATCATCAACATGGGACCTGACTGTAAAAGAAAGCGGAGTCCCTGCCACAAGTGCTAACTCCTGAACTGAACTCGCTTCAAGACAAAGCTCATCCACATACCTGTCTGATACTGACCCTGAATCCCGGATATGAATGAAAAGTGCACTCTCACAACTATCAGCAACCACATGTGATCCGCATGTCGCAGAAAGCTGAGTATCACGTGTGTAAGATGGATCTGAACTCAACTCTACGCCATACCCATCCACATGTCTCTCTGCGGCACTATTTCAATCAATTGTACTATCCTCGATCACTGTAACATCATCAGGATCAACCGTACCGCAATCACTATCAGTGTCAATAACACAATCTGGTGTGCCTGTGATGTCTCCCTGTATCAAATCAGCATGTCTCTCCGAGTCTTGTAATGCCAATGGAGTACTCAACAAAGAGGCTCGAGTGTCCTCGAACTCTCGAGAAAGCCGGCCAACTTCCTCCTCCTTCCTCCTCAAGGCATCTAAATGGTCTCTGGCAAGGCTAAGAAGATGGTCACGATCTGAAAGAAGATGTAAATAACTCATCTTCATCGTTCCCATTCCTTCCCTAATCGCCTGTAAATCAATACAAGAGGTCTGCGCCTGTACTCCCTTATGTCTACTCTGTGACTGAATCATCCGGATATGATCCTCCATCATCTCCCATATCCTGTCATGATGAGATAATGAAGTCACAATCCCATCCTCGCTTACCCTAAGCTGACTGGACAAAACATGTGAAGTGCTATGTGCCTCAACCTCATGTGACGAAGCATCTAACTGTGCCAAGTACTCTCTCTCAGCAAAGTCATGAATGCCCAATGTCTGCTCATCTCTACCAGGTATCTCACCATCATGCACAACAGCATCCTCATAATCATCATCTAAACCCACTATGCTATAGTCACTGCCTGTCGTAACCAAACCAATCTGAGCACCTGTGACATCGTCCTCAGGCAACCTGTATACAACTGTCTCAACTTGAGTACCAAGTTGACAGTTATTATCAATCCGCATAGTGTCCTTCACCACTTCCTCCTTTGGCTGAGTAGAAACTGAAACATCTGTCGGAATGCTAACTTGTTTCTCAAAATCCTCATGAAGGTTTCTGGTAATTGTGTCTGCCGATCTCATGTTATCTCTCCTGCAAGAAGATCTGCCAAATAAAAATCTAGTCAACTTATCCACCTTGGCTGGGTCGGATAGCATATCATTCATCCAACGATTTCTTTTTATCACAGACTCATTCAACTCATCAATTGCTTTCTTGATCTCAACCCAACTGTCTGAATGATTACTTTTTTTGCTGCTTTGTGGTTCCTCTTTCAGAAAGGTAGGCATTGTAGGACGGTTAACTGACCATGAAGTGTACCTCTTCTTTTCCACTCTGCAATCAATCGAGTGCTGGTCACTCATACAATTCTGTTCTTCCCCAACAGGATGGCAGGAAACCGCTCTGATACCACTGTAATGACCCTTACTATAAAGGCCACTAAAAACCACTAATACTGAACTGAGAAAATTCGTCAAACAGTTGGCATGCACTAAATACACTGCTGAAAGAAAAATACTGATTGTAGATGGCTGCAATAATTTTTCGGACTGCTTTTTCGGATCTGCTTTTTCGGACTGCTTTTTTCGGATCTGCTTTTACGGACAGCTTTTTTGGATCTGCTTTTTCGGATTGCTTTTTTGGATCTGCTTTTTCAGATCTGCTTTTTCGGATTGCTTTTTCGAACTCTTGCAACCAAAACTCAAACCCTCAGGTAAATCTGAGGATTCCAAATAAGCTCAACTTGAAATGGTTGAATACCACTTCCAAACTTGCAACCCTTCAGTAGATATTTCACTACCTCAGTTATGCCAATCTTGGGGAGTGATTCGTTCCCAAAGATCGAATAGTATTTGCAGACCACAAGGCTACAAATTGCTTCACAATGAAGAAGTAGAAGAAATCCCAAATCCAAGCATGTCCAAATGAAAGCCCAAGCCCTCTATTTATTCTTTTCCTTGAGAAGTTGCTAGAACTTCTAGAAACATCCAATTATAATGTACTTTATAATAAAATAACATTATAATAATAAAGTACATTTCTCAACTCAAAATTATAACAATGTAGGCCCAAATGTCTCATAACTGAATGTAGGCCCAACTACGATTGAACGTAGGCTCTACTACAACTGGATGTAGGCTCAAACTGGATGTAAGCTCACTCTAGATGTAAGCTCCACTACAACTGCATGTAGGCCCAAACTGGATGTAGGCTCTACCGAATGTAGGCTCTGTCAGCAATATGCAATCAAATGATCAACATAATGACCCTCTCTCCAAACCATTTGCCTACGAGAGTTGATGATAGGCAAATCCGTCATGCCAACGATGTCAGCCAAAAAGGGGACATGACAGTTTAGGTAGTGATTAATTCAACTAGTGTGTATAAGTTAGCTGGCTTGATGGTGAAGGATGCTTATAAGCATAGTTTTTGGACCCCCTGTTGTGTTCATGCATTGAACAATACCTTGAAGGAGATTGGGAAGATAGATTGAGCGTAGGTATTGGTGTCAAAGACTAGAGATCTGTAGATGCTCATTTGCAACTGTGACACTTCACTTACTTTGTTTGGAACTTTTTCAAGGAAGGAAATCCTCAAGCCCAAGCCCATGGATACTAGATATGCTGGCTACTTCATTTTTTAGAGATGGTGCTTTCCATCCAAGAGGGTTTACAATTAATGGTGGTTGATGCAGAGTGAGGTAGATGGTCAGAGCGCTGCAAGGAGAATGTGTGAAAACAAACAACCTTGATGTTGATTGGTGGTCCACTATGGGGAAAGAAAACTGGTATGCTGAATTTATTACTCAGTTTTTTAAATGTTAATTTAATAATTTAGTAGTTTCTGAAGAACACAATTCTACTACTGAGAGGGTGGGTGAATCAGTAGTATATGCAAACTCTAAATTCTAAATCAAATTTAACTTTCATAAAACTTGTCAAAACATCAAACTGACATCTTGAAAGTAAAAGAAGCTGAAGCCAACAGCAATGCAATCACACAAGAAACAATGCACAAGTTTTTACATGAAAACCCAGGATGGGAAAACCACGGTTAGAAATGCTGCTAGGATCTACCGTCATAATCCAGCCTCACGGTTGAAAAATTTACAATGTTTTAAGGCACCAACCCAAGGAATCACCAAATTCTGTTAAGAGCACCAACTCTTTTACAACAACTTCACAATGAATTGCAACTTTGTTATTCTTAAAGCACCAACTTTAAGAACATTACAATCATCTGCTACAAATTGTTCACAATATCTGAACTTTCTTTTCAAAATATAAATGAATAAGTATTCGATTTGATCAGACTACTAATAAATGAAACTGCAATTAACTTTCTTCAAATTGAAAGTATGATACACATTCTAAGATAGACTCTTTTTCTTTATCAGTAAAATCAGCATCAATACTTGTCAGCAATTTTAGAATAACAATTCAAAGTACTGCTAACAGTGAGAGAAAAACAGAACCAAACTAAATTCACTTGTAAAAGTCTGATTGCCAGTCCTTCAACAATGAATTGCCTTTCCTCCTCTGTCTGGCTGTGACACATTCACAAGAGGATATTCTTTCCCAAAGCTTTCTAAAGTCTATTGTCATCTGCATTCATTCTTCTTCAAAGATATTATAATATATATTTTTTTCATACTCAAACATTATACATTATTCACATAAAATACCGCACACTTATATCTTAAAACTTTCAAATGAAAGACTTATATAGGGCTGTCCAAAAGGATCACCCAAGTTTAAGAAGTTCCAAGAAGTTATAACTGTCTCCCAACTGCAACTGCTAACTGCTGACACATCATTTAATTATAATTTGGTTGTTTTCTTGACAAGTTTGGCATTTTATTCATCAATGGCAAAAAGGTTTTAAAAGATGACAGCAAATCACAAACACTTGCCACAAATAACAGTTGCCAAAACCATTGTGGCTTATATCTTCAATTAAATACAAAGATATATATAAGACATGTTAATGGGAGTTTTGTGACCAATTCAACATGCACGATGAAACACTTAGTATTCCAAGATGAAACACCAAATATCAAATCCTCTCTTGAATAAGGAAGCTTAACAATGTATATGATTGTGTGATCAACTAAGACAACCTCAATATTCCTTCTTATTATGGACATAACTCAGTTGTATGATGTGATTTGCTAGGTATCACTTGGGGACTTATGCTGTTCATTCAATAAATATCAACTTTGCAAATGGAATGATTTGGGAGTGTAAGAACTTCAACTACATCTACTCAAACAAATTGCAAATAGATAAGGGTTTAGGAAGTCTAAACTAACTCTAGAAATACAAGAGATCATTGGTGATTTGGTGAAAATTTAACCAATCCTTGCTTTGCCAAATCAACTATGCAAAGGAGGGTGCTTGCTTCTATATTGTCAACACTAATTCAAATACCAAAAGATGCCACAATCCAAATGGACATTTTCAATTGAAGTTAAATGTTTGCAATAAGGCCCAGACTAAGCTTATGCTGATTCTTGCATTCAACAAGTATTAAAAGATATAGACACTAGTTTCACCATAATTCACCTTTCAATAATATCTTCCATTCACCTACTTCTACTTCTACTCAATATGAATGGAATCCTAATCTAAGTGAGGAAATGTTGAAACCATGCAATACTCCAAAACTTCACATGCATTCACCATGATAACAACAATGAAGAAGGAATAATTTTGGTAGCATTATAGCAACAATCTCTACAAATCTCTCCCCACTCTACTCTAACTAATCTAATGAGTTAGAAATGAGAAGGCTTTTCTATTTATAGTTGTTCCAAGTACAATGAATGGCCAGGATCAATTCAAGATCAACAATCAAGATTTAGCCAACAAAACCCTAATCTAACTACTAGCTACAAGCATTAAATGCTTGACCAATTACATAAAACACCACCTTATGGGCCAATAAGAAAATTACATTGATTTTATGAACCAATGAGAAAATTGGTTAGGTAGAGACATTAGGTGGACTCCACATGTACACTTGGCATGATTTGATTGGTCGAACTTAGACATGTGGAACTGGAGTATTCTAATTAGTTGAAGATGTGTGGGCACCGCCTCAACATGCCTATCCTATACACTTCATTAATATCTCTTGACACTCAACATTTTCCAACCTTGAATTGATGGTGATGGCTTATATTCCCAAATTGCTTCATTTTCATACAGTCTTTCATCCTTTGAAGTTCTTCACCTCGAAACCTTCTCATTGGCATGTTCATGAACTCACACTTTTACTTGAAATCTTGATGTCTTGGCCTTGTTCTTTAGAAATGGTGATGATAGGATCGTTTAGATTGAACTTGGATTTCCGAAAGAAATTCAAGTTTGTGATGATCTCCTTCATTCATAATCTTGATCATGATTCATGATGTTGTACTTGCTCTTTGAATTCCATTTTGCTAACTTGCACTTGAACTTAAATTTGTATCTATCTTTTTTCCTTACTTTAGGATTTCAACACTTGCATCTTGACTTGATCTTCACAACTTGGAAGCACTTTGTTTGCTTGATGTAGAACCTATGGTTTGATGATGCTTAAGGTCCCCATATTGTCCTTGGTGTTGAAATCATGCTCACACTTGAATCATTCAGCTCCTTACCACTTCCATCTCACCTTGCAAAACAAAATAAAGCTTGTGTTAAATTCATGAGGCAGTAAGCACAAACAAAATTACATTACCTTGATAACACAAAATTCCATCTAATCCCAACATTGGAGTTGCATTTGAATTAATCCATGCATTAACATTAATCAAATCCCAACCCTAATTCAAATTTTGATAGATTATTACATTACCCTCTCAGCCCCCCCATGCACGTGCTCATCAGCACATGATCTTATGAATCTACTTGTTGATGTGAGTTTTATTCCACTACAACATGCAGAATTAAACACCCAACGTTTCGGAATGAAACACTAGATAATCAATCCTCTCTTGATATAAGGTCATCTCTCATGCTAAGCTTGCAAGGTAAGATCATGAAATAATTTCAAGGTTCTCTCTATTGTGGGCACTCGCTCAGTTCAAATGATGTGATTGCTAGTTATCACCTAAGGGGCCTTACGCTATTCATTCAAGACTTGTCAACAATGCACTTCTAAAGATATGGCTTCACAATGTGCAATGAAAATATTGTTTTTTGTTTCCAACTCTTGACTTCTCAACTTGCTTGAACATAATTCTTATCTCTACTTCTAAGTTTGAATGCAAGGACATGTGAATGGCTTAGACTCCACTAGATGTAGCTTAATCAACGACTTGACTCACCTAGTGCAAGCTTCTAAGGTACACTTAAAGATTTTCAAATCAAAACTTCCTCCTTAATCCCATCAAATAGATGCAAACTAAAGATTCGATACTAATTGAAGTTAAGCATTATCATTCATCGGCTAACCACGCAAGGCACTCTTACAATCCGCAAGAAGCTAGTGGCCCGGATTTGTTTGAGTCATGCAAGTGAACACCTAAAACTACTTTCATTCAACTAAACTAATTGAAGCAAATTCTACTCTATTCTATCTCAACAACTTGAAATGAAATCTATTCTAAATGAGGAAGAAGGTAACTATGCAATAACACAAACTTGATCACAACTATCACCATGCAATAACACAACCTTGATCACAACTATTGTTGACATATTTAAGTTATCATTGGTTAAGTTAGAGGCAAACATCAATTCCACCGGAGCACCGGTAGACAAATCTATCACTCATACTCTTTAGCATGAACCGGTAGACCAAACAAAGTGTCTACAACTGGTTCGATAACACATACAGGGGATGTATGAACAACCGGGTATAACATTGATACCGGTCGACTGCATGATAATCCAAACTGGATTATACAGAGTTGTTTTAGTTAAAATTGGATATTACGGAGCATTCACAGTTGGAACTGGAGTTAGCTTTTGTTGGCATTAAGTGATGATAACCGGTAAGCCTATCACCGGTAGTCACCGGTACTGGTGTTGTCACTGATTGGCCAAAAGAGCATAGAGACTTGTCATCTATGCTCTTCTCGAGTACTCTAGGCAACGGCGCCAAATGTTTACCTGTTGGGGTAAACTTAGTATTGCACAGACATAGTACAGGAAATATAATAAACACAGAATCTATCATAGAATAATAAATACTTTCATTAATCATTCTAGACTGGCAAGTACATTTATATCATAATGATTATACAATATTATCCTCCATGTCCAACCTCCGAGAGAGTCTATAAAGTACCCGAAGGGCCACGACCGAAACGTCGTAACGTAACTGTCTAACCTCTCGGTCACTAACGACCGAGAGTAACATAATACTTTACTAACATAATAACCCGTCATACAATTATCCCGACAACACATGATAATCCAAATTGGATTATACAGAGCTGTTTTAGTTAAAACTGGATATTACGGAGCATTCACAGTTGGAACTGGAGTTAGCTTTTGTTGGCATTAAGTGATGATAACCGGTAAGCCTATCACCGGTAGTCACCGGTACTGGTGTTGTCACTGATTGGCCAAAAGAGCATAGAGACTTGTCATCTCTATAAAGTCCAAATACCACCGGTCACTATACAACTCCTTTCACATCGGGCTATGTATACAATAAAGGAAAAGAGGTTTCCAGCATCCGCTGAAGAACCGTGTTGCAAACGGTAACCAACCGAGGATGGATCAACCGGTACACCGACCAACGGTAACCGACCAACGATGGATCAACCGGTACGTTGTGCAAAGGATAGCAAACTGAGGACTGTAGAAACCGGTAAGCCGCAATAGGTCAAAGACTCTCACCTGTTTACAACATAAAGCACTCAACTGATATATTATAAGACTCCGGTATGAACCGAGGAAGTCATAGTCAACTGTCTGTTCCAACCAACTCTGATTGACCAGGATTTATTATAGTAAATCCGGGTGACTTTGAGTTATCTTGGTGATCGGTTTGAGGCGTAGTTGAAGGATTTAAAGCTGGAATCACTGGCTTTTTGAGGCACGGTTGAAGGATTTATAACCGGCATCAGTGGCTTTAAATCAAAGTGTTATCTCCTATGAAGGAAAGTTGCCTGGCACGCAACCACTGTTTTCTTCATTAGGCAGATAAAGCAAGGGCATGCATCAAATGTTTTCCTTAGATAACTGACACTTCACTACATGATGAATCCGATATGGATCTGAAATTAGGTCATGCATGATGAGCACACTTAGGGTTTGGACCCTATATATTCTACTGCCTAAGGCAAATAAAAGTTGCCTTCATTCTACCGAGAAAAAGAGTGAACCTGTAAGTTGCTAAAGCCAGGGTGAAATAGATAGAAGTGAAAAAGAACTGTGCTAAGAAGCACAGAAGTAGAGGAGAAGACACCTGCACCGACCGGTGTTACTTCTCAGTTGAGCACGAATAGAGATCTTATCAAACTGTGTGTAGTCAACTGTAAAAGGTCATTCACTCTATTGTTTTCTAGCAAACTACAATAGTTAAATCCCAGAATTTGGGTGGACTCTAACAGGTCCCTTGTATCAAATCCCCTAATTGGGTGACATCCTTCAAGGTGTTCAAAGTCCTCTAATCAGGCAAGTCCTAACAGGCCTTATTGTAACAAATCCCTTAACTGGGTCGCATCTAGCAAATGCGTTATTATCCTCTAACCGGGAAGGTTCCTAATAGGGCGTACTCTAGAAGAGTACAAATTTTGTGAGGTCTCCTCACACCGTGATTTTCACTCTAATCGGGTTTCTACTTGATAAATCTGGTGTCACTGTATGATTGGTTGCTTACTGTTATTATATGCATGAATCTGTTTTCCTTTCAGTTGTAAGTCAACTTCATCAGATTTGTAGGCGTAAAGTTTTAGAGGTGCTGATTCACCCCTCCCCTCTCAACACCTTGGGACAGTCAATTGGTATCAGAGCCTCGTCTTGTTTTCCTTGCCGCTTAACCGCTCAAAGAAAAAGTCAAAATGATGAGAAAGGAAGGACCAAAGTTTTCAAAGGAAAACTTCACCTTGTGGTGCAGTAGAATGAAACTATCTATGAAGAACACTAGAGATCAATACTGGAATCATGTTGCCAATGAGTACACTGAACCTGTTGGCACGTTGACACTTGATGAACAGAAGATCAAGACCGAGCACACGACTGCTGTGGATATGATAGCTAGCATGCTACCTGATCATGTCTATGCTAAGATTGAACATCTTGAATCTGCTTTCAAGATGTGGGGCAAGCTGCAAATAGTTTATGGAGGGGATCCTAATGTTCAAAGAGCCAAGGTCGAAAGCCTCAGAGGAAAGTATGATGATATGAGGATGAATGAAGGAGAAGACATCGAGCAATACAGCAACCGGATCAAAGAAGTGATCAATTCCATCAGATGCGCCGAAGGAAAGCTCAGTAAAGAGGAAGTAGTCAGCAAAATACCAAGAACTCTCAGACCTCAGTATGCCATCAAGATCTCTGCCATTCAAAAGCTCAAATTGGTGACCAAAGATCAAGTCACTCTAAACTCCCTAATCGGTAAGCTGGCTGCCTTTGAATTAAGTAATTTTAATAATAGCTTACCTATTCAGGAAGTAGCTTTCAAGCTTTTGCCAATATCTCTTCCACTAAAAAGGGAAGAGAAACCGGTAACTGCTCTACCAATAAGATTGGCAACCTTGCTGAGAATCTTCTCTCCGAAGAGATGGAGCAAGAAGAGTTTGAAGCACTCATTGCAAGAAGATTCCCCAGAGGGAAAGGGAAGTACAAGGGAAAGCTCCCTTTGAAATGCTTCTCTTGCAACAAAATAGGACATATTGCTGCAAGATGTCCTGATAATGAACATAAAGATAAAAGAGACTGGTTCAAGAATAAAGCAAAGGAGTGCTATCTTGTGGAAGGAGTCACAGATAACGAATCTAAAGACTCGGAGGATCCAGAAATTGCATTTGTTGCAATAAAGGAGGAGAGCCCAGTAATAGAAGAAGTTGCACTCATATCAAGATCTCATCAGTATGATGACTGGATCATTGACAATGGATGCACTCACCACATGACCAGTGACAAGAACAAGTTTATCAACCTGGAGCTCAATGACAGCGGATCAATTACCTTTGGGAACAATGCTCCCTATGCTATCAAAGGTAAAGGTTCTATTGCTCTCTGCAACAATGCTGTTTGTGAAGATGTGTACTAGGTTGAAGGACTCAAGTACAACTTGATGAGTGTTGCACAACTGAACAACAAAGGATTCCTGCTGGAATTCGGACAAGGTTCCTGTATAGTAAAGAATCAATCCGAACTCATGTCGCAACCGGTAGACAGAGCAAAGGTAATCTTTTCTATCTTGACTCAATGGAAGGAGTCTTTCTCATAGCCTCGGTCAAAGGAGAATCAAGCAAAATCTGTCTTATGACCAAAGAAGACAACAACTGGTTATGGCACAGGAGGCTCTGCCACATAAACTTTGACAGTATTGTCAAAGCGAGCAAAAAGAAAATGGTAAGAGGACTTCCTGAGATTACAAAGCCCATCAAGGGCGTTTGTAAAGATTATCAGTTGGGAAAGCTGACTGGAACATCTTTCAACAGTAAGTCTTTCTCTGCTAAGAATGTTCTAGATCTGGTGCACACTGACCTATGTGGACCAATGAGAACAAAGAGTTACCATGGAGACCGGTACTTTATGCTCTTTGTGGACGACTTCTCCAGAATGATGTGGACACTCTTTCTTAAGGACAAATCAGAAGCTTTTCATATGTTCAAAATCTACAAAGCTAGAGTGGAAAAAGAGACCGGTAAAAGCTTGAAGTGTCTGAGATCAGACAGAGGAGGTGAATTTACCTCTCAAGAATTCACTCACTATTGTGAGGAACATGGAATAAAAAGACAGCTATCTGCACCAAGGACTCCTTAGCAAAATGGAGTAGCAGAAAGAAGAAACAAAACGCTGATTGATTGTGCTAGAACATTGCTGATTCAGAAAGATCTGCCTCAGCACTTCTAGAGGGCAGCTATCAATACTGTTGTCTACAGACTCAACCGAGTTCAAGTCAAAAAAGGAACCGGTAAGACTCCTTATGAACTTTGGTTCAAACATACTCCCAGTGTAGGCTACTTCAAAATCTTTGGTAGTAAGTGCTACGTTAAAAGAGATATGTACTCTAGGAAGTTTGATCCCAAAAGCGATGAAGGAACATTCTTGGGTTACTCTACCAAAAGTAAGGCCTATCGGTGTTTGAACAAAAGAACAGGGAAGATAGTTGAAAGCATCAATGTAAAAGTTGATGAATCTTCAGAACCAGAAATGAAGACCGGTCATGATGATCATGACAGTCTTCAAGGCCTAAATGAAGGGAATGCCTTTGAGTTCAACGAAGCTATGACTGAAGATGAAGGAGAAATACACATGGACAGACATCTGGAGCAAGAGATTGTACTTGAACCCAACAGATTGACACAGGATGGCAAACAAGTTGATGTCTTGAACCATGATGAAGATAATGCTCAACCGGAAGAACCAAACCGGGAACAGAGACTTGTTCTTCCAAGGTATGTCACATATCATCTTACTGACAATATAATTGGCGACAAACATGCAAATATCTTAACCAGGAAAAAGGCCAAAGAAAATATCTGCTTACTTTCCTGTATAGAGCCTAAATCCACCAAGAAAGCTCTAGAAGATGATGATTGGGTCAAAACCATGGAGGAAGAAATTGAGCAAATTGAAAAGAATGATACATGGGAGCTTGTACCAAGACCAAAGGACAAGAATGTCATAGGGACCAAGTGGGTCTTCAGGAACAAGTTGAATGAGGATGGAAAAGTAATAAGAAATAAGGCAAGATTGGTTTGCAAAGGATATGCCTAGGAAGCTGGACTGGACTATGGAGAAACCTTTGCTCCAGTAGCAAGACTGGAAGGAGTAAGAATTCTACTCGCCTATGCTGTTCACAAGGGATTCAAAGTTTATCAGATAGATGTTAAGTTCGCATTCCTAAATGGAATACTGGAGGAAGAAGTCTACATTGAACAATCGGAAGGCTTCACATCTGCACATAAGGATGGAATGGTCTGTAAACTGAAGAAAGCTCTTTATGGGCTTAAACAAGCTCCAAGGGCTTGGTATGAGAGGTTGCACTCATACCTTCTGACCATAGGATTCACAAGAACTGGGGACAACAACAATATGTATTTCAAGACCGGACAAGATGGAAATCTATTTGCTGAGATCTTCGTGGATGATATCATCTTTGGAGGTGATGATAAGATGAGCAAAGCTTTTGTTGAAGAGATGATGAAAGAATTTGAGATGTCTATGATTGGCGCAGTAAAATTCTTCATTGGACTACAGGTCCATTAGTTGAAAGAAGGACTTTTTATTTCTCAGTCCAAATATATCAAAGAAATTCTTAAAACCTTTGCACTTGATGATTCCAAACCGGTTGGAACCCCAATGATAACTAACCTCAAGTTATCAAAGGAGGATGATGCCAAAGAAGTACATGAAACAATGTATCGGTCCATCATAGGTAAACTGCAGTATGTCGTTCACAGTAGACCGGACATTGCTCATGCAGTTGGCATAGTGGCAAGATTCTTTGCAAATCCAAAAGAGACACATCTAATAGCAGTAAAAAGAATCTTTAGATATCTAAGAGGAACTGAGGATTATGGACTATGGTTTCCTCACAAGGGAGGATTCGAAAAAAAAGTTTACACAGATGCAGATTGGGCAGGAAACATTGATGATAGAAAGAGCACAAGTGGTGGTGCATTCTTTCTCGGTGGAAGAATTGTTTCATGGACAAGCAAGAAACATAACTGCATATCCCAATTAAATGCAAAAGCCGAATATGTTGCTGCAGCAATCAATGGCACACAGGTGATTTGAATAAAACAACTATTAGAAGGAATTAAAGAATGGGTACCTGAACCAATTGCTATCTATTGTGATAACACCAGTGCAATAAACATATCCAAGAACCATGTCATGCACTCCAAGACAAAGCACATCACTATCAAGTATCATTACTTGAGAGAGCTTGTACAAGACAAGGAGGTGAGATTACAGTATGTTCCCACCAAGGAACAAATTGCTGATATCTTCACTAAGTCTTTACCAAAGAGTACTTTCGAGTATCTCCGAGGTAAACTAGGAGTGATACCCCTTCATGATCTTAAGTAAACCTGAAAAGGTGGTCATCAGTTCATTATGCTTCAACAGAGGGTTACACCTCATCTTTTCTGGACTGATGAAGAAGGAATGCTGCTCATAGGGGGAGCAGATTAGACAAAGGTAGTCTCTCTGACTAAGCCTTTGGCATCATTGTCAAAAAGGGGGAGAATTTGACAATAACCGCAGGACTATAGAAGTTGTAGATGTACAGAGATATAAGCATAGTAAGCTGATTGCCCATCATAGTTTTGCCATCAATGCCAAAGGGGGAGATTGTTGGCATCAAGTGATGATAACTGGTAAGCCTGTCATCGGTACTGGTGTTGTCATTGATTGTTAAAAAGAGACTTGTCATCTCTATAAAGTCCAAATACCACTGGTCACTATACAACTCCTTTGACATCGGGCTATGTATATAGTAAAGGAAAACAGGTTTTCAGCATCCGCTGAAGAACCGTGCTGCAAATGGTAACCAACCGAGGATGGATCAACCGGTATGCCGTGAAAAGGATAGCAACCAAGGACTGTAGAAACCGGTAAGCTGCAACAGGTCAAAGACTCACCTGTTTACAGCATAAAGCACTCAACCGATATATTATAAGACTCCGGTATGAACCGAGGAAGTCATAGTCAACTGTCTGTTCCAACCAAACTCTGATTGACCAGGATTTATTACAGTAAATCTGGGTGACTTTGAGTTATCTTGGTGATCGGTTTGAGGTGCAGTTGAAGGATTTAAAGCCGGAATCAGTGGCTTTTTGAGGCGCGGTTGAAGGATTTATAACCAGCATCAGTGACTTTAAATCAAAGTGTTATCTCCTATGAAGGAAAGTTGCGTGGCACACAACCACTATTTTCTTCATTAGGCAGATAAAGCAAGGGCATGCATCAAATGTTTTCCTTAGATAACTGACACTTCACTACATGATGAATCCGATATGGATCTGAAATTAGGTCATGCATGATGAGCACAATTAGGGTTTGGACCCTATATATTCTACTGCCTAAGGCAAATAAAAGTTGTCTTCATTCTTCAGAGAAAAAGAGTGAACCTGTAAGCTGCTAAAGCTAGGGTGAAATAGATAGAAGTGAAAAAGAACTGTGCTAAGAAGCACAAAAGTAGAGGAGAAGACACCTGCACCGACCGGTGTTACTTCTCAGTTGAGCACGAATAGAGATCTTATCAGACTGTGTGTAGTCAACTGTAAAAGGTCATTCACTCTATTGCTTTCTAGCAAACTACAATAGTTAAATCCCAGAATTTGGGTGGACTCTAACAGGTCCCTTGTATCAAATCCCCTAACCGGGTGACATCCTTCAAGGTGTTCAAAATTCTCTAACCAGGCAGGTCCTAACATGGCTTATTGTAACAAATCCCTTAACCGGGTCGCATCTAGCAAATGCGTTATTATCCTCTAACCGGGAAGGCTCCTAACAGGGCGTACTCTAGAAGAGTACAAATTTTGTGAGGTCTCCTCACACCGTGGTTTTCACTCTAATCGGGTTTCCACGTGATAAATCTAGTGTCACTGTGTGATTGGTTGCTTACTGTTATTATATGCATGAATCTGTTTTCCTTTCAGCTGTAAGTTAACTTCATCAAATTTTTAGGAGTAAAGTTTTAGAGGTGCTGATTCACCCCTCCCCTCTCAGCACCGATTGGGACTGTCATCTTTTTGACTGGAGTTAGCTTTATTTCTATGCGGATGTTTCAAGGTAAACTCAAGATCATTTTGCAAGATTTTTGCATGCATGATTTATGGGTGAGTTTACAACTTGGCGGAACTATGATAAAGTATTTTAATAAGAGTAATGTCTTATAAATACAGGACATAGCATACACGAGTTGTTGAATATTCAGAGCAGAAGAAAGATCTTCTAAGAAAAGCTAAGGTCACAAGAAGTGAAAGACAAATACGTTCAACAGCCAAGCAGAGCAGAAAGGGTAACAGATATGATCTAATCACACAAAAGGTGTCGTTACAGATCATTGCTTTTATTGTTAAGCACATTCAAATCCCTCTATCAGGGTGAACCCTTACAGGTTCATTGTATAAATCCCTCAATCGGGTAACATCTTAATTGGTGTTGAAAGTCCTTTTACAAGGCGACTCCTAATAGAGTCAAGATCCTAACAGTTCTTCTACCAAATCCCTTTACCGGGTAGCACGCTTACAAGTGTTTTTAAGCTCCTAACATGGCACCTTTATTACTGCAGTAGTAAGGTTGTGGGTTCTGTCCCACCGTGGTTTTCTCCTTCTAACCGAGGGTTTCCACGTATATATGTTGTGTTGACCGGTGTATTTCTATTTCTGTTTATGAGTAATTGATTATATTCTATTAATTTTGCAAGAATATATATATAAGGTTTAATAGGAATAGAAATTGTATTTACTGATTCACCCCCCCCTCTCAGTAACCGGTTCGGATTAACAACTATCACCATGCAAAACACAACAATGATGAGTAAGGCAAATTTGGCATTATCTTTGCAACAATTCTCAAACAACCTCCTCTACAAATAAGAGAGGTGGGGGTTTATATAGGAGTCCCAATTACAATGAATGGCCAGACTTGATTTGAAATCGATGGCCCAGATTAAACCATTACAAGCCCTAATCAAGGCATGTGGTGTAAGAGCACCCTTGGGTTGCTTGAGTCAATCCTAGTTTGTTTTGTTGTGTGTGCTAGTTGTGGCATGTTGTTCATATCATAAGGTCATGTGGACCAAGTGTGTGTGAGTACAATAAGGGTTAGTGTCTAGTTGAGTGTCAAGTCATTAGGAAATGCAATCAGGGCTAAAACGTTGTAAAGCCTTCTGATTGGTGGAATGAAGATGATGATGTCATTATGAGGTCACTAGGATTTAGAATGGTTTAGAATCATGTTTTAACCTAGGTTAGAGCCTAGGGTGAGGTTAGATGAGTGTTTGAACTCATTTTACTAAAGATGTAAAAAGTTGCTAAAAAGATGTAAAAATGTTGCATTGCAACTTTTACAACTTTGAAATGTTGCTCGAACAACATTGTGAAATGTCCTAACTCGATGACAGAGTGACCTAAGTAGTGACCAAAGACTCAACCGCCCTTTTTAAGACTAATCTTGACCTAATTTCAAGGTTGGACACCCATTGAACGGATTGAGCTTTGAGAATTCAAGAGATTTTTCTTGTTTTACTGTGTAAATTTTGTTATTCTTAGTTGCAAAAGTAGTTAATGGATTGAAGCTTGCACTGTAGCTTGTGCATGGCTTAGTTTAGATGTTTTCCTAGTTCTGTATATTGGTAAATAGGCCTTTTAAAGTTCTTTCTTTGTGTTTTGTAAATATTTTGTGTTTGGCACTGTCACTGATTGCATCCAGGCAGTTTGTAAAGATGGAAGTCTAACTCACTACCTCACCGTGTATTATGTATGGCCTCTTGGGGATAGTGAGTAGACACCATGTACATAATGTGTGCAGGAGCTTGGGCCCTCAAATGCAGAGGAGTGAATTTTAATGTCTTGCCCTAGGCGAGCCAGTGGTGAGCCCAACTAGGGAAGACCAAGTGGCAAAGAGTATAACTTGCAGAGGTGGATACCTAGAACCAAAATTCCTTTTGGAGATTGAAGTTAGGAGTCTTGCCAAGCTTTGGTAAATAGGAGAGGGTTGGGCCAATCCAATTGGTGGTCTAAGTAATTCAATCTGGTTTAGGAGCCAGAGAAGACCTTAAAACCCTTAAAATCACTCATTTGTGGAGACCCCAAGACCCCAAAAATCCTTGAGGGGTTAGCAAATGTTCCAAGAATCCCAAGAAAAGTTGCAGGGTTTCTTTGGAAAGGTTAGGAGAAAATCCCTATTTTCTCGAAGTAGGAGACCTAAATAAGGCTACTAGCCTATTAGGCCTGTTTTGTGAAGAATTGAAGAGATCGACTTTCTTGTTGAACTAGGTGGGACTCCAAACACCCCTAGTTGTTTGATTTGGTATATTTCAAGACACCTCCACACCTATGTAAGGCTATCTTTTGTATATGGAGGTTTCAAGCCTTTCATGTTGTTTAAGGGCAAAGGATTGTGAAGCTAGAATGCACCAAGTAGAAGACTTGGTTTGATGTTTCTTGTTGATAGTTGGGTTGGCTAAGAGTAACTGGGGATCTACATTGATTGGACGTCCTAGAGGTCCATAGGTGTGTGAAAGAGACACCATAAGCATGAGTCAATGATTGACTCATCCGATCCTCCCTATCAGCATGTAAGAACCCTTCAAGGCTCTAACTGCTAAACTGACTATGCTTGTTTTTGGGTTTTATTGTTTTCCATTTTTTTTTTGTGCTTTTTAGATGGTTTGACATAAACTGAAATACATATGCTGAAATAAAACTTCTGAAATTTGTAAACTAAGTACTAAGGAATGAAACAGAAGATTTCAATTATTCTTCTTCATTATTTCATAGAGGAAAAACTTGTTACAATCAAATGGCATAGCCAGATAGTGGAAGAAGCCCTTTTATTAAGTGCTAGTGGAAAAAACAAGTCAAGAATATAAAACCCTTCACCAATCAATAGCAAAACTTCAAGAGATGATGTCAAACCCTTCTGTAGCTCTAGGCATTCCTTCTTATAATTTTTATTGAATTTTTTAGTGCCTCTTTCAACAAAACCAAACTCTATATGGAAGAGTAGGTAGGGCACATGAAGAACCAGCAAAAAGCAATGATTTCAAACCACTATAAACAGCCAATAGCTTCTCATCTGCTATAAAATGTCTTCAATCTATCAATAAATTCTGAAATTTATTTCTCCAATTAGTACAATGCTGACCTCTGTATGAATCCAACCACCAATATTGGGTGAATATTTCACACCCTCTGACTGCTGCTACAAAGAAGAAGCAATGCTCTTCAATGTCGATAAGCTCAAAACTCTATTGAAACCCTTGGTTTCTCAAACTCCAATGCTCTAGAGAAAGGATATCAAATCAAGCAATCAACAAAATAATCTCCCTGAGAATGAACTCTTAAGTCCCTCTTATTATTTTCTTGTGAGAGCTCAAACACTTTCCTGGACAATGTGGGATAAAAGATATATTCCCACTTTTAAGTTTTCACTTAAAACTCCATAGTTGGTGCACAAATAATTCTTTAAAATTAATTGTTCACTTGGCCCCATCTATGATAACTTGACCCTTCACTTAAGTGACTTAAGTTATAATATAAAATTATATTATAACTTAATAATATAAGATCAAAACTATTAATATTTATTTTAGCCAAATAAATATTAATATCTCCATTATTACTTATCATCTCTGCACGCCGTCTATACTGGGAGCTGACATGATCAAGCTGCATACGACCATACCCCATTTTTTAAAATAGCAAGGATCCCTCTCTGAGCCTCTTAAAACTTACTATAAATAGAAAGATGTGCTATAAATAGCAACTACTGCATACGAAGTCTTGGAGACCTCGAACGAAAGCCAAATATGCAAACTCTAACAATCGAAGAAGATGCATCCCTCAAAAGACCCTCTAACCAACCTCATTAGCCTAAGAAGGTTAGTTAATAGGCTAATCCCTCGAACTCTGATGCTCACGAAAATGGGGACATTATAGGGCAACTAAAAATAGCCAATAGAAATGAAGCACAACAAAATGAGCTAATGAGAAAATTCAAAGGCTAGAGAACCAATAGGAAGCAAGGAAGCCGCCTAGTAATAATACAACTCATCATCCAACATAAGCACTCATTTTTCCTTCTCCCTTTTAGCAAGATCAATGAACCTAAGCAAAATTGCTCTAAGTTCCTCC
Source organism: Chamaecyparis obtusa (assembly GCA_027943335.1). Lineage (NCBI taxonomy): Eukaryota > Viridiplantae > Streptophyta > Pinopsida > Cupressales > Cupressaceae > Chamaecyparis > Chamaecyparis obtusa. Next base: position 448,873 of record BSBK01002859.1, read on the forward strand.
ATGTCAATACTAAGAAGGCTGCCATGCTATATCTCCATAGCTTCTAACTTCTCCATGAAAATGTCCAATGTGCCATCCCAATCTGAAGTATGCCATTGTATATCATTAATAGGAACCATAAGTGAAAGGAACCCATTCAAGTGACTCTTCTCAAGAGAGTTTGTATCTCTGAAATAAACTGATTACAATCTCGCCTTCAGCTCATCTAAATCCAACTCACAAGAGACATCAATATCAAGACCAAGCAAATCCTTTATTGCAATAAAGACCTCCAAACGTATCTTCAAGATAGGATCCTCAATATCATCACACTATGTGCGCATTCTCATATGTAGTCTTCCTAGTAACCAATGAGAGATACCAATTACCAAAGTCATAAGCACTCCCTCTATTAATAACTCCCTCCTGTGTTAGGATTGTTGTGGGAATAGTCCTTAATGCCTTGAGACGAGGAATGACCTTATGTTTGATGGGCTGAAATTCTTTCCACATATCCTCTAATTCTTGCCTTTTGTCTATAAGTATTGAGTTCTTTTCATATGCTCGAGCCATCCCTGCAAGAAAGTCCTCTGCTTGCCTCTTGATATCACCTGTCCATTCCTTTACTATGTTGTAGGCACAATGTGAACTCTGAGAAGTGGGAACATATGGGATAAGTGTTGCATTCTCATGCCCTGATGGATTCACATACTTGTTTATGATCTCCTTCATCATCAAGTTCTCCATTTCTAGCTCATCCTTTTCTTTTATCAACTTAGTCATCCTTTCTTCTATAGCGTTTGCATTCCCTCTCAATTCCTGAAACTCTTGAACCTTTTGTTGGCCCAATATCGAATAAGGAGATATGGTAATCATTGGGAGTAATCTCATCTTCATTTCTATCTTCAATGGGAACAACCAAATGCATAGTGCGAGATCCTGTCTCATCCCTGGTAATCTAAGTTACCGATGCGTGTTTTCTACCTACAACAAACTAAGTTGTACACATGATACTAAAGGAATTGCTAATAAATAACAGATACAACAAGATTCAGAGAACTACCATATGCTTTATTAATGTATTCTAATACATCCAATGCAAACATATCATAATACAATTTGTTTCGTGTCCATCCTCCGAGAGGGTATATAAACTACCCGAAGGGGTATGACCCAAACGTCGTGACATAACTGTTTACCTCTCAGTCACTAATGACACATGCTAACATAACACTTAATTAACATATTAACCTGTACATACAAGTATCCCGACAACATCATCCCCCCCCCCCCAAAAAAAAACAAGTCTCCGACGACGTACAAAATGGGAATGATACAAAATTGAGTACACAAAAACACTATGCAGAAGGAGGAGGCGTAGGAAGCATCCTCGAAGATGGTAATGACGGTGATGCTCGGGAAGCGAGTCGGGCCCACAACTCGTACACCTAATCAGTCTGCACCCGTAGGTCACGCTTTGCTACCATCTCCATCTCCAAAGCAGTCTTTTCCATTCTTGCAGCTTCTAGAACCGCCTTCTCCTTTGCATCGATGCTCTTCATAGCACTGACAAGACGAGTTTCCAACAGAGCCTTCTCGGTACGCTCGGCCTCCAACTGTGCTCGAAGTGCCTCTAACTCGGTCACCATACTGCTACTCTCGACTGCCCATGACTCCTTCTCCTTAACCAAATTCTCCTTTATTGCTGTAAGGCGTGTGGCCATCTCCTCCGTAACCGCAACTGCTTCCATCCTCGTAGCCTCATGTCCAGATGAAACGTGCTCAGCGCGCCGGAGAGTAAAATATCCCTCACGGAATGCCTGCTCCACCTCTCAGAGTAGGGCATGAATCCTACTCTTCCCCACTGTCTCTCGAAGAGCCCAATCCTCCAATGTGGCTACGGACTCTGTGGTAGGCCATCCTCTCGACTCAAAGCTGTCAGCAAATGAAATCAGACATCCCACCCATACGAAAGTCAAGAGGCGCTCCAACTCCTGTATAACCTCCTCTTGAGCCTGTAACTCTATTAAAGCTATGACCCGTTCGGCTCCTGCGGCTATGTTCGCCACATACTGCTCTAACACACTCCTCCTGGACTCTCTCGTCGGCTCCTCTCTAGGCTCTCCAACCGACTCAGACAGCTCCTCATTACTAACCTCGTGCTGGGGTCCCTGTGTCAAAGCCTGCCTCTTAGGTACATCCTCCATCTCCACCTCCTATCTATCTAGTGAAATCACAGAGTCGAGGTCCACTATCTTTGGAGAGACAACCAACTCCCGTCGTGGTGAAAGAAGGCTAGGTGCTGTTGGTGCCATCAGTGCCATCTTGAATTGACTTAGCCAAGTCATCATCAATGCCTCTGCATCACCACTCTCCATTGGTAACTCCCTCGGCAGCTATTCCAGCACTCTTGGGCCTACCTGCACAATGGCCTCCATCCCGACTACCTCAAGAGTTACCTAAGGCTCACTCTTCGTCCGTGGCAGCTCCAACTCCTCTCTCGGACATACGGCTCTGCCCTCCACAATCCCCTCCATGGATTGGTCCTCAGCCAACCCAACTACTACTAGCACCGCAATTGCCTCCCCACTCAATGGTGTCATATCAATTGGAGCTCTCAACTTGCCAAACCTAGGTACCGACACCAAGTCCAAAATGGTACCGGATGGTGTTGATGGTAGCACAAAGATTGTAACTGAAGTGGCTGGTGGAGTGAACAAAATCTGAACTGAAGCAACTTTGAAGAACCGAGTGGGTATCTCCATACCTATTATGTCTGAGTCTCCCATGGCTCCTCCCACTGTCGCACTCTCGCTGGCTTCTGAGTCCTCGCTACTATCCTCTCGGTCGCTATCTGCATTGTCTCCCTCCGACTCCGAGAGTACCTGGCGCTTCCTTTTTGGCCCTGCTTGTATCCCTCCTGTATCCAAATGACGCCAATGAAAGATAGGGTGCTCTCCCATGGCTATGTTGCCCGACTTTGTCCTCAACTTGTCAAGTGGAATCTGCTCTCTAGTGGCGTTGAGGAACAAGCCTATGGCGTAATGAGGCATGTAAAACGTCTGGTGCTGAAGCGTCATGAACTCATACATCCTCTCAGCCATAATGGATACCCAATCATACACAATGTCGTTTCTGAGTCCATTCATGAAAACAAGGTCTGCCAAGGCAACGTCGGAAGCCCTACTAGAGCCTGTGAGCCTACTATTAATAATATCCATGATGCATCGCCAATCTCTGGGAGCCACGACTGACTTCTTTATTCCACGATTCTTTGAGGATGCTCCCGCTACAAACTCAAACTCGCTCGGAGGTAGATTTCTCGAAACTAACTTGATAAAAAATTTCTTGTCCTCTCGAGACATTTTCTGAGGCTTCATATCTATCTTCTTTCCTTGCCTGCTAGGTATACCGAAAACCCTTGAAATTTTGGCTGCTGTAAATTTAATCTGAATAACTATCCTGAAATATTTGAGGGTGTTGGTCCTACTGAATTTGTCAAACATGTCTATCATGCCACGCAGAGGTCCCTCATATTCTTTAACGAGAAAGAGAGGCATTTGAATTGCCCAATGTACCTGTGCCTTACGTAGTTGTCCCTTCAAAAAGTTTGTGTCTGGAGTCTCTTCCCTCCAAGTCCGGCACTCAAAACCATTCAGCCCTTCAAATGCCACATTTTTCCATGTAATTTTTTCCCTCTAGTTTCGCTATGTCTGTGTTTGCACTCGTCGACGAACTTTTTTCTTGCTGTTGTCCATACTTCCAGCAATTCGAACTCCCGACGGCAAAACCCTTGTGCCCTTGTCTCTGGCAATGCTGCTACTTGTTGGTGTTGAAGTCTGCAGCTGTTTCTTCCAATCTTTTTTCTGTTGGTGAGACCCCATGCTGAAAAACTTCTTGCCGGCAATAACTATCAATATGTAGTTCTTTTTTAATTCTTCCTGCGTCCACCAATGTTCCTCCTTTCCATACGTTTCTCCCATCGTGTTTCCCACTTTTCAATGTCCGTACAAAGTGTCACTTGCCTAGTTCCACACGGACGTGCCTTCTTAACCACACACCCAACTTTCCAATAGCCGTACAGACGAAATAATTCCCTGCCGTACAGACTTCTTGTCCATCACGTGCATTTTATTTGTCTCTTTTTCTCTATCGTATGGTTTCAATGTCGTCCTCCTTTACTGTCGTACGGTTCTATGTCGTACGGTTCCTGTCCTACTTTATGTCGTACGGTTATATGTAAAATGTTCTGAGAGAGTGTACGGTCTTCCTTTGCATGCAATTGTATGTCGTACGGCCCCTTTGCGTGAATTTATGTGCTGCACTGTACACCAACTTAACTGTACGGTCTTTTAAGTATCGTACGGTCAAACACCACACGGTTGGTTTGAGTTCATTCCACTTTGTACCGTATGAAGTTCTCTTTTTTTTTTAAAAAAAATTTGCCTAAGTGATTATGTCTCTGCGGGTTTCCTCTTTGTTCATCCCTCTCGCAGTAAATTTTCAATTTCGAGCCATTGACGAGATCTGCTATCACCGTTCCGTCCAGCGTCCACAGTTTAATTGCTCCATTATCACCAACTTTGCGTACCTTGTATGGCCCCAGCCATTTGACTTTGAATTTTCCAAGCTTAATTTCATTGCGTTCGTTATACTTCAAAACTAGTTGTCCGGGTACGAATCTTCTTCTCTTCAAGTGCTTGTCATGCCACACCTTTTGTTGCTGTTGTGCTATCTCGGTCGCCCACTGTGCCGTGAGACATCATTCATCTAATTTGTTGAGATTATACAATCTTTCCCTCAGACTCTCCACATCTCCCAACTTATTCTCAAAAGCAATCCTCAAACTTGGTACCATAAATTCGGCTAGCACGATAGCCTCATGTTCGTACATCAGCTGAAAGGGTATCTTGTGGTGACCTTATAAGTGGTGCGATAAGCCCACAGCACGGATGGCAAGCGTTCCTCCCAATCCTCCTTTTCGATCCCGCATGACTTGTATATTACCAACATCAGTATTTTGTTGGTGGCTTCAGCCTGTCCATTAGCTCTCGGATAGTAGGGGCTTAAGAGAGAATGGAAAATCTTGAATTCCGCAGTGAGCAGTTTTATCACGTGGTTAACAAAATGGCCCCCTCGATCGCTCATAATTTGGATGGGTATGTCGTAGCGTGTGATTATTTGTTCGTATATAAATTTGGCTGTGCTCAAGGCTGAGTTATCCGAGAGGGCGCATGCCTCCACCCATTTTATGAGGTATTTCGTCGCTACAACAATGTACCTACACTGCCGCACTCTACTTGCCTTGAGTGGTCCCACAAAGTCGAGTCCCCATCGTTCGAATAATTCTTGTGCATTGGAGGGGTTCAAGGGCATGAAGTCTCTCTTGAGAGGCTTCCCTGCTCTCTGACAGGTATCACAGCTCACCACTCATTCGCTCGTGTCATTGTAGATTGTTGGCCACCATAATCCTACTAGTAATATTTTTTGTGCAGTCGTATCTGGTCCCATGTGTCCTCCTGCAGGACCTTCATGTGCTTCTTGCAGTACACTTGAGACTTCCTCTTTCATAATGCACCGACGAAGGACTTGGTTGGGTCCCATCTTGTATAATAGTCCATTAATGAGCTGGAATGTTTTATTTCATAATACCAACTTCCTTCTCCCATTCGGTTGCATCTCCTGCGGGAACTACCCTGATGAGAGGTACTCTCCGATACTCGTATACCATGCTGGTAACACTGTGATTCTGAATAAGTGTGCGTCAAGAAAGTCATCATTGACGCCTTTGGGAGGTTTGCCGAACTTGATTCTTGAGAGGTGATCTACACAGACATGGCTCTTTCCAGGCCGCACTATAATGTTAAATGTGAACTCTTGCAATAAGAGTAACCAGCTGCTCACCCACCCTTGAATTATTGGCTTGTTGACCAGGTACATCAGAGCCTCGTGGTCAACATAAAAGACAAATGGAGTCACTAGCAAATAATGTTGGAACTTCTGTACGGCGTAGACCATCTCGAGTGCTTCCCTCTCCGTAGTGCTATAATTTTTTTCCTCTTTTGACAAAAGTCTGCTTGCAAAATAAATAGGATGGTCCAGCCTATGGTTTCCTTTTTGTGCTAAAGTTGCTCCGATGGCAAAATTTGATGCATCTAGATGGACATGGAATTCTTTGTCCCAAGTAGGGTACACAAGGATTTGTGCGGCTACTAGTCTTGCCTTTAGCTCTTCAAATGCCTTCTCCTATTCCGCTGCCCATGTGTAGGGTTCTCCTTTCTGAGTCAGGGCATCTAGTGGTTATGACACCTGGGCAAAATTCTTAATGAATCGCCTGTAGTACCCAATGTGTCCCAAGAACGATTTGACCCCAGTTACATCCATTGGGGGCTCCATTTCCAAAATTACACGTACCTAGTCTGGGTCTGTCTTTAATCCCGCTTTACATACGATGTGTCCCAGTAGTTTCTCTTGGGGCACCATAAATTTGCCTTTTTGCGGGTTGAGTGCTAATCTAGCCCGTCGACACCTCTCCATACACTCTCCAAGGACTACCATGTGCATGTTTTCGGCATTGAAAATGGACCAATCATAAAGGAAGGCTTTGAAATTCTCGACAAACATCTTGTCGAAAATGTGCAGGATGGTTCTTAGGAATGTCGCTAGAGCGTTACAAACTCCTAAGGGCATTCGGTTGTACACGTACACTTTGTCTTCCACTATGAAAGTTGTTTTGAGTTTATCTTCTTTCGCGATGGATATCTGGTTGTACCCAAAAAATCCATCCATGAACAAGTAAATCTCGTGTCCTACCACTTCCTCTAAAATACTGTGTGAAAGGAATTGGAAACGGATCTTTGATTGTAACTGCATTTAAACACCTAAAGTCCACACATATTCTAATTTGGTTGGTGTCCTTTTTTAACAAAATCACGATCAGGGACACCCACTCACTCGTCTGTACCCAAAATATGATGCCTGCCTCGAGCATCCTCTCGATTTCTTCGTTGACACGAGTTGCATAATTTCTATTCATTATGTATGGACGTTTCCATACGGGTATGGCTCCTTCGACCAATGGAATTTGGTTAACACATAGTTCTGGCGGTACCCCCTTTAAGTCTTTATAGGTCCAGGCGAATACATCTTTGTATTCTGTGAGGATTTTAAATGCAACTACCTTCAGGACGGGGTTCCAGTCATCCCCTACAAAAATATTCTTTGGATTGGTCTCGTCTCCCAAATTCATGGTCTTCACTGAGGGCTCTTCATATTTTATCAGTTTCTCTTTGTCAAATTGGTGTGCAGGGGTTTCCAGTATGCATAGCTCTCCCTCTTTATATTCTCCGTACTATGACAGAAAGGCAGGCTTTTCCTCTCCTTCGTCTATCTATAGCATGTTGCAGTGGAACAATTCATAATCTTCCATTTGCCAATGGAAGAGCCCATTTAGTGAGCCCATGTCATTGTCGGAACACCCCTCTATTTCCAAGAATCCTTCCTTGTTTGGTTCCATCCACTGCTTCCCTTCATCCATTTCTTCCTCTCCTTCGGACTTGGATGATGACGCCATGTCTTCCCTCACCATCTGTGTAAGTAGGTCGATAATGAATTTTCGACCACCTTTTTCCATTGAAAGAGTATTCCTCTTCCAGTCGTGGTTCACCCTTGCCTCTACCAACCAGCCTCTCCCCAATATAGCGTCGTAGCCTTTCTTCTTTAATGGTATCACTACAAAATCTAGAACAAATGGTTGTGTCCCGATCGTAACCCGTTGTATGATCAGAGTCCCGATGGGTTTGATACCGTGTTGATCAGCACCCACGAGTTGGAACGTTGGTGGCCACAACGTAGGTTGTCCCAATTGCCGCCATGTTTCGTCCAGGAGCACGTTGACCCCGGAGCCTCTGTACACAATGGTGTCTGTCAAAATGATTCCGAGAATGCCCATTTCTACCACCATTGGGTGTCTTCCTGTGTTCACCGCGAGTAACATGGAGTCTTATGTTGTTCTGAGAGGATTCTCCTTCTTGAGAGGGTTTTCTCCTTTACCGTGGGCTCCCTTCGCCTCTAGTGCACTCGATGCCTTCAGAGATGATGTCACATTTAATAGAGTCGTTCTCAATTGTGGCATAGCCACAAAAAGGTCTTTCAACTTGATGGGAATTTTTGCTTGCAACACCTGTCGTACGATGTCTTGTTCCGCCTGACCCCTTAGAGAGGTGTTGGCGGTGTCATTTGTCTCCCATCTTTCGACCATCATTTCCTTCTCGATGTTTGCCTTCGCTTCTTGCATTCTCCTTTTCTCAACTTCAGGATTCGGGTAGGTAGCCTTCTTTGACTGCGCCCGAGTGATGACCAAAATCTCCTCTCAACCGACTTAGGACACTCCGCGTCATTGTGGTCTCCTAGACCACACCACCTGCATAGAAATTGTGGTACTTCTCCCCTCGTGCAATCTCTTGCAAAGTGCCCCCATTGGTTGCAAGTACGGCATTGTATCATTGGTCGTCCACTCATATCATATTGGATACGGCTACGACCCCCGTTGTTATTATTGTTGTTACCATTGTTTCCACCTCTTCCTCCACGCCGGTTATTCCTGAAACCGTCGGATGATGTTGTGTTGGTATGTGTTTGTGGCCCCCGCAGTTGAGATAGATGCTTCCTGTGTCATTAGTATCTGTTGAGGCCCTCTGGTTTTCATATTGTACGGACATTCCTTAGTGGAATGCCTGACAATTTGGCAGATATCGCAAAATTATTTTTTCGGACAGGAGCCCTTTGTGTGACCTTCCTTGCAGTCCATACACCACAAGTCCCCTTCGTCACTTCGGGTGGGGTTGCTCTTCATTGTCTTGAACTCTTTCATCATCTGAAGCATGTCTTTCTGGAGGGCTACTATTTTCTTGCTCGATTCTTCACTGCTAGTCTCTTCGTCAGAGTCGTCATCATCTGATGATTTATTCTTCTTTTTCTTTGCAGTTTTGTTTTCGCTCTCGAGGTTCATTGCTCGATTGTATGCCTCGTTATATGATGTTGGAGGCAGTATCTTCATTTTTCTCCTGAGGGCAGGCTTCAGGCCCTCGATGAACCACCTTTTCTTCAGTCCATCTACTGGTGAGCTCTTCATTTTTCCCACCAGTTCTTTAAGTCTCCGTCCATATCCACGAACTGTTTCCTCCTTTGCTTGTTTCGTGTTGTAGATTTTTGCTACTATTTCATTGTCATCTCTGAATAGTTGGAATTCCTCTTGAAATTATTTCTTTAGGTTTGTCCATACGGCCACCTTTGTTGGATCAATATTTGAATACCAATCAATGGCTACGCCTCTCAGGGTTGTTGGGAATTGCCTCACCCAGTCATCTTGATCTATGACCCCATTGGCTATCCAGATTGTCTCATAGGTTTTGCAATGTCGTATGGGGTCTTCTTTCCCATCACCCAAAAATTTGGGTAGCTTTTGTTTTTGCCCTGCCATGATGGCTGGCGTAAGTGTTGGTTGTGTTCGTGGTACGGTCACTTGGTTTGGTACCACGGGGTGTGTTGACACCGCAGGCTGTGTTGGAACCGTCGATGGTGTCTTGTTACTCGAAGTGGTCTGTACCCTTTCACTTGGTGTCTCCAAACCACTTGGAGTGTCTGAGCCTGGTAGGCTGCCTTGATCCTTGTGCCCCTCGGTCACTTCAATACTCGTGGCGGCACTAGTATCCTCTACTTCTCTGCCCTCGGCCTCTTCTCTCTCCCTCCTTCGGGCCTCCCTTGCCTCCATACGTGGAATTAAGGTTATGTTTCCAAGAAAACTTCTATTTTCTTCAACGGAATCCTCCCAATTCCCCTCTCCAACGGCCTCACCACCAGCCTCCTCTAATCGTCCTTCGGCGATCCTTCAGAGCCTTTGCCTTCTGTTGGCCTGTTGCTGCAACAACACGTTTCTCCTAATAGCCTCCCCCTCTTCTACTTGCTTTTTCTTATTCCTATTCTTATTCAAGTGATTTGGCATAAATATTTTACTTATTTATCCACAAGAGTAACAACACATGATAGAAATCAAAGAACACTTTTTATTTATTCAGACTTTTTCCATACTACATATCTTTAGGACATAGTCATAACAATGTGTTCTCTTTATTCATTCTCTCTTCCAGGTTTATTTCATATTTCCCTTCCGACAGGATTCATCTCGTTCTTCCTCCTCTCTCCGGCGATAGTACTCGCTCAAAATTTATTGCCGACTGGTCTCACGGTGCACCTCCTCACGCTGACTTTGAAAGGCCAAGAAGGTTTGCGCCAATAACTTAGGAAGATGAGACAACAGATGGTTCATTGCACGATTCACGCGAAGGGCACAATTCACGCAAAGGGCATCCCACACCGCACCTTCTGGTACTTCCTCTCATTCTGCTTCCCTTCGGACGTGTGTGTCGATGGATGCCTGCAATAGTGCAGTGAAGTCGTTGGTTAATGCACATTCTCCTTCGAAGAGTTCCTCATTCTAGTTCTCCTCTTCTTGGTTGCTCTCTATTGGCTAACCCATTGTTTCCCTTCCGCCATTCACGCTTTGTTATTGTTGCCCGGAATCCTGTAAAGGCAACAGCACCAAATGTTTGCTGCCTATAGCCGACTAAGTTTTACACATGATACTGAACGAATTGCTAATAAATAACAGATACAACAAGATTCAGAGAACTTCCATATGCTTTATTAATATATTCTAATTTCTAATACATCCAGTGAAAACATAGCATCATACAATCTGTTATGTGTCCATCCTCCAAGAGGGTATATTAACTACCCAAAGGGGTACGACCGGAACGTCATGACATAATTGTTTACCTCTCGGTCACTAACAACCAAGGCTAACATAACACTTAATTAACATATTAACCCATACATACAAGTATCCCGACAACAATGCGGATGCGAATGTGGATGCGGGTGCGAGAATTGGGTGTGTAGGTGCATGAATTTTTTTTTGGAGGGATTTTGGATGCATTTGGATGCATTTATATATATATATATATATATATATATATATATATATATGCAAAGAAATGCAAGAAATATACAAAATTAAAACATAAAGACCACTCGAATAGGTGGAGTTAATACATTAGAGTTGGTTTTAAACTAACTTCCAACCATCTTATTATGTGGCCTTTGCAAAGCATGGACCAACACTCATTCTTCATCTTCTTTTGTCTCTTGCTCCAACTGACACCTGTAACTACTGTCAATGTGGCACATTCATCACCGGCTTGTATTTTAAAAAACATTTGCAAAGGATTATTAATATTTCGATGGAGAAACATACATCAGTTTTCTCATCTCTTCAATTTCAGTTCATATGTTTCTCTTGGTCTTTGCAGCGAAGATGAAGAGGATGTTAGTAATAGTGTTTGTATTGCTACTGAGCATGACAATAGCAGAATGTGGTAGGCGTGATGGTGAAAGAACCCTCTCATCATGTAATCCGAGAAGTTTTTTGAAGGGCAACTCCCACAAGTGCAATGAGGAACACGATTCAGAGTGTTGCAAGTCAGAGGTTTGATCCCACAATTCAAATGCTCGCCCAACGTGACAAAAATGACTCTGGCCACGCTAACTTTGAATGGGTTTGAGAAGAATGAAGACAGGGGAGGACCTGTTGCATGGGCTGTAACTAAGATGGAGAAATATTTGGTTGAAATTGAAGTGAGATTTCCATCAAATATACATCAGTTTTGAATACAAACATCTCTAAATACATCTGCCCTCTTCTAGCTTATATTCGTTCTTACGTTCTCAAATGCAAGTCTGAATATCTCTGTTCTTTATCATGGACGTAAGTTAATGCATCCACAGGCATCCAGGGGCCCAAAATGCGCTTCCTAGGAGCATCTACAGGGCACCTGGCTTCGCCTCCGCATCCTCATGCCTCTGCCTCTGCCTCTGCCTCCGCCTCCGCCTCCAGGCCCAAGAGCTATGAATCGATAACTTAGCTGGTAATATTATGCATTTTCATTGCTTGCTTAGGTTCTCTTGCTCTCCCAATCCTGCTAAAAAATGTATCAATATCATCTATAGGGACAACCTCCTCTACTCTCCTCCTTTTATTCATGTTATCCCTTAGCCATTTAGGAACCTCGGATAAATCCATACCATCAATCATTTGTTCCTCTTCATCACATCCCTTCAATGCTGAAATGACTTCATCTTCCATCTCCTAAGTGCTAGGATCAGGTTGCCTTATGTCATCACCCAAACCGACTACCAATTGTACTGTATGTGAGGATGGCAAAATCTTTGTAGCTTGTTGTACTGAATGTGTGGATGAAGCTTCCTCCTGAGCGTCTTGAGGTAAAATCTTTGTATCACCACCCTGCACTGAATCATTATCCATAAACTGTGTCTCTATCACCCTTGTTGATGAAGAACTAAGAATAAGAGTAGGTGTGGTGGACTTATGACTTTTACTTCCAAATTCTCCACTAATTGTCCTGTCACTTGATGCCTGTGATGTGCCTACCACATTACCCTTTTCCTTTGAAGTATGTCCTCAATTCTGAGTGCGCAATCCTGAAGTTCTAGCAGTTCCTTCATCACCTCTGGAAGAAGAATCCTCGGTGTGCATATTTGCATGGGTGGAGGTAACACCTTGTTTCATCAATCTCTGCACCTACTTATCAAGCCATGCCCTTGACCTATCCATCACTCCCTTCATCAAGATACCCAAATCTGAAAGCTCATCCTTTTGTGACCAATTAGGTGGCTCAATTGACTTACCCTTCTCATACTCATAATTAGGATGGATTATGTACCCATCATCCTTGACCTGGTCAGGAGTGGGGAAGACACCACATTTTCTCATTAAGTCCACTGTAATCGTAGACCACATCTTCCTCCTCACAACCTCTTCATCAATAAGATTAGACCAATAATCTTCTATGTCTAGCCCATGTTTGTATTTCATGCCTATGTGGGTTTGGATTTTTTGGAATGGATCAAAAAATTTCCTTGTCTTATATGTTCCTAATTGGTAGAATTGTATCTTTGTGCTGGCTGTCCATGTTGCCTGTAATGAAGGGCAGGACTCAAGCATTTTCCCCAAAGTCATGGAGGGAGGCATTCCATGTTTGTGCTTTTCCTTCTGCATAAGATCAAACTCTAAAAGTTGTCTAACCACCTCCAACAAAACCATCTTGTCTATAGGGTACTTGGGAAGTTTATATGGTTCTAAGGAAAATCCTTGGATCCTAATATAAGTGAAAGTAGGGAATTGGATGTACCAATTTTCATACTACTCGATCAATGCAATGGTATCCTTGGATAGGCTCCTATGTGTTTCTCCCTGAGGTGAGCGAGTGACGTACATGGTGAAGATGTCATTAACTCTCCTATAACTCGCCCTTTCATGTAGCTGCAACTCTAGATGACACTCATACACCTTATATTGATCTTTGCCATTCCCACATGCCCCTACATATGAGGCGTGGATACTCTGTATTCCTTGCCAATATGTAGATTACATAGGAACTCATATAGAATTGCTTTGTTTTCCTCAATTTCCTCAATTGTGCATCTATGTTGTCACTTATTATTTTTACCAAATCTATCATCACCTCTCCTATGGCTAGCTCTTCTATGAAGTAGAGCATCCAGGTGTCAAAGAAGGCCCCCTGAGGTGTTCCCATAACCATGTTCAACATGAAGATCAAGTCACTATATTCATCTTTGAAGTCCTCACTCACTAGCTTCTTTGGCAACTTGGAGTGATGTTTCCTTGGCCCACTAATCCATTTTTTGTTAATAATGTCTATATACGCATCTTGTGTTATCCCGATATTATTAAATAAATTAATTTAATAATTTTTGTATGTTTGGCCTACACATTATTTTATTATCTCTCGGGCCCATTTATTTTTATCAGTTTAGGTGTTAGTTGTGTCGGCATCTTTTGTAATCCTTTGGGACGTTTCCCCGAAGCCATATATAAGGTTGGGATAGTGTTGTTGTAGGTATGCGAACTTGATATTCTATTTGTGGTTGCGAATTCCAATTGGAGTTCAGTTGTATGCCATTTCGAAAGTGAAAGATCCTCCCTATTTGGTACTGGCAATTTGGTGGGAGTAACTCCTCACCCTATTCTGCTCTACTCTCACTTCGAGATTATTATAATGTGAAGTGCTATCATTATTAATATAATTTCCTCTTGCATGTGCGAGTCTAGACTTGTGTTTTGGTGCATCAAATTATTGTTATGTTTATACTTGCGTTCCTATCAGGGAGATCAGCGTCTTGCATATCTCAGAAGGGGAAGGAAGAATTGTTGTCGTACGGCCCTACACTGAGCTAAAGAAGTGACTGTACGATCACCCACAACCTGCACAAAATCACTCTATGGATAGTTCATCTTCCACCGTACAAACTGATTAACCCATCATATGGCATCCAAATTCACCGTACGGATTGTTACGTGCAACCACATACTGTACGAGCTACTCTGGTGTACGGACTACTTTTTTGTTTGACCATACATACCCAACAGTCATCGTCTTACACCTGTCGTACATAATATTTACTTAAGACCATAGCCATACGGTCTTTGACTACCGTACGTGCATCATTAGAAGCTGAGATTGTCGTCGTACGAACTACCAGGGTCTTGTCATATGAACACCACTTGACAGTTAGATTGCATTCAGAGTCTTACTACGAACATGGCAAGGTAGAGTTCAATCTCACACGAAACATTATAGTGGTGTTAGAGCCAGTGATTCTGCCAGCCTGTTGGGTAGTGGATGCATAACGTGCTCAAAGTATACACCAGAAGGAGGTACCGTTCTACCGACGGAATGGGGGAACCATAGGATCCCGCTACAGAAGTCATGAAACTGTTAAGGGACCTAATCAGGAGCCAAGCGCAGCTCAATGAAACCATGATCAGAGGGCAAGAACGACAATGGCTCATGGAGGAGACGTTGCAGAGATTGGCGGAAGGTAAGACAAACAGAGAACAAAATGGGCATGGCGATAATTCTATCACAAGGAGAGAAAACCCTCATTCACGCTCTCGACCATCGATGCCGACATTTTGCCAAGAACCGAAGCACCTCGAATAGAGCAAGATCCCACCTTCCGAGAAATGTTGGGGCAACTAATTAAAGGCTAGAGGAATGTGAATCTCGAAGGAGACATATCATTCAAAGATTATGTTGATCTACGAATGAGATATTCAAGCAGCAACAGTAGTGGATATAATAACGATGACCTCAAACGGAAGATAGGCAAGGTGAACTTATCATCCTTTGATGGATCAACATCCGTGCGAGCATGGATACAAAAGGAAAACATATATTTCTATCTTAACCTGATGTCGGAGGATGAGGCAATCGGATTTGCGGCACTTTACCTGGAAGGGATTGCCCATGAACAGTGGCATCATGGAATGGTTACCCTCGGCCACGATCAAATAACGTCCTATGCTGAATTCACAAAAAGACCGACTGACCGATTCAATGGGAAAGATCCAGAACTCAATTTTAAGTTGGCACAACTGAAGCAATCTGGATTAGTCAACAGTTATATTACAGAATTCCAGAGATTGTCTGTGATGATAACAGATATCTCGGAGAGGCGATTGATTGTATTGTTCATGAATGGGCTTATGGAAGCTCTGAAGGGTTGGGTGGAGGGATTTAATCCCATCACGCTCACTGAAGCAATTAAGAAGGCACATGACATGGCGACATCATCTTCTTCTTCCTCCAAGAATTATTCACACCCCAAGCCACCCCTAGCTCCGAAGGAGAAAGACAACAAGCCCCCTCTAAAGAAGCCATGATTGGATGAAGCCACCAAACAAGAGCTCAGGAGAAGGAAGTTTTGTTTTAACTGTAAGGAGTCGTGGGAACCAGGGTACTGATGCTTGGGCAAAGCAAAAATCCATTACATTGAGGTTATGTCTAACAGCGAGGAGGAGCATGAGGAACCTGAGCCCGAAGGTGATGGTTAGCAAGCTTCCAAGGATGTTAAAATAAACTGTGCGGAGTGCTACGTTGGTACGGTGAGGAGGTGTCGTTGCGGCACTTGCTGGTACTTCGAGATGCATTGTATTTTGGGTATGGGGTACATTCTAGGGGCTGCGGGTCGTGGTCATGCTCAAAAGTGGAGCCACACTCAACTTTGTCAACTCATCACTCGTGAAACGAAGGGGTTTTCATACGGAGGCACACAAAGGATTCAAAGTCAAGGTGGTTGAAGGAAATCTCGTCATGTAACCATCTCAATCCGTAACTGAGCATTACCATAGGGAACCGCACGGTGACAGATGACTTCTTTGTGTTAGATCTGTATGACATGGAGGTTATATTGGGCATCCAGTTGATGGAGACTCTTGACGAGTACGCACAGAGTTTCAAGAGGATGGAGTTCTCTTTCGAAGTGGATGGAAAAAAAGTAGTTCTGAGGGGAATGTCGAATGGTGGCCCGAAGATCTCGGCACAATGGATAGAGCCCATCTTTCGACATGATGCTATTGTTTGGGTAGCACATTGCTTGGTCTCAGCAAAACCTATACAGGGGCAACAAACTTATTGCCAGGATGAGGAGCTTCAGGCAATTTTGGATAAGCATGGTATGGTCTTCGTCGACATCCCACCTAGCATACCCCCACATTGTGGCTTTGAGCACACCATCGAGCTGGAGGGACCCAAGCCTTTCATCACCACACCCTACTGCCATCCTAAAAAATTGAAGGATGAGATAAAGAAGACATTCCAGGAACTCCTAGACAAAGGATGGATCTGACCCAACTCAAGCCCCTTCGCATCATCGGTACTGCTAGTAAAAAAGAAGGATGGATCCATTTGAATGTGTGTGGACTACCATGCGTTGAACAAGAAGAACAAAAAAAACAAGTACCCCATCCCTAGGATCGACGAGTTGTTGAATGAGTTACATAGCGCAATCTATTTCTCCAAAATAGATCTACATTCTGATAACCATCAAATTCGCATAAGGGAGCAATATGTGGAGAAGACAGCTTTCCGTTGCCATTACAGACACTATGAGTTTTTGGTCATGCTGTTTGGGTTGACCAATGCTCCAACTACTTTCCAATTCTGCATGAAAAACATCTTCAACAAGCAACTGCGCAAGTTTCACTTGGTATTCTTCAATGACATACTCATTTACAATAAGACGTGGAGGAGCATTTGAGAAATTTGGACGAAGTGCTAGAAATCATGGAGTCACAATCACTGTTCGCCAAAAGGTCCAAATGTGAAATTGGAATGACGGAGATATTATGTCTGGGACATATTATCAGTGTCCGAGGGGTTCACGTACACCATGAGAAGATTCCAGCCATTTTGGATTGGTCGCCTCCCAAGACTCTCAGATCTGCATGGATTCTTTGGGTTGTGCAGTTATTACAGAAGGTTTGTGAAGGGATTCTCATAGCTCAATGCACCATTGACGGATCTGATGAAGAAGAGATCTTTCCATTGGAATGAGTAGGCGCACCACACCTTCGACACGCTAAAGGAAGTCATGAGTTCCTGTTCAATTCTGGCACTACCACACTTCGCTCAGCCCTTTATCCTGGAGTGCAACGCATCTAGAGAAGGCATTGGGGCGGTGTTGATATAGGACTTTCACCCCATTGCATTCGGGAGTCAAAAGCTCTCGGGAACAGAGCGACTATATTCCTTCTACAAGGAGATGCTCGCCATCATGCACGCACTAAGTTTCGACAGTACTTGGTCGGACCTAAGTTTGTCATGCGTACAAACCACAACAACCTAAGATATTTCCTAGAGCAGAGGGATTTGCACGGAAGGCAACAAAAGTGGGTAAGCAAAATTCAAGCATTTGATTTTGATATTGAGTATGTGAAAGGCAAAAATAATGTGGTGGTTGACGCTCTATCGAGAAGGACTACCATATGCTCTCTATCCTAAATTTAAGTAGATTGGAAAGCATGTTTGTTGGTTGAGTACTCCAAGAATACTTTTGCATGTCAGTTGATGGACGGTCAAGTGCAGGATGACAGATACAAGGTGGTTGACGACATCATTTACTACAAGAGCAGAATCTATTTAGTACCCAAGTCCAAGATGAAGGAAAGGATTCTAAAAGAAATGCATGACTCACCCTTGGTCGGACAACCGGGATACCTGAAGACCTACAGACAAATACGGGAAAGATTTTCTTGGAAGGGCATTAAGAATGACGTTCTACAATATGTGCAGGAATGCTCCACCTGTCCGCAGAACAAATCCGAGCAAACCTTACCTACAGGACTACTTCAACCATTGCCAATCCCTGACCAAAAGTGGGATAGCATCTCCATGGATTTCATTATCAAGCTTCCCAAAGTGCAAGGAAAATATTGCATCTTCGTCATGGTTGATCGGTTGACCAAGTATGCCCATTTCTTTACTATCTCCACTAGATGCCAGGCAGTTCAAGTAGCTGAGTTGTTCTTCCATGAGGTATTTCACTTAAACGATCTTCTGCAGAACATAGTGAGCGACAGGGATGGTCGTTTTCCCGGCACCTTCTAGATGGAATTATTTCGGTTGGCAGGGACAGAGTTGTCACCGAGCACAAGCTACCACCCACAAACGGATCAACAGACAGAGATTGTGAACAAATGGGTGGAGGGTTATCTCAAGAACTATGTTTCATCATAGCAAAAGACATGGGTCTGTTGGATACATTTGGGAGGGCATTGTTACAACACCACCTATCACATGTTGATAAGTATGGCACCCTTCAAAGTGTTGTGTGGTTATGAACCTTCATCATTCATGGATCTGGAGCTGGGTGATAGTCACACACCGAGGGCCAAAGACTGGTTGCAGGAGAGTTTGGATATCCTGAGATCTCTCAAGGATAACCTACAGAGGGCTCAGAACAAGCAGAAGATGTATGCTAACCAACACGGGATTGTGCGAATTTTTGAGGTGGGCGATCTAGTATACCTCCGGCTTCAACCATACAGACAATCCTCCATGAAGGTAGGAGGTAAGGAGAAGTTGAAGATGTGTTTCTACAGACCCTATACAGTGGCTCAGAGGGTGGGCAAAGTTGCCTACGAATTGGAACTTCCTGAAGGGAGTTGAATCCACAATGTTTTTCATGTGTCGTGTCTGAAGAAAGTCATCGAATAGCATGTCACTATGTCAAAGTAACTGCCACCCATTGGCGAAGGGAAAGTGATTTTGGAGCCAACCAAGATCATCGACGTTACATAGAAGCTGAGGTCGCGCACCGTCAAGGAATTTCTTGTGCGATGGAAGGATCTTCCGATGAAAAATGCCACTTGGGAAGGCGAGCAAATTCTGGAGCATCCAAGTCTGCAATTGCTCGAGGACAAGCAATTTCCGGGTCGGGAGGACTGCGATGTCCCAATATTATTAAAAAAATTAATTTAATAATTTTTTTATGTTTGGCCCCAACATTAATTTTATTATCTCTCGGGCCCTTTTATTGTTATTAGTTTAGAAGTTGGCCATGTCAGCATCTTTTGTAATCCTTCAGGGCATTTCCCCGAAGCCATATATAAGGCTAGGATAGTGTTGTTGTAGGTATGCGAACTTGATATTTTATTTGTGATTGCGAATTCTAGTTGGAGTTCAGTTGTATGCCATTTCAGAGGTGAAAGATCCTTCCTATTAGGTACTGGCGGTTCGGTGGGAGTAACTCCTTACCCTATTTTGCTTTGCTCTCACTCTGAGATTATTGTAATCTGAAGTGTTATCATTATTAATATAATTTCCTCTTGCATATGCGAGTCCAGACTTGTGTTTCAGTGCATCAAATTATTGTTTTGTTTATACTTGCGTTCGTATTAGGGAGATCAACCTCTTGCATATCTTGGAAGTGGAAGGACGAATTGTTGTCATACGACCCTACACTAAGCTAAAGAAATGATCGTATGGTCACCCACAACCTGCACAAAATCATCGTATGGACTGTTCAACTTCCACCGTACAGACTGACTAACCTATCGTACAACATCCAAATTCACCGTACGGATTGTTACCGTGCAACCACATACTGTACAGGCTACTCTAGCATATGGACTACTTGTCTGTTTGATCGTACAGACCCAACAATCATCGTCTTACACCTGTCATACAGTCTTTACTTCAGACCATAGCCTTACAGACTTTGACCACCGTACGTGCATTTATTAGATGCTGAGATTGTTGTCATACCAACTACCAAGGTCTTGTCGTACGAACACCACTTACCAGTCAAATTGCATTCGAAGTGTTACTAGGTACGCAGCAAAGTAGACTCCAATCTTGCATGGAACATTACACATCTGGCCTCCCATCATATAATGCCTTAGTCTGTTCCTTGGTCCAGATTTGCATCCCAGAGTAGTAAGGAATCCCAAATGTCTCTCTCACTACTTCCTCATTCAAAAATGCAAGCACCTTTCCTCTGGCTCTAATTGTTCTAGTGTTTGGATCACAATTCTTTGCACACTTGACCATAAGCTCGCTGCACTGAATGGCTAAGGGAATCCTACTGCTTGGTAAAGTCTATTCTTCATTTTGTTTGCTGCTATCCTTGAGGGTAGATGGTCCCTATATCCGTACATCCTCCTCTTTAGTTTATTCATGTCAAGGTGTTTCATATTAGCATCTGCAACTTTTGCCCATTTGGATGCCATTAAAGACTCTGGATAGAAGCCCTTGGATAGTCTCTTAATTAATGTTGTCCTCACTGTGAACCCCTTAGGCTCTGTCATTTCCTGTTTGGATCTTAAAGTTAGTAAGGATTAAAAACTTAAGAAAATATGAAACTTTAGACCATGAAAATCCTTGAGTTTTTCCATGGATTAGATGATGAATTCCATACTTTGCCTTAACGAACTAATCTAAAGAAAGAAATGATCAACATGAACATAAGAATCCCAAGATACAAGAGGTTGACCATTACTTAGCCAAAATATTGGAATCTGATTTTTGAAGACAAGGAACAAGTGTGAAGACATATGAGTCTGAGAATGACTTATTATAGATCAAATAGCCAATAGTCCTAGAGACTATAGGGCTGAATTTCCTCTAGAGCTGAACCAAAGAATTATGCCAAAATGGAGAACCGGTCTGGCAACCAACAATAAGATAGCAAAGGAAACGTTGGCCCAGGTAAAACCATGTCTCAGTGAAGAAACAACTAAACTTCTAATGGAAGATGTGGCAATGAATTTGGACACAAAGAACATAGTCTCTAAGATAATCAATGGATATGAAAAGGAAGTCTATCAAGAGACACTTGAGTTCTAGCAACAATATGACTTCAGTACTCTGAAATCAACAGGTCCACAGGAAGAACCTAAGACAGTACGGGAACCACCTGTTCAATTCACTGCTCATGAACAAACCAGTGAGCAAGGAGTTCCCACATAAACGTTCACAACTAGTGAGCAAGTAAATCTGGGAGAACAAGCTCTACCAAAGGAACACGTACTAGGCGAATCATCAGACAAGATGACCACTAAAAAAGGGGTAGATGAGAAAGAAACTGTTGAGGAACAACACATAGAGCCTCCACCAGAAGAACAAGTAAATCTTGGAGATGAAGCTCCACCGGAAGAACTCATACATCCTGAACAGGATGTCTAAATGGAGGAAGGAGTCCTATCGGAAGAGGAAGTACAACAAGAAGAAGCACCACAACAGGAATTCCCTCAGCAACAAGAGATGCAACATGATGACATACCTCAACAACAAGAAGCACCTGTCAACACTGAACAGGAAAAGCTTGCGGAAGAGCAACCAGAGCAGAAAAAGAGTTAGAAGGAACCGGTCGATGTTCCAAGCCCATCCTCATCTAAGAGGAAACTAACTTTTGCAACAAAAACTGAAGCCAAAAAGGGAAAAGCTAGTGAAACTGTGGTTGACATAAGCAAGATGTCAACTAGACAACTTAAGGAGCTCACTACGAGGAAACAGGACATGGTCCTCTCTAGTGTAAGGAACATCTTGTACAACTTTCTACCGGATGTAAATATTGATGAAGAAGAACCTGTTATTGATCAATTGGAAATATTGGCACAAGCAATTGGCGAAGATGTCACCGATCCAAAGACAATAGCCATTGATCATTATGAGAAGAAGCGAGCAAAAATCCTACATAAATAGGTTGAAGAGCTAAAGACAACTGTATCTACAAATACAAGAGTACTCCAGCAGCAGATACAAGAAGCAGGTGGTCTATTCACAAGGACTTCAAACTTTGAAGTTTTTGTTCAGGATATCACTAAAATGACATCCAAAACTTTGGAGGAAATAAGAGTTCTTTGTGAAGAACCGATTTGGCTCTTCCTGAATATTTAATAATAATTTTGAAATATTTGCAACTTTATTTTTATAATGCTCATGCAAGAACAATTCTGAAAATAAATCTTGAAATATCAAACTGCAGACAAATAGTTTCCTCTTAAATTATCACCAAAAGAAACCTTATTTTACAAACAAAATTCATAAACAACTTATTCCGAAAATTTATTAAAGCACTTGTAACTGCAAATTCCCTTTCAGCTGTGACGTCTCCACACAATTGTTGCTGCCACCTTATTAACTGTCACTTTATCATAATATGAACGGCCACCCTGCAAATTTCCCTCACGTGGATACTCCAATCAACACGTGACTGGTCCAGGAATGTACGGCGTCCAAGAAACATTGTCAAACAGCCCTGCTTGATCACTCGCGTGACCAGAAATGCTGCCGCAAGCCTCCAACAAGTCACGTGCCAAAATTCTGGGTTGACGCAGCCCAATATAAAGTACTCACACTTGCAATTAATTGTCTTCCACTGGTATGCAGTTGTAGCATGAAGAATGCATACAATCTATTAAAAAATCGATAATCCTCCCTTTGCCAATCTCTTTCGAAAATCAGAAATAAATAGCAGCCTCCAAAATATTAATCTAGAACTTCTTGTGTTGAATTAGCAAACACAATTTCATCAGCAAATTCAAACATCAGATTTGAAACTTTCACCAATCCGATATACAACAGCACCGAATTGTGATCTCAGAAATAATCAACTGTAAAATTCACCACTTACAGATAATGGCTCAAATTACGAGAAGAGGAATCAATCCTCAAAACCCTAACCAGGTTTGTTTTCTTCATGTACTTCAATAAAAATGATTTCAACAATAGATAATGAAAGTGCTTTTTCGAGTAGAATATATAGCTTTTCGGAAAAAGCACAATTTCACTTTTTTCAATAAAAAGGCTTTTAAATGACCTCTTCACTTTATAACATTAAAGTTATAAAGTATTAAAGTTATTAAATTAAAATAATTTAATTCGATAACGATAACTTTAAAAACCAAAAGCCTCTAAATCCCGCCAACTGAAACAGACTTATTTCGGACACCAGAGCCTCAAACGCAAACTGCCCTGCCGGAAATAACCCACTACCAAAATAGCCAACTGCTAAAAATAGACTTACTAAAAATAGTAAGTCTCACAAACTGGAGATTATCTGAAACTCGATCCTGAGATATCTGACACTCTGAGCAGACACCCTGCTAATCCTAGCCATACCCAAAATACCACTCACTAAAAATAGTAAGTTGACCAAAATGATCCAAACGAAGAGCAGACCTGATAATCTGAACCTCCAGATTGGAATCCCAATGCTGGCTCCACCATCTGACCCCCTCTGATCGCCTGATTAGCCTGTGAGGGTCACCAAACCAAGCTAATCCCATAAGTCTAAAAACGGGGACATTACATTCTTTCATCAAATTTCGATGTAAAGAACACATCTACAATAGAATACAACAAAGAGATGACCAGTCTTGCTCTAATCATCAGAAAAGCCTCACAAGAGAAGACTAAAAGAATCCAAGATCTCATTGGATTTCAATTATTTCTTGCACCAACATTTGATCTCATGCAAAAGACTGCAACCGAGGCAGACAACCTGATCGAGGAACTGGATGTAAAGAGCCCAATTGGCTCTCAACTGAAAACTAGCTCTTTCCTCAATTTAATTTGCAATTTTTACAGAGCTCCGAAATATTCATAACTTATTTGTAAATTTTCAATTAAAATCATAGATACTAATTCACTGGATTTCTCTACATAAACAAATGAACACTAGCATTTTACACCAACTCGATTGCTATTTAAAACTGAAATTCAACTATACTTCATTAACAATAACCATAACAATTAGACTATTGAGGAAATGGCACCTTGACAAAAAAACGTGGCTGCTATAGTAGCAAACGCAGCACCATGAAGAATTGGCGCTAGCCATTAAAAAAACTTTCCTTGCAGCTTAGAAACTACAAACAATCCAATGGAGAAATCTCAGTTCACACACAACAGCTCGAACCGAAACTAAGTCTCCCACTTGTTAACCACAATGCATCAAAACGTACAGCCAGGCATATCCATATGACAGCAAAGGAATTATGTACGGCATCAAAAGAATTACGTGCGGCCCTTGTTTAAATCTGTACAGCAGCCTTGTTGATTCCTTGCAATTACAATTTGCTGCTCTCCACATCAATGATCCATAGGACAAAAACAAGCATCAGAATTTCTAAAGAATTCTCTCCAAAAGATGAAGACCAAATTCCTCCAAACCCTCACTCCAAGAGAATTTCGAAAATCTCCTCCAAGCACCACTTTTCAATAATTGACAAAATGACATAAGGTAGTGAATTTGATTTCTCCAAGGCATATATAAAGAATTTTTATGAAACTTCTTCACGACACTTTTCATTAAAGAGTCTTCACCATCACAACATTAAATTAAAACATTAAAGTCCAAAAGTTATTAAATTATCATAACTTAATTTAATAACTTTTATTATAAATGTGATGCACTGAATCTCACTAACAAAATCCTTCAAACTTCTGACAACAATACCCGAGCTCATACTGCCCTACCACAAATAGCCAACTGCCCAAAATAGACTTACTATAAATAGTAAGTCTCTCAAACTGGAGATCCCTTTAAAACAATCCTGCAACACCTGATGACACTGTGCAGGCGCCCTGCTAAACCAAGCTATGCCCAAAATACCACTTACTATAAATAGTAAGTCATCCAATCTGACCCAAACGAAGAGCAAACTTGACAACCAGAACCTCCAGAATGGAATCCAACAATGGCCTCTACCGACTGACCCCTTCTGATCACCTGATTATCTTGTGAGGGTCGCCAACGAAGCTAATCTCAAGAGACTAAAAAAAATGGGGACATAACACCGGACTACAAAACCGTAGACGACATGGAAAACATAATTGTATCATTGCAAGCAGCACAAAAAAAATCTGGAACATGTCACCGGTCAATGGAATCTTTTTCTTCAATCAGCGAAGAAAATTTACAAGGATATCTTCACAAAGCTACAGATATAAACCAGAATATACTGTAACTACCCTTT
Source organism: Chamaecyparis obtusa (assembly GCA_027943335.1). NCBI lineage: Eukaryota > Viridiplantae > Streptophyta > Pinopsida > Cupressales > Cupressaceae > Chamaecyparis > Chamaecyparis obtusa. Next base: position 474,275 of record BSBK01002859.1, read on the forward strand.
GTCCTATGGAGGCAAAAAGGGGAAGAAGATCAGGACTTGGGGAAAATTGTTGAATCAGGAAAGGAAGAAGATCAGAATACAGGATACTGGAAGGCAGATACAGAGGAAGAAAAGATCAGATGTAAGATAACAGACAGCACAGGGGAAGTCTACATGAAAAGGAATGTAAGGTGATGTTTTGCCACCAATGCCAAAGGGGAAGATTGTTGACATATTTAAATTGTCATTGGTTAAGTTAGAGGTAAACATCAATCCCACTGGAGCACCGACATACAAATCTATCACCGGTACTCTTTAGTATGAACCGGTAGACCAATCCAACCGGTCTTATGGGACATACAAGGAAAGTATGACCCACCGGGTATGTATGACCCACGGGGTATAAGTTCTATACCGGTTGACTGCATGATAATTCGAACCGGATTATGTGGAGCTGTCTCAGTTAAAAGAATGCCGACACGGCAAAAACCTACGGACAATAATAATATAAATGGGCCCCCCTTTTATTCATTAAGGTCCATTTATAATATTATTTAAATTTTGGGACCATAAATTAATTAAAATTAATTTATTAAAAATGGGGACATTACAAATAGGTCTCCTCATCACAGGCATGTGATTATTACAATTACAGTTTACTTCAATGACCAACAAGGACCTTTTAAAGCCACACTGCTTCAGGAGCTTGCTAATCCTCTACAAAGGACTAAATTTGAAGCTCTTAACTCATGCCATGATTTCTCGGAATTTAACTGCCTATGAATGCAATCTCTCATCATTCTTATGCTTCTCGATCCATCCCGGAAGCATTTTAGAGAGATTAGTAATAGACTCAACCTATGTCTCGACTAATGCTAGAAGCATACATGATTCACTATTCTCTATGTAATTGCATGAAATAACTACATAAAATTCATGATCAATATTCAAGAGTATAATCATAAAATACTTATCTCTTGTAGTCAAAGGATAATGCCCTCCAGGCGTACTTGAACCCTTTGAACAACAAAGCCTTCAATTAAAATTGGACTAGTCCTCCTAAAGATTAGAGAGAAGAGAGTCTTCCTTGACAACTCCGGCTTTGACCAAGAAATCCTTGAGCATCATCTCCCCTACTGTGAGTTCCCTCTCTCTCGCTCTCTGCACCAGAGAACTCACAATGCTACTATCTACTTCTAGAATGGGAAACCACACCCACCAATAGATGACCCCACGACAATGAACAGAGCCCTGATTTCTTACGGAGACATTGTCAAAGTTAGAAGTTTGTATATACATACAACTAATTGTCCACACTCTATTTCTGAATAAGCTATGGCAGAATGAAAGCCTGAATGAATACTCAAAACTACTCAAATAAAGGGCCGACAATAACTGTAGCAACCAAATCCAATGGTATTCACAACTAGTAAGGTTACTCAACACACTCCAAACTTTCCCTCCAACTAAACGCCTCGATTGAATAGTTCATATCATGTGAACTGTTGCTCAGATTGAAACGCTCATGTTGAAGAGTCTCCAAATACTCCTACGAGTCTGTATTAAAATATTCAATGTGTCGACAATGGTTTTCTCCCATGGTCCTTGGTCATCGACGAAAGGCTCAACCAAAGCCTCACGGAAAATCCAGTAGCTTAATCTTTATGGGCCGTTTGTTTAATACAAAGATTCACGCACTATAAGTTATGCCAAATATAAGGAGCTTAATTCACGGAAAATATTTCAATAGTTTGTTTCATAATTTATCAATTGCAATATATATCTTTTCACCTTCACATACAATGTTCCCTTCAAATTAAACATTCATATGCCACACATATAGATATGGGCCCGACACAAATATATCATTAATCCTTAGCGGCAATGTTTAGATGAAAACATTAATCCTTCAACCATATATTTGAACTAGACATCTCCAAACACTGCGGAAATGCCTTCTTCCTTCGTCGGATACTTCTCCACACAATAGAAATACGACTTCTTAAATATTTCACTCAAACTATATAAATTCCTTTACGATGAAGGTGTGGCTCAGCTGAAATCTTAGAAGTTAAAACGATAAGACTGTAATGCACAAGTGACTCAAGGATTCACCAATCCGGACATATGCGATTATGCCAATATCGAATAATATTCTGCCTGCAAACTACAACTCTGCCCAGGCTGTTTTACGGCAACATTCCAGATTGAAATTCTCAAAAAACAGCTCCTAGTAGCCCACGACCTCCAGAAACAAGTTTACTCCTTTATGTGGTTCTTCTAGAGTCCCAATAAAACCTCTAGCAGTGATATTCATGGCCATAACATTGGATTTCAGGCCAAACTCTGTTCAGCCAATAATATGATAGGCAATCACAAATTTAAAAATTTATTATAGTTGCGGTGAAATAATTCCATGCACCAATTAATCATTCACGACAACACCGGAAATAATCAAATTTCCCTTTATAAAGCCCGATGATATTGAACAGTAATAATACTTTGCACCTTTAATACGGTTACCTTATATATGGCTTCATCTTTATCATCCATCAATTTAATTTTTGAATATCGGGCCCACAAAGACTTACGCAGACTTTGCTCATATAAATTTATCTTCATCAACTTTTGTCTATCATGCCTCCAACAGCTCTATTCAAGAAATATTATAAACCCATATTGATATTCGTGATTGTGCGCCTAAGGCTTCAGAACATCTTTCCTAGTGGTGAATTCAGGTCCCACGATATTTTGCCCAACAATACACAGATTATTAAAAACATAATTTAGCAAATTTATTTCCAAGAAGGTTTCAATATGTGCCAATTGGCAATCCAAGCTCGTTCCCGCTTTGATACCATGTTGTTTTTGTGGGCTTGTTTTTTCACGGGCAATGATTTACCCTCCCAACCATAGACAATACCAGATTGTCTCCCCCGAGCACTACTCTTCTTCTAATTCAGTCTGTTGTAGCATTATGTGTGTGTTCAATGTCCAAGAGAGGAAGATTTAATCTTCCTTTATACCTATCGGTGGTGCCCCTTCACCAAGGGATGCCACTCTTCCAAGTTGGCCCCATTAATTATATAAATGACTCATAATTAATATATAAGTGTCTCATATAATTAATTATAAATGTCTCAAATAATTAATTATGTATATTAATTAATTATATATTTAATATTATCAATAATTATATTTTCAATATAATTATACTATCACAATTTATATTAACGATATAATTATATTTTAACAACCTTTATGTTAGCTATGTCAGCCTGAAGGAATCCGACCATAGCTACAATTAACATTAACAGTAAATACATTTCAAATGGTCTGTTATGACCTTATTACATCAAACAAGACTCAAAACATTAAAAGCTTAACACCTTGACCATGGTTATTGAATGAGGCTAGTGCCCCTGCACCACTTAAAAAAGTTCCTCAAACCAAGATGAAATCTGCCCAACCTAGGGTGATTTGACAATTTTGAAAATCTTCTTCACTCAAGACGGCCATGGAGAGAGAATTCCAGTTTGGCCAAGCATAGAAAATTCCGGTTTCAAGCTGAACTACGCCAGGGAGGAGATAAAAAATTGCGAAGTGTTGAAAGAAAATCCATGAGAGGACATGAAGTCCGCTCAAGTTTGGAGGCCTTGTAATCTGTCTAAGTATGGATAAAATCCATAAACCAATATGAACTCCACCCTAGCATGAAGACTTGAAGCAAAATCCACAAAGACAAAAGAAAATTAAAATTTGGTTAAAGTGTTTGGAATTTCCACAAGCAGACCTAAAGTTAACCCTCCCTCATGATGTTGAGATTCAGCTAAGTGTTGAAAGGGGAGGAGGAAAATTCCATAGGCCTACATGAAGTCCACCTTGGAAAGAGGATGAGAAATTTGTCTAAGTGTTGACAAATTCCACAAACTCATATGAAGGCTGCTCCTATCAAGAAAGAAATTCCTTGTTTTAAGCTTAAGTCTACACAAACTAAGGGGCTTTGAAATTGGCTTAGTGTCAAGAAAATTGTCGTTGCATCATAAGGTCTGCCCTACCAAAGGATTTCACCATGAGAACTGCTAGTGAAAGGCAAGGAAAAAGTCATCTAAGTGTTTGGAATTCCTTGAGCACACATAAAGTCCGCACAACCTAGAGGATGATTGCAAATTTGGCTAACCGTTCAGGAAATTCCTCAATCCAAGAGAAGTCTGATCACGAAGAATGTGTAGGATCCTCAAAGCATAATGAAGTTTGCCCATGGAGTGTGTTGGAAATTCCTCGAATATCACCAAAAGTTCACCATGGAGATAGAACTTTCAAGGGAGGAAATTTGGCTAAGTCAAGGAAATTCCTTGATCGATAGTGAACTCCGCCTAAGCAAAAGGAAAAATTTCTAATTCAAATCCATGGAAAATTCTTGATTTCATCCATGAAAAGTGGTGAAAAATTCCAGAAAATTGTAAAAATTCCTAATTCCAATCCATGGAAAGTTGTGAAAAAATCCTGAAAATTTTCATGGATAGTTGTGAAAAATTCCTGAAGTTGTGAAAATTCCTAATTACAAACAAGGAAAGTTGTTGGAAATCTACAAGCACAAACAAAGTCCTCCCAGCCTAGAATGACTTGAAATTGACTAAGTGTTGAGAAATTTCTCAATCCACATAAAATCTGCTAAGGAAAGTTGAGAGAAAATCCACATACACAAGCAAAGTCCGCCCTCTCATGATGAAAAATTGGCTAAGTGTTGACAACCTACGTGACAAATGCAAGACCAACAAATGATTTTCACTCTCTAGAGCTAAAGAAAAGTTGGAAAATTGAGAAGTCCAAAGCCATTTGAAGTTGGAATCAAGAATTATCCATAGAAAATTCCAAGTACAAAAGAGGGAAAGGCCAAGTTTCGAAGGGAAAATGTTAAGTTTATGCATAGTAAAGAAGAGGTATAAGTTTCTAGAGAGGGAAGGAGTGAATTTTGGAGAGGAAGGATTTTTAAAAGGTGAAATCACTAAGGAAGCAATGATGAAAATTGCCTAAGTATGGGCAATTTTCTTAAAACTAGACTTGAAAGTGCATCTCCATAGATAGGACTTTATCATTTCCAAAATTCATGAGGCAGTCTCCAGATTAAAGGTAAGATTGGTGAAGTCATTTAATAAGTTATTGACAATGTTCTCAATGTTGTTTTGCAAGTTTGATGCAAAGTGAACAATCAAGGGCCGACAAAGATGAAGGATATGCTACAACCCTGGATTTCCAAAGATCAAGATCAAAGGAAGGAATTCAAATGGTATATGAAAAGATGGCATTCATAGATGAGGAAAACAACACAACCAAGGACTTCGTCACCTACAAAAAATTTCAAGATGGGAAGAAGGATGGATGGACGAGGGAAGATCTTAAAGACATCTTCCAAATTTCAAAGTTCCAACCAAGAAATCCAAAATCCTAGATCGAAGAAGAACGTTCAAAAGGAAAAACAAAAGTCCATGTTCAAGGAGATTTAAAGATGATACAATTTGGGAATACTTTTTTGTAAACCCAAATTCCCAAAATTGAAGAAGAGTTGTTCAAAGCTAACTTCATTCAAATAGATAAGCATGCTAAGGTGGCAACCACTTATCTCCACCAATCAGATAATTTCAAGACAAGGCGTCCAAGTTCAATGAACCTGACCTTTTCTTCCATTAGGATAACTGTTGATGTTTATAGCTTCGATCAGATAAAATGATCTTAATATTATGAGAAAATAAATAAATAATATATTAATATAGATATAGATATATATATATATATATATATATATATATATATATATATATAATAATGGACATTACTACTATATATATATTAATATATATATTTAACATTATCTCTTTATAATATTGAATTAAATAAACATCATTGAATTGATAATATTGTTATTCAGATAAAACAATATGAGATAATATTATTCTACATTATATATGCATATTAATATATATAATAATAATGATATTATTATATATATCAATATACATATACAATGTATATATTATATAGTTGATAAAATAAATAATATTAATCTCATACTGATTGATATCGGTTTAAACCAAATAAACGAAATTAGTATAATACTGATTCGTATCGGTTAGTATTAACACTATTTTTAATACCGATTTGTATCGGTCTTCAACATCAACATTCGATGTGTATTGGCTAAGATTTGTAAACCGATCGGTCTCCATGCTATGTTATCGAGTGACTTAACAGTGATATCGTTGGATATCGGTTGGCTTGTGAACATCGAGTATTGTCATCGTAGATTAATATTCATTAGTTATGAATTGGCACCGATTAATATTGTGCAAAGACATGTTGATGAACAGACATGTCTCCACGTGTGGAGACATGTCTCTTCATCAACATGCCTTCCCTTATATATAGACTTTTCGTGATTAGATGATGACAAGTATATATATAAAACAATACAAGTCTCTCTTCTCCAATCTGCAGAATATTGATATTAACATTATTATATATATCTGTTACTATATCAGTAATAAATATATATATTGTGATTATATATATTACACATATTGAGGTTATATAGGAAAAATTTAAAAGCCATACATTCTTGATCCTAATTTAACATGGTATCAGAGCAAGGTTCCTTCATTGAAGCCTAACCGCTTGAAGGAAGATCCGATTAGATTGAAGGAAGATCAAGATCAGATTTTTGAAATCTCAGAATGGCAAATGGAATGAGACTAGAAGACAGACTTGAAGGTGCCTCCGATTTTGAACCATGGAAACTTCGAATGATGTTGGTATTAAGGAAGAATGAGCTAAAGACAATAACAGAAAATCCTCTTAAACCTAATGAAAATGATGAGAAGAATAAATGGGGAAAAGATAATACTAGATCAATGGAACTATTAGTGGATGGAGTGAAAAATCATCTACTACCTGTCATCACAAAGTTAGACTCTGCTTATGACATGTTCAAAGCAATGGAAAACATGTTTGAGATCAACACCAGCAGAATTCTTACTCTTAAAAATCAACTCTCTAATATTAAAATGAGTAAAGGAGAGACTATCACCTCATATTTTATGAGGATAACAGAATTAAGAAATCAACTCTCTTCTATTGGTCACATTTATGATAATAAGGAGTTATCTATGATAACTCCAAATGGGCTCCCTATCTCATGGGAAAACTTTAGACAAGGAGTAAGTGCTTGCACCAAACTCCCCAAATTTGATCGACTAAAAGCTGACTACATTCAAGAAGAGTATAACCTGAAATCCAGAGGAATCATGGAATCCACAAAAGAAGATGTTCAGGATCACGTCACTAGTTCAAAAAGGAAAAAGGGCAAGAAGTCATATGATCAACAGCCATTCAAGAAACCAAGAGACCTCTCTTCAATGCAATGTTTTAGATGTGACAAATATGGTCACACTGCAAGAAAGTGTCCTAACAGACTTAGAATGCAAGCTTCCCTTGCTGAAGTAAATAATTCAAATGTATGTTCAGAGAAATATGTATTCTAAAAGAAATTCAAGATACCTTATGATTGAGAGGGAGTTCACTGATAAAGATAAGAACACTTCTGAGGTAAACTTGAAATGATTATTGATTATTATATTAATGTTATTTTATAATTATATGGGCCCTATGTAAATCATAAGGAAGTGACGACTTCCAAATGATTATCACTTCTATTTGTTAAAGTTATTGGAAGGTGACGATCTTGCAATAACTTTCTATTGTGATAGATAATTTTGTGATGATCTAAACAGATCTTAATTGTGGATAGAATCGCCGGTGGAGGCAATCCACACTAAAGCTCGTAATTTTGTGAATAGAATCGCCAATGGAGGCAATTCACATGAGAGCTTGTGGATAGAATCACCGATGGAGGCAATCCACATTGAAGCTCGTGAGTTTGTGAATAGAATCGCCGATGGAGGCAATTCACATGAGAGCTTGTGGATAGAATCCGATGGAGGCTATCCACACCCAAAGCTCATGAGTTTGTGGATAGAATCGCCGATGGAGGCTATCCACACAAGAACTCATGGATAGAATCGCCAATCGAGGCAATCCACACCCAAAGCTCGTGATTTTGTGGATAGAATCGCCGATGGAGGCAATCCACACGAGAGCTTGTGGATCGAATCACCGATGGAGGCAATCCACACGAGAGCTTGTGGATCGAATCGCCGATGGAGGAAATCCACCTGGGAACTAACCTTCACAATTTATGAACTTATTGTGATTTACATTTTATCTTCCCTAGCTAAGAGGGAGTGTTGATGTTTATAGCTTCGATCAAATAAAATGATCTTAATATTATGAGAAAATAAATAAATAATATATTAATATATATATAATAATAATGGACATTACTACTATATATATATTAATATACATATTTATATATATTAATATACATATTTAACATTATCTCTTTATAATATTGAATTAAATAAACATCATTGAATTGATAATATTGTTATTCAGATAAAACAATATGAGATAATATTATTCTACATTATATATGCATATTGATATATACAATAAGAATGATATTATTATATATCTCAATATACATATACAATGTATATATTATATAGTTGATAAAATAAATAATATTAATCTCATACCGATTGATATCGGTTTTAACCAAATAAACGAAATTAGTATAATACCGATTCGTATCGGTTAGTATTAACACCATTTTTAATACTGATTTGTATCGGTCTTACACATTAACATTCAATCTGTAATGGCTAAGATTTGTAAATCCATCGGTCTCCATGCTATGTTATCGAGTGACTTAACAGTGATATCGTTGGATACCGATTGGCTTGTGAACATCGAGTATTGTCATCGCGGATTAATATTCGTTAGTTATGAATTGGCACTGATTAATATTGTGGAAAGACATGATGATGAACAGACATGTCTCCACGTGTGGAGACATATCTCTTCATCAACATGCGTTCCCTTATATATAGACCTTTTGTGATTGGATGATGACAAGTATATATATAAAACAATACAAGTCTCTCTTCTCCAATCTACAGAATATTGATATTAAAATTATTATATATAACTGTTACTATATCAGTAATATATATATATATATATATATATATATTTCCCTAAGGTCATGTTGACCATGTGTATGGGATCCATTTGGGATATGTAGTCCTGGAAGGTCTTAGGTAGAGTAGTGAGTTTACTTGCCCAATATGGGATATGTTGCTAGGATATAATGTTAGGTCTTGTTTTGAGGTTTTAAGCATGGATAAGTGTTGTGAGGGCCTAGATAGAGTCTAGGACTCCTTGGTAGCTTCCTAAGCTCTTTGGGGAAGCAAATTTGAAAAGTTGTCATCTTTGTTGTAAAAGTTGCTTAGCAACTTTTGCAACTTTTGCAAAGTTGCTCGGTCCACTTAACCTCAAGGCCTAAACCGATGATTAAGGGTCCTAAGCCTTTCCTAAGCACATCCTAAGACTATTTATGTTTGTGTGGGCTCATATCCAGAGGAAGGAGATCATACTGTACGGAGGATCTATTCTGAGAGTGTGTGCATAGTCTATTTTTGTAGTGATTTTGATGGAACGGTGAGTTAATGGAAGGAACGTTTGTCTGAATCGGATCTCTTAGTTAACGTGTATTGCTTTTGTGTCAATCTACTTTCTATTTCTGCAATTAGTTTAGGGTTTCAATCATATTTGGTTTGCTTAGTTAAATCTTTTCTAAAACTCATGGTTCTCTGGTTTCAACCGAGGAGCTTGCACAAATGAGGGTCTAACTCACTATCCCACCGTTCAATCTATACAGCCTTTTGGGGATAGTGAGTAGACCCCATGTATGTAACATAAATGTAAGGAGGGGCCCTCAAATGCATGCTAAGCATTTTTACAATCCAGCCCTAAGCGAGCCCATGCTAAGCCCGACTAGGAAGGATTGAGTGAAGCAGCATCATAGCTTGCGGAGGAGTGATGGGAGCTGAATGATAGCAGTTGGGGGTCTTGTGTAGGGTCATTACCAAGACCTCGATGTAAGCACAGGAGTTGATCAATCCATTTGATCAAGGAAAGTCATCATTTTCTTCACTGGTTCAAGGAAGGCCTAAAACTCCTCTAAAAGACCTATTTTTAGTAAGGGGCTTGTACGGCCAGGGAGAGAACCAAAACCTCTGAAATCCTTGAGGTGTTGTATCATCTATCAAGGATCCATAATTCATTTGCAGGGTCCTTTGGGACAGATCAAGGCTAAAGCCCTATTTTCTCGGAGAGGAGGCCTAATTAGGTCACTTCCTTGTAGCCCTATTTTCCAAAGGAACTACTAGATCGGTAAGAAGCATGAGTGAAGTAAAGGATGAAACATGTGAAATGACATATTTTAAGACATTTTCCCACACCTCCTTGCCTTTGCAAGCTTCCTAATTCATTTGGAGGTGTATTACCCTTATTCTAGCTTAAGGGATACTAGGTGCATGAAGAAGCCTAGAAGCATGAAGATAAGTTTGAGCTATTGAATCAATTGTGATAGTTTGGTTGGGCCTAAGACCAGGGGATTAAGCCATTCAAGGCATACTATAGGTCATTAGTGTAGGTGGTTACACTAGGGGGTCATTAGGTGAACCCAAGAGCAAGGGCTTGTGATAAGCTCCTTCCCAACCTCCCTATCAGATTGGTATCAGAGCCCCAAAAGTTTTTGGGATTGCATAGTGCATGTCAAATTCTGAGTCTAGTGGGTCTTCAATCATGGTGACCAATGTGGAGTTAGCCAAGAAGGTTGAGGACCAAGAGATGGATAACGGAATGTTGAGAGAGAAGTTAGCTCAATTGGAACAAACATTGAGTGAAGTGCAATTGAAAGCAGATGAAGTCAGTGATAAGTTGGATTGGCAGGAAGCCAAGGAGAAGGAAATACCTGAGGAGGATAAGACTCCAGAGCCAGATCCTGTACTACTTGAAGAACCACTTTTAAAAGCATTAAAAGCCATGAATGGGAAAGCTCTAGAGGGAAAACCATTGTTTAGTGGTAAGATGGAACCTGACCTAATCATGGAATGGATAGATGGAATGGAAAATCACTTTGAATGTGATGGGATTAGTGAAGCACAAAAAGTCAGAATAGCCAAGTCTAGACTTAGAGGCTTTGCCTTAACATGGTGGAAATTCATACAAACCGAGAGGAAAAAGGAGGGCAAGAACCCCATCTTGTCTTGGAAGGGCATGGTGAACAAAATCAAGGAAGCCTACATGCCTAAGGATTATGAGATTCAGCTACACAAGAAAAGACAGAGTTTAAGACAAAAAGATCTAGATGTGAGTTCCTACACTGAGGAATTCCAAAAGCTTTGCATGAGATCTAATACAGCAGAGGATGAGAGTGTCAAGGTGGCCAGATATTTGAATGGTTTGAAATGGAGCATACAAGAAGAGATGGTTCTTCTCACCCCTAAGACTGTACACCAGTGCTATCAACCAGCTGTCAAGATTGAAGAGAAAGGCAAGAGGAAACAAGATCAGACCTCCAAAAACAGGGGTCGAGGAAGAGATCAAAGGGGACATAGGGGAGGCTACCAAGGTAGAGGAAATGAACATAGGAGTCAGGGAGATTCCAAACCAGTAGAGCATGGCAATGAGACATCATCTAGAGGAAGTTTTGGCAGAGGAAGAGGACACCAAGGCAGTTCAAACAGAGGTAGAAGTTCAGGCAAGGGTAGCTCATATTTTGCTACCATGAAATGTTATTATTGTGGACAGTTGGGACATCCAGCATATAGGTGCCCGAACAAGCCATCTTCTAATTCTGAAAAGAGGATAGCATACACCCAAGAGGACACTTCAAGTGTCAAGTCACTGGAGGTGAACCAAATAGAATCAAAGATGGGTGAAAATCTCATGTTTAGAAGAGTCTTAATCAGACAAGCAACTAAGGAAGAACCAAGGCAGAGGAGAGCACTCTTTAGAGTGAAATGCAAGATCATGGGTAAGGTCTGCAAAGTGATTGTTGATTTAGGATCAACTGACAATATTGTAGTAGAGGAGGCAGTGAAGAAACTTAACCTTCCCAAAGTACCCCACACCAATCCCTATAAGGTGACATGGTTAAATAAAGGCCAAAGTGTATTGGTTAATGAGCAAGCATGGATTGAATTCTCCATTGGTGGTTAAAAGGATAGGCTACTATGTGATGTACTCCCTATGGATGCATGCCACTTATTACTAGGAAGGCCCTGGCAATTTGACAGAGAAGCCATCTACAATGGCAAAGACAATGCTATTACCTTCAATAAGGATGGGAAGGCCTTCAAACTTCAGTCTCTGATAGAGGAAGAGGGAGAGCAATCCAAGACTCCTAATGTACTATTGAGTAGTGGAAAGGAGATGATAAGTACACTCCAAGAAGAGGACAGTGCAGGGTATGCTATAATGGTAAAGCCAAAGGAGGAGAAGCCTATTCAAACACCCCTAGCTACTGAAATTCAAGAGATGCTTAGCACATATAAGGATATTGTGAGTGATGAAACACCTGCAACCCTGCCACCTAAGAGGTCCATAAGTCATCAAATTGACTTCATTCCAAGAGCCTCATTACCAAACAAGGCAGCATACAAGCTTACCCCGGAGCAGAATCAAGACGTGGCTAGACAAGTTCAAGAACTATTAGACCAAGGGCTCATTAAGAAGAGCATCAGTCCATGTGTTGTACCAGTTGTACTAGCATCCAAGAAGGGTGGAAAATGGAGGCTCTGCACTAATTCAAGGGCAATTAACTAGATCACAATAAGGTATAGGTTCCCCATACCTAGAATAGAGGATTTGATGGATTGTTTGGGAGGAGCACAGTACTTCACCAAGCTGGACTTGAAGAGTGGCTACCATCAGATCAGGATTCAAGACGGAGATGAGTGGAAGACAACATTTAAGACCACTGAGGGTCTATATGAATGGCTTGTGATGCCATTTGGGCTTACCAATGCCCCAAGCACATTCATGAGGTTAATGAATGAAGTGCTCAAGGATCACATAGGCAGATTTGTGGTGGTATATCTTGATGATATACTCATCTTTAGTAAGACTAAAGGAGAGCGCTTGGCACATGTTGAGACAGTACTCAAGAGGCTGCATGAAGAACAGTTGGCAATCAACCTAGAGAAATGTGAATTTCTCAAGTAGGAGCTAGTTTACTTGGGTTTTGTGGTATCCAAGGGTCTACTGAATATGGATCCAGACAAAGTGGAAGCAAGCACAAGTTGGCCTACACCAACATCAGGGACAGCAGTGAGGAGTTTTCATGGGCTTGCACAATTTTATAGGAAGTTCATAAGGAACTTTAGTGGCATATGTGCACCATTCCTAGACACTATAAAGGGTGGAGTGAAGACCAAGTTCAGGTGGACAATAGAAGCTAAAAAAGTATTTGAAGAGCTAAAGTAGAAAGTGGCAACACAGCCCAAACTCCTATTACCTAGTTTTGACAAGCTATTCACTTTAGAGTGTGATGCAAGTGGTATAGCAGTGGGAGGAGTGATAAGCCAAGAAGGCAGACCCATAGCATTTTTTAGTGAAAAGCTTAATGAAGCTAAGAGGAAGTATTCAGCATATGACTTGGAACTAGATGTATTGGTTCAATCACTTAGGAAATGGAGACACTATCTCCTACCTAAGGAATTTGTAGTGTTCACTGATAATCAGGCACTTAGCTATATAAACACTCAAGAAAAGTTGAGCAATAGACACTTGAAATGGATGGAATACCTGCAAGCTTTCACCTTCACCATCAAGCACAAGAAGGGACGCCTAAACAAGGTAGCCGATGCATTAAGTAGGAGGTTGTTGACAGTCCAAGAGGTTTAGTTGCAGAGCATTGGCATTGAAAGTTTCAAGCGACTCTATAGTGAAGATGAAGACTTCTCTGAGGCATACAAGGTATGCACTGAATTTGAGAACCATTTCCACAGTCCATTCTCTGAATACACCATGCAAAGTGGGCTATTATTCAAAGGGAATCAGCTATGCATTCCCAAAGGTTCAATGAGAGAGAACCTCATCCAAGAGATGCACAATGGAAGTCTAAGTGGACATTTTGGTATCAACAAGACACTAGAATTGGTGCAGAGATTCTACTATTGGCCCAAGATACCAAAGGACGTCAGGAGGTATGTAGAGCAGTGTGTAGTATGTATGAAAGCAAAGGGAGGATCAAGCAATGCAGGTTTGTATCAACCCTTACCCATTCCAAATAGGCCATGGGAATGCATAAGCATGGACTTTGTGGTAGGTCTTCCTAAAACTAAATCAAGATGTGATAGTGTGTATGTAGTGGTGGATAGATTCAGTAAAATGAGTCACTTTATCCATTGTAGAACCACTCATGATGCAAGCTACATAGCTCATTTATTTTTCAAAGAAATTGTTAGGATTCATGGTTTTCCTTTAAGTATTGTGTCTGACAGGGATGTGAAGTTCATGAGTCACTTTTGGAAGACTCTATGGAGGAGGCTAGGTACAAATCTATCCTCTGGGTCAGCATACCATCCCCGAACGGATGGACAAACAGAGGTGATAAATAGGGTACTAGGCAACCTATTGAGATGCCTAACTAAGGAATATGGACAAACATGGGACATGATCATTCCCCAAGCAGAATATGCCTACAATGATAGCATAAACAGGACCACAGGAAGGAATCCATTTGAAATAGTTTATGGGATGCACCCGAGAGGGGTATGTGAACTCAGGGATATAGGAGCCATGGAGCATAGGAGTGGCCATGCTGAAGATTTTTCTCAGACCATGAAGGAAGTAAAGGAGCAGGTTAGGAAGACAATCATGGAAGCGACCCAAAAGCTCAAGACCAAGGTGGACATGACAAGGAAGGATGTGCAATTCTCCGTAGGAGACTATGTCATGGTCCATCTCAACAAGTCAAGATTGAAGAAGGGGATACCCACCAAGCTGCAGATGAAAAGAGTGGGGCCTTGTAAAGTGCTAGCCAAGCATGGCAACAATGCCTACAAGGTAGAACTCTCGATAGACCTAAACATCTCACCAGTGTTCAATGTGGCTGACCTGATCAGATTCAAGGGACCTACATCAGAGGTCAATCAGGGATTGGAGATATACTTGACGATCTCAGTGACACAATCCTACCTCCCAAAGAGGAGCCCCAAGCAGAGAAGATTCTTGAATCAAGAGTGAATAAGAAGACCAGGAACAAAGAATACTTGGAGCATCTCATCAAGTGGAAGGGATGTCCTGAATCAGAAGCAACATGGATAGAGGAAGCTGACTTCAAGAAGCATGGCATTGATACCTCTATCCTCTCCTCCACCAAATCTTAAATCTCTGGTTGTGAAGAGGGGGGGGGAGTATGGTGCAGGAGAACCTTCTTTTCTTTATGTTTTAAGTCTTTTGTGTGTTGGATTTCCCCAAGGTCATGTTGACCATGTGTATGGGATCCATTTAGGATATGTAGTCCTAGAAGGTCTTAGGTAGAGTAGTGAGTTTACTTGCCCAATATGGGATATGTTGCTAGGATATAATGTTAGGTCTTGTTTTGAGGTTTTAAGCATGGATAAGTGTTGTGAGGGCCTAGATAGAGTCTAGGACTCCTTGGTAGCTTCCTAAGCTCTTTGGGGAAGCAAATTTGAAAAGTTGTCATCTTTGTTGTAAAAGTTGCTTAGCAACTTTTGCAACTTTTGCAAAGTTGCTCGGTCCACTTAACCTCAAGGCCTAAACCGATGATTAAGGGTCTTAAGCCTTTCCTAAGCACATCCTAAGACTATTTATGTTTGTGTGGGCTCATATCCCGAGGAAGGAGGTCATACTGTATGGAGGATCTATTCTAAGAGTGTGTGCACAGTCTATTTTTGTAGTGATTTTGATGGAACAGTGACTTAATGGAAGGAATGTTTGTCTGAATCAGATCTCTTAGTTAATGTGTATTGCTTTTGTGTCAATCTACTTTCTATTTCTGCAATTAGTTTAGGGTTTCAATCATATTTGGTTTGCTTAGTTAAATCTTTTCTAAAACTCCTGGTTCTCTGGTTTCAACCGAGGAGCTTGCACAAATGAGGGTCTAACTCACTATCCCACTATTCAATCTGTACGGCCTTTTGGGGAAAGTGAGTAGACCCCATGTATGTAATATACATGGAAGGAGGGGCCTTGGAATGCATGCTAAGCATTTTTACAATCCAGCCCTAGGCAAGCCCATGCTAAGCCCGGCTAGGAAGGATTGAGTGAAGCAGCATCATAGCTTGCGAAGGAGTGATGGGAGCTGAATGATAGCAATTGGGGGTCTTGTGTAGGGTCATTACCAAGACCTCGATGTAAGAACAAGAGCTGATCAATACATTTGATCAAGGAAAGTCATCATTTTCTTCACTGGTTCAAGGAAGGCCTAAAACTCCTCTAAAAGACCTATTTTTAGTAAGGGGCTTGTACGGCTAGGGAGAGACCCAAAACCTCTGAAATCCTTGAGGTGTTGTATCATCTATCAAGGATCCATAATTCATTTGCAAGGTCCTTTGGGATGGATCAAGGCTAAAGCCCTATTTTCTCAGAGAGGAGGCCTAATTAGGTCACTTCCTTGTAGCCCTATTTTCCAAAGGAACTACTAGATCGGTAAGAAGCATGAGTGAAGTAAAGGATGAAACATGTGAAATGACATATTTAAGACATTTTCCCACACCTCCTTGCCTCTGCAAGCTTCCTAATTCATTTGGAGGTGTATTACCCTTATTCTAGCTTAAGGGATACTAGGTGCATGAAGAAGCCTAGAAGCATGAAGATAAGTTTGAGCTATTGAATCACTTGTGATAGTTTGGTTGGGCCTAAGACCAGGGGATTGAGCTATTCAAGGCATCCTATAGGTCATTAGTGTAGGTGGTTACACTAGGGGGTGGGTCATTAGGTGAACCCAAGAGCAAGGGCTTGTGATAAGCTCCTTCCCAACCTCCCTATCAGTTTAGTTGTGGTCAACAAAATTGTGTCAAATGCACTTTATTGAGCTAGCTAGAACAAAATCTAGTCGTAAAAAGGTATGTTCCATAGAACACACCCTTAGCTACTTATCTTGATGAAAGATCGTACCAAAGGGTAAGAGCTTGTGTGAGATGGTGCAACACGTTTTGCAACTGCATCACCTTGCAAAACATTTGTAACATGTTAATATCTTTGAAGCAAATGTTTGCAAGCAAACAATGGTTGGATAAAAGACAACCGGACAAAGAGTCACAAAGACAATTTCTTAATTGCAAAGAGCACTATAATAAAATCATCAAAGCAAGTTCAAACTTCTACTTGAGCTTTAAATTGTATCCTTCAATTTTACTTCACTAAATTTTAATTACAAGATATTTTGAACTTTTAGTTTTAATCGCAATTCTAATTTGTGCATAAATGTTGAATCCTTTATTCAAGATTTTGTGCTTGACCAATAGAGAGCAAAACTTAATAGTTTACATTTATGAGGCCATGGACCAGGCCAATAAGGCCATCCCAGGACAAAACTATTGCAAGGGAGAAAGAACAAAATTTTAAACTCATTTTAAATGTCACCAATCAAAGGCTAAACAATTCACTCCACCAACCCATTCATGTAGCAAGGCACTACCTCAACTCCAAGTTTTTTTCCTTAGATGACTTAAGAGATGTTGATGGCAGGTTATGGAGGGCCTTTCAACATGCAACATGAGGATGTCACCAGAGGCTCAAGTCAAGGGCGTGATTATGGAGATGCAAATATATAGGCATGTTCAAGGGCGATGCATTGAAAACCACCCATGAAAAAAATAACAAAAATATCAATCCTATCTTCACTTGACTTGTAAAATTTAAATCATTAAGTATGAAAATATTCTTTACTTTGTGAATGCCTTCTTTGAAACTACTTGATGAGAATATTGGATCAGAAAATCCCGAATCCTCAAAACCTAGCCCTTGAATATTTTCCCCATTTATACAAAGAAGCACAACAAGTTGACATTGATGTGATGCAATGACATCACCTTTGCGCAACAAAACTTTCACCTTCATGCAAAAAAGGTGGATGCCGCTATCATGAGCTAATTGACATGGATGACACTGATCCATATGGACATTAGACTATGAAAAGCCCATGTTTACAACAAATGAGATTGCTGAATTTGAAAGACAAATAGAAGACAGCTGCTTGTTGGATAATTTCTATTTGGTTTTCGATATAAGTTGTATATGCTTTAATGTGTCAAACGTATATTTTGCATTGCTCCAGATTTAGTCCTTAGTCGTAGCATGCAGTTTTGTTTATTGCTCACATTACTCTCTAACTTCTAGCATGTTGTTGAATTTTCTATTTATGTGTACATCCACACAAATGCATGGTGTACTTGAATGCATTTTTGACACGGAGCAAATGCTAGAAGTTCTAAGAAATCAGATAGAAGAGACACCATATGCATGATACATTAGATCTGTCAACTACTGGAAAAATACCTGATATAAATGTGGACTCCCACAAAGGCATTGGGCAAAATCTCCTGCAAGTCCATCTGTGCCCTTGATAAACTGGCGTGTTATGTCTCGATACTGCCAAAATCATCATAAAGGCACGTCTCAATAAAAAAATATTAGACAATAAATTGATTCCATAGTTAATACTTTCTAGTCTAGTAATATGCATGCATCATATATAATTAGACAAATTCATAAACTTGAAATAATATAAGTCAGGAAGAATAAAATTCTTAACAAATTGTAAAAGATAATTAATGGCTGTTTTATGTCTGAGTATAAAAATTGAATATATTATAGCCCTAGATTTTGGTATCAACAACTTAAATATAAACTTCATGGGCCCTTATTTAAATAAAGCTGGCCTGGAAAATAAAGTGAGCGCATCTTACCTAGGACAAGGGAATTAGAAAAGGAAACTAAAAGTATAAATCGATAAAAGATTCTTAAAGCTATAAGGCAGCCCAAATAGGAGAAAATAGGAGGGTATTATAATTACGAAACTTTGAAAATCCCAAAGATCCATTCAAAGGCAAACAAAGAAACAGCCTTCCCTTCCCTAGGAATTCCAAGACACTAGCCACTAAGAGCAGTATAAATATATTCACACAAAGCCCATTGGAGAGGGAAGCTGCAGAACAGATCAGTGTCTGCATCTAGATGGAATCTATGATTGAAAATTTCTAGGACACCCTTTTCCAGGATTATTGATATAGCATTTGCTCTATTACTACAAGCAGTAAATTTGTTGCAACCAAGAAAACCAAGCACCCTCGTTACATAATTTCAAAATTCATAAAAACTTAATGCAATGTCAAAAGAAAATCTTTTGACATATCCTCTTTTACAAAATTAAAAGAAATAACTATATTTTAAGTTGGGCCCAACCACTTTAATTTCAAATGGGAAAATTAAATATAATTTTAGGTCCTATGTAATATTTAAAAGTGTCTTTTAAACTTTAATCAAATGTGATTCAAAAAGAGGAAATTCTTGGGGTGAAAAGGCAAAATGAATAAAAATTAAATAAAATAGAGGGCCCAATGTAAAGCGCCTTAAAAGCAAGGTCTAGCCTCAAAGAAAGTCATCCAATTACTCATTGACATTCACTATTCCTTCCAATTTAGAGTTTGGTGCATTCAAGGATGAAAATCCTCTTGGATTTCCCAAGTTGGATTTGGAGACAAAAACTCTCATCTCCATTTGAGGAGATTCTATTCGAAGATCATACTTAGGCTCATAAATTGAAGTCATGTCAGCTTGCTATAGTGCAACTACAATGATTTATTGAAGATTTCAACTTACAGAAATTTGGACTGGTTAATATATGGAAGAAATTCAGATATAGATATTTTATTGGCTTTTTGAAAGTCTGTTGCACAACATCATTTATTACAGTCATATATTTATTGATTTCCATAGCTTCAATTTTCAAAGGCAATCAACAGTTTGTGTGATTCAAACAATAATGTTACAAAGACCAATTTGTAAACAGCAGGTCTGTGTTGACAGATTATATAAGTTTTGGGTGGATAGTTTATATCAGATTTGTGTTGGCAGGACAGAAGCCCATACAATCTGCTGCAGCTTTGAAGCTGACATACACTTGTTGCCCACAGCAGTTGGGGTTGAAAATACTCTTGGACTGTAATGCCCTCCCATGCGCCTGTGTCCCTGTTTCATTTAAGATCTTCATTTGGTGGATGTGGGTATGTAGGTGCAGTTGGAGATATGTGTTAGTGGTTGTGGGGCGATGCTTATGTATATACGATTAGATTTATGCTACAATAAGTAATTATTTATTTAGCTATTTTAAAACATCATTAATATTGCTACCATTGATCTAACATTATCTATATCTATATATATATATATATATATATATATATATATATATATAAGTATTGAAAATAACTAGTATTTAAAAACATTATTTAATTATTATTTTTAGAATGAGATTTAATAATTTTAATGCTCTTCAATTAATACAGACAATGGTCCCTTTTGGAAATTATTGTGGTTATTGCATCTCATATCGGCAACATGTTGGTAATTAACACGGATTGTTATTCTTTGATTTTTGTGACTTCTTTTAACCATTGTCTTAAATAATATTACAAAGCCTATTATATTTATAAGACAATATTAATTATTACTATTAATGTTACTCAAATTTAACTAAACTATTGTTTAAAATGTGATTAATTAATATTAATTGTTTGTTAAGATGTCTTTTATATTAAGTGGTAAATTTAGCACAATAGGTGTCAGTGTTCATTACGACACCATTATTCCTTTCTTTTGGGTGTCACTTCCTTGGCCTTAATAGGAAGGTTAGCAAGAAGCCCAATTATAGTGCAAGTTGTCAGTGATTCTGATGCTCAGCAACCCATTAACTATCATCAGAGCACGCCTTTTGGGAATACTAGCAGGTCTATTTTATGAATCCACAAACCACTACTTCACCGGCCAATAATTGCTTCTCTTGGGCATGATTCCATTTTATGATTGAATGTATCCTCTTTCATATTGATGAGGGGATTCTTATTTTGGAAGTTATGTGTGGCCTTGAGCATTCCTCGGGATTTCTGCCCAATGCATGGGCGAGGTGGATGGCCTGCTATTTTATGGCCTACATTTCTTATTGCTGGGAGTTACGCTCATTTGTCAGGATTTTTTGGGGGGGCGGATTCTCCATTGAAGGATTTTTGGGGGTGTGTCAATTTGGGAAAAGGGAGGACGAAAGAGATCAATAGATCATGAGATTTTGCAATGGATGGAGGTTGAGGGGTACTCGCATGAAATTATCAATTGCTCTCTTCATCCATTAGTTTTATCCGATTTGATTGCAAGTTTTCAGATAGCTCGTGTGCCAAACTGAGAGAGTTTTTTAACGAATCTGGGCGCTAGAGAATATATCTTGAGTTTTTGATCATTTGCAAATTTCGTTATCCATTTGTATTATTTCATTCGTACTTGACCTGGAAATGAATGGGTGGAATCGTTGTTTTGGTCTGAATGTTTGCCTAAACTAAGCATCACACGTTAAAGGTTGCACACATGCGAGATGGCAGCTTGGTCTATTTGTTGTGATTGAGTTGGGGGCATCGAGATTGTTATCAGAATGTCATCGAGGTTAACATGACAGCCACAGGATTATGCTGAGAATGGTTAACGCGACAAGATCCATGCTTCATAAGGTTTATAGACAATCATGTCCAACGATAGATCGGCTTGGGCTTTGGAATTCGTTTCTCTTCTTCCGAATAGAGTATTCCATTTGGTGCGGCATCAATCTTGAGGTGCTCTGCCAAACAGATTAGGGGCATCATCCAAGATTCCATAATTGCATGCATATTTACCAGGGATTTTCTTTGTATGATATCTTTGAAATATGTTTTTCCACCTTTAAGCTTTGATGGATGCCCATACCCTGTTCATCATTAGGGAGGACACTAGTAAAGGTTGTTTGTTTTTCTCCTCATCATTTCCTTCCCTAAGCGATGCCCATCCATATCTTTGCACTTTTTAGTTAGGGGTTGCTAAATATTATTTATGGTGTTAGGCTTCTCTTATGTCTTGGGTGCAACCCAGTTTGACCCGCGTAGCTATTATGTCTTTGTTTTATATCTTCCAATCTTGAATTTTATGTATTGGCTCCCCTGGTACATCATGAACTGTACACTTTGATATATGTTTAATCCTTCATAAACTAATTATCGGGGTAGAACGTATGTTCGCTGAAGACTCCTCTCCATTCTCTTATGTGTTACCATCTTCCCCTTTGTACGCATGCCCTTTCTTTCTATTTTGTTATGATTAGCTTGAATGACTTGTATAGTATTAGAATTTAAGACATGTTACTTTGTCTTTTCCTTTTTAAGATCCTAGTTAGTATATTTTCCTTTTAGGAATATATTCTCTCCTCTTAAAAAATCTTTCCATGTCAAATTAGCCAAGATTTAGTAAGGATCAGATTCTAAAGTTTAGATTTAGTTTTTTTTTATTGGTAACATTAAGAAATATATATTATGTTAATTATGTTGTTAAACCCCTTTTTGGTTAAGAATCATATTTTAAATTGAAGATTGGTCTATAATTAGTTATAGACTCTAGTTATTTAGTAGCATTGTTATAAGTTAATTGTTTTAAGTTATTTAATATTAGATTCTATCAATAGAAGTTAGCAATATTAACTTATTAAAATGTTGATTAGTCTAGCTAAATTATTAATGATTGATTTTGGATGTTAAGAAACAAGAATTAAATTAAATCATTTTATGTCTAATTGTCTAGGAATATAAATTTAAATAAATTATGTTATGTTTGATATTCTATTAGTAGGTATATAGTATAAGCCAACTCTACCTTATATTATTTGAGTTAGGTTTTCATATAATTGCCCCTTTTAGATGTCAATATGTTGTTATTTCGTTCGATAGAAATTAGCGATCATATCAATGTATACTTTTGATGCATTAGTTAGGTTGTTAATGTAATCTCGTAGTCATACATTTGTTGAGGTTCATATTTTGAGTAACTAGTTAGTTTTGCTAATTCATATTATTAATAATGTATACTTAAGTAATTTAGTTAAGCTATCTAGGGTGATTCTTTGTATGAATGTAATCTTTTTCATTATAGGTCTTTTGTCATGAGCCATAATCAATGTATGTACAAATATATTATTTTCTAATGTGTATGTATAATTGATGCAAATGTCATCTTAAATAGGTGTCATATATTTTAATCCATATACAATTAATATAATTGTTAGAAATAACGATATAATGTATTATTAGACTAATTAAATAAATTAATCAGTAATCTATATGTATTAAAATAATGATAATTATTTTATATTAAATTAATAATTAAATGTCTCTTATATTATCTCCTATTAATATTAAGTACATTAATAAATGATTAGATTCCCTATATTAATAATTGGAATAGTTTCCTAATTAATAAAATAATTAATATTAAAGTCTCCTACATTGTAAATAAGGGGAAAGTTATATTTTACAAATATCACCCATGAAGAATTATAATAAATAATAATACCACAAATAAAGAGTTTTATAATAATCAAATGCAAATTATTAATACAAATACTATAATTCGAGCGACGTGACTAGTCATGTTTATATATATATTGAGTGGGCAAAGACATTATATCACAGGGGGAAAAGGAAGAAACATTAAGAAATAATATAGAGAAAATGAAGGAGAAAAGATAGGAGAAAATGAAGGAGAACAGACAGGAGAAAATAAAGGAGGAAATGTAGGAGGAACTCAAGGGAAGAAAATAAATACATATATTCAAATCAGAAAAGACGAATAGTCATGGAATGAAAGACAAAGTAATATTGTAATATAAAATGGATATCTTCAAAAGACTAAGAAATATATATTATGTCAAGGAGGGAATACTAGATATAAGAAATGAACCAGAGAACCTTATATACTTCGATTAGTGATCAAATGATATGGAGGACATAGATTTATATACATAGATAGTAATAATGCAACATAATATTTAAAGTAAGGTATTATATACATATATATTGAATATGTTTAATTATTAATAATCGGAATTCTATATATATATTATTATTGATAATCAGAATTATATATACGATTTATATATGTTAAAAAGAATAAAATTATATATCAGTAGTGTTTTATATATTATATATTTATTTATATTTTCGTAATATAAAATATTAACATATACTTGACCAATTCCTTAAGAACTCATTAAGGGGATCGGGAGTGTGTGTAGGAAAAGGTGGGTAAATCAGTCACATGATGGAAAGATCCCAAGATAGGTAGAACCTTGAGGGAATCCCACTTGTAGACTGTGCAAGCGTCCTAGCACAATAAATCTACCATCTTTCTTAAGGTCTGTGATTAGGAGTGAAGTAAGGAATTAGAGCTTAAGCATATATTATGAATTAGAGATTATTCTTAATATAATAGGATTTATATGCATAATGACGTATGATAATTATTGGGAATTGGCATCCTTGTAATGTCCCCTTTCGTTAATAGAATTTAATAATAAATAATAATAAAAAAGTTAATGATTAAATAATAATAAGTATAATTTATTATTAAAATTAATTATATCATTAATATCATATATTAATTGATATAATACAATATATTTCTATAAATAATTATAATAATATTATAATTATAATTTATTACAATAATAAAATAATATTAATAAATAATAACTATAGAAATATAAATAAATAGTAAATTACAAATTCTCTAAATTAGAATTTTATTATTATAAGTTTCATCCCTTCTATAATTACCATCCATGCATTCTTATCTTAATCCAGTTACAAATTAAGTGGATTTGATTATTGCTGCCAATTGATGTTAATATCAATAACAATTCTATCTTCCTTGTAATTGATTTGGTCATCAATAATAATTATCTAACAAAGACCATTGATTAATACTGCTCACCAAGGGAATTAAGACTGCGACTACATACAAAAATAAGACATCAAAGTCTAGCCAACTGCATCTATCATTACTATGCCTCAGACCAATACATGATTATGGGTGAAGTGGTCAATATAGCAATAGCGATTACAATAATCAATAACAATAGAGGAATGATAATTATTCATCGATAGTACAATTTTTCCAAGTCAGCAACTACGATGTGTATTATTGTAACATCGGCTTGACTAAATAAAACAATAGTCTTTAATGATAAGTCGCAGCAAGTAACCAAATCGATAATCTAAAAGGCACGATTTGTTGCTGAGAAGGCTTGATGAGGTACAATACTAAGGTTGTTATTAAGGTATCATTACCAAGGGGTGCAATACTAGGTAAACACACTCATTTGATCCTTAGGATAAGGCATATAAGAAACTTCGTTATCACTTCCATCAAGCATCGGGGGAGGAATGGAGGAGAGTCTTCGACATATAACCATCGATAGGATATGAATATAAGAAACTACTAGTCAGCAAGGATGGGAGCATCAGATAAATTATATATCTGACAGCCATTAAAAGAAAGGAGATATGTATATTACGTTGGGCACATGCAGTGGTATATGCATGCTGCAGTGTAAATAAGAAATTAGAGGATACCATCCGTGAGTGAGTGATTGTACGGAAGAATATATAATGAATATGGGCATCAAATAGAAAAGGTATGGAGAGATCGTTGAGAATTATTGGAATCAGGCATACAGCACTGAATAGTCCTCAAGAGTATAGAGATCTGGTATATATATAATCATAGCACTAATAAGAAACGATAGAGAAATAACACACAGCAATGATATATTAATGACTACGTTCCAAATCAAGAACCAATAACATGGAAGGGATTAGATACTTTTTACCTCTTATTTCAATCCAGATCTTGATCTTCTCGGGAAGACAAAGTCATATAATTCAAACACAAGAAGATTTAGAAGAAATTGATGCAGGTATAAAGGAAGGATATTTATATATATGAAAGAAAAGTTATGTCAGATATGAAAGGAATATACTAAGTGAGAGAAGAAGCATATCTTATAAATATAAAAGGAAAGGACCAAGCAAATATAGAAAAGGGAATTATGGCAGGCCCTGAAGAGAAATATAAACAGGTAGATAAATAAAGGAAAGGGAAACAGAGATCTTGCAGCCGACAACAGCAGTCTGTCGATTTGGTAAGTAATTAAATATGCTTTCATTATTTATATTTATATATATTTATTTATATATATATATATATATATATATTTAAAGGATTTTATTTCTTTTATCTATAAAAAAAATGTCTATAAATATATTGGATATATATTAAATATATATTTATACATGTGCAATTAAGATCTATGAAATTATGTTACAAGGCATTTTGTGTTTTTGGATTTCTTTTATAAATCTGAATATATGATCATGTAATTTACATTAATTTTTGGTACATTTATATGTCCACCTAAATTGATGATATGGAGACCATAGAGAGAATGAATCTTATATTCATTAAGAGATGGATCCCATATCTGGAGGGGGCTAGAGGAAATTGTTATAGTTTCCCTAGTCTCGAGATTGTTATAATCTCACATAGGCAGGATATATATTGATGCCAGTCATATGCATATGCGTAGGCTTGGATAGCATTTATTGCTTCCAAGAGATTCTTATGGGCAGTGCTCTATGGGATAACGTGTCGATAGCCCAGTTGCTTAGAGTGGATCTTATATCCCTCAAGCTGAGAATCGGGAATTCTGTGAAGCCCGACCTAGAGGCAGCCTTAAGAATCAAATCCCCCCCTTACTAACTTAGAGTAGAGTATGAGTCATGTAAATATTCTGTAATATTTTGTTCTAACGTCAGTTTTGCAGGAAATTATAAAAGGAGAATAAGTAGTGACATTACAATCCTCTGGTATGAAACATTATAAATTGTCATTCCCAAACATAATCCAAACCCTAATAAGGAATTTTAGAACAAATCAAGAAGGGTCCCAAAAAGGGATCATTACATCTTTTGAGTTAGAAGGAATGTCATGAGTGAATTGTCATGTCTATTATGACTAATGTATATCAATTTTAGGACGTGAAGTACTCTATCCTTGGTAAAGACTTAGATAGGTCCTTAAATGATTAGACACTATAGCTAGGAATGATACATTACTTGTTGAAGTGTTCTTAAGAATGTTGTGAGCAAAGTAGTCTAGAATTGATTAAGTTGATTATTAGATCAATTTAAATAGAATGTTTCAAAGTCTTTACTAAATTATATTGTTATAACCTAGGGATTTAATTTCTATATTTTAAATAGGCTTTAAATATTAGATTGTTAGAAAACATGTACCCTTAATTGTTATCTCATGTCAAGAGAATGTTAATATGATTGTGCGGGTTGTACTGATGCATGTTATATAATGAGTGTGTTATTTTAAAATAATTGGTAAATTTAATTAGATGACCTTGGGTCCAATATCTTCTTATCATAATTGTTATTTGGCGTGTTTGGAGCTGTTGAGTAATGTCATTCTTTGCAAGGTTAATATTGCATTTTGGTATTCTATTGTGTTAAGGAGATGTTAGTACTGATTTGTGATATGGATCTTCTTATGTTTTGTGGTTATTGCGTTTTATAGAGCGTTCATTTATGTGTGTTGGGTTTCCTTTTCGTGTTTGGGGTTTCCTTCTGTATACCAAACGCTTGGGATTTTTTATATGCTTATTTGAAATTAATGTTCTTGTGGTTATTGATTTCTGAGGACAATTTCATGTTTTACTATGTTTTGGGCCTAATTGCGTAATTGAGGTCGCATATGGGTCCTAGCCATGTTTCTTGATATTGTGTTGTTGGAATTGGTCGTTTGTTGACTTGTTGATGAATGAGCTCTCTAATCTTCTATGTTATCTAGTGATCTTGATTTATTTGAATTATGATTTTGATGCTTTCAGAGCCTAATTGCGCACTTGATGGATCATGGAGATCTTATGTACCCAATTTTATCATAACAGATCCAAAAGAGGACTTAAACTTGAGCTATGTTGTATCTGGAAATTATGGCTTTGTTTTGGAACCTAGAGAGTTCCTATGTGATACTCATTATGATGTTTATATGATTTGAATTTCCTCTTGGTTGTGTTAGCATTGTGGATCCTATTGATGATTTTGTGTCTATGCTCCAAACTCTGCTTGTTGGGCTTCTTTGATTATGAGGATTTTATGATGTTCCATTTGAGATTATTTTCTTGGTTCATTATTTTGATTTTAGTTTGGAGCATAGGAGGGTTTTCTAGGAGCATTGTGTGAAGAGTGGCTCGCAGTAGAGGTCGGGACCCAAAGTGGTCAATCCAAGGCAACCCATTGTGGAGTTTTTAATCAAGTGATAACTTAATAAATAAACTAGGTTTTGGGATTCACATTAAATTAAAAGATAATTGCCTCACCCATACCCTAGAAATTGCATGCATTTATGAGGATGGGTTGGAGAAGGCCTGACCATCCATGGGACGTTGATCTGGCTGTACAACATCTCAGGAGAGGTGGTTGGTTCCACATGAGCTCCAACTAGGCATCGGGTCTAAAGAGACCGCCAAGGTGGCTCTAGCATGGAGCTATGTGATGACACCCTTCAGTATGTGTCCTAGGATTCTCTCACGTTCGTTTTAGATTAACCTCTAGTATAGGTTGTCTTATGTTATCTTCTCACTCCTTGTATTGGATGTTTTCTTTGTTGTTGCCTTGATTGCGTTTGTTTGCATGGTGTGGGGCCTTGTGTTATCTCCTAGCTCCGGGGAGTTGACCTCAGGGTTCCACGTGGTTGGGAGGCAAATCTTTTATCCATCGAGTATTTTTCCAGAGTTGGTTCGAGAGCCTTGGATGATCATGCTTCCCCATTATGCTTCTTATGCAGCTTCTTGCTCAAGCAGCCAAATGATTTCTATGATTCGATGTATCTTATTGTGGAGTTTCATGTTGATGTAATGATGTGACATTGTCTTTATCATCGTATCTATGTATTGATGCAATGTTGTAATCTCTTGGAGGAGATCATTGTAGAATGGATATGTTAATGTATTTCATTGTTTACTTGTAATTTACAATGTAAACATGTATGTATGATTACTTGTGATGA
This sequence comes from Chamaecyparis obtusa, assembly GCA_027943335.1. Taxonomy (NCBI): domain Eukaryota; kingdom Viridiplantae; phylum Streptophyta; class Pinopsida; order Cupressales; family Cupressaceae; genus Chamaecyparis; species Chamaecyparis obtusa. Next base: position 503,396 of record BSBK01002859.1, read on the forward strand.
AAATGTGGATAAAGATGTAGACCATGATCTGGATCATGTGACTATATATTATTTGATTGCAATACTTGATGGGATAATTCATATTGTAATTTCTTCATTGTCATATGTTATCATATAGACTTAGTCATGTATGTTATGCGTTGCTAGTAGCGACGTCGGGGAACCTAAGAGGACCTTGTTATCTGATTGATGTTCATCTTTTATGTTTGCATTTAATGAAGTGTAATTTGGTTATGATCCTTGTATCATTTGGTTGCAAATGTAATGTTAGATGCATTCTATGTTTAAAAAAAAATGTGTCTACCTTAATGCTAGTTTACTATGTTGTCCTCTCAGGTTCCCTGGCGGGGTGTTACATGGACATTTGACATTAAGAATATAAGTTAATATGGTCATATCATTTCAGTTTTCTAAATATCAAGTGAAATCATTGTTACAAAGAATTTGCCATATTCATTTCAAAAATTATCCTCTGTACTTTATTGGTACGTACTAGAGGTTACATTCTATATAGTTGATATTTCCCATGTTCATATCCTAAGTCACAAGGTTCGAATTCGAGTTCGTGTTCGACACCAATAAAATTCGGATGAAGTTCGACAAGGACAAGAAACTCGAAAAAACATTCGACATTAAATTCGTCTTATATAAATCTTTTTTTAAAAAATATATAAATGTTATATCTACAAAATTATCTAAATAGTTAACATCTATAAATCATGATAAATTTAGCAATCTTAAACAATAAAGAATACTAAAAAGATAAAAATAAAAATGATATTTTTAACTTAAAAATGAAAATATAATATTTATATTTTTTATCTAAAAAATAAAATGAAAAAGTTAAAACTTTATTTTAAAACATAAATAAAAAATATTTTAGCTTTAGAAAACAAAAATAAAAGATATTAAATTTTATTTGAAAACTATTATATATATATATATATATATATATATATATATATATATATATATATATATATTACTTTTCATTTTAAAAAACAAACTTGATTTAAAAAACTTATTGCCAAAATAATAAAAGGTTTATTTTCGAACCCGGTAGACATCATCGATAATCATAAAACCATTGCTTAAAATTTTATAAAACATAGGAAAAGTTAAATGAATTTATTAAACGAAATTGTGCTGTGCAGCGGTAGCGTAGCTTCTTCACAGCGACAACGTTTCCAGAGATTTAAAATGAGCAGCGGCAGCATCTTCCCGTGGTGGAAACTGTGTTGTCCTGCAACAGAAAATGCATTTTCCTTTCCCTGTGCTCGTCGGCTGCTGCGACTATTACCTTTCAGATTCTAGCCTGTGGCCAGAAGAAAGTCAGCGTGCTCTATCCACTAGCAAAAGCTATGAAAAAACCCTTAAAAAGCACTCTGCAAAAAATACATTTAATAAAACTAACGACGCCCTGTTCCGTACGAATTTTTGGACGAATTTTAACGAATATCAAATATTTTCTATAAGTTCGCCGAATTTTCGGCTTCCGAATTTTGAACTTGAAGCCGAAAATTCGGCGAACCCTGTGACTTAGTTCATATCATTTCATACAACTTCATCTTCATATGAATGTTGATTATTATGATAACTTGGTTGTTTATCAGCAGAGTTAGGGTTTGGAATTTACTGCAAATTATTATTCTTACTGAGTGCACCAAATCATACAAGTTACGTATTGCATGGTTGATTAGCAGCAGTTTCAGGATTTCTTTTTAACAGTAATAGTAAATGAAGAGCAATTGTACTTTTCACAATAAAAATGAGAACCTTGAATTGTGTTATTCTAGTTGATCATTGGCTCAGTTACTTGTATTGCTATTTGCAACTATTAAATCTCATTAGCAGCACAGTGCAGTCTCTTATTCATAACAGCAGTTGTACTTGATTAATACTGTTGACCAAATCAGAAAATTCAGACATTTATTCTGGTTGTTTGTACTTTAACTTCCATAGTGCAGTTGTATGGTTAAGAATAATTGACATTCGGCTTGGGTAATTTTCTGCTATAGATATTCTATTTTCCAGTTATCAGAAATATACAAAAAAAAATTACATATTTCCAAAAATCCCCAAAAGGAGACATTACAATCTCATTCATTTAGAATATAAAAGGACCAAAGAGACTCTAAAGTTATTAAGAACATTTGTAATCCACTCCCACAAAATCATTGGAGAGGACAGCTGCAGAGCAGATCAGTTACCTGATTAAGGTGATACTTTTCATAGAAAATTTATAAGCAAGCTATTTCCAGAAGTTAGAACTGTTGAGATACCTTTCCTCTTTTTCTGAGGAGTAACTCTATTGCTAAAAGCTGTAAAATTACTGGAACCAGCATATTAAGTGGCTGATTTCTATAACGATAAATTGTGACCCTCTTCCTTCATCCAATACATGCTGACATGATTATCTAAAAAGTATGTCTACTTGTTGCCACAATAACCAAAGTTGAAAAATCAGAAGTGATGGTCCTACATGGTAATGCAGTTGTGTGAAATGGCAGAAGAGATGGCATTCCATCCTTAAGAGATCCATGGAGCTATGAAGAACTAGTCTGAATTACTTATCTTGCCCAAGTAAATAATATTGTAGAGTGGGAAGCACTTCCCAAAAACTGACAGCCCCTTTCTTCTAAACAAAAGTGAATCTGCAGTCATGATCATTAATGAAGCTCTGATTTATCTCTTTGCTTTTCTAATAAACCAATTGTGTTTATGATGATCTTATTGATAGCCTGTGAGAGACAAAAACCATAAGATAGATCTCTTTATCCATGTGGAAACTAAAGTAAGTATCCGAAAAACTCATCAAAACACCTCAGAAATGCTTGTTACTGAAACTACCTAGGCCAAATATCATCAAGATCCCTTAAAACTTCTGGTTAGCCTAAGGGACCATGGAGAAATAGGCTAACAACAACATCATACACTGCATGCTAGAAAGGGAACATTACACCCTAGTATATCCAAGATCATCAATTCATCTTACTTCATCAAAAGCCACACACATATTTCCACTAGCATGAGAAAATCTGGACAAATCAGAGATGGAATTATCATTGACTTTGTTAGGATTCCAATGGACAAACCAAACCACTAAGCTACAATCAACAACAAATAATGCAACCAAGTGCTGATGGTGTTGCTTCCTTCATTCATAAAGGAGCATTGCCCTCCATATGACCAATACATTGATGTCACTCAGCTTAAACATCAAAATGTGGAGACTTAAATGGAAGCTCAACCATTTCAACTTCTGTAACAGTTTTTTAGCCTATGCAGCTTTGTAACATTATATATACATATTTTCTTAGTTACTGCGTTAAGTTGTTCAGGCCCTGATTCTGGTGCAAGTCCAATCTAGCTCCTGGTGCAGTCAAGATTTGTCTGCAGGTTTATCCCAGGCACAGCCTAGGCACAAAGGTGGTCCAGGTGCACCAAAACCCACAACCTGGGTGTTTGGCTTGCACCCGAGATAAACCTGGTCACACCTAGGGAACCCATGGTAGTTGGAGCTGAAAAACAAACCACTTGCCAAAAATCAGCTTTTTAAAGCATTGAAAAACCAATCCAACCCTAATAGCTCATGTTCACTCATTTTTGCTCATTCCATTCATCTTTCATCCAAACTCTTGTAATTTTCACCATTTTTTCTCAAGCTTGTTTTGAAGGTTGCTATGTTTTTCTTCAAAGATGAAGGCTACAAAGGAGTGAGACACGCACCGAAGGCATAAAAATTGTTGCTAAAGAAAGATTTAGCAATCAAAGATGAATGAATCTTCATTTTTTTCAATTTTTTAAAAAGAGTATAAGTTTTAAAAAAAAATTAAAGAAATTTTGAATATTTTTTAAACTTTATAAGTTTATACATATATTAAGGGGTTATAATGCCAATTTTCTTCACTTTTTTTCAATAATGTCTTGACTTTTCAATTTTACATTCATTACTCAGACACAATGGCTCACGTTGGAAATGGAAGTTCTACTTCAATTGTAGAGGAGAATCCTTTTAAAATTTATGCAAGTTCACAAATTTGGCATTATACAACAATGATTAAGCAAATAACTAGTGGTGGGGGTTTTCTTTGGTGGTGTAACCACTACAACATAGAGTATATAAGCTCATACTTTTGAGCGGAAGCTCGCTTATGTGCCATACCTGGACACAAAATGAAAGTTTGTAAGGGGTCAGATAAAAAAAGGGTTGCCAAAGGATCTAATCTTGCAATATGTTAAAGAACAAGAGGAAACAAATCAAAGACTATTCATCCCCTTGCCAAGACAAGCTCAAAAAGGCCACCTAGTGGCTTGGGAAAATCGGCTGGTCCACATCCTTTCATGTTGTAAAGTACCAGCCACAAGTTGACAATAAAATGTAATGATAGTTGAACTCAGCCTTTTGGGTACCCACTCTGTACTTTACTATCACAACCATACGACACTTAGTCAACACTCTACCCACATACCTGTAGGGAAAAACACACTCAGCACTCAACCTTCAGAGGCATCCGGCACTCAAACTTCGGCACTCTTCAACATCCTTTGGTAGCCGTCAACACTCAGTACCCTTCAACAATGTTGTCGTAGTCCTCCAATTTGATCTGCGGTATTATCTGATGACTTCACAACCAAAAATAACACAATGCACACACAGATCCAACGAACAACAATATTATAAATTTTATCAATGTATCTTCACCAAAGAAAATATCTTTATTTTTGAAATAATCTCCAAATTTGTCTTCGAAGGAGACTTCACAAATTTGCATAAACAGACAAACTAGGGTGAGGAGTGACTCCCACCAAAACTGCAAATGCCAAACTAGGGAGGGTCTTCCACCTCTGAAACAGCACACCAAAAAACTCAATTCCAACTGGCAAATACAAAAAAAAAAGGTAGCCCCACAATGATTCCATACAATGCTAACCACCTCCTTGTAAAGGGCTCCAAGAAGTATCCAAAAGGTTACGTCAACATAATTAATTATTTATTATTTTGGCCCCTCCTTTATTTTATAATTAACTAATTAATTAAAGAAATCCCTTATAAAATTATTTAAATTTTGGGACCACTTAATTAATTAATTTAATTAATTCACCTTCTATTAATTTGGAGACACTACACATGTCAATCCCACCACCTTCTCAACCAAAACTTGTTACATAAAAAAGAGGCCCATAGTCTAGGCCCTTCAATAATGAAATTAGGGAGGTTGTAGATCAAAGCCTTGCTCGTTGCATTTATGACAATGGGATTCCATTCAACATTGTTAGATCATCTTATAAGCAGGACATGGTGAGTTCCCTTTGCAATACACCTCCTAATTATGTTAGTCTCAAGTATGAAAAGGTGTGAACCACCTTATTGGCAAAGGAGAAAGCTTTAGTAGAGACTGTTAGTACTAAACCGGTTACTGAGAGGGGAAGTGAATCAGTAAATATTATCTTTCTGCATGTTTAAAACTTGTAAACATATCATTAAATGTAAAACAGAATATAATCAATCATTCACAAGCATAAACAAATCACACAGATCAACTCAAGTATTTATACATGGAAACCCTCGGTTAGAAGGAAAAAACCACGGTGAGACAGAGCTCACAACTTCACTATCGCAGAATGAAGGCGCCCAACTTAGGAGCTTACAAAAGCACTGATTGAAGTGCTACCCGGTTAAGGGATTTAACAAAAGATCTGAACTCTATTAGGAGTTGCCTAGTTACAGGACTTTGAACATCTACAAAGTTGTTACCCTGTTAGGGGATTTTACAAAGAACCAATTAGGTTCACCCTGAAAGAGGGATTTCAATATGCTTTCATTCCATATATAAGTAATGATCTTATTTTGACACTGTCTGTCAGATTAGATCATACCTGTTGATCTCTTCTTCGGTTTGTCTGGCTATTGATCTCTCTTTCTTTCTTCACCTCTGTGCCTGCAGCACTTCTCAGAAAATATCTCTCCTCTGCTCTATGCAATCATCAACTATCAACAACAACTTTTCTTTCTGTCCTATGACCTATATTTATATTAGAGTTCATCGTAATGAAACCCTTAGCTCATGGAACCGCCAACCTGCAAACTCTGCATTAAATCATGCAATCAGCAAAAAGCTATGCACTTTGATCTGGAGTTTACCTTCCAAAAGCATCCGCAGGAATAAAGCTAACTCCTGTTAAAAAGCTAACTCTACTTCTCAGCGGTGGATGTCCTGTATAATCCGGCTTTTGACATAAACTGTAACTCAAATTGATCCATAAAATCCAGATCGGATCTATATTGCAGTTAGACCAGTATACCCTTATACCCGGTTTGTCCCTGTATGCTTCATAAGACCGGTTCTGCGTTCTTGATTCAGTCTACCGATAAATCTATCGAAATAGTCAACCGGTGCATACATTATGTTCTTCATCTACCGGTGTTGTCTAAGTAATGTGAGTGACCGATGACCCTTTACCGGTGTGAGGTTTGTGAAATACACTAATGACAACTCATATTGTTAGCAATCTTCCCCTTTGTCATTGGTGACAAAAGCTTCACAAACTTTACTCACTAAATACCAGTACCTTGTATTGGTAGAACGCTACTTCCCCTGACTAAATGCTATGGTATGCAAAGTTCTGTTTGGTTCTGTCCTTTCCTTCCTCTGTATACTCTTCCCCTTTTTGCCTCCAGAGGACAAAGGGTAAAGCATATCTTCACAATTGAAGCTTGGTAAAGATATCCTTGTATATTGTTCTGCCTGAATGAAGGAATGGTGCCCATTGACCAGTTACATATTCTGAATTCTTTTGGGCTGCTGTCAGAAAAATAATGATATTCTCCATGTCTTCCACGGTTTTGTAGGCTGGTTCATTGATTAGATCTTCAAGAGAAGATGATGTTATGTTCATGATGTCAAATGTGGGTGCCAAAAACACTTGAAATCCAATAAAATCTTGGATCCACTTATTTTTCTCTTCAGCAATTTTTCTGAGTGCAAGAGTTAAACTTGTCATTTCTCTGCCGTAGGATGTTGCAGTCTTGCTCTTAATATCAAACTGAGAGGATAATGCTTTAATCTCTTAAGTTATCTTGGCAGACTTTTCTGACAGATCTTGCAAAAATACTTCAAAGTTTGATGTTCTGCTCATCAAACTTCCTGCTTCTTGAAGTTGTTGTTGGAGAATTCTCAGGTTTGTTGTCACATTCACCTTAATCTCTTCAACCTATTTGTGGAGTATCTTCAGTCTTTTCTTCTCGAAATGGTCGATCGCCACTGTTTCCGAATCTGTGAGATCCTCATCGATTGCCTGTGCCAACACTTCTAGCTGATCGATGATTGGTTCATCACTATTGACGTCAGTATCAAGAACGAAGTTGCACAGAATGTTATTTACAGTGGTTAGGACCATGTCCTGTTTTCTTTTGGTCAGCTCTTTGAGCTCCCTAGTTGACATCTTGCTGATGTCTACCACTGTATCGGTAGTTTTACTCCTTTTTGCTTCCTTCTCCTCGGCAAATGACAACTTTCTTTTAGAGGAGGAGCTTGGAATGTCTCCTTGTTCTTGTTGTCCTTGCTCTTGCTTCGGTTTAAATTGCTCAGTGTGGACTAGGATGTCTTCGTCTTGTCCCTTATTCTCTTTTGTTCCTTGATGAGCTCTGTTCTCTGGCTAAACTTCTCCTTCTGGTAGATTTTGTTCTTCAGAAGGTTTTTCCTCAATCTGAGCTTCTTCATCCGGTTGCTTATCAACATCTTGTTCTTGTTCTCCCGGTGGGACTTCTTTTTGTTGTTGCTCCTCAGCCATATGAAGTTCTCCCATGGGTATATCATTTTCTGTCCCTTGTTCAACATTTATTTGTGCATTAGTTATGAACTCTTCTGTTTGAGCTTTTTCCTTTTCAGTAGAAGATGTTTCACCAATTGTAGGTCTGACCGGTGTTCCTTGCATTTGGTCAATTTGATCCTGAGGACCTAGTTTATCCAATGCACTGAAGTCATACTTACGCCAGTAGTCTAGAGTTGCTTTGTAGACTTGATTCTCATATCCATTTAAAATTTTTGCAACTCTGTCAAATGTCTTTAAGTTCATGGATGCTTCTAATAGAAGCTTTATTCTTTCTTCATTGAATCCAGGTTTGACCTTAAGCAATGCTTCCCTTGCAATTCTGGTGTTTATGCCTAGACCAGTTTTCCATTTTGATTGTAGCCTGTTATTTAGTTCTGGTGGGAACTTGGACCTGTAGTCCCTTGGAGTCCTATTATAATCCATGAAAGTTTCTACTATCCCTACAATTAGCTTTTGTTTGTCCTCTTCGTTTAGTACACTGTACCACTTTGCAGCATTATCTACTTCTCAAAAGTCCATTACATCAGTAATTATATCTTCAACATGCATGGGTTTGATGTTACCTTTACTTGAAGAGATGAGAACTGTTGGATTCGCTCCCTGATCTTTGGTTAAGTCTACTAATGCCGGTGTTTCTTCTCCAAGTACTCCTTTCCCTTTACCGGTGTCAGCTCCCGGTTTAGCTGTTGTTCTTTGAGCTGCTTCTTGTTCTGCTTGATGCTGGGTCTAGAGAAGTTTGGTCCATAGTGCTACTTCTTCATTATGTACTTTCTCAATTTCTCCAATAAGCATGAGACCTATCCTTTTTATGGTTGTGAAGGTTTTCTAATGAAGTTCAGCTTGTTTTGTAGCTTCTTCTAGAGTAAGGTGATTTTGGACCTCTAAAAGAGCTTTTATCCTTAGCTTCTTTTCTCTATCTTCTACGGCTTTCCACCGGGCTTCAATATTCTGTAGAAGATGTTCAGGTAGAGTCGTGTGCAGTCCACTGGGATGAAGATTAAATTTATGGAGACAGAATGCTACAGCTTCTTCAAGTTTTCCTTTGTCTTCATCATTGGCTAGTTCATATCTTCTTCTAACAGAACCTAAATGCCCAAATTCTTTTAGTCCTACCACAATTTCGTCAATTATGGGTTTGGCTTTTCTAGGTGGATCCTCCTTTGCCATTTTACCAGTATTCTTCTTTCTAATCAGAGGAACTATATCCTCGGTCTCTGTCTCTTCTAGTTCTTCCTCTTGGATGTTGGGCGCCGGTTCTACTTTCTTCCTCTGACCCTTGGCCTGTTCTATCGCCGGTTTCTTCTTTGGTGCGGGCGTCCTTTTGTAGACAATCTTGACCCGTGCCCTTTTTCACAGATTTTGAAGGATCTCGGTATACATGCCGAACCGATTGGCACCGAGATCCAAATTTGCATCATTTAGTGCATCAGCATATGCCTTAGCAACCTTGGCAAAGATCTCGTAACCCAGCTCAGGAGCATACACATCTCTTGGTTCCACTGCTTGAATGATGTAGTTGTCGGTGGTAACCAGAAAACATACGTCGTCCTTGAAAAGGTCAACAATAGTTGACAGTACTCTTTCTCTTTCGTGCATCTTCAATTGAAACTCTTCAAAATATTCAATAATCACTTTGCTTAACTGATCTCCCAGTCGGTTAGCCATTTCAGTGATTTGATGCATGACCGGTTTATTGGTTGTCCAAGTTACTTTACCGATACCTGGGAAGAAATCCAAGTAGAAAAAGTATAGGCACATCAGGAGGGTTCCATACTTCATGGATTTCTTTTTCACAACTCCAAGCCTCTTCATGTTTTCAAATATTTGGCTCTGAAGCATTGCACAGATGTCATATTGGGCATTCTCGTGCATGATGCGGTGCACAGCATGAATTGCACCACCAGGTATGTTGTTCCAGTTGCTTGACTGATAAACCTTGTATCCGATGACAACAGACGCAAAGCGTACTCCATCATCTTCAATGTCATTCACAGTCATAACTCGACCATCAGACTTCGACTTCGTCAGCTTGTTGACGACCGTATTGGCGATGGTGCGAAGGGTTAGCGCTCCCCTTTATCACTGTATCCGGTTACTCTGTGGAGATCTTCTTTGGTGATCTCATGACATGCGCCTCCGGTGAGCCAAAAACCTGGTTCGTGAAGACGGCTCAACAACAATCTTACTTGGTCTTTCCGGAAGATTGCAGGGTAGCATACACCATTTATTAATCCGGATGATACTAGATTGGCGTATTTGTCAGAAAGTTTCCCTTCTTCGCATAGTGACAAATACTCTCCTTGAATATAAGTTTCTCCTAGTTCTTCCTGTTTGGCGTGAATAAACGCTATAACATCCTCAGTCAACGGAACTCCTTTTGGTACAGAAGAGAGCGCTCCAGCCATGTCGTTTTCTCTATTCTGAACTGGCAGGATGTTGTATGTTGGTTTGTCCACTTGATCTCCTTTGATCAATTTTACGGTAGCGGAAGATGAGGTCATACTTGCTAATCGGTAATTTGCTGAGAGTAGCTTAGATCAATATTGCAAATAGTGATTCTCAATGATCAAGGCGCAAGAAACATGTTTAGCACAAGAATTCGTAAATAATACAATAAGCAAATTGAAAACTTGTGAGTAATTATCCTTTCTTTTATAGAGTTAGGATGTAACGGTAATTACCAAACAGTAACTATTTGTTAAACGGCTACAGTAATAAATGCCTTACCTAACTTTACTTTCCGTTTTCCCAACCGGTTAATCATAATTTGCCTTACCAGTTTTTCCTTGCAGACCGAGTGAGTCCGATTCTCAATAGTCATACCGGGAACGGTAGGGAATCTACCGGTTCCCTCTAAGCCTTCACGGATCAGTTTGCTGATGAAATATCGCCATCAACATATGGTGATCTTTCCTCTGTCTTCTCTTCAGCAGGGCTCTTTGATTCTTTTACTAACCAAATCTGTTTGACTGATTTCTCAATCTTCTCTTCCCTATTGGTTTTTTCTTCAGGTTTGACCGGTCCCTTCTCCTTACTGGATAACTAGTTCCTGCACTCTTTGGCTTTGTGTCCAACTTTGTTGCAGTGATAGCAGACTACCCTGGTTGTCTTTCCTGGGTACATTCTTTTTGTGTTGGTTGACTTGTCCCAAGAGCCATTGTCATTGTGTGATCCATGGTTCATACAGTTGACTGTACTCCGGTTCTTGTTTCTCTTGGTGAATACCGGCTTTGGGGATCTAAATGCCATTGTCTTGGATCTGCATTCTTCTGCCTTGTGTCCAAATTTGTTGCATGCATAGTAGTAGCCCCTAAAGCTTCCCCTGCTACTACTGGACACAAATATGGGACTGGACAAGCACTCACTGGTCTTGTGACCATCTTTACGGCAGTTCTTGCAATGATTGTTATTGGTCCTTACCAGTGCATTTCAGCAGTTGTTAGTTTTATGACCCGGTTTCCCACAATGCTTACAAGATGTGTTAAGGATATTCTTACCTTTTTGTGCTAGTGGTTTCTTCTTATCCTTCTTGATGCATTTGCCCTAGAAGGCTCACCATTTTCATTAGTAATTTCACCAGTGAATCCAAGACCAGTTTGATCTTTATGTCTTCTTTGAACTTTAAGTTGCTCATCAAGCTTGGTCGAGTTTTTATTGTATCTTTTCAAAATTCCATTTGTTTCTTCAAGTTCGTTCATTTGTTCCCATAGTTGATACAATTCTAGAGACAGTCTATTGCATGCTTCATTCCTGTTATGCCAACCTTTCTGCATGTGAGCATTTTCTTGGGTGACACTCTGCATGTCTTCTTGAAGTTGTAGGATGATAAGTTCATTTGCTCCTAACGCTTCCACTGCCTGGTCCCTTGCTTTCTCAGAGGTTGTCAAGGACTTGACTGCTGAGTTCCTTTCATCTTCAGCTTTTCTCTTTTTCTCGATTAGTTCAGTCATCCTCAGGGCATTGTCCTCTTGATCTCTCTTAAGATTAGAGATTTGATCAGTCAGGATCTGATTCTTGTCCATGAGTTGAGATACTGCCTCCTCAGCTTCATTAGATCCACTCTGCCCAAAGAGTTCATCAATGGTTTCATTGCTCTCATTTAACTGTATCACTATCTCCTTTCTTTTTGAAAGTGATCTCCTCAATCTATTCTCCAGAGATGTAATGATGTCATTAGCTTCCTCGAGTTGTTTTTGATACCAGTAAACTTCCATGATCTTTCTCTCAAGCTATTAGGCTTGGTAATATAGAGAACTTAGCTCTGATACCAATTGTTAGTACTAAACCGATTACTGAGAGGGGGGGTGAATCAGTAAATATTATCTTTCTGCATGTTTAAAACTTGTAAACAGATCATTAAATGTAAAACAGAATATAATCAATCATTCACAAGCATAAACAGATGACAAAAATCAACTCAAGTTTTTATACGTGGAAACCCTCAGTTAGAAGGAAAAAACCACGGTGAGACAGAGCTCACAACTTCACTATTGCAGAATGAAGGCGCCCTGTTAGGAGCTTACAAAAGCACTAATTGAAGTGCTACCTGGTTAAGGGATTTTACAAAAGATCTATTAAGATTTGAACTCTATTAGGAGTTGCCTAGTTACAGGACTTTGAACATCTACAAAGTTGTTACCCTATTAGGGGATTTTACAAAGAACCAATTAAGTTGACCCTGATAGAGGGATTTCAATATGCTTTCATTCCTTATATAAGTAATGATCTTATTTTGATAGTGTCTATCAGATTAGATCATACCTGTTGATCTCTTCTTCGATTTGCCTGGTTGTTGATCTCTCTATCTTTCTTCACCTCTGTGCTTGCAGCACTTCTCAGAAGCTATCTCTCCTCTGCTCTATGCAATCATCAACTATCAACAACTTTTCTTTCTGTCCTATGACCTATATTTCTATTAGAGTTCATCGTAATGAAACCCTTAACTCATAGAACCGCCAAGCTGCAAACTCCGCATTAAATCATGCAATCAGCAAAAAGCTATGCGCTTTGATCTGGAGTTTACCTTCCAAAAGCATTGTAATGTCCCCGATTTAGCAAGTACCTGTGCTTGCTATTGTCAGTTCATTAATGCGATTCCCGTGAGCTGATGGATTGTTTAGGGGATCTCTGTGTGCACTTACTATTTTTAGTAAGTTAGTTAGTGGCTCCTATTTTTGGCAAGGCAGTGGTTTTTGGGTTTGATCTTCATTCTTCTTCAGTTGGGGTTCATAATATACGTTCGTCTTCATATCTTAGGCAATGAAGCTTGGCTTAATTTATTATCATTTACTTTATGTTCTAACTGAGAGGTGTGTGCTTGACGCTTCAAGGCACTTAAGTGAGAAGTGTGAATGTGAAGCTGGAGTTGGTGTAATGAAGAAGATTGAAGCTTTGTTTTAAAAAGCCTTGGACTGGCGATAATGGGATATGATTGTTTATGTTATGAATTTGGAATGAGGAGCGAGGGTTTGTACTAAACTTCTGAGAAACGGCATTTCTTTGGAGTATGCGCTTTGAGTTGGTTGGATACCAACGAATTGTGCCAGTGTTCAGGTTGAATCGGTTGACTACGATCTGCCAGAAGACCTGCATATTATTAATTTGGTGATTGACTGTGAATTGTTTAGAATGGGCCGCATGATGAATATTCGGGTGTTGCGATAGTTGTCTTGGCCGCTAGTGAATCTGTCGCTTCAGCACGTGACTGCATTGGTTTATGTGGAGCCGCGGTGATTAGTGGAAGTCGCAGGAGGGATTGACGTCAGAATTTGGAGGTATCGCAGGTGTCTACGTTATTAACTAAGGTCGAGGTGTGAGCTTGGCATGTTGAATACTTCAACCGCATAAAAGATAAAACTACGGCAAGCTTCCAGCCGAATTGTCTTTAGCAGCCGCAAGAGACAAAGTTGCTTTCCAGATGTATTTGTCTTCAGCAACCACAAGAAATTAAGGTGCAAAGAATTGTTATAATTAAAAACATTGTAATTTGGCAGCTAATTAAATTGTCTTTTCCTTATTTTGGAACGTTGGAAAAAGTATCATTACTTCTGCAATTAATTAAGTATTGAAGTTCTTCGATAATTTCATATATATTTGAAAATTAAAAAAAATATACAAGAAGATTGCAATTTTCCTTGAGAAATTCAGTTGTAGAATTGAGAGTCTACATAGACTCTTTCCAGTGGTATCAGAGCTCTGATCCTGCCAGCCTGAAGTTTTGGGCCAGATATGGTAGATAGATTTGTGTCAGGTATTCATTACACTCGCAGAGGTAGAGCTTCGCCACCTCCGGAGGGTAATGAACAGGGTCAGCAAGGTGATCAAACAGGTAACAGGAATATAGACAATACAGGACCTAACATGGACAAGGAAGTCAGAGATTCGTTTCGGAATCTTGCAGTCGGACAACAACAGATTGCAACTGTTTTGCAACAACTTTCTGACACCTTGCAACGCATGAATGTACCTGGAAACCGGGATAGAGGCACTAGAGATGCATCAGTGGGTTCGCATAGATCCAAAATTGTGGAAAGGCAGGTGACCAAAGACGATCCTACAGGCACCCGTGATAGGCCTTTACGATCCACATTTCTGAGACCTGAAGAGGATGCAGTTAATGTTGATACTGAGCCAGCCCCTTTTGTGGATGATATGGTTGCTCATTATGCTGAATGGGATGCACTACCTGAACCCATTAAGAGGAACTTGAACTTTGACAGATTCTTATCCCAAAAAAGAGAGCATCATAGAGGCAGGTATAGTCTAGATGCAAGACAGAGGACTAATCTGTTTGAACTTAAACAGGCAACAAATAAACTTACTATGAGTTATTTTGATGGTAGTGGGAAGATGACAGCCAGGGCCTAGATTCATAAGTTGGACACCTTCCTTGCTTTACGTCCTATGTCTGAAGAGGACGCTGTTCGATTTGTTGTTCTACACTTAGATGGAACTGCTCATGATTGGTGGTATCATGGTCTCGTGTCACTACAGCATGATCAGATAAGAACTTATCAAGAGTTTGTGCACAATTTGGTTGAGAGATTTGACAGGAAACATCTGGAATCATATTTTCGTGACTTGGCTCAACTCAAACAGACAGGTAACTTGGAAAATTTCATTAATGAGTTTCAGAGAACCTCAGTGAGGGTTTATGACATTTCAGAGAGAAGACGTGTGATGTTGTTTACAGAAGGATTAGTAGAACCCCTCAGAGGATGGGTTAAGTCTTTTGATCCCCCTTCTTTGCAGGCAGCTATGAAGAAAGCTCGGGATTTGGAGTTTTCAGCACCACGGACTCGTTTCCCTTCTAGACCATCGAGTTCTTCTCAGGACATTAATTCTGCCCCCAAAAAAGAAGATGGATCAGATTCTAAGCGTCCTATGACAGGACCACTTGATCAGGAAACTCTCAATGATTTGAGGAGAAGAAGGTTGTGTTTTCATTGCAAGGGTCCCTATGACGAGAAACATGAGTGCCCTCTGAGACCAGAGGGGAGAAACGGGCTTATGGAGTGGTTCCATGAGGATGAGCATGTGACTGATTTTTCGGAACAGCAGGATGACACGGAAGAGGTAATATCTATGGAGAGAGCAGATGGTGACAATCCTAAGCTTAAGGTGGTTTATCTTTCTAGCATGCAAAAAGAGGGTTCTTTCAGATTACGTGGGCTCTTGGCGGGACAGCGTGTCATTGCATTATTGGATACCGGAGCAACACATAATTTCATTGATTCGGGATTAGTATCAAGAAGAGGTTTGTTGACTGAAGATTTTGAGGGAATTAGTGTCAAGGTTACTGATGGTTACACTCTTAAGTGTGACAAAATGATCTCAGAATTGCCACTCAAGTTAAACAATTATGACTTCAAATCTGATTTTTATGTGGTTGATATGGGTGGGACAGAAGTGGTTTTAGGCATGAGCTGGTTGCATTCTATTGAAGCTTTTTACCTCAACCTTAAGAACATGGAAATGAGTTTTGAGGTGGATGGAAAGAAACATATTTTGAAGGCCATTAAGGAAGATAATTTGAAGACTATTTCTTTCAGGCGTATGCAGCGTCTTATTGATCATGATGCAGTGGATTGGGCAGCAGAGTGCAGGATGTCACTTAAGTCTGCAGAGGTTAAGAAGACAGTCTATCCACCTGATATACAGGAACTTCGGGTTAAACACTCTAGAGTGTTCAATGATTTACCCCATGGCAGACCACCTGACATAGGCATAGAGCATATTATTGAGCTAGAAGAAGGTACTAAACCCATTATGATCACTCCTTACCGGCATCCCAAACGGATGAAGGATGAGATTGAAAAGACTATTGAGGAGTTGCTCTCTATGGGTCATATCAGGCCGAGTAAGTCCCCTTTTGCTTCATCGGTAGTTTTGGTGAAGAAGAAGGATGGCACTATGAGGATGTGTATTGACTATAGAATGCTGAATCGAAAAACCATTCAGAATAGATATCCCATTCCCCGCATTGATGAGATGATTGATGAATTGCATGGGGCTACTTACTTTTCTAAAATAGATTTGAGATCTGGTTACCATTAGATTCGGGTACAGGAAGAGGACATAGAGAAGACAACCTTTCAATGTCATTATGGTCATTTTGAGTTTTTGGTCATGCCTTTTGAACTGACCAACGCTCCGGCAACATTTCAGTCTACCATGAACAGGGTTTTCCACAGACAGTTGAGGAAGTTTGTATTGGTTTTTTTTTATGATATCTTGGTTTATAGCAGGACGTGGGAGGAGCACCTGATGCACTTGGACACTGTTTTGGGTATCTTGGCTGAGGCTTCCTTATTTGCTAAGAAGTCTAAGTGTGCCTTGGGCATGTCGGAATTGTTATATCTGGGGCACATTATTAGCGCAGAGGGAGTTCGTATGGATCCGGAAAAGGTTCGCACTATTATGGATTGGCCTGTTCCAGAGAGCCTGACTCAACTTAGAGGATTTATTGGTCTGTGTGCCTTCTATTGCAGATTTGTTGCAGGTTTTTCTCGTCATGCAGCTCCCCTTACTGATTTGACTCGTAAGGGTGCTTTCCAGTGGATTACTCAAGCACAGGAGTGTTTTGAGAAGTTCAAATTGATTATGACTTCTTGTTCGGTGTTGGCTATGCCTGATTTCTCTAGACCTTTTGATTTGCATTGTGATGCTTCTGGTGAGGGCATTGGTGCTGTTCTTTCGCAGGATCGTCATCCTATTGTGTATGAGAGTAGGAAACTTAGGGGTCCTGAGAAGTCTTTCAATGTTTATGATAAGGAAATGTTAGCCATCATGCATGCTTTGTCTAAATTTAGACAATATCTGGTTGGCAACAAATTCTACATCAAAACTGATCATGATAGTTTGAAATATTTCCTGGGTCAGCGTGATTTGAATGAGCGGCAACAGAAATGGGTCAGCAAGCTTCAATCTTATGACTTTGATATTACTTATATCAAGGGAACACAGAACGTTGTTGCTGATGCTCTATCTAGGAGACCACACTTGTGTGCCTTGACTAAGGTTACTGAGGACTGGAAACATCTGATTGTCGTAGAGTATGCGAAGGATCAGTGGGCCATTGATTTTTTGGAGGGGACTATTCAGGATGACAGGTATGCTCTTGTTAATGAATTGATCATTTACAAGGGAAGAGTTTGGTTGGTGGCTGGTTCGAGTGTTATACAGTTGGTGTTGAGGGCTTTTCATGATTCCCCTATAGCTGGACATCCAGGTTTCTATAAGACTTACAGGCAGGTGCGTGAATGTTTCACATGGAAAGGTCTCAAGCATGATGTTCAGAATTATGTTAGAGAATGTTCTGTATGTCAGCAGAACAAGTAGGAACATACATTTCCAGCAGGATTATTGCAGCCACTTCCTATCCCTGATCAGAAATGGGAATGCATTTCCATGGATTTTATTGTGGGCCTCCCTAAGGTCCAAGGTAGAGACTGCATTTACATAGTAGTGGATCATTTGACTAAACTTGCTCATTTCTTTCCCATTGCTACCACTTTTTCAGCAGTACAGGTGGTAGAGTTGTTCTTCAGAGAGATTTTTCGATTACATGGATTACCGCGGAACATTGTGAGTGATTGGGATAGCCGTTTCATGAGCCACTTTTGGCAGGAGTTGTTCAGGTTATGTGGTACGGAACTAACTCCTAGCACTAGCTATCACCCACAGACTGACAGGTAGACCGAGATAGTTAATAAATGGGTAGAGGGCTATCTTCGTAACTATGTTTTTGCTTAGCAGAGGGCTTGGGTGAAGTGGGTTTATTTATGTGAGTATTGTTATAATTCGACCCACCATATGTCCATTGGTATGGCTCCGTTCCGTGCATTGTATGGATATGATCCTCCCAGTTTCTTAGATTTGCTGCTCAGTGATAGCAGAGTACTTGGTGCAGGTGATTTGTTACAGAACAGCCAGGATGTTTTAGTCACCTTGCGGGATAATATACAGCGTGCACAGAATCAGCAGAAGCAGTATGCTGATCAGAGGAGAGTGGCCCATTCTTTTGAGGTTGGGGACATGGTGTATTTGATGTTGCAGCCATATAGACAGTCTTCCATTCGGAGGAGCGGGGCTGAAAAGCTCAAACCTCGGTATTATGGTCCATTTCATGTGGTTTGGCGGGTTGGTGAGGTTGCTTATGAGTCGGATTTGCCTCCTGATAGTAAAGTACACAATGTATTTCATGTGTCCTGTTTGAAGAAAGCTTTGGGAAGGCATGTAGTTCCTTTGGTTATTTTACCACCTCTGGACGATGAAGGGAAGTTGGAATTGATTCCTAAAGCCTTTTTAGATACTAGGGAACGACAGTTGCGCAAACGAGTTATCTGTGAGTTTTTGATCAAGTGGCGTGATCTTCCAGATGAGGATGCTACCTAGGAGTCAGAAGATATTTTGCAGCATCCTGGTTTGCGATTACTTGGGGACAAGCAATCTTGGGGAGGGAGGACTGTAATGTCCCCGATTTAGCAAGTACATGTGCTTGCTATTGTCAGTTCATTAATGCGATTCCCGTGAGCTGATGGATTGTTTAGGGGATCTCTGTGTGCACTTACTATTTTTAGTAAGTCAGTTAGTGGCTCCTATTTTTGGCAAGGCAGTGGTTTTTGGGTTTGATCTTCATTCTTCTTCAGTTGGGATTCATAATATACGTCCGTCTTCATATCTTAGGCAATGAAACTTGGCTTAATTTATTATCATTTACTTTATGTTCTAATTGAGAGGTGTGTGCTTGACGCTTCAAGGCACTTAAGTGAGAAGTGTGAATGTGAAGCTGGAGTTGGTGTAATGAAGAAGATTGAAGCTTTGTTTTAAAAAGCCTTGGACTGGCGATAATGGGATATGATTGTTTATGTTATGAATTTGGAATGAGGAGCGAGGGTTTGTACTAGACTTCTGAGAAACGGCATTTCTTTGGAGTATGCGCTTTGAGTTGGTTGGATACCAACGAATTGTGCCAGTGTTCAGGTTGAATCGGTTGACTACGATCTGCCAGAAGACCTGCATATTATTAATTTGGTGATTGACTACGAATTGTTCAGAATGGGCCGCATGATGAATATTCGGGTGTTGCGATAGTTGTCTTGGCCGCTAGTGAATCTGTCGCTTCAGCACGTGACTGCATTGGTTTATGTGGAGCCGCGGTGATTAGTGGAAGTCGGAGGGATCGACGTCAGAATTTGGAGGTATCGCAGGTGTCTACGTTATTAACTAAGGTCGAGGTGTGAGCTTGGCGTGTTGAATACTTCAACCGCATAAAAGATAAAACTGCGGCAAGCTTCCAGCCGGATTTTGTCTTTAGCAGCCGCAAGAGACAAAGTTGCTTTCCAGATGTATTTGTCTTCAACAGCCACAAGAAATTAAGGTGCAAAGAATTGTTATAATTAAAAACATTGTAATTTGGGAGCTAGTTAAATTGTCTTTTCCTTATTTTGGAACGTTGGAAAAAGTATCATTACTTCTACAATTAATTAAGTATTGAAGTTCTTCGATAATTTCATATATATTTGAAAATTAAAAAAAATATACAAGAAGATTGCAATTTTCCTTGAGAAATTCAGTTGTAGAATTGAGAGTCTACATAGACTCTTTACAAGCATCCGCAGGAATAAAGCTAACTCCTTTTAAAAAGCTAACTCTACTTCTCTGCGGTGGATGTCCTGTATAATCCGGCTTTTGACTTAAACTGTAACTCAAATTGATCCATAAAATCCGGATCGGATCTATCTTGCAGTTTGACCGGTATACCCTTATACCCGGTTTGTCCCTATATGCTTCATAAGACCGGTCATGCGTTCTTGATTCGGTCTACCGGTGAATCTATCGAAATTATTCAACTGGTGCATACATTTTGTTCTTCATCTACCGGTTTTGTCTAAGTAATGTGAGTGACCGATGACCCTTTAGTGGTGTGAGGTTTGTGAAATACACTAATGACAAGTCATATTGCTAACAGAGACATCATTGAGAGTGATCAAAGATACGTGGCCAGAAATAGGTGTGTATGATTTATGATGGATGCAAGGATTGCAAAAATAGGTCGTTGATCAATGTTATAGGAGTGTCCCTAAAGGGGTGATGATCTTGAAGGCAGTGGATTGTGAGGAGCAAGTGGAAGATGCAAGTTTTATTGCCTATATCCTCATAGAATACATTGAGATGATGGAGCCTACAAATGTTGTCCAAGCCATGCCAGACACTGCTAAAAATTGTAGGGCAATTGGGTCTATAGTGGAGGCCACATATAATTACACTTTTTGGACACTACATGTAGTCCACTCACTCAATGTAATCATGCAAAAGATTGGCACACAAATTGAATGGGTCAAACAAGTTTACATGGAGGCTGAGGAAATCAAAATGTGTGACTAATCACCACGTCACAAGCCATATTTAGAACCTCCACATTGAAGTTGTTGAAGGTAATTTAAATTTTATTTTTTTATTTTTTTATTTTTTATGGTTGATAAATGACATGTATATTTTAATGCCATGTTAGGCTGCCTAAACATGATTTGCATCTCATACATTCATCTTAAGACAAGTTGTTAAGGTGCAAAAGGCCTTGAGTGCTTTGGTGATCAACACCTTGCACAGTGTATGAGGGCAATCAAACAAAGAAACAGGCCAAAAGTATAAGCATGGATCCTTGATGATGAGAGGTGGGATCGTGCAGAATATGTTTTGAGTTTCACCAAGCCCAATCATGAGCATGATTAGGTATGTTTATACTGATGCCCATGTTTGGGTGAAATTTATGATGGCATAGACACCATGGTGGAGAACATAAGAACAACAATAGGGGCTAAGAAACATGACATAGCGGATGCATTTTTTAAAGTTGTGGAATGAATTATTGTTGACAATAGGAACAAGATGACCGCCCCCTTACATCTCTTAGAATTTGTTTTGTCGCCAAGGTTTTATAGCCAAGAGATACTTGCATATTAATGACTCTTTTCCTTATTTACCAAGACAATAACAATAATAAAGATTTCAAGCACCACTATAGAGAAATTCATCAAAATAAGGATTGGGCCCCATTGAATAATATGTAAATAATAAGAATTCTGGTTTAACCTTTATTTTCCACACTAACAATATACATAGGATGTATTCATTGAGCAATATTAATCCTCACCTGAACATCAAACGACCAGACAATAACAAAATATGTGTGACTAATAAAGTATTAATCCTTCAGACTTCAATTGCTCCATTGAAATATTTAATGGTGCCACATGAATATTATTTACTCAGTGTAAGCCAAGCTATGGGGAAAATCTTGAACTCCACTCAAGCTCTATTATAATTTTCTCTTAGGAAATATATGTTTTTATTCCTGGATCAATCATCAAATTTGTCTCCAAAACAAACTTCACCAATTTGCCCAGATGTGAACTCCATCATGAATCCACCTTTTTTGGAAGAGCTAGCTTTTTGTCCAAACCTTCAGTGAATTTTTTAAATGTTTTCGTCCTCAAAAATCATAAACCATCACTCCAGATCACCATATCAAATCCATAAGCATGCTTTGCCACAACCCATGTAAACTCCTTATAAAGACCCCTAGGAAACATCTAGAAGATTAGGCCGACTTTAATTTTTGCCATAGCTAGATAAGATAAGTTTATTAATGTCCAACAAAAGACCACAAAAGGTCAAAGGGACTGTCAACTATAACAAAAGGGGGCCAGCCCACAGCAGGGACACCAAACGATGCCCTAAGAAGAAAGCAACAACTGAAATAAGAAGAAAGCAACATCTGAAATAAAAACAGAAAGAGGGCGGTCCAAAGGAAAAGAAACCCTCCTGAACCCAATTAAGGGTTTTGAACAGCCGTGAAGAACTTCCGAACAGAAGGATAAGCAATAGGACCAGTCAGAGCTCTAGGCTGCCTCTGAGTGATCCTCGAGGAGGAAGGTTGCTGCAGAAAGGAGCCCATCCTAAGCCTCACAGATCTGGAATAAGGAGCGAGGCCAAGCTGATGCTTGGTACCGCATGCTGAATGAAGCCCTGTGAATAAGGAACTAATAAGCTGACAGGGTGAAGGCGTCACAGCATGCCGATGCTGGAGTGTGTAGTTCCGAAGCCTAAGGGCTTCCAGAAAATAAAGGGCAAGGAATTTAATTAATAAAGTGACTTCCCTTTAGATAAAAATATTAAAATTTGGACAACTTAATTAATTAATTTAATTCACTTTATAAAAATTTAGGATATTATAATGCTTAGGTTCAATGGTTACATTCAAGTTTTTCACTTAACCCAATGTATGGGGAAGAGGCTGTAAAATTTGCAACTCTTCCTCTAGAAGGCATAGCACACAAGTGGTGGTATTATGGATTGGTTATTTAAGGACACAATTTGATTAGTTCACATAATGATTTCAGCCAAAGGCTTATTGACAAATTTGACAGAAAGGACTCCGAGTTTTTGGATAATACAACATAGTGGACAGCTACGTGGCAAAGTTTCAAAGATCTTTGTCAAATGGCACATAGTTATAATGCCAAATAAGGATCCTGAGATCTTTAGCAAGTGGCTACGGAAGTGAAAAGGGTGCCTTGAAAGGTTTTCAATTGGTAGACTTCCAACTTTCGACAGAAGCAAAAGACCTGTTTTAATCACCAAAATCAGCAGTGTTTCACATGGTAATGAAGGCAGATGATGCACTCCATCAGATCCCTGTTTTCAGTGGTTTAGAAGAGAGAAGTTTAATATTTAACTGGCCACTTTAAGTTTTAACTCATCAAGATATCCATGTATTTTCTAAGAGTATGGCTTCCTGCTGTTAGAAGCCATGTGCAGAAAGTTGTTGAACTGCCTCACCATGAAATTCTATTTAAAATTACAGTCAAAAGCAACAATTTACATTTACTATTCTTGTATGGGTAATTCTCTTGCTTTGGCATTGTCAAGGATATTTTTAGGAATATTAATAATTCTCCTGAGGGGAAGAAATAAGCTAGTTTTCACCAATCACAGATGCTATCTTACAGGGCTGTACAGAATTGCAGTTGTCATTTTGTAAGTTTGATACAAATACAAAATAGTAACAATTGCATTTTTTGAAAAATTCATAAACATCTTAACCATGTAGGAATTGATGGAAAATTAAATACCTGCCCATTCCACTCTGACCAAATGCCCCAATGAGGAAAGTTTCCTACTTGATAAAGGCCACCTGAGTCCCATGCTTCAGCTATAAGCTGTTCAAAAAAAATATCAGGAAAAGAAAATTAAAATAAAAACATGGTTTTATATTTCACGACCATAAAATGTGACTAGTGGATCATATAGACATCTAGCTTCTACAAATCTAGATAATTTGAGGAGTGAATATTGGATTAAAGGAGATGAGCAAGATTTGTTCTTATTGTATCTTAATCGGCCAAATCATAAATATACTCAAAATAACATAGCTGATAATTCTACAAAGTTACAAATAAAGAAGACCTAATACTAAAACTGTGACAAAATGGCAAAAACATAACATTATGTTAATTAGTATAGTTCATTTTTAGAAACCAGTTCCTAGGATGCCTCAGTACACATCAAGTGGATACATGTTGAGCAATCACTTTGATTAGTTTCAACTTTCAACAATAAAAATAAGTTCCCTGGGAGATAAAGGAGTGCTAAATTCCCTTTCTGAAATGGCCAACCCACGTAGGGAAGCACAGCAACCTCACATAAATTAAATTCTCTTGGGTCATTCTTCTATCAACTTCCCCAATATCTGACTCCCTAGCTTGGAGAAATGGCCCTACAGGTGAACATACAATCTCTTCAAGCTATGCTACTCTAAGCAGGGAATACTTGCCATCTGCTGAAGGATATTTTCAAACTCATATGGCAGCCTGCTATATGGCCCAGGGTGAGCTTCTTTGTATGGTTAGTTTTAAATGAAGAATCTTAACTGGAGATAGGTTCATGAAACAAGGCTTTTATGGCCAATTTTGCTGTGTATTGTGGTTGGCCAATGAGGAGACAATTATCCACTTGTTTTTCCAATGCCCATGGGTTGTCTCCTTATGTCAGTTTTTATCCAAAGTGTTTAATCTTCCATTGGTCAGCATTCAGCCTTTTGAACAGCTGATTAAAGCATGTGAAGGCATTTGCCTAAGGGTCAAAACCACCTCCTGACTATGTGGTTTGGCATCACTCTTATGCTCTGGAATATTTGGAAGGAGAGAAACAGCATAGCAATGATATCAGTTATCTTTGGGAGAAGATCAAAATGAATATACCTAAATCTATCAAGGATAACTTTTGTCTACCTCAAATTCTCACTCCAAAGTGGGAGCATCTATTTAAACAGCTCTCTTTGCAACCCAAGACTTCAACAATAAATGTTTTTCCAACCTATAAAGAAAAATCAGTTGGATAGACCTTGGACAACTCTTTTGAATATGATAAGATGAACACGGGTGGTGCCACAAGGGTCAATTTGGGCCAGGCTAGTATGGGAGGAATTTGTCGATATTCAGACAAATTGGCAGTCTTCTTTTCTGAAAAAATGGGACATACAACCAGTAATTTAGCAAAGATCAAAATTGTTTATAAAATGATGCAATAAGCTTTCAAAATTGTGTGGCAGAGACTCCAAATTGAGTCTGATTCAAAGGTAATCATCAGCTTCTTATCCAATCCTAAGGGACCCCATAGCAAAAATTGGCTAATTGCAAGAGAGTTGGGAAGATTCAAAGCTTGAAAGTCAAGTTTCAGGAGGCTCAATTCAACAACGTCCCTAGACAACACAATAAACTAGCTGATAGGCTAGCGAATTAGGCTCTTGACAACTACAATCTAATTTGTTATGGTCTTCCCTCTCAGTGGTGGTAGACCAAGCTTCAAGAGGATCTAAGAAAGATTCTGGATTCTGGTTTTTCCTAATAACTAATGTGCATTGTTTTTCCTATATTGCCCAGCCTTGGAGTAATAGCTTTCAGGCCTTGCATGGTCAAATATGTACACTTAAATTTCTAACTAATATGATGAGGTTCTTATTTTACAAAAATAAATAAATAAGTTCAAAATATATGATAGAGTAATATAAAAAATTTACCTTGACCCCACGAAGGACTGGATCATTGCTAATCATATCAATTAAGGGAGGTTCATTTAGAGGTGTTCCCGTTGTTAAGAAATCTCCTTCAATATCATTGCCAAAAACATTCTCCCCGTTCCATAAACTTTACAACCATAAACCAATAGTCAATTATTTGTGACTAAGAAGCAATCAGAAAAATTAGAGATTGATATTTCTTAACCATGAATCAGTATTCAAACCATTACAGAAAGCATCTACATATTATTGATAAAAATAGAAGCTTAAGATGCTTCTCTTGGCAATTGATTAAAGACAATGACCTGCAAGCCCGTGTCATGATTGAAGCAAGATCAAAGCGGAAACCATCAATATGCATTTCAATAACCCAATACCTGCAAATACCAAAATTTAATTGAAGAGTTGCACCATAATATCTCAACTTCAAAAACCAGCAAAGACCATAAGGGAAAAAAGAAGGAAAATATAATCCACAACAGCATACATATAAATAAAAGGCCAACATCAAATTCCACAACTTTCCCATGTAAAATCTTGAGTCTTTCTTGGCTCACAGGACAAATCTGTTTCAACAGAAACTTAAATTGTTGCATACTAATGATTTGAGTCAATCATTACCCTTTTTACATCAATCAACCCTAAAAGTTTTTTATGCTGAATCAAACTAAGGTAAAAGGAAAAGGAGATGAATTAGAAGGGAAATAAAAGCATCTAATAAATCAGAGTTGTTATCATTTTTATCCAATCATCCATCAATCAATGACTTGAGTGTCTAATGACTACTATAGAATAACATGCAATAAACCATTGAGCTTTGTAGTTATTCTAACAACATACAAGCAAAGTTCACGAAGGCCACTATAAAATAATGTAATAATATTTACAATACAAATAGTGATGCAGTGAGTGTCTAATGACTCCTACAGCATAACATCCATGAAACAATATAGCTATGTAGTTGTAGCAACAACTTACGAAACAAAATTCATGAAGGCCACAATAAAATAATGTAATGAGATTTACAATGCTATAATGATGCAATAAGGAACTAATCTAAACTGTTAAACTATTTAGTAAATGGCACAAAAAAGGCCACAATGAGGAGCGCAAATTGCACTAGACAAAATTTTGCAAAAACTAGGTGAACTAAATCAACTGATGGAGAAGGTTTAAAGAAGGATTTCAAAAGCTGGAAGAGATAGCATCCCATTTTTCGCTATCCTTGGAATAAAAAGTGCAAATTGTTAGTTAACAAATTTGTCCTTTTTTGTAATGTCCCCATTTTTGCGAGCATCAGAGTTTGTTGGATTAGCCTATCACTGGCCTTCCTAGGCTAAGGCACTTGGGTAGGGTCTCCTTTTGGAAGAGATCGGTGTGTATTCTCCATTAGAGCTCAGTATATGTTCAAGTTTGACCTTCATTGGACTCAATTTGGCTCACATACTATTTATAGTAAGTGACTATTTCAAGAAAGTCAGGGTTACTATTTATAGCAGGGCATCTAAACATGCTATGATTGCAATGCAAGTTAGTTTGATCAGATAATGAGGGATTTACTATTTATAGTAAGTCAGTGGTTGATAGAGAGTGGCCCTTACTAATTTTAGTAAGGCAATTGGGTGCACAGTAGACACAATGGTGGACTTTCAGGTTCAAACGGGACTGGGAAATAATGGTTATTCACGGAGTTATGTAATTATTAATAAAATTATTACTTTATTAATAAAGTGCAATTATAATATAAGGTATTAAAAATCACTTTATGTGCGATGGAGCCATGACCCTCATTTAAGTGATTTTTAAAGTGCATTAATTAGTTATTACCTAGAAGCAAATGTTAAAATATTTTAATAAAGCCATGCGCACACATTTAATATTATTTTAAATGATTAAGTCTCTAGAAGGGATCGACCTACTTGGAGAAGCTATAAAAGGATCCAAAAAAAATAGAATTCATTCTTGAAGACATTTATACTTGTGCTTTTGGATGTGTGAGCTGTGTAGAAATACACAAGGACTTCAATCATCTTCAGCCATTGGAGAATGAGTCTCTTCAATGTTTATGCAATTCTAAGGCTGTGAGACACCAGCTGATATTATTGCTTGATGAGAGATTCATTTAGGAGTTCTATTTGGGCCAAAAAGGTGAGAAATATCAAGGGTTTGTGCATATATTTGAAGGTTTATTAAGTGCAGACTTGTTGCAGCATTATCAGACTGGTGATAACGAATTGATCAGGTTTAGAGGCCATTGAAGGCTGCCACATCCATTTCCAGCCCTCACGTGGCTTCGTAAGGCAGCCCATACACATTGGAGGCACCTGGGGTGTCAAATAAATAAATTAGCAGTAGCTAGGGTTTGCATAAGGTTTGAAAATCATTATCAGCAGCAGTAATAAATAAATAAGTGGTTCTTTCAGGCTCTCATAAGCATACATGGTTACTATCAACATTTTAGTGTGGAAAACTTGTCAAAATTGGTGACCTTGCCTACACGCCTAGAGGAAACTATAGAAGATCTATCTATTTCTTCCATAATTGTTTTTTATTATTATAGTTGATGCATATAAACCTCATTGGAGGTATTGTCACCATCTAGGTATTCCTGTATTGACAGTTTCACCAGTTCAATCAAATAAAAAGCACATTTCCAGGCTAGTATGGGGACCCCTGGTATGCTCTTGACTAATCTGGTTGCAATAAATAATTAGAATTTGATATTAGTGTTTTCTGTTATGAAGATCAGAATTCTGAATTAATTTATCAATCGATTATTTCAATATATTTTGCATTCAAAATCATTTGTTCAATGGCAAAGAAGTAAGCAAAGACCCCTAAATACATTCTGAGAATCAAACTCATCAAAAATTGTCAAAAACACAAACATTTGCAAGTTGGAGGTTGGATAACCCGTTGGGGTTATTGCTGTGGTATCAGAGCGGTTTCTTGCCATCCTATTGGGGTTGGAAATTAAAATTTCATAGAATTCACACACTTGATATCTGAGTGACCAACACTCTTGCTTTGTTTTAGTCATGGAAAAATCCAGGAAGGCAATTAAACAAGGAAACTAGATGAAGATTACACCCAAGAATATAATGGGTGATATAAGGGAAGAAATACTTAGCATGTTTGAGGAATATAATACTTTCCTTCCATATGTTAAGAAAGATTTATCTTTCGTTAATTTCATGGACTTGCATCCAAGGCAATACTATAGGACTTATTTGGTAAAGAGACAATATCGTATGATAGCTCTTGATCTATTTGCACGAGAAGAGGATTAGGCACTTGGAGATGTTAAAAACATGACACAAAGCAACGATGAAACTTTTCATCGGCATGAGATAGTAGTGTCTCCACATGTGCACGATACTACTATTGATTTGTAAGATGAGAGTACTCAAGAATTGGGTACAAATGATGCATTGTATGTTGAGGATCCATGGCTTGATGAGTCCAATTTCTCAAATCAGACCTTATTAAACAAGTTAGAAAATTCAATTAGTGGGATTGAATCCCAGGATCATGAGTTGGATAGACCTACAGTTACATAAAAACGGAACTGTGTGAAGAGATTGTCAAAACAATAGCTTCCACCTTATCAGTTGAGCCATCTTTTTAGGTACATAGCAGCAGTACCTTAGTTGTTGATGTGTGCACTGATAATAGAACGCATGATGTTGCTTATCATGAGGTTCCTAACTGAACAACACTGTGGACCTTCCTAGTCATAACTGACAACACCCTTTGCCAATCAATGACAAAACCAGTTTGTCATGTACCGGTTACATTCCTTATCGGTTAATGCCAACACTATCAAATACTTCCTTCCGTCGTTGTCGATAAGTCCCTCTTATGAATGCATAGAATAACCACAACCCTTAACTATCACAGTGAACTCTGTATCAATGCCAACTCTTAATGAGCATCATTTATGTGCAATTATTAAATGTTTGTATTCGAATTTTCTTACTTCCGCTCTACTATGACTTTAGAGATGATTCGGGAATATCCAATCTCAATTGGGTCTGCTGCCAAGTGTAGCTCACATGCCTCAATGTCTTCTAGTTATAGGGAATTTAAACTATCCAGAATGAATGTATGGGATTTGCATATTAAGAACCAATAAACAGTCTTGATGTGAAGCCACCCCATTCCTAATCACAATAGTGGTTGCTTCATATTCATCCATAATGATAATTCGAAGTCTCAAAACATACCAAATTCCCTCAATTGGTATGAGGACGGAATACCACAGCTGAACAAATAATGCAATATGAATTGCTTGTACTCTTGCGTTTATTTGTATAATGAAATGCCTCTCTCACTTGTTTGTTGATGTATCTAATCAGGGTTGTCTTTCCCACACCGGGCATTGAAAGACTGAATAATACTGAGGGGGAGGGGGTGAATCAGTATTTAAAATAACTTTTAATCAAAACAAAGCTAGAGAATGCAAACACACAGCAAGGGACCAAGACACATAAATTTCTCTCGTGGAAAACCCAAGATGGGTAGAAAACCACAGTACCAATAATCTCATAAAATGGGCTACAACCCTTTACATCCAAGAGCTACAACTCTTACTTAGTCTATCAACAATACAGGCTTCAACCTGTCCTAAAAGGCAACAACCTTTCTGCTAAAAGTAAATGTAGAATAACATAAGTGAACCAGAATAAGCCTTATGTCTCTACTGAAGTAGCAAAGACCCAAAGAAAACTAAACTTCAATTTCTCTGTGCAATGGAGTTGAAGATCTTTGAGAACTTTCTTTTGTGAATCCTGTAAGGCTTTGGATGGATATGAAATCCTATTGATAATATGATACAATTCTAGTGTGCAAAAACTTTCCAGCTCCCCCTAACTAATCACGACTTTTCAAAAAATTTCATCACAATTTTTATTAAGAACTTCTAAACTTTTTGGAATGCTTCACCTCCTTTTCCTTTTTTACTAACCACCACAAGTACAAACTCTAAAAACTGCCTTTTACACTTTTTTCACTCATCTTGGATCTATTTTCATTATCAAAAATGTATACGCTACAACTGCTCTTCTATGGAAAAAGCGTTCATTACACCAAATACGCTACACGTACCAGCAGCTCAAAAAAAACGTTATTGTTAACTGAACCGACTTTCTTTAAAACATGTGTTCTTGAAAAAGATACTCACACCTGCAACACACAGCCACCATTTTTTATCTCCTCAAAGATATCGAGCCAAAGACATTTTTCAAAAATGTGTTCTCAAAAACACACACTACCAAAAAAAACACACCCAGCCACATGGTTTTTTGATAAACGATATCACACAAGAAAGGTCACTTCAGCCCGACAAGAAACGTGTCCATTTTCCAAAAAACGGTAACTCATGCAGAATAAAAAACTACGCATGGAACACAGGTGTCACAGTTTTTCACATGCTTCACGTTTTTTGTCTTCTATCACATATGTGAACAGTAAGCACTGCTGCATGTTGGGAATGAAGGATACGATCATTGCAATACAATGTTCTTTACATTTTTAAAACAATGAAGCTACTACATGCCGAGAAAAAAGATACAGTCATTGCAATAATATGCTTTACATTTTGGAAAAAATGCGAATTTGAAAATGCGAATTTGGCATCCTCAGCGAAAACTAAACATGTTTAGAAGGCAAATCAACTTAGGTTTAATACATCATAACTCTAAGGCGCTGGGAAATGCAAAACCCTGCAACGAACGGGGGAAAACCCTATCATACTGCAGAAGTGATGCATTAGCCAAAGGCGCGGAGGTGGGTGCTGACTGCTACTCCAATCAAGCCAACAGTCTTAGCAGACACAAATCTGAACCAAAAAATGAGGAAATACCATTACAACAAGGGAAAAGAAAGGAGACTTTCTCAAGCTATTGTTTCAATTGTTGGCTCTACGGCCACAAGGAAAAAGATTGTAGGAAACCACCGCAATATCATCCTTCATATGAGCATATGAAGGATTATACAGCTAAACAAAAAAGGTTAGCTGATGAAAATATAGATTGGGATTTATATGCATTGCTGTCTAGAAAATCCCCTGAGGAAATTGCTGCGAAAAAACTTGCTATAGAAAAATCTAAATCGAACACTCCATTAGAAAATAATGGCATGGATCTTCAAATCAGTAAGGAGGAAGATGATAATAAGGTTGAAATTCATAACTCTGTACCTAGGGCAAAAGAAAAAAGCCCTACCAAGGATTGTATTACGGTTAAAAGAATATCGGAAGGCTTGAATAATAAGGAACATAACAGAGATTTGCAAAAGAGCAAGCAGAAAGCAAAAGAAATTAGGGTTAATAAGCCCTTTCAAAGCCCTAAGGTGATGATGCCGAAGGTTTTTTCTGTCCATAACCTAGATAGACAATTATATACTTTCGCAAGAACAAAATATGCTTACGCGAATATGGGCAACGGGGTTGCAAAAGCGGAAAGACCTGATAGCACGCTAAAATACAGCACCTATGTACCCCTATCTGTTATGGGGGAAGGCGGGTTCTTATCCACCCATGCTCCTCCCATCTGCAAAGGAAAAAAAGAGGATTCATGGCAAGAAGTTAAACATAGGAAAAAGGTAAGTGGTAATCAGGTAACAACTAAACCCTTCACTTTATCCACTAGCAATTCCTTTGATGTCTTGCAAAATGAAGTTAATGGCAAGTATTCTCCCCCCCATAAAAGGAATGGGACCTTTGTGGATGAGGGGAATAGGGTATGGCAGACAGAAAGGCCCTACCCTCATCACACAAAGTGCTCATCCCTTTATGGAGGGAATGTACCCCCTAATGATTCTTTTAATGATTTACTGTCAAAGAATAACAGTCTAAAATATAGTCCTCCACATCGAAGGAGGATAGAAAGGCAAACTGATAATTTGTTCAATGATGGTAAAGGTAACCCTGCTCTTTCTTATGATTCTTTTAATGCACGTTCTAAGGTGACAGCATACTCTCCACCGCATAGACACAAAAATTTTCAGAAGCAAGGTAAAAGTATTAGTAGTAATCACATCTCTATTATTATAGATAATGATACTATTATCCAAAAACAAAAAGTTTTGGCAGAAAAAGGATTGA
Source organism: Chamaecyparis obtusa (assembly GCA_027943335.1). Classification (NCBI taxonomy): domain Eukaryota; kingdom Viridiplantae; phylum Streptophyta; class Pinopsida; order Cupressales; family Cupressaceae; genus Chamaecyparis; species Chamaecyparis obtusa. Next base: position 535,921 of record BSBK01002859.1, read on the forward strand.
TATGCACTTGGACCGGTACTGGAATATCTGTCCCAATCATCATGAAAGCACTAACTTCACTGCTGCCTAAAGAGGTAAGTATTACTCATCTTATGGACAGTTTCTTTTTAGTTGAGTGTAAGAAAGTAGAAACTAAGGTCAGCATTAAGCATAGAAAGGATTTATTATTCAGTAATAGTTCCTTTTTCTTCTTTGATTGGTTGCCTCTATTCAATCCGATATTCTTAAATAATTTTAGAATAGAAAAGGCTGTATCTCTAAAAAACTTACCTATAGAGTTGTCAAATTCTGAAACTATTAAAAAAATAGGAAACAAAATTGGGAAATTCATTAGAACTATTGACTCGACTCTTAACCAAACAGATAAAATTATCATAATTGAAATGGATTATCATCAAAAAAGCATTCTACCCATTCAACTAACCTTTAACTCTAATTCCATCATAATAAACCCATCAATCATAGAAAACTTTGTTGAAGAAGATAGGAACTGTCAGCAGTACCGCAAACAAAAAAACCTCCTACACCATCCCGTTAAGGATGTAGAGATAGAGCTAACCAAGGATAAAGGGGGTTTCACCATCATCCCTATTAAAACTCAACAATTAAAAAATACCCAACCCTTAGAAGACACATATTCCAGAAGGGCAGGAGTAAGCCTCCCTCAGAATATTAAGACAGCAATGGCAAACAATCATGATCCTCAAGCGCCCCTCATTACAAATACATTTGCCTCTAAGAAGGAAAATCAGACTATTGAAAGAATTAAAGATATTACTATAAATCGAGAGGATATGAGCAATATTCAAACAGAATTAAATAATCAAAATGTAAACCAGACAGAAGTAGGTAAATCAGGGATGATAAAAACTATTAAAAGATAATGACACAAAGCTTAATAAACAGCAGAATCAATATAATACTGTGACAGAAACAGAAGATCAAGAAAGCAAAACAGAAAAGGAAATTAATCAAATCATTAATTATTTAGGGGATTCATTAACAGATGAGTTGATGGACTATTTCCTAGGAGAAATTTGTGATCTAGAAGAATTAAAAACCCAAAGAAGCTTATTAATAAAGAAACTTCAGGAATGTATGTTAGAAGACTCTAAGATTAATGAGGATGACATAAAGGTAGACCTAGATCAAAAAGTTATTGATAATAATCCTATAATCAAAGATAATCAGGGGGAAAAAAATATTATTTTTTCAAATACTGATAAGGAAGGGACAAAAGAGGTATCTATACCTTTAGAATTAGAAGCCTTGGCCTTGGACTTAACTAGGAAAGAAGAAGACATTACAGAATTTTTTGGTAAAGAATTTATAGATGATTATGAACCTGATGATAATAGAGAATTAGATGTAAATAACCCTGTCAGTGGTGAATGTTTAGCAATAGGAAAAGATAGAAACACAGATTTGGTTATCGATGCTATAGAGGGACTTTTTGGAATAACAAACGACAATAGAGAACTGGGCATTGCTGTAACAAGAGGCAGCCTGAGCACCCCTAACATTAATAAACTAAAAAAGAAAAGAGGTAGGAAATCTGAAATAGAACTGAGATCGCTAGACGGGAAGGCTGAGAACCAAGTTAAGATAATAGACTTACTGAATGCAGGGAAGGGGAAGAACCTTCCCAAAGCGCAATGAAAATCACCACTTGGAATGTTAGGGGACTAAATGCCCCTAACAAACAAAGATTATTAAAAAGACATCTAAAAACCTTTGATTCTGAGATTATTATTATACAGGAAACTAAATACATCGGAAAGCGACAAATTGAGTAAGAAATTAGGAATTTGGAAATCAGAATTTGAGCCCTCAAAAGGTCTATCTAGTGGATTAGCAACACTATGGGACCCTCGTAAAATATCAGTAGTAATAACAGCAAAAAAGAACAATTGGATGGCATGCAATGTTCAAAGCTATAATTCTAACCTAAAATTTGGACTAATCAATGTATATGGACCCATTCCAAACGAAGATAAAAGGATAGTTTGGCAAGAGATCAACATCTTTTTAAATAACAACCCAGATACCCCTATATTTATTGGAGGAGATTTTAATGCAATCATTAGCTTGGAAGAAAAGTCAAGAGGCTTAAAAATTGAATCCCAAGCCCTTAAGGACTTTAGCAATTGGGCAAAAGAGAATCATTTATTAAGCATTAACACTAGTAATGGTATATATACTTGGAACAATAGAAGAGTAGGCTTTAGTAACATTGCGGAAAAATTAGATAGGTTCTTTTTTAGAGATAGCTCAGATAACTTCAAACAGGTATATAATGCAGAGATCCTACCCGAGGTAGGATCGGATCATTTTCCAATATGCCTCTCCATTTTGGAGGATAGAAAACCATCTAGAAACCCTTTTAAATTCGAATTCATGTGGTTCCAAGACCCTGAATTCATAAGTCTCCTTGAAGAATGGTGGAAACAGATATCCGTTAAAGGCTCCAAAATGTTTTGTTTAATCGCAAAATTAAAAATCATTAACAACAAAGCGCTAGATTGGAACAAAAACAAATTTACTAATATATTTGTAGAAAAGGATAAGCTAGAAAAAGAAATAACAGATCTTAATAATGTAGTAATAGCACAAGGAATGGACGAGCATAGCTACTACAAAGAAAAAGAACTAATAAACAAATATAATGACATCCTCCTCAAAGAAGAAATATTCTGGAAACAAAAATCAAGGGAAACTTGGTTAAAGGAAGGAGATAACAATACGAAATTTTTTCATAAATCCACAAACTTTAAAAGAAGTATTAATAGAATAACTAAAATTAAGATTGACAAGGAATCTTTTTCGGACAATCCTAATATTATCTCGAAAACTATCACACAATTCTACGAAACCCTCCTTAATGAATCATTAGCCTCAGATATGTTAGCCCAAAACAAAATGCTTAAATCTATACCTAAGATTCTCTCAGAAGCAGATAATAAAATGCTCAATAACAAGTTTTCTATAGAAGAAGTAAAAACGGCAGTTTTCCAACTCCACCTGGATAAAGCTCCAGGACCTGATGGCTTTCAAGCCGGTTTTTTCCAGAAGTGTTGGCACTTCATTGGAGAAGAGGTATGGCAAGCAGTAGAAGCAACCAAAAATTCGGGAACACTATTAAATGAAATAAACAATACATTTTTTACTCTAATCCCAAAAAAGGATGTAAGCGTGGAACCTGCGGATTTTAGACCTATAGCCCTATGTAACACAATATATAAGATATTATCGAAATGTTTAGCAAATAGACTTAAAACCCTACTACCCAACATTATCTCGGAAGAGCAAACGGGGTTTGTAGCAAACAGATCGATATTAGATGGCATAATCATTGCTCAAGAATTAATCCATACAGCACAATCCACAAAGACCCCAAGTATGCTAATTAAAGTGGACATACAAAAAGCATACAATAAGGTAGACTGGAGATTCCTATGCAAAAGCATGGAAGCCTTCGGTTTCTCAAAACAATGGATCAACCTGATATTCAACTGTATTTCAACCCCTAAAATCTCAGTCATGATTAATGGATCTCCTGAAGGCTTCTTTGGTATCTCTAGGGAAATCAGGCAGGGAGACCCAATCTCACCTTTTCTGTATGTTATTATGGCAGAAGCGCTAGGGAGAACCATTACTCAAAATCATATGGTGGGAGACATAATAGGACTAAAGGTTACAGAAAATGTGTCCAATATAACTCATCAACAATTTGCGGACGATACGATACTTCCAGGATATGCAAGTACTAAAGAAGCACGTACTTTTAAAAAAATTCTCAATATGTATATGAAAGCGTCAGGTCAGCGCGTCAACCCAAATAAGTCGGAGATTTTTTTCTTAAATACGGTACCAGATCAGGAATCAAAAATTTGTAATATCATGGAATACAACAAAGGAAACTTCCCATGCAAATATCTAGGCATCGATTTGGATAAAGGAACTTTAACATCCAAACTGTGGCAACAAGTAACTTCCAAAGTACAACATAAAAGGAGCTCTTGGAAAGGAAGGTGGTTAACAAAAGCAGGAAGGACTACTATGATCAAATCGGTTCTTTCTGCCATCCCAACCTATCACATGTCTATCCTTCCCCTTCCAATTAATGTGAAAAAAAACCTAGATAAAGTGCTTAAAGATTTTTACTGGCAAGGTTCTTCAGAAGACAAGAAAGTAGCCCTCATAAAATGGGATAAGCTTTGTCGACCAATTTCTACAGGAGGTTTGGGAATTAAGAATCTACACTGGCAGAATCAGGCCTTAGGGGCAAAACTTATTTGGAGGATGTACAATGAATCTAGTAGTAAATGGGCGTCAATCTTATTAAATAAATATATCCCTAAAGGGGACCCTATCAATATTTTTAGATCCTCACCTCTTGTCAAAGGCTCCCGCATATGGAATTTTATGAGGGACTGTAGAGGTATTATCAGCAAATTTCTAACTTGGGATATTGGAGATGGAGACAAATCCCTCTTTTGGGATGACTCTTGGGCGGGCTTTCCCCCTCTGAGCAAATTAGGCTTTTCCCTAGATTTCATTGAAGAATGTAAAAGAGTAAAAGGTTTTTACCTTAAAGATTATTTAAACAAGGAAGCACCGTTTGAATGGAGTAAGTTAGAGGACATAGACCCAAGATGGATAGAAAAACACAATTTAATGACAATTTTAAACTCCAGACCTGTTTCCCTTAAACATAGACCAGATCGCTTAATCTGGGCAGGGTCCAAGAATGGAAAATACTCGGTCAAAGAAGGTTACAACACAATTATTAAAGAGCAGAAAATGGATAATATTGATATACTGCTTAATCTTTGCTGGAATAAATCATGCCTACCTAAAGCAGGTATGTTCTTATGGGCAGCAATACAAGACAGGATTCTTACTGCAGACAGAATAACCAAATTAGGCTTTGAAGGACCATCCAGATGTCCCCTGTGTGAGAATGATGCGGAAGATGTAAATCACTTACTCCTTAATTGCTCCTTTGCACAACACTGTTGGAATTGGCTACACCATTGTTTAGGATGGAAATCAGCCCTCCATCAAGATATTCTTTCCGAGCTCAAAGCCTGGACTTCTCCGTTCAAAGGTAGCCTGTACAAGGATATTTGGGTTATAGCCCCATCAATCGTTGTATGGGAAATTTGGAAAGAAAGAAATAGGAGGATTTTCCTGCAACAAAAGCTTCAATGGCCCTCAATAGCAAATAAAATAGAAACATCAATAGTAGAAATCATCAATAGTAAGCTTAGAGACAAAGCTAGTTATGAGAATTCATTCACGAGTTGGGACAGTAAAGTTAGATCTAAGTGGCCTAAATTAGCAATACCACCCTTATATGGCAAAGGTGGTCCCAAAGTTAAGGAGGAAAGAGCTGCCTGCATATGGACCCCTCCGAAAAGGGGATGGGTAAAATTAAACTTCGATGGTGCCTCTAGAGGCAACCCTGGGACAGCTGGCATTGGAGGTATCATCCGTAACTGGAAAGAAGAAGTAATTGCAAAATTCTCCAAACCCATTAACCCTACCACTAATAACATGGCAGAATGCAATGCGGCTTTAGAAGGCTTAAAACTATGTAAAAAACTAAACTTAGATAAGATTATTATAGAAGGCGACTCTCAAATAATTATTAATGCTATTAAAACTAAGAAAACCCCAAACTGGCGTCTTAACTCTAAACTAGAAGAAATCAATCAGATTTTAGAGAATATAAATAAATACGAAATTAAGCACATATAGAGAGAAGGAAACAAAGAAGCAGATATGTTAGCAAATCTAGGAGCTAACGGTACAGTGACTTCTATTCAGCAGGAAAGGGATATTGATTAGTAGTTGAGAATATTTGCTAAGTAGAGAATCTATCAATTATATAATAGAGTAATGTTAATAGATCCTACAACCTTAACCCCTTAATGAAGATTTAGAGTGATTATTATGAATAATGAAGTCCTTAAACCTAGCAGCAACGTAATCAAAGAGTAAAAATAAGGAAGTTAGAACATTAATTATCTATAATTCCAAAGTTCTTAGGCTCCTTCCCTCAGGCTATAATGGTAATCTATAGGAGGTTAAGGTATATTAAGTAAACAGCTGTCACTGTATTTAGATAAGAAAATATCACAATAAAATCACTTATTAGGAGTTTTTACTGTAGAGTCCAAGCGCATTCTTAGCTTACATTTAGTATAAAACAGAGTATTTTCACATACAAATGCAGTCTCATCGGATAATGATTGAGAAATGATGAGTCATATACTGTAAATAGGCTCAATTAAGCCATTACCGTCCCCCCTTTTTATCAATGCTTTACCAGCCATATCTTGCCTTTTATGTACGAACCTGCGACCTTTTTTCTCATCTTATCCCTTTGCCATAACCCCCTCTTTATCACAATCTTAAGCAGCAAGTCACCTTCTTTAGGTATTTTATCCTTCAAGTTCAGGACTCACTCTTTCCCTGCAACAGTAGGAATGGAAACTAAGTTGGTCACCTTCCACCAAGGTAATACAAGAGCAATGGCATTCCGAGGTAGTATCGCTCCAGAGAGGTGGAAAGTAGTGCTGAGGCCAGTACCAGATGTCATCAGAAGATCCCTGGGTAAGACCATGGCTGAGCAGACCTTCAACCATGATTATACTTATAGAACTAATGGAAACATAGTTGGAACTTTCATAGCTGTCTCATATCTAGTAGGAAAGGAGAAAGAAGAGATAATAGAAGTAACTAGAAAGATCTTTAAGAAAGAGTATCTTTTGGGTTTAGAGAAGATGGTGCACTCCATAGATGACAAAGTAACTATTCCATTCCCTGAGACCACTATGCTATCTGCCATGACTGAGTTACATAGGATCCCAGTAGAACAAAGGATACCCTTGATAGTCTTTAAAGATGAATCTCTGTTCGAAGTAGCCTGGCCTAGTATGGAGAGAAACATAGTATTTTTGTATGATATTATGCAGCAGAAAACACTGGGCAACAAAGAACTTTTAGAATACTGGAGAGGTGAAGGCTTCCCAATCCCTGAGTTTCTAAACAATTACAAAAATGGAAATCTCAAAATTCTCCCACCGGATATCAAGAAAAGTACCAGAAGGAACAAAACTGAGAAACAGGAAGGAGAAAACATCATTGTCATGAGGAGGGACAACCACGAATGGATCTGCTCCGTGGTAGACAGGGAGACTTTTGAAGATAAGCCTCAGAATATCTAGCAAAGTAGAAAAGGCCTCCAGTACTACGATGTGTGAGCATGCTTATATATAGTGGAGTCTAAAGTAAAGATAGGTTTTATATGTAATTGTTCTTACTTACAGGCTAGAACATTTCTAAAAGTCTAGACAGGTTATGATAGATCCTTATATTCATTTACAGGAAAGATCTTGTGTAAATTGTAAATACATTTCATTATGACTCTCAGACATAAGGTAAAAGGATTAAAAGTCCAGGGCTGTTAAATATGATGTATATTTAGCAAGGTATTTATATGTAATAAGATGTGCATTAATCATTATAAATCAGTACTAGAATTAATTGTTGTAAATTCTTGTTCAATTGCAGCTCTGTAAATTCACTAATTGAACCCCCATATACAGATTTAGAATAGTGGTGAGATATAAATATGAAGATCCCCTGCATAAGATTATTCAGGTATAGGCTCAGGAAAAACACAGAGGAGCAAATTATATTATAGATGATTATAAAGTTTTAAGAGTAAAGCACAGAATTTTTTAAAGAACAATACCAATATCCTTGGTATATGAAGTTAAGGTAACATAGATACTTAAGAAGTTCACTTACAGAGTATTCAGAATGCTGAATTGTAGAAAGTACATATAAAACCTTGAAAGTTGAATAAGAACCTCTTGCTTTAATACAAGGTTAAGGTATTTTAAGAAAACGAATTACAGTAATATTTATCAGTACTTATACACAGACATTCAGTCTAAGCAGGTATAATAGAAGTGCAAAATGCCATTATTCAGGAAATTACTAACTGGGATCCTATATATATATATATATATATATATATATATTATGAGAATATATTCAAGCATACATATAACAGTGATCTCCTTTCATAGATGCATACATTTCGATCAAGTTATATATATGCAGGAATATAAAAGGTATATATATATATATAGCTAGATAGCTTATTGGTGACATCCTGTTCATAGATTACCACAATATGATCTGGTTATCTTTTGATTGCAAATTGCCTTAGCATAAGTGATTTCCGGACAGGGAGATCTTATATACTGCACTTATCATACATTAACTTGGTAAACTATATGCACCTCTTTCAAGTACATTAAGAAGATCAAAAGATTTAAAGATAAAACTGCACAGGCTCCATTGGCCATTGTCGAAATCTTACACAAACCTTCCTTTATACTCAAACTGACAGGTAAGGAATATTATAAAAAGGTTAGCAACAGAAGATTCAGACTAGTTTCTTCAACAGTTTTTATTGACTTAAGAGTTTAAACTCATGAGCAAATTCAGTTTTAATTTTTATCTTCACATGTTGCTAATGAGAATTTAAAATAGATTTAATTGTTTAAACTCCTGGTAAGGAACCCTAAGTGCATTATGTTATATAGTACAGGGTATTTCAGAGCCCTGAGCAAAGTACATATGAGCTGTCGATATAGCATCTGTTTAATAAAGATATATATATATATATATATCAGTTTTCAGACTATTTGCAATCTTTAATTCTGAGGGACATGGTGAGTAGGTCTTAGGTGGATAAAGTCTCAGACATCCAGGTCGACCAATGGGTGGCACAGAGGCAATACCAAGCATCTGGTCAGTAGTAAGCAGCTACGATCAAAACACTTGGAAAAAGTGCATCTTAAAGTCTTTTATCTGTATTAGCAAAAACAAACATGCTATAAATCAGAACATTAATAGAATAAGGGAGAACAGGCTTGTGCCAAAGGCAATTCTTCTATTTTAATGTTTCTAACTCGAACTGTCTGATTTCTTAGCATCATACATATATATATATATATATATATATATATATATATCTATATATATGAGAAACTATATATATATATATATACATATATATATATATATATGTATGTTCTAGTATGTTCAAAAGGAAAACACACAAACACACTTATTTTTTCCATGTTAATCCTTTTAATCTGGGATAAGCTTGGTTCTTGATTATGGTAATAGGCATTCTCATACCTTATTATGATATTAAGAGACTAAGGTAAAATAAGACATTAGGACTTTTTATGCTGAGTTTTTTTTAAGGTCAGCTTTGATTGTTTCATATTATTGTTTAGAATATTCACTACCATATTTGGAATTCTCAAAAGACTATTGATGGAAAACCCATATTGAGGGGATGTAGGTTAACCAGTTTAGATGGTAGTTGTCGTTTTTGTTTTACAGGTATCAGGAACTACATGAAGAAAAGATTTTTCAGCAACTGAAAGCCCCCAAATACAAAGTAAAGAAAACAAGAAGATGTAAGATCCCTTAAAAAGCTGATGCATTCAGGCAAAGAAGGTTTTAGAGAGAGATCGCACCGAAGTATGAAACTAAAGAAAAAATGGAACCAGTAATAGCAGCATTAATGTTTCAACAGAAATGTGGGTATGCCCACAAAAATGTAATTGATAAATTTTCTCTGAGTAGTGGAATACCCACAGGAATATTGACTAAGTAGGATAGAAATTTGACAAATGTCGGATTGTGGGTATGCCCACGTTAATTGTGTATACAACAAATCTCGGCTTATGTCGAGTCATGGGTATGCCCACGTATTTCTGTATTAGTACACGACCAATGGTCCCGGGCAAGGCTGGAGGTTTTCTCAACCCCGTTCTTTCCTACCAGTGCCTGCAGTGAGCGGGGTCTTCAATGTAAAATTAATATATATTAATAAAATAAATTACAAGGCTTAGGCCTTTTACCGATCAAAAAAAATATATATATATGCTTTACATTTTTTTTTTTGAAGAATGAAACTGCAACATACTACCAGCTAGGACTAATACACGGCAAAAAGGCAAACTCTGTCATTGACCAGTTAAATTTGTGCCAATTGGGACTGATACGAGACAAATATCTTTGCATGCTTGTGATAAGAAAGACTGCCACCTTAGCACGGCACATGTAAGACTGAACATATCAATGACAAAAACTTAACAGGCATTCCATAGATGCCAATGACACAAACGGAGTCATCTTCCAGCAGCCACGTCTTAAACTCCAACAGCTTCTCGTGAAAACATGTACCAACCAGCTCCTCCTCCAAGGGCTGCACCACCGTCTTCCAAGGTACTCCCAGCTCTCCATTCTGTGGAAAATCTAATTCCCTTGTCTTTAGAAGCTCATCTACGGCCGTAAGAGAATTACAGATATTTCGACTAGAGCTTTGGACAAAGTAATAGTTAGGGTAGTGCAAACACAAGCAATGGTGTTTGCCTTCTTCGTACTAGCGAAGCAAATTTGACGATTTTCTTTTGTTTGTTAAGCCAATGCCTTACGATTGGCAAAGGTTGTCAACCTTGACCATGCAATGGGCAATGCAGCCCATGATCTATGACCACAATTTTGTCGACTCTTCCTCATACATAACGAGTTTTATAATAACAACAAACTGACAATATTAACCAATTCTTATTTATCAGTTCTTAAGTTGTGTTTGACACAGACTTCTATTTGTTTTAATTCTAGTCTTTCTTTAAAGGAAATATTACCCGTGTGTTATCGCTGCCGCAACAAAAATATATATCATTTTAAATGATATATTCTGCCAAACTCTTATGCCATCGCTGAAACCATATAGTCATTGCACTTCAACATATCAATGATCACTTGTCATTATGAAGAATGGTATGTGATTATACTTCCAAGATAGAATTTATATTTTGAGTAATCTTAACTCTCAAATCTAATCGGATCTTCCTTAGCAAGGCTCTGATACCATGTTAAATATGATCAAATTTCTTTCAGATTTCATCTATTTATGGCTTTTCTATTTGCAGAATATGATTCTTACAATCATTGTACTTTCTTGCAGATTATAATCAGAATATTGAACTTGATAAATATGAAGTTGATGCCAAATCAATATTGAAAAATATTGATCATGAATTCACAAATCTGAATTTTTCCTTAATGCTATTTGATCTAGAAGAGCACAACATTTATTGATTTCGATGTCTCCAATTGTGGATAGGATCTACATTAAATATATAAGAGACACATCTCATGAATTGTGCCTTTTCATCTTAAACACCCAATCTCTAATCGGGGTTTGTTACTTAATAAACATAAATGCTTACCAAGTTCGATCTGTATTTATCTTGCACAAATATTTAAATAATATCCAATCTGGAAATGATCACAGATAATGATGCTCGATCAGGATCCTAAATGAGACATGAAATGCCAATAATCTGCAAGTAATAACCTCTAAATGCAAATCGATAATATACTTGGAATATAGTAGATTTTGATCAGTTATATAAGTGATCATCGATTTCCATAATTTATTGCAAATGATGACATGAATATATATACAATTAAATATATGTGTATGTACATATGTCAGTACATACTGACAACACACATATTATCAAATTGATCATCATTTCTATATCTGACCGAAGCTACCATATTTAAACAGGTTGTCCTATTTGGAATTACATTGCACTTTCTGATTTTGCATGGTCTACATCAGCTATTCAGTGGCACGAGAGTGCGTGGGGATATACCTACTTGAAGGATATTGAGTATGAGATGGAATTCATTGGTTTGCATTGGTATGTTAACACCTATGACATCATCCATGTTCTGAGTTATGACAACGATATTGGGTGGTTGTTTGTGTTGGGTTTTTGGCATGTGGGAGTTCATTTTCACATATTCTTGTTGATCTACATTCATGGATGCTTGATTCATGGTGACTTGAGGAGATATTTATTCTTCATCTAATACAGTAGGGTTGATGCATTGGTTTGGGATACGGGCATTGTCATGATTGATGCATTGTTTCTTATGGATCTTGATGAGTTACATCACAACTTCTAGCATAATGTTGTTATTATCAGGGTAGTGCAGTTGATCGGTGGAATAGCATTCTTGAGGTTGATATGGGATATAGGCATTTGGTTTCACAAAGCAGTTGTAGATTACTTGAGGGCAAGCAATCCCAGGAAGGGAGGACTGTAATGTCCCTTCCTTAGGCAGTTCAAACTATAGAAGAGGTTGGCCTATAATCATGGGTTCTCGTAGGTCAGCGGAGTGGTTAGGGGACCCTGTAATGTCCCCAACTACGCCTTACTTAATTTTCTCAATAATTCTCAATCAGGGTTTGGGACTACACTTAGGAATGGCTAATTGTAATGTTCCCTATTGGGAGGATGCCAATTCCTAATGATTAACATTCATCATTATGCGTTTGAATTATATTGAGGAATAATCATGGATTCATAATACATACACAAGCCCCAATTCCTCACTTCATTCTCAATCACTATCCTTAAGAAAGATGGGGAATTTCTCGTCCATGGGCATTTGGAAACCACTTGCGAGTAATCTCCCTCAAAGGATTTGTGGCACATATATGCATTACCTATTTTGGGGCTACGTCCTCAAGGATTCCTGATATACATCCTTATCCCTATCTTGGGAGTTTCCTCCAACGTGGTATTACTCCATCCTTGACAAGCCCATCTATTCGCTTAACAGTATTAGTGTGTGTTTAAGTGGATGAGCATATATAATGTTAGAATGATTTAGAATAACTGAGAGGGGGGGTGAATCAGTTATCCTCAGGTCCAAATGTACAAATTAACCTTTCAAACTCTTCAACAATCTTAGATCTATTCATCAATTCACTCGATCTCTATAGAATAAATCAGTAACACAAAACTTGCAGTCCACTATCCAAAAGTAATCAACTTGCAGAATATAGAACTTTCAACAACACATCAAATAACATTCACACAAGTATAACACCCGGATTTAACGTGGAAACCCAATATGGGTAAAACCACTAGTAACATGCCACTAATTTTCACTCTTCTGAAGTGAGCCTTGTGAGAAGCCAACCCTGTTAAAGGTTTACAATACACACTGTTAGGTGTGACCCTGTTAAAGGATTTAATCACCCTGTTAAGAGTAGCCTGGTTAGAGGGCTTAAGAACATTCCATCAGAATGTCACCTTGATTAAAGGGTTTACAAAATGACTGTTAGGTCAACCTTGATTAAAGGATTTTGACTGATACAATGGTTAGAGAGTAACAGTAGATTCTGATCTGAAATATACAACTCACTTTGCAAATACAGATCCAATATGCTCATATGTTGATTTACGGACTGACCTTCATTTCCATCTCCATCTCTGATCTTCTTGGAAATCCTTTCAAGCAATCACCTCAACTTTGTTCAGCTCTTCATAGCTTCCTACTTAGGTTTGTTAGTCAATAACATCAACCTCTTCCACCATACTCATAACCTCACAATTAGGTCATCCTTATACCTCCTTGATCAGGTAGATTAATCTTTTGCCACTTAATCTCTTCCGTAGATCTTAGGTTTAGGTTAGATTCATCGATTCCTTCCATCATTTTGTTCTCCTCCTTATCCTTCTAAATACATCTTCAAACTTCTTGAATCCATAAGAAAATGGTTAACCATGCATTAAATGCTTCATACCATTCATTAATAATGTCAACACGTTTTACATATCCCAAGAATTCAACTATGTCGGCTGGGATTCTCAATTCCTTTACAAACTGTAAATTACTGACACTCGGTCAATACTGTGTTCATCTACTCGGTCATCACTAGATAACTCAGTCATTGCTAAAACTTTTCTTCTCGGCAAACATTGTCTTTGCTCGGTTAATTCTATGACACTCGACAATTACTGATGCTCGGTCGACACTAAAATTTACTCGGCTTATACTGGCGCTCAGTCAACACTAGCTTCACTCAGCTTAAATTGAATTTCTTCTCTTTTGCTTGGTTAAGCCTATGCTTCAAATTTATTGACTTCTTCACTTGGTGTTAAAGATAAACCACACATTACCTTGTCAATGTGCCAACTAATCAAGTACCCATTGTAGTATCACATAACTCAACCTTTCCTTAGGTCCTCTTGTTATCTCCTCTTTTCAAATCCTCTTCATTAATCAAAAGAAATGGTACTCTACTAGATACCAACTGTCTCACCAGTTAAGGTTTGACATCAATGACAATATAACAATTGTTTGAATTGTAGTTTCCAACATTATAATTGTCTTATTAATTAAGAATGTATGCATATATAATATATCATAAATACAATCCTAATTCCACTATTATTATCAGATTGATTATATATATATATATATATATATATATATTTGTGTATGTGGGTATTTGATTACTTACATATAACATAACTGGAGTATAATTTTGATTTCATTATTATTAATATATATAAGATATATATGTATATATTAAACTATATAATGATTCTTAATCAAAATGGAATTCAGATATAATATTGTATACCTAGTATTTCTCCTTGATTGCTTGCTAGCTATATATATATATATATATATATTGATTCACCACCTTTGCACATAAAAATTCTTAGTCATGCAGTTCTGATCTAGATGATCAGTATCAAATATATATTTGATAATTCCTTGATCCATGAATTTTTTACCCTTTTCCACTCTTCCCTGAAAGGTATCGAATATATTAATAATTTCTCTTTCTCAGACATAATATATATCCCGTTATTCCTCTTACCATTGTCAGATATAATTAATCTGATTCTTTTTATCTTTTTCTCCAATGATCCATGTTTGAGAGATGGTGAATGCCTTTTATATATGATTTTTGGAATGATAAGACACTTAGTGAAAGACGTGTCCCATATTCATACTTGCATCATTCCATAATTCTCTTAATCGCTGCCTTAATTTTAGTCAATTTTGTATATCTGCCCATTCATTATTAATAGTTTCTGGTAATGGATTATCGTCAATGACATCAGTTTAT
Organism: Chamaecyparis obtusa; assembly: GCA_027943335.1. NCBI lineage: Eukaryota > Viridiplantae > Streptophyta > Pinopsida > Cupressales > Cupressaceae > Chamaecyparis > Chamaecyparis obtusa. The sequence continues at coordinate 550,976 of BSBK01002859.1, forward strand.
GCTCGTTAATAACACTTAATGTTAATCCTCTATCGATCAAGGTACAGGAAGAATTAATGTCTGATCGATTGTCAAGAAAAAGCGATGTTGATGTCCTTGTCATCTTCAAACGAGTTGTTACTTAGTATAGTTACGTTTGTCGTCAATTTACATAATTATTGATATCATGCTTCTTTATGTAAAGATATCCTCCTCAATAATTGTCATGCATTTGCTAACTATTTTTGTATTTGGCGATATAATGACTTCACCGATATTTAGTCCATTTCTCATTGATGTTATTACTGAACTATGATGCTTGATGACTATACGTTGGCGACTACGTATGCCTCTATTTAGACTTCTTCAATCTGATTTGTCAATATGGATTCTTTACAAGTCAATATTTATTATTTTCTTATTTGACTTAGTCTTATCGTTTGCCTAATGAACTGCCACATAAGCTTTTGTTAATATTTTATTGCACCTTTGTGATGAGGCTTTCTTATTTATTGATGTTGTCTTTAAATTGTTGTTCTTTCTCTATATGTCGTTTGACTCTAATAAAGGTGCTGCTATATTGTTCGATATATCACTCCCTCATTAGTCGACTTTATCATATTAATTAATTGCTATTTCTTTTAAGAAGTCGACTGAAACAGATATGAAAGATACTTGTCTTAATTAAAGTCGATGTTGGTATTTGATTGACCTAGGTTGTCGTCTTGATAGATGGTTTCAATTTAGACAGTATGAAGTATGGTTTGAAACATCATTTTTTTAACGGTAATAGTGAATATTTAATACTTGCTACTTCATGCTCGATATTCATTGCACTCATATTCATTTCTAACGCCAAGTAATTTCTTACACATGATATTATTTGGTCCAACTTAGATCGTGGGATGATGTGGCTTTCATTCTCATTATAATATGAGTCGTCACTATAAACCTTATTCCTCCTTGGTTGTCGACTAAAGATAATCAGCTCTCATGGTTTACGAATGACTTGGCTTGTGACTAAATTATATTATGATCTATTATTGTTTATTTGTATATTTTAATTGTATAGTTATTATTTATTATAAAATCTTATTTCAAAGGGGGAATGTTACAAACCCAACCATGGATTGTTAAACTTAGTAGGGAGCTTTACAAGTTGTTTTGGATAGTTTGAGATAGTCCCCTATTTTTAGGAGTTCCTATTTTTTAGGGATTGACTGGGAGTTGACCAAAATGCATCAGGAGAGCTCAAGGATCATTTTGGAGGCTTTGGTTGCAATTTCCATTTTTTAGGAAAGATCCCTAATTTTTAGGAGAGGACTATCAATTCACATACTATATTTAGACATCACCGGGATGGCGCATGCATCATCAACTTTTAGTGTGGGATGGCCAAGTGATGGTATTTGAATAAAAATTAAGTATTAAAGTATTGACTTTAATATTTAATAAAATAAAATAAAGTGATTAATAATGCCACTTTATAATAAATTATTAAAGTAATAAAAGGACCCCATGTCCTAGGGAGAAAATGTTGTTTCAAAAAGGGGGCCATTGAGGGGTATTAACACATGAATAAAAAATAAGCTTAATTAAATCAAGTGGAAATCCTAAAGGGCTGATTAGGGTTTGGAAGAATAAAAGAGCATTTGGAGGCCTCATTTTCATTTATTGAAGGATTATTTTTCAGAGAGCTCTCATTTGCAGCTATTGCCAAATATTTTCAAAGGACAAAAAGCCTTCCAGGATTGTGAATTGGACGAAAACCCAATTCACCATTGAGGGGAATCTATACAGGGTTACCATTTGTGCTACATTGGATGGTTTGCAGGCCAATATCACAGGGTTTCATACAGCAACAAATTTTCAAGGGTTTGGTGTATTCAGATCAGAATTATTTAATAAATAAGAAAGTCACTTGGAGGTCAATTGGGCATTGTTTAATGAAAATTCTGCAAGGGAGTTGGTTGCAGCAGATACAGATCAATTTATGAGAAGAATTGAATGGGTTAAATTCCCTAATTCCAGCCGTACCATTCTTCCAGCAGGTCATACCATCTGAATCTGACTTGGCATTTGTGCAAAATTTCTATCAGTATTTATCAGCAGCAAATTTGGGTTCATCAAACATCAAGAATTAATTATGGGTCAGTTCCTCTCATGCCCACTAAGGATTGCCAACCTGATGTTGACAGCCTTGCCTGTAGGCCAGACATAGGGTTTAACATTTCCATTAATTCTTGCATTATTTGTTTTCAATAATTAATGTAGATAACAATAAAGGTAGTCGGCGCCACCTTAGCAAGTTGGACGCCCCTATTCTTGTGACTCTTCAGTTTCATCAATAAAATTCATTGTGACTCTTCAATTTCATCAATAAAATTCATTGTGTTTGAGCGCTGCTTTCCTAGGATGCATCCCTTAATATATGGAATTGCAAATATAGAGATTAACTTGCTATTATAAATATATCAGAACTCAGAATTTTTATATCAGTCCTTTATATATTTGCATTTTAGTACCAAACATATTTTATCTTGCATATGTTTCATGATTGAATTCCAAACTACCACTTGGCATTGAAACTCAAACCAAACCTTTGCAAATAAACTCAAATAACTTCAATCACCAGCATAAACAAATTCAGAAGAAATTGGTTAAGATTTGTTGGGGATCTTTCTCTTACTTTCTTGATGGTTTTCGCCTTTATTCTGCTCTTTCTTGCACAAGATCGAATTTTGACAAATTCTGATTTTATTTCCATCTTGTTATGAAGTTCATCCCAAATAATTCACCTTTCTCTACCTTGAATTCAGAATTTTCATCTGCTCTTAATTCTGTGTTAATTTCGCCTTTATGGAAATTACATTGAATCTGATTTAATTTATTGAATGCAATTTGATTTCACTCTTACATCCAAAATTTTGCCATTAAATAAGATATGATCAGCATCGCATCTGATATTTTTCTTGATGAAGGTCCTCTTGAAATCGCCTTTGATCTGCCTTAATTTGCCTTGTTGCTGATTTGAATGATTGTAGAAATTACATTTTTCATCTGATATATATTGGCACCTTTTACTAGAAATTGCAATTTCATAATAATAGCCAACCCTATGAGAGAAAGATTTGCATTTCCAACTTGTTTTTTCTCCTTTGTCAAGTCGTCCTTCTCTTTTGAATTTTGCATTTTAAATTTCCTTAATCACTAGGGTGGAAATTCACCTATTAGCTGGACTCTCCTCTAGTTTAGCCAGACTTCATCTTTTTTAGACAGAATTTCACCCTTTTGAGCCAGACTCTTTGAAGGGGATGTTATTTTTAGCTGGACTTTTGATGGAAATGTAATTTTCAGCTGGACTTCTTTAGGTATATGTAATTTTCAGCTGGACTTCTTGAGGGAAATGTAATTTTCAGCTGGACTTTTGAGTGCAATGTTGACTTTGAGCTGGATTTTCATTTTTTGGGGCTGGACTTTTTGAAGGGAATGCAATTTCCAGCTGGACTACTTGAAGGAAATGTGATTCTGAGCTGGACTTTGAAGATTTTGAGCATGAATTCCAATTTCTTAGCTGGATTGTGAAGATTTTGAGCTTGAATTCCAACTTTTTAGCTGGATTGTGACGATTTTGTGCTGGAATTCCACCTCAAACAAGGATTTTTAGTTTCCAACTAAGGAATTCCTTATTTTCACTAAGAATTTTTCATTTTCCACTTGGAAATCATATTCTAAACAAGGATTTTCATACTTAATTGGATTTTTCATTTTTTAACTTGGATTTCTATTTTTATTAAAGGATTTCAATTTTTATTTTGGACTTCCTTGTTTTCACTAAAGATTTTTCAAAATTCCTTATTTCAATTAAGGATTAAAAGTGAAAACGTGCCTTTGGGCTGGATTTTCTTGGGAAACATAGAATTGCAATCAAGAATATCGAATTTTTTAAGGAAATTTGAACTTTATAAGGATTTTCCATGGAATTTGAACTTCTTCAAAGGAAGTTTAGATTTTTCCTTATTTTCCCTTTCTCAATCTTGGAATTCCTCTTTACTCACATATTTCATTTTTCCAAGTGTTAATATCATCACTTTTCCCACATCACAATTTCCTAAATTTTGTCTGTGACTCCTTGTTTTGACAGCTTTTGACAACATTTTGCACTTTTGGATCTTACAATTTGGATAAGGACATGCACATTCTAATCCTAGATATCATACTTCAATCATGAATTTCCAATACAATCATCATCTCAACCTATGCAAGGATTAAAGGGGAACATTGACCTAGAGGCGAATTTCCCAAAGGAAATCCTCCTCAAACCTAGATTTTATCATAGAGATTCCATCCTTGGAAAATAACAGATTGGAGTTTTTAATTGGTTTGGAAATTTGAATTTGGATTAAACATTTAGGACATAGACTTGGATTGGGATTAGATTCTTGGAACAATCTAATTTTGTCCTTGGATCTGGTATTCAACTTTGCATCGGATCTGATTTTGCCATCAATCTGCCTTAGTTTGCTTTTTCTGCTTTGAATTGTATTTGAATGATGTCCTTTGATGATGTCTCCTAGATCTCTTATAGGGGTGCTCAAACCTGGATTTGCAATCTTTCTCAATGAGGCCGACCTCAGCATTTTTCATTTTGAATTCCATTTGTTCTAGGGCAGAAATTCGAGAAGCACAAGGACTAGGTGGGCAGACTTTCACCCTTGTTTTGGACTTCTATGAGACGAATTTTAGTTTTGCCAAGAATTGTAAGGGCGGAAAACCCATGTGGTTAGGGATTTTTTGGGTGAATTTAGGTGTGTGCTATTAAATATTAATTTATTACTATTTAATGGTCATCTTTTGTATAATATGTAAATTATTTAGATAAGATCGTTTCTACAATCTTCAGTTTCTTATTAGAAACTTTCTAATTTTGTATACTTGTAAATTTGTTATAATGATCTGTTTGATCATTTGTTAATACAACAGTTTTTTACCAATTACTTCTCAGTAATATGTGCAACGACTAATAAGAGCGAAATAACATGCTCTCGTAGACAAGTAGTTGGAATTTGCATGGTATCAAGGACTAGTAGAGCAGAATTTTGCATATGTCAAGGATGCTTAAGTTGATTTTCAATTTTTTTTCCTCTCACACTGAAATTCGCCTAGGTCTGATGCAGATTACACTTGATTTGGCATATTGCTTGAGCTCAGTCTGAATTTCTGATATAATTTTGCCCTTAACTCTGATCTATTTTCTGCATTTTTACTAACAAATTCGCCCTCTTGTCTGACCTGATTTTCAATTTATTAAGTCTGATCTGATTTGTCTTAAATCTGTTTCTGCTCTTCACACTTCAATCTGCTATAAACTTGTCTTTGTTCTGATCTTTTTCCTTGATTTGATAGAGTTCGCTTAAATTCTCCCTTCGATTTAATTTGAAACGATGCTTCTGATCTGAGTCGTTTTAAAACTGTACTTTCCTTGGGTCTGCTCTGACTTTTGCGTCACTCTTTTTCTATTCTTATTTAGATTTCACCCTTTATTATGGAAATTTCACCATTTTCAGATTGCATTTCGCCCTGGTCTGCTCAAATTCGCACCTATCTCTGCTAAAAAGAAGGTTATTTCTAGGTCTTCTGATAATTCACTCTAATTATGCTTGATTGGTCTTGATCAAATGCAACTCAACTTTCAATTGGTCCAATTTTGCCCTTAATACTTAGTCAAATCACCTTCACTTCTGAATTTCATCTTTATCTTCTCAAGTCCGCACTTATCCAGATCTGATTTGCATTTGATTTGTACTTAAATTGTGTTTGAAAGGTGATCATGATCCTTTATGTATACCCCTCAAATTGAGAGTTGCACCTCTTGGAGTACAAGGCCGACATAGCCTTTAAATTTTGCAATTTTTTTTAAATTTCCCAAATCGCCTTTCTTCACTTTGTTTTTGCGTTTTTTAAATTTTATCCACCTCCTAGGGCGGAAATCGAACCCCTATGTGGATTTTTTGGGCGGAAATGTGAGGGAGTCACGGATTTTTTGGGTGGAAATGAAGAAAGGTAATGGATTCATGGGTGGAAATGAAGAGTGGTTTTGAATTTGGAGGGTGGAAATTTGCATCGATTATGGAAAAATAGGGTGGAAAATTGACTAGGCCTTGAAATTTTTGGGTGGATGTCTTGCTCATAGAGTTTGAGGTGTTAATGATTGTAGCTTCGATCAGATGATTCCAATCGATGAAATCAAATGTTTGAATGGCCTATTGGCCTTAAACATTTGATATCTTTCTTATTATCATAGAGCATTATTAATATTGATGACAATTATCAAGATGACATATATATTATTTATACATAATATATATATGTATATATATATATATATGAGATATATTATATATACATATACGTATATATATATATATATATATATAATTCATAAATAATAAATAATTGTCATACACATTATAATGATGATAATACACTAAACAAAAACCTTGATATCGACTATAATATCGATTATGTGAATCAACTTAATATCAATGAATGACAACAGTAATCGGTAATACAAGGAAACGATGGTGACACAGTCGATGATGTTATCGACTGTGATGATCACATTCGATGTCGACTGTGGTTATCACAACCGACAACACCATCGACTATCATATGTCATATGTCATTGTTGTTAAATATATATTAGAAGCGTCGATCATTATCAACTGTGATTATCACAGCCAATAATCATTATAGAATGCCATATAGTATCGTTGCCAATGAATAGTATAAGAGTCGATCATTATATCGACTGTCTTATCATTGTTATTAAGTTATGGTTCAATCGTTATCGACCAGATTCAATGATATGTATTAGTAGTAACTAGTGAATGGTTAACCCATTAACAAGAGACATGTCTCTACATGAACTTTGTTCACATAGGGACATGTCCCTACTACGGGAGACATGCCTCATTATGTTATATATATATATATATATATATATATATATATATACACTCATTGAAAGAATAACTTGGAATACACAAAAATCTACAAGTGTTATTACAAGTTACAAATAGAGATTCATATCAAGTCTTCTCAAGCAAAAGAAATATATCATCATTGTATTTGGAGTTCATTGTTTTCTCTCAGATCTGCATTATCATCACATAGACAATTTCATTAGGATAAAAAGAGTTAGAATATAATTCTAATCTAAGTATCATCATAGTTTCATTATATAGGAAACAAGTCAGAAAATTTAAAATTCCTTTATTCTAAATCTGATCACAAGTTAACATGGTATCAAAGCCAAGTTAAAGAAAAGATCCGATCAGATAGAATTAGAGGAGAAACCTAACTACCATCAAGAGCTCTATAAAACTAATAGTCAATAAAAATGGTGAATGGAGTTAGATTTGAAGATATACTAGCAAGTGCTACAAATTTCATCTCATGGAAATTCAGAATAATGATGGCACTAAGAGAACAGGACCTGAACACATTTGTGGAAAGGGCTGTACCTATACCAAATTATAATGATGAGAAAACTCTGTGGATCAAAAATAACAACCTAGCCATGAAGATTCTAGTAGATGCAGTAAAAGATCATACAGTTCCTATTACATCAAAGTTAGATACTGCATATCAAATGTTCATAACACTAGGTAACATGTATGAGATAAATAATACTAGCAGGGCCCTTGCCCTTAAAACACAACTCCGCCATGTCAAGATGAACAAAGGAAAAACCATCATGTCCTACTTCATGAGAATAACAGAGATAAGTGATCAACTATCTACTATTGGTCATCAAGTTGACAATAAAAAATTATCAATGCTAGCTCTAAATGGATTGCCTACATCTTGGGAAGCATTCATACAAGGGATAAGTGCTAGACCCAAATTTCCTAAGTTTGATCGATTTAAGACCGACTGCATTCAAGAAGAAGCAAGATTGATTGCAAGAGGAATCGGGACAAACATCTCTAATGGAGAAATTCAAGTCCTTATTGCTAATTCTCACAAGAAAGGAAGGAAAAACAACTTCAAACAAAAGAAAAAAAAACCATAACAAGCATTCAAATAAAAGAAGAGACATGTCTAGAGTCCAATGCTTCACATGTGATAAATTTGGACATCTTAAATAAAATGTCTAGACAAAATCAAACATCAAGCCTCACTAGCAGAAGTAAGGATAAGGATGCAAAAAGATTTGTATTCTTCTCAGCACTATCAAGTGAGATATCAAATAGCAAAAATAACTGGGTCATTGACAGTGGAGCCTCCCAACACATCACAGGATTCAAAGAACAACTAGATAGCCTAGATGAAGGTTCAAATGAAGAAGTCACCATTGGACACAGTTCAAACTACCCGATAAAAGGAATTGGAACCTGCACAATTCAACTCAAATCGGGTATGTCTCTTCAATTAAGTGGTGTACCATTTATACCAGGCATCAAGCGCAATCTAGTTTCCATATCAGCACTTGAAGATAAGGGGTACCGGATTGCTTTCATGGATGGAAAGGTTCTAGCATGACCTAGGAACTCAAATATCAAGAAGGCACATACTTTAGGAACTCAAGATGGATGCCTCTACAAACTATCCACTTCTCCCTCTCAATGTAATGACCCTCACCAGTAGGATCACTAAAACACCCCAAATCTGAACTGTGGCAATTCGTCAAACTGTTGGCATGCACTGAAATGTTTTGCTTGCGATGATGTGTTTCAATATGTTTATTGTTTTTGGCATCCAATTGCAATTGAGATAACAAAACCAATATAGAAATGTAATACAATGAGCAACAATGAATCTCTAAACAATGCAAAGACTCAATGCCAATATGGATCATGAACTTCTTAATTCTGATTGCAACGTTCAGTAAACTGATTTCCTAGAAATGTATGACTGTTACAAACCCTTTCATATGAGCACTAATACTATGAACTTACTATGCACCTTCTATCATATCAATCCAAAATAACAAAGTCTGATTACAATGGACTGTTATCTGAGCACATATATGGACTGTTACTTTACAAGAACTTTGGTAAAGACAAGGCCTAATAATGCACTATCAATACAATGATTCCTTGACCATAACAATGACTGATTTCAATTACAAAATGATAGAAGAACAGTACTGTTTCAGACTTGTATGACAGTGACTGTTACATACAACTTATATGCAATTTTGGCATTCAATAACAACAACAAAAACTCATGTAATGCACCTGGAAACTGCTCCTTATACCCTGATAGGAAGGCAGATCAAGACCAATGCAAGGAAGGCCAAAACAGGTCACAAACTGCCCCAGCTGTGCACAGATAACCCTGTCGTACCAGGCCGTACATGTACGGCTCCTATAGAAAAATCAGGTGAAGGGTTTTGACACCTCAATTTGCCACCAATGGGACCGCCAGTGAGGTACTTAGGTCCTCTCCAAAGCACGAAAATTAACTCCAAGTATCAAGGGAGTTATGAGTAGAATTCTGATTCCAGACCCTGATATGGAATGTCTGAAAATGTGCCAAACTGTCTTTAATCCTTTGCCAAAATGATTCACCAATGTAAGAGGTGAATTCAAACCCTTATTCCAACCACAAATTAACCCTTTTAACAATTTCTCAATGAAGTACCAATGAGATGGCTGAGTACCAACTCCAAACTTGCAACCCTTCAGTAGATATTTCACTACCTCAGTTATGCCAATCTAGGGGAGTGATCGTTCCCAAAGATCAAATAGTATTTGCAGACCCAAAAGACTACAAATTGCTCCACAATGGAAGAAGTAGAAGAAATCCCAAATCCAAGCATGTCAAAATGAATGCCCAAGCCCTCTATTTATTTACTTTTCTAAGAAGTTACTAAGAACTTCTAGAAACATCCAATTATAATGCACTTTATAATAAAATAACATTATAATATAAAAGTGCTTTTCTCAACTCAAAATTATAACAATGTAGGTTCATAACTGAATGTAGGCCCAACTACAACCGAATGTAGGCTCAGACTGGACGTAGGCTCTACTGAACGTAGGCTCTAACAACAATATGCAATCAACTAATCTCCAAATGATCACGAGATGACTCTCTCCTCATCGCTATCAGTCTATGAGAGCCCGTGATAGACTGATCCCGCACGTCAAATGATGTCAACCAAAATGGGGACATGACACTCAATCCTTAATTCATGATATATCTTCTACTAATGAAATATGGCATAGAAGGTTGGGACATCTTCACTTTCATGCCCTATCTTCTTTGATGAATACTGTAAATAGTCTACCTAAACTAAAGCAAGATCATGAGGGGGTTTGCAAAGGTTGTGCTCTAGGAAAGAACTCTAAAGGTGTTTTCCATAATAGTGAGAGTAGATCCAAAAATGTACTTGAACTTATCCATTCTGACCTATGTGGACCAATGACAGTGACCTCACTAGGAGGATTTTTGTATTATACTATTTTTGTTGATGACTACTCTAGGAAAACTAGATTTACTTTCTAAAATGTAAAGAATCAAATGAAGTTCTAACAAAATTTAAGGAATTCAAAGCCTTAGTTGAAAACATGTCGAAGAAAAGAATCAAAACCTTAAGGTCTGATAATGGAGGAGAATACATCTCTGGTAACTTTAAAGAATTTCGTATTTAATTGGGATTAAGAGGGAGTACATAGTTCCTTATAACCCTCCACAAAATGGGGTAGCTAAATGGAAAAATAGAACCATAGTAGAAGCAGCAAAAGCTATGATGCATGATCAAAACCTCCATACCACATTTTGGGTTGAAGCCTTTTGCACAGCTATTTATATCCAATGTAATGTCCCCTTCCAATCAATAGCCCATTTTGATGCCTGATTAGTCTATCTACCCATCTGGATAGGCTAATGGCTTATTTTCGGAGGATGCCAGCCAATCACAAGGTTACGTGGGCAAATATTTAACATATGGGCTCTGTTTCTAAAGTCAAATCACTTTATTTTATAAAGTGATGTTACAAAGTCACTTTATATTTTAAAGTTACTTTATCTTATAAAAGCGACTTAAGTGAGCTTTTATCCCACATGGCTTAGTTTTGTGTGCTTTCCTTCAATTCAAGGTTATAAAAGAAGGTACACCTTGGAAAAAGCACCATGAGATAATATAAAACAAGAAAAGAAAAAATCTGGTTGTGTTTTGTGACTAGTTATTTCTGAGGACGCAAACCCTTGGAAATTGTGAAGAGGTTGGACATAGCCCCCAACGTCTCTTCAAATGATGGAATCACTCAGATTTCACATTGAGCTTCATTGAACTGGTAAGAAGAGTTTCCATTCGCAACACTTTTACAGAGAAAGAAGTCGGTCATTTGTGAAGATTCAGTCTGTACCAAATCTAGTGTCACAGTGGTAGGAAAGAGGTTTTATGCTCAAGTGTATATTCAATATAACAACAGTGGCTATTGGGATTCCTACCAAGTCCACCATTGGACAACGACAGTAGAGAAATCTGGTAAACAATTGGAGATTGCAGACCGAGTTCCAACTTTCCTTCTCATCCTGCTCACGTGCTAAACTGACCGTGGTGCTCACAGAAAATAGCAAGGCAAATACTACCAGGCGCAACTGGGCGCTATTCCTTCCTCATGCGACCCGGTTGTCTAGTGGTTGTGCTAACTAACAGGGTACCAAGCTGGGAGGTGCGGAGTTGGATCACGCGCTGACTAGTATACCGTGTGCGCGGGTGAAGAAGCATACTTTGTTATTTACAACAATACGCTCCTAGAGGGAGGAAATACATACCTTGTCTTATGCGGTGACTAGACTGGTGTTGAGTGGATACGCGTATAGTAGCAGGTCAGGTTGAGACTCACCACCCTTGCTAGGATATGCACGCGTGCCCAAACTGTTGTAACAGGACCAGTGTCGATGCTGGTGGTGACTGGCATTTCATACATTGGCTGGAAGACTTCCGAACAAGTGCAAGTAATTCATATTTTCTTTAGACACTATTACTACGAAGTTTATTGTATTGTATGTCTGCGGTTTTGAAACGGAAGCTTTGAGTTTGAGATTTTACTGTCATTAGTGATCAATAAATACAGACCTCTGAATGTTTCAAATCTTGTTTCTAATTGCTTGGTAAATATATGAATGTTCGAATGCTCCTGGTATTAGCGATAAGAGTGAATCTCTGCATGTAAATGTTTCCTCATCTTCAATACACTTGTGTCAAACAATCATAACATATATTACTCACCCGTAAACTAGACTACTCTCAATCTTCAAAATAACAGACAAGTCTTGCAAACTCCTACCAATATATCAAAACAGGATCTTACAATGGTGATAGGACTTATTCATGTATTGAACAAGAAGGGATACGTGTTGTGACAATAAGCAAGGTAATGCAGTAAACTGTTTTGAAATTCCTTCAGTCAAAATCAGTCAGATATTTACAGCTGAGACTCACTTAGGATACTACAGTGGTATCAGAGCTAGTGATCTTGCCAGCCTAGTGGGTTTATTCACAGCTTATGGTAATATTGTCCAAGCATGCATAGCAAACACAAGGAATATAATTTTAGACACAACAAGGTTGAACTAGGACATCCAGAGCCTTTAGTACAAGTTGACATAGAGGACAGTCATACCGAGGCGGACGAGGAAATTGTTTTTGAACAGGGCACCCAGGGTACAAGCATGGCGGAGGAAGATAGAGAGGTCAGAGAAACAATGAGAGCTATTCGCAAGGGACAGGACCACATCGCTGGTGTGTTACATCAGCTCACAGGGGTTATTCAGTAGCTAACAATGACACCTAGGAGGCCCCAAAGCCGTCACAGTGGTGGTAGCAGTGTGTCAGGGTCACCCAGAGCTGCAAGAGCAATCACTCGTACTACATATAGGCCCCTTATGCCTACGTTCACATAGAATAATGCAGAGGAAGAGGTAGCCCAACCCGAGGAAGCAGCAGGACTTCCTGATAATGTTTTAACCGCGCACAATGAGTGGGATATGCTACCTGATAGAGTCAAGGCTGACTTGACCTTTGCTCAGTACATGGCACAGAAGAGGGATTTTGGTAGGGTAGAGTAGGATAGGAGACCCAGAGGTCAGAACAGGGATCTAAAACATGCGATGAATAAATTGACCCTTCCTACTTTTGATAGAAGTGGTAAGACATTCGCGAGAGCTTGGATTCACAAGCTAGATACCTTCCTGACCCTTAAACCCGTGTCAGAGACGAAAGCGATTAAGTTCGCGACCGTGCATTTAGAGGGTCAGCATATGATTGGTGGCATCATGGCCTTGTCACCCAGAATCACGGGTTGATTACATCCTACAAGATCTTCAGCACTAAATTGATCACTCGTTTTGACAGGAAGCACATTGAGGTCTACTACAGAGAGTTAGCCCAGCTGAGACAGAGTGGGTCTACTACAATTTCATTAGGATAAAAAGAGTTAGAAAATAATTCTAATCTAAGTATCATCATAGTTTCATTATATAGGAAACAAGTCAAAAAATTTAAAATTCCTCTATCTAAATCTGATCACAATTTAACATGAGGGTGGAAATTTGGTAATATCATAGAATTTCAAGTAGAGAATTGATCGTCATATAAAAATGAGTGGAATTTTTCCCTTGTTAATGTTAAGATTTTTAGGATCATTGCAAATGTCATAGCACTATCTCATTGTATGTGTTTTCCAAATGCAACAATCTCTTGCATTTATATTGAGAATTAGCCAAGAAGAGACATGTCCCTTCATCGGACATGTCTATTCATTATTACATGTAATTAATATAATGACAATTATGATTATATATATACGCATATATATAGTATCTCTTGAGTATTATATTAATTTCTCTAATATTTACATAATAATAATTATTATTATTATTTTATTAATTTAACTATTTAGTTATTATGAGAATAATTATAATCTAACTTCATATATACACATTTATCAATGTATATAGTAATATCAATTATTATATATATTGATATATATATATAATAAATCATTTCTCATAATAATCATATAGTCAATATTATTTATCTGAGCGATGCTACAAACATCAACACTCCCTCTTAGCTAAGGAGGATAAATCAATCCAATGTCAACACTTATGACACTTGACAACATCAATCATATGATGTAAGAAATAAAGGCATCATCCTCATGATGTAATCAATAGAAACGTAGTCTCAATATGTGGATTGCCTCCATCGGCGATTCTATCCACAAACTCACGAGCTTTAGTGTGGATTGCTTCTATCGACGATTCTATCCACAAGCTCTCGTGTGGATTGCCTCCATCAGCGATTCTATCCACAAACTCACGAGCTTTAGTGTGGATTGCCTCTACCAGTGATTCTATCCACAAGCTCACGAGCTTTAGTGTCGATTGCCTCTGTCGGCGATCTATCCACAAGCTCTCGTGTGGATTGCCTCCATCAGCAATTCTATCCACAAACTCACAAGCTTTAGTGTGGATTGCCTCAATCAGCGATTCTATCCACAAGTTCTATCTATTATGATCTGTTTCATCCATCACAATATGTCTATCACAATAGAAGGTCAAGTTATTGTAAGATCGTCACCTTCCAATAACTTTCACAAATACAAGTGATAATCATTTGGAAGTCGTCACTTCCTCATGATTTACACAGGGGGAAAGCCCATAAAAAACATTCATGATTCATTAGTATAATAATCAATTATATCGAGTTTACCTCAAAAGTGTTTCACCTTCAATAGTGAACTCCCTCTCAATCAATATGATCAAGATTGTCACAAGTTGACTGAACCATCTTCTCCCTCTGAAGATCAAGTTTATCAACTTCTTAACCTCTTTTGAAATGTCAAACTCCCTTTGCATCTAGTCTCAATCATCAATTCATTTGCAAGCATCAAGTTCTTTTTCCCTTGAATGCAATTATCTTGTGCTTCTATCCTGAAGTTATATCAGAGAGAGATTACAAATAGCTCACTAAACTATCTCGACCGGAAATACCAATGATAAAAGCATACAATATTTTACTAACCAATAGTATAGCATGAATTACAAACTCAAAAATTATGTGCATTAATAAAACTTGAAATACTTATCTTTTATAAAATTCAAGTATTTCATCTTGTAAGGTGAGCCGATATAGAAAATATCATGCAAATTCACAAAATGATGTCGTCATTATTGAACATTACCATAATTATTTACATGTCCTATCTTTAATATCCAAAGGTTCTATACACTATGACAACCTTCAATATGATCAGATCTTCCTTCAAGCGGTTAGGCTTTTAAAGAAGGAACCTCTCTCTTTTAAAATTGTTTTTGCATAGACCTATACACAGTCGGTCATAACTTTTGCACCTGAGATTTTCTCCAATCGCTTTAGTGAGATTCTTCTAACTTTGTTTATCACCAACATATCCAAAATTTAGCAAAATCCAACGGTTAATTTGTGAGATATGGTCCCCATACTGAGATTGTATTTTCTGAGACAGTCACACATTCACCATCAACAAACTACTCTCTTACAATTGCAACTTGGCTCTGATACCATGTTAAGATTTTTAGGATCATTGCAAATGTAATAGCACTATCTCATTGTATGTGTTTTCCAAATGCAACAATCTCTTGCATTTATATTGAGAATTAGCCAAGAAGAGACATGTCCCTTCATGGGACATGTCTATTCATTATTACATGTAATTAATATAATGACAATTATGATTATATATATACATATATATAGTATCTCTTGAGTATTATATTAATTTCTGTAATATTTACATAATAATAAATAATAATATTTATTTTATTAATTTAGCTATTTACTTATTATGAGAATAATTATAATCTAACTTTATATATAGTATATACACATATATCAATGTATATAGTAATATCAATTATTATATATATGTATATATATAATAAATCATTTCTCATAATAATCATATAGTCAATATTATTTATCTAAGCGATGCTACAAACATCAACAGTTAAGGATCTTTTGAGTGGAAAATCAATCTTATTATGAAATTTGCAAGTAGAAATTTGATAGACTTATGCAAAAAAAGGGTGGAAATTCAATCAAGCCATGGAATTGTGGGTAGAAAAATGGGGTCCTCTTAAAATAATGAGTGGAATATCGACCCAAGCATGGAATTTTGAGAAGAATTTGCATTTCCACTTAGAATTCACTTCTCAATTTTTATTTTCATTTTAATTTTTCATTTTTCTTTTCTTGTAAATTGTTTATGTCGAATTTCAATTTGCTATTTGGTGGCAATTCGCTCAAGTCATGAAATGTGAAGGGAAAATTCGACTTCGACAAGGAATAGTGAGTGGGAATTCACCAAACTTATGAAATTGAGGAGCAGAAAATTGGAGTCGTCATAGACAAACTTGGTGGAAAATCTGACCTCGTTGAATCCAAAGGGAAACTTTTCTCTAGTCTTGGATTTTCCTTGCAAAAACATAAAATTCCTTTTTTTATCCAAGGATTTTCATTTTGTTTTCCTTTTCACTTCTCCACACTTGGTTTTTTTTTCGAAATATTGACTCTTATTTTTCCACATGTTTAAGCTATCACTTCTCACATTGTCATTTTGCAAATTTAATCCTTAATCTCCATAAGACTTGATTTTAAATTTTCTCAAACCCTTCATGTGATGTCCCTAATTTCAAACTACTTGCATTCTTCATGAACAAGTAAAGTTTATGACAAGGGGTGGCAGACCTTGTCTCTTGTACACAAGTTATATAATATATTTAGAAATAAGTGAAACATAGCAAGGTTCTTGATTATACGATGATTGATGAACTTAGTCCATCATCAAGAAATCGATACTCCATGCAGCTAGTATTGGTATGATACTATCTAAAAGTGATCAATCATTTGATCACTCTTAAACGGCCACAAACATGCTGACTTCTTGAAGAACCAGTGACCTGATGGTTGACTACGCCCACCCATCATCACGTAACCAGCATTCATGATTTCATAAGTCATAAATCTGCATTCATATTCCATTTATTCTACATGCTTCATGCCAACCATACATTTTCAATATTCCACCATCATTGCACAATCATATTCCAATTTACATCATTTATTCTCGGCCATGATAATTACCAGGAAACTATGAAGTCTTATAAATAAGATGGTTTCCTTGAGATAACCAGCAATACCACTGCTTGGTATCGATTTCCATACATCACATGCATATCTCAGATGTATTTCATATCCACATCCATATTTTCATTTTAATCCTTAGTCGGTTGGCTATAGAAATTATTAAATCAGATTGAGTCAATAACTTGAATATCTTAATCGACCAAGTAAGTTGATGGCTTGGATATCTTTAATCGACTAAGTCAAGTCAATTGGTATAATAAACTAATCAATGACATGAAGAGATACCCTTTGTATAACAAACCGATTTGTCTATGATTTGAAAGAGATACATCTCTTCAATAATCAAGAGGTGCAATCCGTTGAATACTGCAAGATATAAGATGGAGTTCAAACTCACTCCATGAAGCATCATCAAGTATTTTATATTATATTTTATCCTTTATGGATTTGCTCTGCTTAGAGCACATTACCTTACGGCATCTCCAGTCCAAGTTCATAAAGCCTTATTCAGAGATGGCATCTACACAGTGCATATATATATATATATATATATATATATATATATCAGGACACAGCCATCGTTGTTGTTGCAAGGACATAGTTACAGATCAGAGACAGCAACCATATCACTGTAGCGATATCATTTTCAGACATTGCATATATTAAGGGCCTTTATCAGAAACAGAAAACATATATAACGATTGTTTGCACAATCGTTCTATCACTTCAAGTGATAAGAGATAGTTATCATCGTATGTACCACAGCTGTATATCAGACATTAAACTTGTTATCATCAACTTCACAATTCTATATCAGATACTGCGAATATAAGATATTGTCATTTCGCATCAAATATGTTTTACAATCGCATTAATATTTCATTGACTTCCATTATCTACATCAATTCATATACTGTTAACGTAGCAAGAAAAGATCATAGCAATTGTCCCAGCAGATGCAAAAAGGGACATCACACTTCATTCTAGACCCTAATCTATTATACTTCATTACAAAGAAGGGATATCTCTTGATACTCAACATTGTCCTTCCGGCTTTGATTAATTCTTCTGATACTATCCACTTCTTGTGAATGATTGTGATGTATCTTAAATGTTTTAGTTGTATTGTCTCTTTCTTTATTTGAATGCAAATTTTCATTGATGCCAAGCTAAAGCCTAAAAAAACTAACATATCTTATCTGCACTGTCACATCTGACTAACATAAATTATTCAACATAAACAACAAAGCAACATAGATTATTCAACATAATCACAATGGAATTAAAAACATTTGTATCATATAAAAAGTAAAATAATATACAACCAAGAAAGTAGAATGGAGAGATGTAAGATGAAAGATGAGAAAACATTTAAATATCTCAATAATCTATCATCGAGTCCTCAATCCCATAAATCTATGGCCTGAACAAATTTATTTTGATAAACAATACAACACAATTATCTAAGAAGTCAATAATGAAATGACTTAGATACAAGGAAGAAGTTCAATTTTCAAACAAAAGAGAAAAGCAAAACAAATTTTGACATTTAACAAACTTATTCTCTCTAGAGAGCCCTTTCCTTTCTTCTCTATTGCCTAGTCCCTGTGTTCTGAATTTTCCATAGAAAAATAAGGATATAGAAGTGTCAGCTCAAAAAACAAAGAAGTTACTAAATCAGCAGAAGAAATTTAAATTGCAGTTCAAAAGCCTATAGATGGAGATAAACACATGTGAGCAGGATGCATAGCTGCAACAGATGAATACGTTCTATGATTTTGTGACTGATTTTCATGCAAGCTTTCTAACTAATATCCAAAAGCGTACCCAAGGGTCATCAGTTCTTGGGCACCTGAGACAATCCACTATAAAGCGGCGAACTATGGGATGATTGCAATTGAATGTGTTACCACAGCCAGAATAATTATAGAACTCGCCCTGCACATCAATTTTCATACTGGTAAGTTACAAACTGAACAAACTTTTAAGCCCATTTCTTGCCCTGAAATATGTAACCAAAAGACTTTTACAAAACAATAGTGAATAAAGAAAAACTAGAACCAAAAATCAATATAGTACTAAAGATATACACATGCTTGAAACTCTTTAACTCGACATAAACCTTTTGAGGCTCAATATATAGTTTTGTTTTTTAATAATGTGACAAAAAACATTAACTCACCCTGGGTGCAAGCATGTAATACATGCTATTATCCACGCCTCTAAAAGATAATGTTGGACCCATATCGTTTCCTTCTGCAGTATGGTTGAATACCACATCCATGAACACCTATCAAAGGTAACAAATAGAAGACTAAGATTAATCACAAGAGAGCATGCTAAGAAACAAGGATGTTATGTACAAGTGCCCACCTCAATCCCATGCTTGTGTGCTTCTCTTACAAGCGTTTTGAACTCTTTAATTGCATCACGTCCACAATTCCTCACACCTGAGGCAGCATATCGGATCATTGGAGAAAAATAGTTGATAGTTGAATACCCCCAAAAATTCATCCTGTAAGGCAATTGATCAAGAAAAAAATCAATCACATGAAAACATGACATGTGACCATAAGTAGTGTAATGCTACACAATCAGTTACAACTGTTACCATGTTTAATTAAAGCAAATTTAATGTCAAGTGATCTACAATATATTGTGCCTCATTTTCATTCAAATGAATAAAAACCAGCTACATATCAAGTCCCATTAAAAACTTATAATTATTGGTTCAACTATCTGCAATCTAAATGTGTATACATTAGCGTGTCTAAAGTTCGGAAAATGATCCTGACAAATGCAGCTGGATATTGGGAGATAACTGTGTTGTACAAATATATGACGATGGTATTTTGACTACGACTATATCTACTCTTTGAGGAATACACACAAAATTACTTTGCATTAAGATTCTCCAACGGTTTAAAATTTTTAAAACAATTGAGCAGCTCATTTTGTTTCCAATATGGGTATATAAGAAGGATATCTAACTATGTTCCCCCAATTATAGTGGATGGGAACAACAACGACAGTGGGACGTGTTTCCAGTATGAGATACTTTTTGGCCATTTTTAGGGGATGGCAAGGGATGGCTGTTACAAAATAGAGAATTTTTTAAAATATAGAGAAACTTCAAATTTTAATATCAGAACATTGATAAAGCATTCATCATAGACATTATTGAAGCTTAATACATAACATTTGTCTTCAATTGAGATTCCACATGAGAATAGACATGAAGTTCATCCATGGAATACAATGTTCTGAGGCTATGCACAGAATAGATTTAGTGAAAGAAATTATATAAAATTAAAACCATATGCAATACAAAGTCTCCAATCTGACCGGTTTACACTTATAAGAATACTCAGACTGTGCTAGAATAGGGTTTTGACCAAAACATAAAAAATATAGAAATTCAGTTTAAGTTGCAACTTGCCTAGGAAACATGAATGCATAAAATGAAGCATAGACTGGTACACAAACCTGAATTATTGATTCCTTCAAAAAAAGCAGTCACATAAATGGTAAAAGATTGTAAGGTATAAATAATACAGATAGAAAAATAAGAGCGATGGAAACACAGTAAGCAATATGGTGCTAAAGAGCCCAACTCCTCAGCCTTTGTTAGCATTAGAGCCCCTCTACCTTTGAAGAAGTTTGTACATTCTCGGTCATAGTAGCAATCAGTTTGTTCTGTAGAATAAAAGTAAAGATATGTAAAATCTAGATGACACGCATCCACAAAGTGGAAACACAAACACAGAGGGAGAGTTCACTATGTAATAGCTCAGTTAAAGAAATTGTTCCCAACTTGCAGCTTAC
This sequence comes from Chamaecyparis obtusa, assembly GCA_027943335.1. NCBI lineage: Eukaryota > Viridiplantae > Streptophyta > Pinopsida > Cupressales > Cupressaceae > Chamaecyparis > Chamaecyparis obtusa. The sequence continues at coordinate 571,932 of BSBK01002859.1, forward strand.
TGACTCTCAGATTACAACTATTTCGTAAAACAATTTGCATACAAGTCAACGTAGGATATTTCTAACTTGTTTGTGCGCAAAAAGATTTGGATATAAACAATAAAAGATTTGGACAATTTCGCAATGCTCGCAATGATGTACAATTTCAAAAAAACTTAATGGTCATAAGAATTTCTGCAATCATAGCTTCAACCAGATTTATTTGTCATAATCATTTATGCCATGTACATCAGTTATTTTGCCTTAATGCCTAACCCAAATGGTGGGAACACAGTAATATGCAGATATAGAAATTCAAGGCTGGCAATTGCACGTATCCTGCTTGTAGCAATTAGATCCTTTGTCTTCTTTCACACCTTTCCCATGGTTCCACATACCACTTACCTGTTAATATTTTCCAGATTTACCTAGGAATGATCAAGCTATAGAGATCTTTCAAGACTAAGCACAGGATATAAAGAAATGATTAAGAACAAAGATAGTACCCGGATTGAAGTTCTGAAATGGCCTTCAGATCAGTACCTTCTAACTCTCCAAGATGTGTAGATATGAATGTGTCAGGTCAGCCCACCTAGGGCTTCCAAAATGCCACCAATCTGTACTTTTCTTTTGACCTTGGATCAGACTGTTATCTCCTTAGATCTACCTTGAAATCTGCTGTTGGATTGTTCCTTAAAAGTCAGATTTCGCACCTCTAGATCTGGACTAATTCAATGGTCTAAATATCAAATATTTAGACCATGAATATACGAGTGTGATATCAGATCTGAAGAGGCAACTCGCAGCTCTTTCCAGATCTATAGAGGCAATTCGCAGCTCTTCCCTTCTCTCAGATCTGCACTTGAGTGTTGTCAATTCAAACCTCTATCTATGCTGCCAATGAATTCGCAGATCTAGGATGCACTGCTGCTGCTCATAAACTCTGCTCCAAATCGCTTCAAACAGTAAATCCCTGCCTTAGAATAATTGATCCTTGGGAGAAGATATATTTTATGTTTTTGATATATTTTCTTCCAAGAATCGATCCTCTTTTATATGAGCTTGGAGTGCCTCCTCAAGAGGCCGACTTGGATAAAACATTTATTTCCCAAGAGGCCGACTTTGGGCCCTGTCTAATTATTCCTTAAATTAGACCATTAATCATATATAATCGATTTATTAAATAAACAATGAATATTAAATATCTCTTATATTTAATATTATTATTTATATATCGAATTATAATGATAAATATATACACTATATATTTAATGTCTTTATCCAATGCATGAGATATTTGCCGTAAAGGCCATAATATCAACATTACCTTGAATTATTTGCTGCAATTCTCCTTTTAAAAAGTGCTATCCTTGTTTTATGTGTAGCAACCAGTATGAAGAGACCCACAAATATACGATCCCCTCCTTCCATTCTGTTAAAGCTACAATCAAAAATTAGAATGTATTGTAATGTCCCCATTTTCGTGAGCATCATTTCAATGGTTTAGCCTATCACTAAATCCTCGTAGGCTAATAATCATTAATGATGTTTAGAGGGCCCTTTTGGAGATATCTGGTATCTCAGTTGGCAGTTAGCAATGTTTTCATCTCCAGATCCTTGGCATATTTTGAGGCAATGTTATTTAGGGTGTTTTGGCTCCATCTTAATATACTTACTATTTATAGTAAGTCACTATGTTGATAGAGGCCAACCTTACTATTTAAAATACAGCACCCTTGTTAGCAGTGAATACAGTGGGCTACCTCCTAGTGAAGTCAAAATTGACTTACAATGATTAATGATGGAGTTATTATATTATAATTATTATTAAAGTTTTTTTTGATGAATAGTGCCTTTTCTATTAATTGCATATCATTAATGAATTAAGTGGACTTTATTTAAGGGGAGATTTAAATGCTTTTAGAAGTATACTTTGTAATAAGTGTTAAAGTGTTACTATAAAGGGGAGATATAAGTGAATAATAAAGCACACTTTATATCATAAAGTATTCATTAAAAACCCTAAGTGGATCTCAAAAGTTATGAAATGCTCCCTATGAGGTTGGCCTACTTGGAGAAGTTATAAAAAGGCCACAAAAAGAAAATAGACTTATTATTGAATGATCATTTGACCTTGTTTTTGGTATTCTTGGGAATTGTGCATTGAGACCAAGGGTTTCAGTACATTTGTGCATTGGAGAACAAAAACTCTCCTTTGTATTTGCAATTCTGAAGCCATGGAAGACCAGCTGAACTATTGTCTGAGTGTGGGCTTCATACAGGAGTCCAATCTGAGCATAAAGAGCAGATTTGTGCAAGGGTTTGAAGCATATTTGAAGTCTCATCTATTGCAGACCTATAGGATCATCATTGGCAGCCATTAAAGAGCAGATTGCAAGCTTTTATCTTGCTGCTACAGTGACGCTACAATACATGTGCTACAGTAACCCATGAACAGTAAATGTTACAGTATTTTTGCATTTCAATTGAAAGATACAAGGGTTTTAAGTGCAGATGTAATATCCCCTTTTCGTATTAGTTGGAAATTTGGGATTATTATCTTATATTTTCAATTGATTTATGGTATAGGACCTTTCTTACAACTTATGTAATAAAAGATGTCAATATTATGTGTAATGTCCCTGTACCAAAACTAAATAATTCTCCACCAATTCCTCAGTGTGCCCTTTGACAAATAGTGTTCCTGTTTCAGTTTTTGTCAAGCAATATTCATGGGCTCTCTAACCCACTCAGTGATTAGATATTATCACGAATAGTTTTGCTTTGCATAGATCTGTTATGTTTGCGATTTTTAGAACACTCAATGACTTAGTGAGATAAGGGATTTCACATATATTTATACTGTGTGATGTAATCTTTATGTACTAAATATGCAACCAGAATTGGCCAAATGCTTATGCCCAAAACGAACAGCTCTGATACCACTCAAAAAGGGATAAAAATGTTTCTTCCATGCTTGATTGAATTGATTCGGTTACCATCTTATATCTTGCTGGTCGAATAGTCACATCCTTTGGATGTTGAGAGGTGGCTCTCTTTAACTTTAAACAAATCGTCTTATTACTCAAACCACACCCTTTCATTTGTTATTATTATTCGTTTATCTGTATTCAAGTCTAATCGATGCCTTTGCTGACTAATCATTGTTAATTGACTTACTCCTTTAAGCACAATGGGATCCCTTATTGGTGTATCTTAGCCTTTCTTGATTGCTAAAGAATATAAGGCACCACTTTAAATTGTCATCAAGTCCTTCTAGGTCACTCTGGAGATGCAGCGATGGGATCGGTCCTTATTGCAATCATCCTTTTATTTTAGGCAGTGATAGCCAGGCTAATGAACGATGTTGGCAATGAAGGGTATTTGATATCTGTTTGATGCAATCATGGTCGAAGTTTCCCCAATGGAGATGGTCCAACCATGCAGCAAGAGTCAACACGGCAGAAACAGTCAATTGTAAAAACAATAATGAACTGTAAACATGCCCATTCAAGCCTTCGCATTATCTCAGAATCAAATATTTACATTAGATTATTTAGCCAAATGTTGGCTTACACTTAAGGCATACATGCCTAATTACTTTCATGAATCCAAATCCATCCTGGATACTAACCTCTAAAAGACTAACTACTGAGAGCTACCTAAGGAACAAGTGCTACAATGTATACAAGATCGCAAGCCACAAATTGGCCAAAGAGATCACATTCTCCGAGATGAAGAAACCGTATTACAACAAATAGGTCAGGACCCAAATCATAAGAACACGTCCACCTTGATATGGGATGAAGCGCAATCACATAAGGAGGTCGGCCATGAGCATAAGATCATCGAACAATGCGCCAATCAGATCTGCAAGCTACGGGAAAGCTTTGCAAGGTCCAATAACTTGGATTAGCCGTTAATATGAAGAACAGATAGGTCCGAACCAAAAGTCAAGAAACCTCCACCGAGACAAAACAAATCAGGATGCGAACCCAAAAATAGAATCTAAATAATGTCTAGAACAAGCCATAAGGTTCGCATGAGCCAAGGAGCCAACCGAAAGGATCGCCAACCAAAACACTAAAACTAAACAACAGGAACAAATTACAAGCAAGTTGAAAGGGAAATCTTTTTAGTGATGCAAGATTGCCAAGAACCCAAGATGCTCCTACATCAGACACCCGAGATTATTTGAAAAGTGAGCCTCTCACTTTAGTGATGTAAAAGAAATCCACAACTAATCACAAGACTTCATTTTCACCTTCGGTTTCCCAACCCTCATGGTCAAGAATATGAACCTACACACAAAAACTCTTTGCTTTCTCCAATCTAATATACACATACTCTGCACTGAGACAAACCAAACATGTCCACTGTCAAAACCAAATTGAACCACGCACCGGATTTGCTCTCCTCTTCATAAGCCCTCTTAACAACTTCAACCACTTATCCTTATCCATACCCTACACTTGATCACACTCTATCATTAGTCCATCAACAACAGTGATGTCATGAACTCTACTCATTCTACCACCTTTATCTTTCATTGACACGTCTTCCATCAATGACATCATCTCCACCTTCAGATTTGCCTTCATCTTTACTCTCGGTATGTTCATCCTCAAGCCCATATACTTTTTCTTACCAAAGGAATGTTGCTTCTCTTTCCATACCTAAACTACGACACATGCAATAACATTCTCTTTCACAAAAGAAACTTGATTAGTACCATCATCCACCAAGAAACACATATCTTCTCTCTTACACCTTCTAGATGATCTTTGCAACATGTCAGCATCTAACTGAAACATATCATTCTGCAACTCTTTACCAACAACATGTTCATCACCACAAATGAAAACCCTATCCAAAAACCTCTCATACTGATCAACAATTCCATCAACATCAATACCCTTAATGTTAACCTACCTTAACAACATTGTACTCTTCAACTAACCCAACTAGGTCATGAGATGTAACCAAAAGAAATTCATTCCCAACCTAAAAAATATCAACAACATTATTCTCAACAACAAGACACTCCTTAACTTTCTCATTAGATCCAATCATATGATTATGAAACTCATTCACAACCGCATCTTCCTTATCATCAAAAATCTCCTTCATACCTAATGTCAAAACATTCACAAGTGTACTTACCTCATCAAGCTTCACTGCTACAACCCTAACTTGCTTCTTCCTCTTCCGAATTATCTTTCTGATAGGCCAAACAATCCACCTCTTGATTGATAAATGACAACTAAACCTCTTCATCTTTTCAATAGCCTCCTCATACTCACTCTCAGGTTCAAGATTCCTCTGCAAACCCACTAATGCACTTCAAATCTCATTACTCATCTCAACTCTAAGGTCTTCAAACATCTGCTCTACTCTTCTAGGGTTCATCCTACTTAACGGCATCTCACCCTTCACACGGTGCAACTGCCTCAGCTCAGCAATCTGATTGCAAGGTCTCAATTGCCTCTTCTTCGGTGATCTATTGAGCATGCTTACAACCTGCCTCAATTCAACGATCTGTCCACCAATTGGATGCCTCAAGGACTGCAACCCATTCCAAGGTTCATAGCTAGCTACAACTCCTTCTCGATCCATCCTTGTACAAATCCTCTGTCGTCGTGAGTCTAATCCACATTCTGCCACCCCAGAACAAGCCACCCAAGACTTCGCAAGCTCAGGAACAATGATTTGTTCACAAGTTCACCATCATAGGAACGAAACTCGCTCTGATACCACTTAATGCAGTCATGGTCAAAGTTTCCCCAACGGAGATGGTCCAACCATGCAGCAAGAGTCAAGACAACAGAAATAGTCAATTGTAACAACAATAATGAATTGTAAACATGCCCATTCAGGCTTTCGCATTATCTTAGAATCAAATATTTACATCAGATTATCCAGCCACATGTCGGCTTACACTTAAGGCATACATGCCTAATTACTTTCATGAATCCTGATCCATTCTGGATACTGACCTCTAAAAGACTAACTACCGCGAGCTATCTAACTAAGGAACAAGTGCTACAATATATACAAGATCGCAAGCCACAAGTCAGCCAAATAGATCACATTCTCCAAGAAGAAGAAAATGTATTACAACAAATTGGTCACGATCCAAATCATAAGTATTAAGAACACCTCCAACTTGATATGGAATGAAGTGTGGCCACATTAGGAGGTCGACCACGAGCGTAAGAACATCGAACAATGCGCCATTCAAATCCGCAAGCTATAGGAAAGCTTCGCAAGATCGAACAACTCGAATTAGTCGTTAACATGAAGAACAAATAGGTCTGAACCAAAACTCAAGAAATCTCCACAGAGACAAAAATGATTGGGATGCGAAACCAGAAATAGAATCTAAATGATGTCCAGAACAAGCCATAAGGTTCACATGAGCCAAGGAGCCAACCGAAAGGATCGCCAACCAAAACACTAAAATTGAACAACAGGAACAAACTACAAGCAAACTGAAAGGGAAATCTTTTTGGGTGATGCATGATTGCCAAGAACCCATGATGCACTTGCATCACTGTTAGAGGTACTAATCAAACCACATAGTAGATGCGAACTTTCATTTTTTGCTTCAGAATTGGTATTATTCTTCATTTATTGGTGACAGTCTCTATTTCAATTATCATTCTCCACTTACGTAGCTTTCATGGTCAAATGGTATTAACCTCTTTACATTGTTTATACTTTAATATTATTATTATTTATATTTATATCTTATCTATATAATCGTAAATATTACTTATTATGTATTTAATATGTTTATAATATATATTTATTTTATATACGATAATAGACAAAAATATTTTAATAAGTAAATGTAAATATTACCTAATTAATATATATAAAAAATATATATTTATTTGATATACTATCATATATCAAATAAATAATATTTATTTATTTATTTGTATATTTAAATATTATTATTAGCCAATAGTGGCATGGTGTGATGCTTAAGTTGTGTTGTTGTTCTTGCCATCAAAGTTCAAATCCCATTGGGGATGAGGTCCCCTATTTGTGGCCTCGCCAGTTCATAGCTTTGGGTCAAAGCGTTTACCCCTCTTTCAAAAAAATAAATTAAATATTATTATTTATGTATTATATTTTAATTTTATTATTTGTTTATTATTAGATCTTATTTTCAAAAAGGGATGATGTAATTAGGGTTTCAAATAGGGGGATATGACAGCAGAATTTTAAAGAGTATTTCCAATATCAATTGTGGCAGCTATTGTGATTATTACCAACATTAAATATTCATTACCAGCTGTTATCTACAGGTTCGTACATTGTTGTCATACATTTTCAGATTTTATAATAAAAGCTTGAGGACCTCTGGCTATGAATGGTTAATGAAAAGCATTGTCAATATATATATATATATGCTCAATACGAATCATTGCAGATCTATTTCATTTCTAGAATATTTTATATTTGCAATGTTATTATTTCTTGCCTGGCAATCTATTTGAAAACTTCAAGAAAATTCATATAACTATCAAATTTCAAGACAAACATATCATTTGCATAGCAAATCAGTGGGTTGGTGAAGTTAGAACCTGTTGGGGGTTCTTACATGTACATTGTGTTGACAAGTGGCAGCTAGGTGCTATCATAAATTTCACGTCCACCTTTGAGGAAGCTTCAACTCACAACATGAAATTATTAAATACCACAACCTTGTTAATGTTTGCGGCCTATTTTCATTTGTATTCACATCTCTCCCAAAAGTTGGTACTAAAATAATGATGTCCCATGTCCAGCAACAATCAAGTTCCACAACAAAAATGGATATCTTCCAAAATAAACCTCACACCCAGCAATACACGTACAAGGTGATGTCGCCAAAATAACCCGTGCATGAACAACAAATATATTCTACAATCAAATCAACTTCTCTAAGCTTAATGTTTTTCCTCTTATTAGATGTCGTGATCCCTTCAGCAGCATCAATTACATTTACACCCTACGTCTTAATCTTCCCAAGCTACAATTGGAGATTTTGTTGTCAATATAAATTCTACACCTGGAGATTTTTCCCTAAAAATATATTGGCCAGCCTAACTTTGAGCACAATTGCAAACCTTATATAGAACACCTCTAATGAAGGCACAAAGTTTTTGTCTTCAACTTCAGCCATTTATTGGGATTTCTATCATAGATGAAAATTCAGCCACAAGCACAAATATCAAAAGAAAAAAATTTCAAATTCATGATGTTCTTTCCTCTGCTCACCTTCTTTTATAACATGATGAAACTTTCCGGAGGTTAAAATTTAAAATAATTTTTATGACCTTTTTAAATAATCAAAATAGTTGTCTTTGAATTTATAATTCTTTTGACAGCTTAATCTTAATCATTAAATTATTCATTAGGGTAAAAATAAATGGGAGCATTACAGTCCTCCCTTCCCAAAGATTGTTTTTCCTCAAACGATTTGAATCTACATGCCAATACCAAAATCCCAAATGAACCTATAGAATACTCAGCATCTCCATTGCATCATTCTAATACAACTAGACCTTGTGATTCTATCAATCCCTATTGCATTGGGAATCCACCAATCATATAAATCCCTAGATCACAATGCGAGATTGGGAGTGTTCCATTTCCTAATAGCTTCTTTTGTGCCACTCTAATTACAATTGGAATACCAATGTCCCAAGTCTATGTTTCCTTTTCTTGTCACACAACATAATACCCATCCTATGAGAACAAACAAAGATTCTTCCACTATAGAAGGGAGCACCTCATACCAAAGTGATCTACATATTCCATTATTTGTCCCACTCTTATGTGTCATTAAAAACATGGTCAAATATTTGTATGTGGGCTGAAAGAAAAATGATGAGCATACCTCACAATGCCATCAATGTGAGACTCACCTACTCGCTCCATTGGGAATCTCAAACAATCACTTGAACTCCATTTCTTGCCATTCTCTTCACATGAATCAGGAACTATCTTACAAATCAGATTATTAAGAGACAATTTTGCATCAAAAAATGGAAGATATTTCATCATACAAAATCTACTTATCAAGCCCAATGGAATTGCACCCATGATGCATTTCCCAAGTGCTACCATCATGTCAATTCTCCATAATGGTATAGCTGCTAGAGTCGCAAAGCAATTCTTCATCACTCTCAAGTCTTCCTTCAAGTCTCAAAAGTTAGCTTGGCTTCAAATCACAATCCCTTTGGAGCTCATTAATTCCTTCAATCATTTGTTTGACCTCCATAGTTCCTGTATCACAATCTTGATACTTCAATGAGGCTGGAACAAGTGACTGATATTTTGCTTTGACAAGAGAAAAGTGTGTTAAACTTAACACGATGCTCATCAACTTCTTTCTCCTATTGTATTAATGTTCTATAAGTCTCCTTTACAAACTTGATGGCATGGTCTTTATCTGAAAGAAAATACAAGAAATCTACTTTCATTATTTCTAAAGCATGTTTCATACTCTACATATTTGACGTAATGGTTCCAAAGTCCAAACATTAAACCATTTTGTCTCTCTTCAAATTGAGCCTTCCAAAGGAGGCATTTAATGAAGTGTGTACAATCAAAACAAGTTAAGGTTTTAACAACCTTTTGCTTAGTGACCAACAATTGATTCTTCAAAATTTGCAACACGCTAGGCCTTTGATCAAACTAAACCAAGATAGTTGGCTTTTTGCACAACTACGTTCATAAATTGTCATTTGTAGTCGGAAAAGTGTGGTTATGGTAAGCTAAATAAACTTTATTATATTTTGTAATACGAGAGATTGGTTCCCAACCATGATTGGTTGGTAGTTGGCAATTACTGCCAGTTGGTAATCTTAACCAACCTGGCACATAATTTATTGTTGTTAGTTGTAATCAAAACATTACTATCTTCCAGTTGATTGTATTGATTTGCATATCATTGGAATGGAAATACAAATTTTGCATTGATGTTATATGTTCTATATGTTCTATTCTCATTTAATATGTGTTAAATAACTTAGCATTATTGGAATAAACATTTGGTGTTGTTGCTGATATGAAGTTTTGCAATATAAGTCACAAACAGGCAAGATGGCAATGCTACAGGCCGACCTATAGAAGAACCAGGAGTATCTGAAACCGAAGAGGAATACAAAGCAAAAAACAAACAAACCCAGGACTTGGTGCACTTGTGGGAAGCGTTTGTAAACTCATAAGTTCATAGGGAGCCCTCTAGCAAAAGGTCCCCAAGAAAACCAGCCAATATCGTTTAACAGTGAATGACGAAGTTGATCGTCTCCTTTGAAGGCTGCCAAAGTTGCTTGCATATAACTTCATTACCCTTCACGACATTTGAGAGGAAAGGGACCAAGAGGATTGAAGACAACAAATACTATAGCGATATGAGAAATGAAACTAGAGGCAAGAAGAAGAACGAGACACTACCAAAAGACGTACCTCCAAAAATTAATGTTAGTGCAGTTGAAAAAGGAGAGCAGACATACACCAAGATTTCAGGATGTCACAGAAAGAATAGTACGAAGATCCCTTTGATTAAGACAACAAAGTGAGTGATGCTAACAAATGAGAAGAATCATAGAAGTGGAGAGCCCAAGATCACCAAGGACCGTAAGTCGCAATGTTAGTCATAAACATAGTTGGAGAGAATGCCCAAATAAAGAATTTGTGGGTGGAATTTTCCAGACACCTACCACTCCCAGACAAAGCGTAGGAAGATCTTGCCAATCTATAAAGGTCCTAGCTATGTTCAAATCAGATTTGCACCAACATTCAGCTTCTCAAACATTTTGTTAAACAATTGTGAGACACTCTAACATTCAACTTCTTAGGCATTTCATTTAACAATTGTGAGACTTGAATTTCAGTTTGAACTTGTGATTTGATTGTGTTGCAAAATATCTAAGTGCCAACGACTGAAAAATAACATAGACCGCTCTTTACTTTCACAAATAACGTAGAACTTAAGGAACAAAGGTTGGTGGGATTCTTCACTTAGTTGTATTTGAGCACTAGGCCCAATATTTAAAAAGATGACTCTGCATAGTCAACGTGATTCCAAACTAACAGTAGGCCCGATACTTAGAAAGAAGAATCCACACAATTAACAGGATGCCAAACTGCAAATATCTCTATTGCCGCTATGTATTACCCTATTGTTTCGATTCCAACAATTACTAATCGCTCTGCCACCTTGGAAAAGAACACACGTAGAAATTCTGACACCAAGTAGATATCCATGATGTCTGGGTGATTTCACTAACTGGAATGCAACGATTTTTGAAGCTCAGCCTGGATGTTCTATTTGTCAATGATTCCCAGTCTTGCCAAGGTGTCTATGATGAAGAATGTGACTATATGAAATAAACATCCTTTAATTTCATAAACCTCTGGCTCACAGCTGCTTCATGTGAGGATGGGTTTGGTGTTTTTGAAATTGCAAAAGCAATCAAAATCAGATATATAAATCTCCTAATCTGTTAGGAATCTTCATGCATCTGCACCATGAACTCCAACATGAACCCGTTAGTATTACTGCTCACAAGAGTTGCTCACTATCTTTCCTGTGCATTCCCAACCGCTAACAGACCCATGAACGACTTCTATTCATTCAAGCATATATTATTGGCAAAGAAGATTCAACCAATGAGAGTGCATGTTATCAAATATTTGTGCCCAATACTAGTCATTGTCACAATATTATAATAATAGACCAAAGACAATAATATAAAATTCAGACCATGTTCCTAAGAAAATAAACAATGGCAAAACCAATGAAAAGATGTTTCTTTACAATCAACATAAAATGTGATTCTAGAATTCTGGAGTATGCTATCAATCAAACTTCCAATCTCCAATGAGCTTCTTTATCTCCATTAAGCTCAAACCAAAGATTCTGAGTGAATCCTCCAAGTTTCGCCTAAGCCAGATCTCTCACTGGCGAACGTGGCATTCTCGGTTGTATTCCCAATAAAGTATAATTAAGCTCTCAAAATCAATAAATAAATAATTTATTCATATCCTCTCCAAACCGAGACTCTTATAATATTGTTTCCTTCTCGTCCAAAGCAATTTCATCAATTATAAGTGAGTTTATTTAGTTTGCTTTATAAAGTCATGTTTTAATTATTTAATATTAGTTTTAAAATATTCTTTCAAAACATAATATTAACTAATTAATTTTGAACTTAATGTAACCATTGTTATGGGGACATTACACAATAAAGTAAGCAACCCATCGGTACAATCAGTATTAGACGAAGGAACAAAGGAGGAAACCTTACAACTGAGTTTGCGATGATACTAGAGTAATGTACAGCATATTGAACAACCATCCATATCAAAGGAACCAAGGATTGTGGGCATAGAGCTGAAGACTTCAAAAGAAGAGAGTTCAGGAACGAAGAGGAAGGTAACCAAGGTGTAAGGGATACTAAGGATGGATGTGTGGAGGACTCGAACATGACCATGAGTGCTAGTGAAGTGGTGAAATGTCGAAGGCAAAGTAGTCCTATTAAATTTCTTCTTATATAAGCCCCAAGGACTTTGTTAGTTTTATAGTTTATACCCCAGACTCAGTCATACCAAGGGAATAGAGAAATAGATCCAGACAAACTACTTAATAGAATATAAAGAATATTGCATAACACATCATACATGGAACTCAAAAGTATTTGAATTATTCATGGCAATTCAGTACATTATATACATCCTTATCCTTATCTTTGATACATTCATACCATATCTATTCTTGTATATATCTTCTATTACATTCTTCTCATATATTTTATCTCTCTTCTATCTCCTAACATTTACATCTTACAATATACTTATATTTAAGGGATGGAATGTGACCCACACAATATTTCTCTAGTGTAGGTGTTATCTTCCTAATCTAATGATCTGCAGATTTGATGTGGCAAGATGTGGTAGATTCTTCCAAACTATTTCTGACTACTCATCTTCCCTATCAACTACTGACGAAATGGATCACTGTTGATGTTGAAACTAGGAACCTTGTTGTTGTACACTCAAGCAATTTGGATTGTGATCAAGCCATACAAGGTCATACAATGCAAAGGGAGGAATGAGCTAGCCATCTGATACAAAAGAAGGTAAAGTGTTATGTCATGCAAGAGAGGAAACTGAAGGGTTTATGATGTAGGATTTTTGGATTTGCCATACAATCAAGTTCCTTATTCTTGACCATATAAGGGTTTTATTTGCCATTTCCATCATAGGACACCAATGAATCGTGTTTTATGTACCTTATTCATAAAAAATTGTCATACCCTATTACCTAATGTGTATATCTTCTCTCACTATGCACTTTGAATTTTTGCTGGTTGTATCAAAAGGAAATGATATGGTCGTATGATGAAGTACAAACAGAGAGACCATACAATGCAAAAATTTAATTGGCTGGCCGAACACCTAAAGGATGCCATACAAGGGCAACACAAATAGGTTTTGTACATTGTGCCATAGGATGCAACCCAAGAGTAGATGTATGCTACAACATGGTAGAAACTATATGATACAAGGGTTGGATAGCATGAAATGAACCACCATACAATGTAGTCAGAGAGTGGTCATACAATGCAAATGAGCTAGTTGCATTAAAGGAGTTGTCGTACTACGCATGCATAAGTCCTCATCAGCCATATATGTGAATTTGACTCACTTTTTCTTGTTGTACAATATGATTTACTCCCTTCAGCAAGTCTTGTTGTATGTTATGGTGTCATCATACAAGCAAACAATAAGGTAATTTTCATAAGGACAATAGTACAACATGAAAAAAGTGAGATAGCCATCGTACTACCTAGGAGAAGCAAGATGACCATCTGATGCACACTAAATGAGGAATCCAACCATAAAATGTGGTTTTTTACTTGTGTAATTGAGTTCATTTCTCACCCTACTATATAAACTAACCTTTAATATAGTTAAGTATTGTCGACATTTATACATAACAGGACCTTGTAGTCGGGCTTTTTATGTAAACAAGCCTTAAAGTACTTTCTCCTTCAATTGTTGAATTCAATTTTTCTAGATAACATTTCCTCTTCTTCCATTCTATATCCACTTTATTTTCTAATGTTCTTTTTCTTTCTTTGTAAATTTCCCATGAAATTGAAACTTGATGCCATATTTTTGTACACTCCAATTTACATAGCTTACTCTTAGGCTCTAAGACATACCAACAATAATATTGCATTCTTCTGCAAAATAGGATATTTGTACTAAAATTGTCATTTCTTGCAAACCATGGACTACGTCTTGCACACATAAATTGTCCAACTTTTCAAAATCCTTTTTCATCAACTGCTCTTTACTAAAAGTCGTAGCTTCAAGAAAATTACACACTAACAAAAATACCTAATAGTTCTCCATTTGTCAATGAAATCGCTTACATAAAGAACTTTTTCAATCCTCTAAGCATGACCATAATTCTAGATTTTTGTAATGTCCCCATTTTTAATAAATTATTTTTAATTAATTAATGGTCCCAGAATTTAAATAATATTATAAATGGACCTTTAATTAATTAATAAAAGGGGGGGGGCATTTTTATTATTATTGTTTATAGGTGTTTGTCATGCCAGCATTCTTTTGTAAACCCTCGGGAGTTTTTCCAAACGGGTATTTATGACCACCGTGTAGGATGTATTTTTCATGTTGAGATTTGATATTTTATTTGTATTTGCGAATTCCTTTTGGGATTCTATTGGCTGCCATTTCGGAAGTGAAAGATCCTCCTTATTTGGTTTGTTGCAGTTTCGGTGGTTCATAGCCACCCTAGTCTGCCGTTGGAAATATCATTCTGATATTTCACTGTGCGCCAAAACAGTTGTGCTTTGTTTGTGTCGGATCTGGCAACTCTGAAACACCATCTTTGTATACATCTATTCGCATCTTTGGCATTAATACAGCTTGTGGTATTGTGGATACTTGGCATTCATTGTTCCGGTGTCTCTAGCACTATTATTATTGAATTTGAATTACTTCTGGTGTCGTTGGTGTTTTGGCGACCTCGCATCTGTTCTCGTGCTATCATTATTAATTCATCTTGTGTCTTCCGACTTGAGAATTATTGTTCTGTGTCTGCAACAATCACATTTAATTTTCGACGAAGGAACAAAGGACATCATATGACTTCTGACATGCATTCTCCACCAGCAACATCCTCTCTGCTATACCGAGCGGTCTTCCACCGTACGATCTCTTCACCACTGGACGGTCTTCCACCATGCGGTTTCACACAATTGTTACAGCCACACTCGACCATACCAGAAACCGAAAGGCTATCTGAAGGAGGTGTTTTCAGTCACGTTGTGGTTGGGAACGTTATAGTGGTATCAGAGCTAGTGATCTTGCCATCCTGTTGGGATGATTGAGAGATTTTGGGATTCGAACCACACCATGGCGCCCAACACTGATGGACACTAGTGGTTGAAGGCACTACAAAAGATTAGCAAAGAGCTCAACAAGGGTGTTGATCTTCCATTAGATATATTGGAGGTATGTTTGTGTAAGGTGGACCAATTACCTTCAAGATTTATACAAAGGATCCTTTCTCCGATTAAGGATGCCTTAAGTCAACCGAGGCTTTCGAGACACCGTGATAAGGAAATGAAGTTGACAGCTGCAGCATGTCTCCTTGAGATTTTGAGAATCTGGGTTCCTAGAGAACCGTATGATGACAACACCATGATAGAGATATTGCATTTGATCGTTGACAGCTTTCAAAGCCTTGATGACTTCAGTGGTGACCCTTTCGGCAAGAGATCTACAATACTGGAGAATTGTGCAAATGTCAAAGTAAGTAACCTCCTCTTAGATCTAGAGTTGCAAGACTCAATCCATGATATGTTTCATCACTTCTTGGTCACAATCGAAGGAGTGTCATGATACTAAGGTTTCGATTGCTATGGAGAACCTAATGATTTCGTGCATTGAAGAGATGCATGAAATATCCCAGCCTATCATATATATGTTGTGGGCTATTCGTAATCTAGAATGTGTCCCGTCTATGGCAGCGTGTAGATTGGTCAGTAATGTATTCAAGCATTGTGAAGAAAAACTAATATCTCATTTGCACAAGTGGGAGAAAGTAGATGACAACGATAAGGGTGAAGGCATGATTGCAGGGCTGCTCCAAGAGGATCTGCTAAATCTTGCTATTACACCTACATGTGGAGAATACCTAAAAACTGAAGTTGTTTGCATGGATCTTGCCAAGACAACCTGGACAGATCATGGTGACATAAGCTCTGCCACTAATCCATTTCATGAGCCAAGCCTTCAGTTCATTAAGTATGGAGCCCTTCCTTATGTGCAACAGATTTTGTCTATCGTCGAGACTCTGTCTGTTGTCGAGGCCCTGTCTGTCGTCGAGGCTCTATCCGTCAAGGCTCTATCCGCCGAGGTTCTGTCTGTGGAGGCTCTGTCCGTTGTTGGGACTCTGTCTGCCACCGAGGTTCTCTTTTTCACCGTCACCGTCGAGGTTCTCTTTGTCTCCATCGAGAACATTATAGTCGCCTTCAGATCGAGATCCCCTTCGGACCGAGATCCCCTTCGGGCCGAAATTGCCTTCAGATCGAGATCCCCTTCGGGCCGAAATTGCCTTCAGATCGAGATCCCCTTCGGGCCAAGATTGCCTTTGGCTCGAGATCCCCTTCGAGCAGAGATTGCCTTCGGATCGAGATCCCCTTCGGGTCGAGATTGCCTTCGGGTCGAGATCCCCTTCAGGCCAAGATTGCCTTCGGGTCAAAATTCCCTTCAAGCTAAGATTGCTTTCGGATCGAGATCCCCTTCGGGCCAAGATTGCCTTCGGGTCGAGATCCCCTTCAGGTCAAGATTGCCTTTAGATCAAGATTCCATTCGGGCCGAGATTGCCTTCGAGTCAAGATCCCCTTCAGGCTGAGATTGACTTCAAATCGAGATCCCCTTCGGGCCGAGATTGCCTTTGGGTCGAGATCCCCTTCGAGCAGAGATTGTCTTCGGACCGAGATTCCCTGCGGGCAGAGATTGCCTTCGGGTCGAGATCCCCTTCAAGACAACATTGCCTTCGAGTCGAGATTCTCTTCGGGCCAAGATTGCCTTCGGGTCGAGATTCCCTTCGGGTCAAGATTGCTTTGGGGTTTGACATCCCCATTGGGTTGAGATTGCTTTCGGGTCAAGATTCCCTTCGGGTAGAGATTGCCTTCGGGTCAAGATCCCCTTCAAGCCGAGATTGCCTTCGGGTCAAGATCCCCTTCGGGCCGAGATTGCCTTTGAGCAGAGATCACCTTCGAAACATTACAATGGTGTCGGCATCAACATCTATGTCTGTGGCCATACTGAAAGAGATTGTTGAACATGAGGGTGTGAAAGCTTTTATGGATTCGTGTTGTTGGGATCCTGGTGAAGGGCATGGCAATGTTTATATCAGAGGCACAGCGAAAGCTTGATGATGGTTTACTAGTCCCAACTAAATCCAACTATATGCATGTGGTCCGCAATCAACACAGAGTTTTCAACGGATATTGCTACCAACGTCTGCACTTGGCTTGGGATCTAAGCATTGATGTGTTTGATGTTTGGTTTCACTGGGATCCTGGTGACTCTGGGCATGACAATTATATCAGAGTGGAGCAGCAGAAGCTTGATGGAGAGTTACTTTTCTCACTTACTTTCAGGCGCATGCGCGTGGTCATGTTGCGGCTTGAGGGTTCCAATGGATACAATTATCAGTGTCCGCGCCTAGTTTGGAATCTTGGAGTATTGATGATGGATTGCTTGAGGGCAAGCAATCTTTGGGAGGCGAGGATTTGTAATGTCCCCATTTTTAATAAATAATTTTAATTAATTAATGGTCCCAGAATTTAAATAATATTATAATGGACCTTTAATTAATTAATAAAAGGGGGAGGGCATTTTTATTATTGTTGTCCGTAGGTGTTTGTCGTGTTGGTGTTCTTTTCTAAACCCTCGGGAGTTTTTTCGAAGGGGTATTTATGACCAGCATGTAGGATGTATTTTTCATGTTGAGATTTGATATTTTATTTGTATTTGCAAATTCCTGTAGGGATTCTGTTGGCTACCATTTTGGAGGTGAAAGATCCTCCCTATTTGATTTGTAGCAGTTTCGGTGGTTCATAGCCACCCTAATCTGCCGTTGGAAATATCATTCCGATATTTCACTAGGCGCCAAAACTATTGTGCTTTGTTTGTTTTGGATCTGACAACTCTAAAACACCATCTTTGTATACATCTATTTGCATCTTTGGCATTAATACAGCTTGTGGTATTGTGGAAACTTGGCATTCATTGTTCTGGTGTCTGTCGCACTATTATTATTGAATCTGAATTACTTCTGGCGTCAATGTTTTGGTGACCTCGCATCTGTTCTTGTGCTATCATTATTAATTCATCTTGTGTCTTCTGACTTGCGAATTCTTGTTCTACGTCTGCAACAATCACATTTAATTTTCGACGAAGGAACAAAGGACATCATATGACTTCTGGCAAGCATTCTCCACCGAGAACATCCTCTTTGCTATACCGGGTGGTCTTCCACCGTACGGTCTCTTCACCACCGAGCGGTCTTCCACTGTACAATCTCTTCACCACTAGACGGTCTTCCACCATACGGTCTCTTTACCCCCGTACAGTCTCTTCGCCACCGAGCGATCTTCCACCGTACGGTCTCTTCACCACCCGGCGGTCTTCCACCGTATGGTCTCTTCACCACCGGGCGGTCTTCCACCATACGGTCTCTTCACCACCGGACGGTCTTCCACCGTACTGTCTCTTCAGCTCCTGATGGTCTTGCATCGTACAATCTCTTCACCACCAGACGGTCTTCCACTGTACGGTTTCACACAGTTGTTACAGCCACACTCGACCATAACAGAAACTAAAAGGCTATCCAAAGGAGGTGTTTTCAGTCACGTTGTGGTTGGGTACATTACAATTTCCTTCGTTAGTCGGTTCCATTGGACCCATATCATGCCTCTCTATTCATTCTTCTTTGGAGTCTTTATCTAATGAATCAGAGCAAGCTGCTCCTTCACTTTATTTGGTTCTTTAAATCAATTACATACTTACGCCCCTTGTTTTTAACAGACATTGTATGCATTTTACAATTGTGATTATCTAAGGCTACTACCAGCCAATCCCAACCCAACAATGCGTCTTAGCCTTTCTTTCTTAATGAAATAACCATAAAGTTCAAAAAAAGGGTTGGTTCCAATAATTACCATTTGTCCCATTAAAACTCCAAGTACCTTACTACCCTGTTGGTCTGCAATCACCAATTGAAAATTTGGGGGCCAAATGGTCAGCTTGCCTAGATTTCTCCAAGTATCTTCCAATAAATACATTCATACCAAACTCGCTATCAATAATTATATTGGTGAGATTTCTCCCAAGGATCTCCATATTAAGCACCTTTGGTTTCTTTGTCATGTTAATTGTCAATAACATTGAATCAATCATATGGTCGCCCAATAGTTGATGTTTCGTGATTAGATCTTCACTCTCAAGATATTCCAATTGGGTAATATCATGCACCATCTCATTCTCCCTTGATAAATATTTTGAAGTTCAGGAAATACTATGTAATAAATCCACTACTTTAACTGGTAGAGTAGTTTGAAGTACTTGCCTTGTAATATTTTTCTTGGGTTGTAAATTGATTTGTTATGATACATGTGTTTGCATTTGAGAGGCAGCTCTAGTGAGACTCCTTTTTTTCGTGATTTGCAATAAGAAATGATAACAATAACTTGTCTTAAACAGAACCACTACTGTTATTAACTGATATTTAAATTTGAAAACATTTATCAGCTATTGCAATCAAGCATGATAGAAAAATCAAAGACAGACAACAATGCTTAAATAAACAATGGTTAGCAAACCATATAGTGATAAATTTCATAAATTTTATTGACAACAATGAACATTACAGGTCTCAAAACAATAAGAAGAACCAGCTACAGATCTTGTGTCTTCTTTCTGTAGGCTATGGCAGCTACAAGACTTTTCCTATCGATCACCAAATCATGTATACAATGTCAACCTATCCAGGAAAGTGCCTTGAACATTACCATCTCAATGAATCTGCACCAAAACTCAGTGGAATGAGGTGAAAAAACCATCAAAACACTTTCAGATTAAGTCTGAGCAATCCTGGGTGCAAATGTAGCCTGTTTGGCTCCTCAAAAACCTTACTAAATTATTGCAGACTCCAAGAATTCCCATTGGCTAACTCGTAGAACAGAAGCAGACTTAAAACACATCAAAGCAAGACCCAAGAGCCCCCAAAGGCTAGGCGTTCAGGCCTAGAACTCCAACACCAGTCCTAGGAAGTTGTATAGCCTGCCTAAAGGGGTAAGGCCTCTCTAAAACATCAAATCAAGCCGCTAACCCTTGAAAAATGTGTAATAATCCGGACTAATCTCTGACGTAAAAATTCTGGATAAATCTTGACAGAGTTTGTTTCACAAATAGTTTCTCATAAATTTTAACCTGAGGAAAATGGTCCCACCATCAAGGTTATAATTTACCATTTGAAACAAGAAAATGTTTGCATGATAAAACTGTATTTGTTTCCCAATAGTCCAGTATTTTAGAATAAACAATCAATGTCCTTGCCCAGATTTTCTTTTTTTGTTTTATGGATAAGAAGAAACACAGTCAATGAATTCTAATAAAATCAGTAGTTCACGTACATGCTGTTTATCTAATGAATTTACTACCTACAACTAATTCACAGCGTCCATCTCAAACTAATACAAGGATCTCCCTTAAATCATAACTGCACTCATACAGATTTATTGCGTATACTAAGTGGTATAAAGGACGTGCACCTGGACGGCTATAAGCTCATAGAGACAAAGCGGAATAGGCTGTCACTGGAGTGTGGCTGGGCGAGCGTTACCTTGGGACAGATGAACTGTGATGCGCCCGCTCTCAGTCAAATCTCAGAGCGATTACAACCCTGCTGCGTGCTCCTGGCAGTGCGTGTTGAGTTAACACACACCCGAATCCTGATGTGTGCCTGGCAAGGGACTTCTTTACGCTGACTGTATGACTGCTACACACTTGACGCAGCAATGGTCACTACGCCCGCTGGGCCCGAGCTGGTAGTGCGTCTGGAAGGGAGTCCGCACTGCAGACTTAGACTCCCACAATGCTCCTGTCTAGGAGCCCGAGAGCTCACTCTCCCATACAAGATGAAATGGTGAGAGGAGCGACCGCACCTTATTGATTGTTCTTTCCGTGCAAGCTGTGTTCAACACACCAGTCCTATCCACAGCGAGACTGCCTAGAGGAGTGCATGTTCCTGGCTCCCCAATCCCATTCTATCTTCATTCATAAATTTCTAGTGTCAACAATATTTAACTGGCAGATTTAATCTGGAAGTGTTGATGTGGAGATCTCTGAATATCTGAATGGCTGGAAGTATAAACTGACCTCCCTCCTGAGAAACAAATGCTGGAACTGAGTATGCTTACTTCTTGCCTTCAAACTTGGAGCTCAATTTGTGAAACCTGTGTGATTCCACCTCTAGAAGAGAAGTTGGGGCTACGTCCAATCTCTTCTCGAATTCCTAAGGGTTTGCATCCTTGGAATAACCAGTGACAAAAGCAACCAGATTTCTTTTCTTTGTTTTATAATAATCTCATGGTGCTTTTTCCCGAGGTGTACTTTCACTTTTATAACCTCAAAGTGAGTGCAAGCACACAAAACTAAGCCATGTGGGATAAAAGCTCACTTAAGTCACTTTTTAAGATAAAGTAACTTTAAAATATAAAATGACTTTATAATAAGGCATAAAGTGACTTTATAACACTTTATAAAATAAAGTGATTTGACTATAGAAACAGAGCCCAAATAATAAATATTTGCCCACGCAAACATGTGACTGGCTGTTATCCTCTGCAATGAAGCCATTAGCCTATCCGGATGGATAGATAAACTAATCGGGCATCTAAATGGCCTACTACTGGGAAAAGGACATTACGGTCCTCCCTTCCCAGGATTGCTTGCCCTCAAGCAATCTCAATGTCAGGTGCTGCAGAATTGACTCACCCTCCCAAGTGGCATCCTCGTAAAGTAAGTCCCTCCACCGAATCAAGTACTCACAGACAGCCCTGTTCCGTAATTTCATCTCCCTGACCTCAATGACCTCTGCTGGAACCAAAACTAGTTTACCCTCCTCATCCAGTGGGGTTAATCCATCTGAAACTACTATCTGTTGTCTAATTGCCTTCTTGAGGCAAGACACGTGAAAAACATTGTGGATCCTGCTATCTGATGGAAGCTCTAGCTCGTAAGCCACCTCGCCAACTCTCCTCAAGATGCGAAAAGGGCCATAAAATCTAGGCCTAAGCTTCTCTGACCCACTCCTCTTGAGCGAGCTCTGCCTGTAGGGCTGTAGGCGAAAGTAAACCATATCCCCTATCTCAAAACTCCGCTCTATCCTGTGTCGATCAGCATACATCTTCTGCTGATTCTGTGCCCTCTAAATGTTCTCCCTAAGGGATCTAAGAATATCCTGGTGATCATGTAACCAATCTCTCGCAATCGGGGCCCTATTGTCCTGTAGAGCCAAATCTATGAAAGAAAGTGGCTTGCTGCCATAGAGAGCTTGAAATGGTGATATGCCAATAGTCATGTGGTATGTGGAGTTGTAACAAAACTCCCCCAAGTACAACCATCGAACCCATGCCCTCAGTTGTCCCACTACATAACTTCGGAGGTAGCCTTCCACCCATTTGTTCACAATCTCCATCTGACCATCTGTCTGCAGGTGGTAACTGGTACTAGGAGTCAACTCAGTGCTTGCCAACCTGCATAACTCCTGCCAAAAGGTGTTGAGGAACTTACTGTCCCTGTCGCTCACAATGGTCTTAGGGAGACCATGTAATCTAAATACCTTGCGAAAAAACAAATCCGTTACCTGTGAAGCTGACCAATCCACAACTATAGAAAAGAAGTGAGCGAACTTGGTGAGTCTGTCGACCACCACATAGATATTGTCCCTACCCTGCACTCTCGGCAAACCAGTGATGAAATCCATCGATATACCCTCCCATTTTTGAGCCGGAATGGGAAGAGGCTGCAACAACCCTGCCGGATGCTCGTTCTCTTACTTGTTCTGCTGACAAGTCTGGCACTCTCTGACATGCTGGAGTACATCATCCTTGAGGCCCTTCCAAGAGAACCTCTCTCTGACCTACGTGTAGGTTTTGAAGAATCCCGAATGTCCTATTGTAGGCGCATCATGAATAACCCTCAATATCTTAGCCTTAAGCTTAGAGCCCAGCACTAGGTAGATCTTGTCCTTATAAAGAATAATGTCATCAACCACCCTGTACTTGCTATCTAGAAACTGTCTGTCCAAAACCTAACAAGCTTGAGTATTCTTAGAATACTCAACCAGCAAAAGAGATTTCCAATCAGTGGAAATCTCTGACAATACACAACAAACTGCTACTGAAGGTCTCTTGGAGACTGCGTCAGCCACGACGTTATTCTTCCCCTTGACATACTCGATGTCAAAATCATATGCCTGAATCTTACTGACCCACTTTTGTTGTCTCTCATTCAACTCCTTCTGCTCCAGGAAGTAGCGTAAGCTATTGTGGTCTGTTTTGACTGTGAACTTGCCACCCACTAGATATTGTCTGAATTTAGCCAAGGCGTGCATAATGGCAAGCATCTCCTTGTCATAAGTGGAATAAAGCCTCTCACTATCTTTGAGCTTCCTGCTCTCGAAGGCCATGGGGTGCTTGTCCTACATCAATACTGCACCAATCCCATTCCCCGAAGCATCACACTCTAAGACAAAGGAGCGAGAGAAGTCTGGAAGGCCTAAAACCGGACAAGTGCTCATGACAGTCTTGAGCCTATCGAAGATTGCCTCAGCCTCATCTATCCACCTGAAAGCCCCTTTTCGAGTAAGATCGGTGAGGGGAGTCGCTGCCTGAGAAAATCCCTTAACAAACCTCCTATAGTAGGTGTTAAGTAATGATAAACTTCTATTAAATCTAAATACTGAATATTTTATTATTGCAGTTTGCAAAATGTTCTTTAATTGTGAGACACTTCTTATACTAATGGATTTCTGTATTTTTTGGTGTCTTCTAAAAAAAACGGGATCTCCATATATATGAGGGTTTAGAGAAAGGAGAGTCACGCCTACCATAGTCGTGACTTTCCTTAACAACAAATGATGACATATGTTAACACAGCAATGAATCGGCAGTTCATTAATATACGTTGTGGCTAATAAGACAGCCCGTCGACATAGTCGACTAACATTGCAATGACGCGGGAGTTACAAACTAATGTAACTAGATAGTAATAATACGATCGTATATAACAGATTACTATCACCGATCACTATGTGAGTATATTAGTACATGTAATATTATAGTTACAAACTAATGTAACTGGATAGTAATAATACCGATCACTATGTGATCGTATATAACAGAGATAACAATCGAAACTAATAATAATATATATATATGATATCGATTTAATATGCTCAATATAATATGTTCGATATTAAATAGATATCATATATATATATATATATATATATATATATATATATATATATATATATATTATATTTACCTTTTATTATAATTATAATAAATGACTATAAATAATAGATATCATAATAATGAGTATATTAATATATATTAATATATATAATATATCTATATTCAATTCAACTATCTGATCGATGCTATCAATATTCAACAGTAGGAACAAAGTCTGAGAAAACCCTCTCAAGTCTGACACATTCCGCGGCGGTGGCCAATCTTGAATTGCCTAGATCTTCTCCTAGTGCACCATAACTCCGTCTGCCGCTATCACATGCCCAAGATAGAGAATCTCAGTCAATCCAAATTCGCACTTGGATTCTTTCGCAAATAGAGACTGACTCTCCATGATGCTCAGAACCTCATCCAAGTGTTGTAAGTGCTCTACCCATGTCCTGCTGAAGACCAAAATGTCATCGAAGAATACCAGGACGCTCTTGCGCAACTGCATTTTAAAAATGTGATTCATGCAAGACTGAAATGTGGCAGGTGCGTTAGTGAGCCCAAATGGCATCACTAGAAACTCGTAGTGTCCGTAATGGCATCTGAAAGTTGTCTTATGGACATCCTCATCTCGGACACGTATCTGATGGTACCCAAATCAAAGATCAATCTTCGAGAAATAAACTTCCCCATGCAACTCATCTAGAAGCTCATCAATCCTAGGGATGGGGTACCTATTCTTGATGGTTCTCTTATTCAGTGCACGGTAATCAATACACATGTGAAGAGTGCCATCCTTCTTCTTCACCAAAACTACTAAAGAAGCAAAAGGGCTGGAACTAGGTCTGATGTGCCCCATGTCTAAAAGCTCCTTAATCGTCTTCTCAATCTCCTCCTTGTAGTGCCTAGGATGACGATAAAGAGTGGTGATTACGGGCTTGGCCCTCTCCTCCAACGCAATGATGTGCTCGAAGCCCCTGTCTGGAGGTATACCTGGGGGGATGACCTCAAAAACCCACTTGTGCTTATCAAGCACATCCTGTATGTCAGTGTGAATCCGTTGTCATAAATCCGGTGAGGGTCAAGAGGATATGAAGCACTGAGCTGCCCACTCCATGTTGCTGTGTCTGATGATGGCCTCCATCCTGTGAGCTGAAACCACTCGAGATCCACTATCTGTCATGGCCTTGAGTGTAACCAACTGATCAACCTGCATAAATTCTAACTATTTCAATTGATGATCGATGGTATATCTCCCTAGGTTCTGTAGCCACTGCATGCCTAGGATGGCATCAAGACTATCCAAGTCTATGGCATAGAAATCTGCCTCTAGGAGATAATCTCTAAAGTGAATCTGGAGTCCTGAAATCCTCCCTGTGCAACTGAACAAATCTCCCCCGGCCACCTTTACCTCAAACTCCGAAATGCTATCTATCGGGAGTCCTCTCTTGGAAACCAAACCGGCGTTGATGAAATTATGTGTTGCACCTGTGTCTAGAAGACAAATGATCCGCTGTCCTCTAACTACTCCCTTGAGG
Source organism: Chamaecyparis obtusa (assembly GCA_027943335.1). NCBI lineage: Eukaryota > Viridiplantae > Streptophyta > Pinopsida > Cupressales > Cupressaceae > Chamaecyparis > Chamaecyparis obtusa. The sequence goes on from BSBK01002859.1 coordinate 598,030, forward strand.
CAAAAGGAGTGACATGCGGGAATACCCGAGAGGGATGCTAAAGTAATAGGGGACTGCCCATGGTGAACCTCCCTTTTCTTCCCCTCTTCTAAATGCTCAACCTAAGCCTCCTCATCGCTGCCCTCTGACTGCTCACAATCATCATCGGATACTACCTCAATGTAATGTACCTTGCCTTTCCCAAGGCACCTGTGATCTAGAGCCTAAGGCTCTCTGCATGTGAAGCACAATTTCTTTCTTCTCAACTCATTCCGAGTCTCGAAGTCAAGTCTAGGAGGCGTGCTCTTATTCTGATTTTTATTTTTCTAAAAGGAAGAAGACCCCTTAAAGGTTTTCTTCGGTGGCTGTAGGACGGAAAATGGCGAATCCAAGTCATGTGCTAACTTAATAGCGTCATCCAGTGTGTTCGACTTGAGGACTCTAACCAATCCTCTGAATCTATCCTGCAGGCCCTCAATAAACAGCATTACCTTCCTCTTCTCTGCCATATCCAGAACCATGATGGATATTCTCTACAACTCATCTATGTAGTGGTCCAATGACCCACTCTGTCTCAGCTGGGCTAACTCTTTATAGTAGACCTCAATGTCCTTTCTATCAAAGCGAGTGAACAATTTAGTGTTGAAGATCTCGTATGATGCAATCAATCCGTGATTCTAGTTGACGAGACCATGATGCCACCAATCATAAGCTACACCCTCTAAATGCATGGTTGCGAACTTAATCGCCTCCGTCTCTAACATGGATTTCAGGGTTAGGAAGGTATCTAGCTTGTGAATCCAAGCTCTTGCGGAAGTCTTACCGCTGCCATCAAAAGTAGGGAGGGTCAATTTATTCATAGCATGTTTTAGATCCCTGTTCGAGCCCTTGGGCCTCCTATCCTGCTGCGCTCTGCCAAAATCCCTCTTCTGTGTCATGTACTGAACAAAGGTCAAGTCAGCCTTGACTGTGTCAGGTAACATATCCCACTCGTCATGTGCGGCTACAACATTATCCGGGAGTCCGGCTGCTGCCTTAGGCTGGGCTACCTCTTGCTCGGCATTATTCCCTGTGAACGTAGGCATAAGGGGCCTATATGTAGTGCTAGTGCCTGCTCTAGCAACTCTGGGTGACCCTGCTACACTACTACCAGCACTGTGATGGCTCTAGGGCCTCCTAGCTGTCACTGTCAACTGCTGCATAACCCTTGTGAGCTGGTGTAACACATCAATGATGTGGTCCTGCCCTTCACGAAGAGCCCACATTGTTTCTCTGACCTCTCTATCCTCCTCTGCCATGCCTGTACCTCGAGTACCTTGTTCAAAAATAATATACTTGTTTGTCTCGGTATGGCTGTCCTCTATGTCAACCTGTAATTATGGTTCATACTATCCCTGTTCAGCCCTGTTATGTCTGATATTATATTCCCTATGTCTATTATGCATGCCTAGACAGCATTACCAAGATGTAAATAAATGCCCACTAGGCTGGCAAGACCGCTAGCTCTGATACCACTGTAATAATCCGGACTAATCTCTGATGTAAAAATTATGGATAAATCTTGACAGAGTTTGTTTCACAAATAGTTTCTCATAAATTTTAACCCAAGGAAAACGGTCCCACAATCAAGGTAATAATTTACCATTTGAAACAAGAAGATGTTTGCATGATAAAACTGTATTTGTTTCCCAATAGTCCAATATTTTAGAATAAACAATCAATGTCCTTGCCAAAAACAAAAAAATTCAATGGATAAGAAGAAACACAGTCAATGAATTCTAATAAAATCAATAGTTCACGTACATGTTTATCTAATGAATTTACTGCCTGCAACTAATTCACAACGTCCATCTCAAACTAATACAAGGATCTCCCTTAAATCATAAGTGCACTCATACAGATTTATTGCGTATACGAAGTGGTATAAGGACGTGCACCTGGATGGCTATAAGCTCGTAGAGACAAGGCGAAATAGGCTGTCATTGGAGTGTCGCTGGGCGAGCGTTACCTTAGGACGGCTGAACTGTGACGCGTCCGCTCTTAGTCAAATCTCAGAGTGATTACAACCCTGTTGCATGCTCTTGGCAATGCGCGTGAGTTAACACACACCTGAATCCTAATGTGTGTCTGGCAAGGGACTTCTTTCCGCTGACTGTATGACTACTACACACTTGACGCAAAAATGGTCACTACGCCCACTAGGCCCAAGCTAGTAGTGCATCTGGAAGGGAGTCCGCACTGCAGACTTAGACTCCCGCAATGCTCCTGTCTAGGAGCCCAAGAGCTCACTCTCCCATACAAGATGAAACAGTGAGAGGAGCGACCGCACCTTACTGATTGTTCTTTGCGTGCAAGCTTTGTTCAACACACCAATCCTATCCATAGTGAGATTACCTTCAGGAGTGTGTGTTCCTGGCTCCCCAATCCCATGCTATCTTCATTCATAAATTTCTGGTGTCAATGATATTTAACTGGCAAATTTAATCTGGAAGTGTTGATGTGGAGATCTCTGAATATCTGAATGGCTAGAAGTATAAACTAACCTCCCTCCTGAGAAACAAATGCTGGAATTGAATATGCTTACTTCTTGCCTTCAAACTTGGAGCTCAATTTGTGAAACCTGTGTGGTTCCACCTCTAGAAGAGAAGTTGGGGCTACGTCCAATCTCTTCTTGAATTCCTAAGGTTTTGCATCCTTGGAATAACCAGTCACAAAAGCAACCAGATTTCTTTTCTTTGTTTTATAATAATCTTATGGTGCTTTTTTCCGAGGTGTACTTTAACTTTTATAACCTCAAAGTGAGTGCAAGCACACAAAACTAAGCTATGTGGGATAAAAGCTCACTTAAGTCACTTTTTAAGATAAAGTAACTTTAAAATATAAAGTGACTTTATAATAAGGCATAAAGTGACTTTCTAACAACACTTTATAAAATAAAGTGATTTGACTATAGAAACAAAGCCCAAATAATAAATATTTGCCCACGCAAACCTGTGACTGGCTGGCATCCTCCAAAATGAAGCCATTAGCCTATCTGGATGGATAGATAGACTAATCAGGCATCTAAATGGCCTACTGCTAGGAAGGGAACATTACAAAATGTGTCAATTATGGCCGCCATATGCAAAGAAGTGCATTGGTAAAGTTACGAAAAAGAATTATTCAACCTGTCAGTCTTGGCGTCCATAAATGTGAGTTTTGGCTAGCTCTGGAAGTGTACAGCCAGACCAGCAACCTGCAATAATTTTGAAAACCACACCCAAACCCCAAAATTTCTGCTAAAAACTCCCAACTGAAAGATAAACTTACATTCAAACTATCATAGACATCTTCAAACTTTTTTCCAAATACCCCGAGTACAAAACTTCAAATAATTACCACCAATGAAGCTCTAGCTTTGACCCTGAACTAACCCAACAACAAATCAACCAAGGAGGATCTCTCAACACCGCAGATGATATCCTTCAAGAGGGTTTCCATCCTTAGGAAGATTCTTGGAGAAAATCCAACAGCATCTTGTAAACATCAATCATTAGCATAAAATGAAAGTGAGATCAAAGCCCTTTTTATATGTTTCCAATCCTAAAGACCGTTTTGGAGTATAATGTTTATTCTAAACATAATAATCATTTTCCTCAACTTGGGTGCTCACTCCAAAAGGCTAAAGTCACTTTAAATTATTAAATAAACATTTATGTATAAACTAAAAATAAACATTACAACTTAAGTATTTATTTAGAATAAACCACCTAACTTGGAAAATGTGTCGCTGAGGCAATGGATACAAAAACTAAGAGTGCCAAAGTGATACTTGTGCCAAGGGATGATGAGAGTGTATAAATGGTGACTTACTAAAAATAGCCATGGGCTCCAAGTAGTGCGAAGCACAAATCAAGTGGTTGAAAACACTTCTAAAGTGTCGCCGCAAATCTCATTGACAACAAAGTTCAATGCCATCAATAGAAATGTCGAAACAAGAGAACTGTGATGGCTCAAAGAAAAGTGGCGTTCCCAAACCACCCACATTAGCCTACGAGAACCTAAGTGGGCTAAAGTCACCATACAGACAAGGCTTAGAGAGGGGACATTACAATGGTATTTGTTATCCATAGCATCCTCCACTTTGACCCTTGCTTCACAAAGCCTTTTTTTGTACATGGCTTCGAGTACATAGCCTTCTTTCCTTAGGCACAAGTAACAACAATATTTCATTTTTCCTGTCAACATCAATTAGGTTGTTGTTAGCCTTTTTCTTTGGATATCTAGCGCCTTCATCGTCTCCAAGTTCGCAACATTTGTAGAATAAAAGCACTTTGTCCTGCTTGTTCTAGTAGTCTCCCACAAATAGTCCATATTCACTACATTGTCATTGCAAAATAAAAGCACTTTAAACTGCTTGTTCTGACAGTCTCCCACGAAGTGTCCATATTCACTAAATTGTCATCATTGTATGATATGGCATCTTTTTGGGTCATATCGTATTTGATTTCCCCCTTGTTTTTTAATTTTGATTACCACCTAGAGATGCATTCTATGGCTTCAATGGAGTAGAGTGTTCTCCATGTGTAATGAGTACTTGTGTTCTAGACTTCAAATTGTATGGGCACTCCTTTATTGCATGACCCATAAATTGGCATATCTCATAAAACATATTTCTTCAAAAAATTACCTTTTGTGTGCTCCTCAATTTGCACTCTACACACCATAATTCATTGGTTTCTCTATTGGTTTCTTTCTCCACCTCCAATTCTTTCATCATTTGGAGCATGTCTTCCCAAAGTGCTTGTACCATTCCCCATACATTATTACTATTGTTGTTCAAAATTCCACCTTCATGTATATTTCTTTTGCTATACAAGGATATTTTATCTTTAGCTTCTATGTCCATTGTCTGATTGTACGCTTCAGAATAGGACATGAGTGGTATTGCCTTCATCTTTTGTCTTAATTACGGAAATAGACCTTCAAGAAACCACCAAGCTTTTAGATTGTTAGCCAATTCTATTTCAAATTTTAACAACAATTCTTTGAGTCTATAATTATAAGCTCATACATCTTTATGCTTACCTTGTTTTGTATTGTAAATTTCTACTCTTATTTCGTTATCGTCGCAAAGCAATTTAAATTCTTCTTTGGGGCCTTCTTTAATCTCTCCATGTATTTTGAGATGCTTGGTCAATTTCTATGTACCAATAATCCACTAAACCTCGCAAGGTGATTCTAAAATTTTCTAGCCAAACTTCTTTATCATCTTGCCCATTTGTTGTCTAGATTGTTTCACAAGTCTTACAATGTCATACAAGATCCTATGATCCATCATTTGTAAACTTAGGCAACTTTTTCTTTTCTCCACTAGGGCTTGCCATGGTTTATTATGATGCAAGCTTAATGCTTGGAATATATTTGTTAGAGAATTTTGGTACACACATTACGATGCATCTCTCACACTCTCGGCCACATAGATATCTTCAACTCTTGCCTTAGCTTCAACCTTCCACAAGCCTATTTCGTCCTCAGATTTTATTTTACACACCCTTGTCTCAGCTTCTTCTCCTTCAATTGTAAAAATTTCAATACCCAAGAGGCTACTCATACAATTCTATGAAAGAATGTGACTTTTTCTCCCAACTTCCCTTCTCTAGGGACAGTTGTCTTGACTTTTCAACTTGACTGTGTTCTCAGGGAGGGCTTGACTTGCGAATCATATGATTGTATTTCCCTCAAGTATTTCTCATATAATCTTCAACTCAATCCCTTTACACAATGATGCTTAAAGATTTCTTGATCTCATGTTGTTGACCTCATTGTGGCCTCTTTGCCTTCATTGGTATCTAAGGGCATAAATTGCTCAAATTTGACCCAATTTCTTCAAAGGAAACAACACCAAATGTTCACTACTCTATCTAATAAAATAGATATATGAATCAATAATACAAATGGAAATGCATATCGGATAGAAGAGTAAAATATATCTTTATTTGCACATGAAATTATTATAGAAGGCCAGAAATGGTCAGCCAAGGATTAGAGTTTATCTAAGTAGATCATACTACTTTCCTTGATGATATACAATTTGTTTAAGATACCTGAAACTTTCGAAGAGGAACACGGCCATCAACCAACCAATGCTTATAACTATCCAATGCCAACAAACATTTAGTACATAGTTAGATAACCAATACTACCAAAACATAATAATAGACATTGTACACTTACTAAAACTATAATGGATGCCATTACAGATTGCTGCCAAGGTCTAGAAAGGGAAACTAGTAGTGCCATGGAAGGAGTTGAAAAATGTTCATTGTAGGACAAGAAATATATCTTCAATCTCAATAAGTCATCCCTATTATTCAGGGACTAAAGTCAGTATGCCTGGAACTACAAAGAACTACCTAACTATGTTAAAGGGCCTAATAGATATGAAGGGTCATAATACATATCATCAAGCACTTAATGGAAAATTCCTCTTCATTAATGGAAATAATGAATCCTCTTCACTCTTTGTCAAACTAGGGCATTGGGCTCCAAAGTATCCCCATATATAGGTGTGAATATCCTAATGAATTATATCAGCAATTTGTTACATTCTGCGCAGAGATTCAAAACATATTATCCCAAATACAATGTCAATAGTTGCAGCATTGCTAGACTTAAGTAGCAGGCCCCCAAGATACAGTTCTGGCAACCTGATCTACCAGTAACAATATCCACGGATATTATATAGTTTGTAGCAATACAATTACTGTCAAATAGCTATATCCATATTTGTATTATTGTGGTCTAACTTTGTAAATAATCCATATTCTCAAGTAGAGCCTATTCTTGAAAAGAAGTATAAGACCAATTTTGAAAACTCTAAAGCTCAATGGAATGTCCCTAATCAGTGATTATCTGCTGACAAACAAGCTAGCTATTTTGAGAACCTTGTTTTTCATACTTCTTCTAAATGTAAAAATGATTTTAAATTATTCCATGCACAAAAATCATAGAGTGACAATGTAAATATTCTTAAATACATTTATTAAGCTCAATATTTTCAAAATATAAAGGATACTCATGACATAGTAACTAAAAAGAAAGGTGTACTCTAACCATGGAAAAAGATCAAATGTGATCTCTTAGTGATGCGTATATTAGAGGGAACACAAGTATCTCCATGTGACAATTACTTGTTTCTTCAGCAACAAACTAAACTAAAATGAAAACTCATTATGGTAGTTTTAAATCACATACTTGTAGTCACCCATAACAGAGTTATATGAGTAATATTCTAGCTCATTAAATTCTTGACAAGGCATAAGTTCAATGGCATTAACTCCCAATTCCTGTTCATGAGAAGAAAGAAGAAAATAAAATTAGCAAAGATGAACATTTAGGAACATTACCAATTGTTAAATAAATATACATCAAACAGTATTACCAAGCATAGGCAGATTACTGAATCTCAAACAACCTAAGAAATATTTCTAGTGCAGGTTAAGTATAATTGTTGATAAAATGCTCGACTTCCATTAGAAGATTGAAACTAGCTACTGATAATACAATCTTTTCACTCGTATCATTATAAATGAAATTGTAAAACACTTGTTCAAGAATCCTGAGGCATTGGACAGAAAAAAAAAATTAAAAATGAAATTGTACTATATAAGATAAACTCTAAACTGGATTATCAACTTTCTTCCTGTGAGTGTATGGTACTGGGTTCAAACTTCATGGTATGAAACTAATAGGAGGTAAAACAAACAAAAATAGAGAAGTTTCATCACACCAATTTCAATATAAATCAAAGATTGTGAGTCATTAACATGTAGGAGATACCAATAAAAACTAGAAAACCATCTGTAAGAACCCCTGCTGGTTCTAACTCTACCAAACTACTGATTTTCTATGCAGATTTTATATACAACTGATTTTTGAAACGAATAAGCATTTTCTTGAATTTTTAAAAAATGTTGCCAGGCAAGATAATAATTTTGCATTAAAGTAATTCTGAAACAATTGTCCAATGAACTATGATTAATTCTTGTTGATTTATATGTATATACAATGCATGGAGAAATATTTATTAAATTCTGAAAACTAAAATGCAACTGAGAAAAAACCTGGAAACAAATCGCAGCAAGGATATTGAGCCCAACACTTTTCAAAATCTCTAAACAATGCCAGAATTTTTCCAGCAGCCAACTCCAATCTGAAATTGAATGCCAAGATAAGATTGTTGTGCTCTAGACCCAGCCATCTAGCATCTAGTGACTCACATGGGTTTGCAGCTGAGTGTGGCTGCCTCAAACTCTCTTCACAACAATTACCAAAGCTGCGATTTAATCACTGATAACTGCCTAGGGTATAATGCTGCTATCACCATTAGAAAAAACCTTCAAACTAACTCAAACTCTGTATTGATTCTTCTCCTGTAAGCTCAAATTGAACTTCTGAATGAAGCCCACACTGTAGCAAATCTCAATGTTTATTTCAACACCTCAAATGCTTGTAAAAACTTTGAAGAATTCACAATTCTCCAAGTCTGAAATTCTAGAACCCTTGTTCCAAATTTCTCTTCAGACAGATCAATAATATCAACTTTGAAGAATTCACAATTTTCCATCAGCTGGAAGAAGGTATCTCCATCTCTCAGTCCAAGTACATAAAAGAAATTCTTAAGACTTTTGGACTAGAAGAATCCAAACCGGTTGGAACTCCAATGATAACTAACCTCAAGTTATCAAAGAGGATGATGTCAAAGACGTAAATGAAACAATGTATCGGTCCATGATAGGAAAATTGCAGTATGCTATTCACAACAGACCGGACATTGCTCATGCAGTTGGCATAGTGGCAAGATTCTCAACTAATCCCAAAGAAACACATCTGGTGGCAGTAAAGAGAATCTTCAGATATCTAAAAGGAACCGAGGAATATGGCTTGTGGTTTCCTCACCGGGGAGGATTCCAAATAAAAGTCTACACTAATGCAGACTGGGTTGGCAACATTGATGACAGAAAGAGCACAAGCGGTGGTGCCTTCTTTCTAGGTGGGAGGATTGTATCATGGACAAGAAGCAGAACTGCATATCACAGTCCACAGCTGAAGCTGAATATGTTGCTGTTGCAATCAACTGCACACAAGTGATTTGGATCAAACAACTGTTGGAAGGTATTCAGGAACAGGTACCTCAACCGATCGCAATTCACTGTGACAGTACCAGTGCCATCAACAAATCCAAAAATCTTGTTATGCACTCCAAGACCAAGCACATTGCCATCAAGTATCACTACTTGAGGTAACTAGTACAGGATAAAGAAGTAAGATTGGAGTATGGTCCCACCAAAGAACAGATCGTTGATATATTTACAAAGCCATTACCAAAGAGTACTTTTGAGTATCTCAGAGGTAGACTAGGGGTTGTACCCCTCTTAGATCATCAATAATCCTGAACCGGTAATCATCAGTTCATTATGATTCAATAGAAGGTTACACCTGTAACCTTATCTCTCATGAACTGATGAAAAGGACTATTGCTCGCATGGGGAGCAAAGTAGAGAATGCAAATCTTTCTGATTAGCCTTTTGGCGTTATTGTCAAAAAGGGGGAGAGATTGTGGCATTTGGCTATCGGCAATCAAACCGATTGCTAAACCAGGGAAGTAATGCAAGACTCCAAATACCCTTCACAGTTTTGCCATCAATACCAAAGGGGGAGATTGTTAGCATCAAATGATGGTAACCGGTAAACTCTCTACCGGTCCAAGTATTGTCATTGATTGGCAAAAGAGATACAGATTTGTCATCTCTATACAGGCTGAAGCTCTAAGAAAATCTACATCAAGAGAGGCTGGTTTGGCAAGAAAAGAACAACTGTAATCCATTGTAACCGATCGCTACACTAAGCATCAATAACCGGGCAATGCACTCAATTAGGTTAGAGAGTATTCCAGTATCAACCAAGGACCGAACTGCAACTGGTATAGACAATTGCCAACTAGTGTCTATAACACAAACAGGACAATGTAATCGGTAATCCGCGCAAAAGGAAGCACACCGAGGACGTGCAACCAGTAAGCCAAGAAAGAGAAAGCAGCAAGGCAAAGACTCTTATCTGTTTATAACATGAACTCAACCGATATTTTATAGGACTCCGGTATGAACCGAGGAAGTCATAGTCAACTGTCTGTTCCAACCAACTCTTTCTACCGGGATTTATTGCAGTAAATCCAGGTGATCTTGAGTTGTCTTGGTGATCGCTTTGAGGTGCAGGTAAAGGATTTGAAGCCGGAATCAATGGTTTCTTGAGGCGCGACTGAAAGATTTAAAGCCCGATTCAGTGACTTTAAATCAAAGTGTTATCTCCTATGAAAGAAGGTTGCCTGACACGCAACTATTGTTTTCTTCATGAAGCGGATAAAGCTAGAGCATGCATCGGATGTTTGCTCAGTGAACCAATACTCCACTGAGTGATGTATTTGTAAGAACTCAGGATTAGGTCATGCATTTGAGGAGCAGTTAGGGCAACAAATCCGTATATAATCTTATGCTTGTTGTGAAGAAAAGTTGCCTTCATTATGCCAAGAAAAAGAGTGAACCTATATGCTACAGAAGCAGGGGTAAAAGAAAGCAAAGAAAGAGAGATAATAGATTGTGCAAAACAGCACAACAGTAGATGAGAATACACCTGTGGTGACTGGTGTTGATTCTCAGTTGAGCGCAAAGAGAGATCTTATCAGGCTAAGCAAAGCCATCTGTAAAGATCACACTTCTATTGTTTTCTAGCAAACTTCAATAGGCAAATCCCAGTATTTGGGTGGACTCTAACAGGTCCCTTGTATCAAAATCCCTTAACCGGGTGACATCTCTCAAGGTGTTTAGAAGTCCTTTAACCAGGAAGGTCCTAGCAAACCTTATTGTAACAAATCCCTTGACCAGGTCGCATCTAGCAAGTGCGTTTTTATCCTTTAAACAGGAAAGCTCTTAACAGGGTGTACTCCAGGAGAGTACAAAATTTGTGAGGTCTCCTCACACCGTGGTTTTTACCCTAACTGGGTTTCCACGTGATAATCTGGTGTCACTTTGTGATTTTTTACTTACTGTTATTATTTACTTAAATCTGTTTGCCTTTTGTGCTATAAGTTTACTTCACTGGATTCAGCGAAAAAAAAAGAAGATTTTTTACAAGTGTCGATTCACCCCTCCCCTCTCAGCAGCGGTTGGGACTGTCAAATAGTCCATCTGCAACACCACTATTTTCATTAATGAATGACCACAAGCATGTTGGAAGAGAGGTAAGAGCTAATTAATCATGCAACCCCACTAAACTGTTGATGGATGATCATAAGCATGTTGAAATGCTAATTGGAAATAGTCAAGGATGCAACAGCATTCGTAGTTTTTAGGAACAAATCCAATGTAATTAGCATCATAAAATAAACCATGTTTACTAATATCCTAGAATGGGCTCATCTGAGAGTTGTGTTATTCATGTCCTTTTCTAATACAAGTTCCATAATCTAGAGAAAGCACTGAAATGCTAGGGGTAATGGGAACAAATAATAACTAATAAGAGAAAAACAAGTGTATGATCTCGTCCTTAAAATATCCCAAATACACAACAGAAAAAGAAACATATGAAACCATGAGATGTTTGAACAGAGAATGGGCACTAATTGAAATTTTATTTAGAACTGAAACTGATTACAATAGCTTGAATATTGAGAATGTGTGCACCTTGGCCTACAAAAGATGAATCTGTGGTGTAAAACACGAAAAAAGAATATCGATATATCGGGATCGAAGGGGACTCCTCGAGTATCTGCCTGTGAGGTAGATTACTGTCAGTTCTAAATCCTAACTACAGAATCATCTGATGTGTCGTCCATATCATCTCTGTTATGGTTCGTTGCTAGGGTTAAATAATGTTTTAATTTTTAAAAATGGAGCCACAGCAGGAGCAACGGTCATGGCGGGCAACAGCGAGAAATACTTTCCAATCCCAACATGGAGGTTTCCCTGCAAGTTTCAGACAACAAAATCGTCGGCCCTTCAATAGAAGGGGTCGGCATTCATATAGTAACTTTATCAGGGAAAGGAAGGATTCAAATAAATGGAACCAAAGCCGATCACAAAGGAATGGTAGGAGATGGGAGGATCAGAACCCCATTAGGCAAGGCTTTAAGGAACCCTTGAGCTTTAATAAGGGCTTCAAGTTTCAGCAGATAGAAAGAAAGTTCTGGCAACCAAAATCAGGCGGAGGCTTGGTTCTAGAATAGAAGCAAGATCAACCACAGAGACTAACCTCTCCATGCAATAACAATTTTATAGTAGCCACCTCCTATGCTACTGTTGAGCTGAACAACCCACAATGGATGGAGGATAGGGCGGTGCTGGAGGAAAAGCTTTAGTCCTCAAGTGGCTTGGAAGATGGCCTTCATAAACTAAGATTAAGGATTGGTGCGAGCAAAACTGGCAAAGTTCCTTCATATCCCTTAAAACGATGAATAATGGGTTCTACCTTATTATGTGTGCTTCAATGGAGGACAGAGATTGGATTTTATGCAATGGGCCGTATTTAGTTGATGGCAAGGGTTTATTTGTGAAGAAATGGACAAGTAATTTCAACCCTGAGAAGGAGAGTGTTAAAGAAGTCCCAATCTGGTTCAAAATGGAGAACCTTTTGCAGGAATATAGAGGTGAGGAGACCCTGAAGATTCTGGGAGAATCTTTGGGGAAGTTTGTCAGATGTGAGGAAGAGATCAACCCTGATAATTACACTATCACCCCTAAGGTGTTAGTATAGAGGCAAACTTGTTACGAGTTGCCCTCTCACATCACCATTCACACGGATAAAGGTGAATGGAAGCAACCTCTGGTGGTTGTTGAAGTATTGGATGCGGGGCTGCCTTCTGATGCAAACAGCTTTGATCCGATGCATAAAGGGAAGTTCACGGATGATTCAAGTTTGATTGCTCGCCTGCTCCAAATGATAGAAAACCGACAGTCATGTTTTTTCTCTCCAACAGGATGACTTTGCTATAAAGGTCAGAGATGCTAAACCTCACTCTATAGATGACAAAGTATTGTTAAGGGAGATTGATCAAATCTTTATGGGAGAATATGCCCAAAAAGGACAAGGCTACTCTGGGGATTTGCCCACTCATAAGGTATGTGATTCCCCTTCCCCGGCCTGTCCTTTTATCTTGGTGTGTCAAAATGAATCACAAAAGTTACAGGAAACCACTCTCTTGGAAAAGGAGAGTTTGAGAAGGGATATCAATGCTCTTCAACAATGGGCCCCTAAGGAAATCAGTCCATCCTATGAAAATGATGGTAAAATGGGCTTAGAAGACTCTAAGCTTCATAAGATTCAAGGAATTGAAGAGCTAAGCTTTCAAGATGACAATAGAGGCCTCAACCCAGGGGTTGGACCCACACAGCATAGGTGCGAGCCAGAAGGTGGGAGGGACCTTTTTTGTGGGGCTCCTGATGAGAGAAGGGAAGCTAATGATGGAAGAATCTCTCCTATCAAGAACCTAGAAGGTCTTTTTGCTAATGTTAGGGACAGTGGGGGTGATTTAATAGATTCTGAAACCTTATGTAACTCTCATAGTGAGGATATAGAGGAAGATGATTTAGGCTTATATGATTCTTCAAACATCACGAGCCCTCGAGGCGTAGAGCAAGTGGATTCTACTCTTAAACATCCAAGAGTAGGAGAAAAAAAAAGAGAAGAGCTCAGTCACGAAAGAAAAACTTGAAATGGCAGGTTGTGCAGCAGACCAAACAAAATTGCTGAGATCGGGAAAGGGATATACCCTTTCCCGGCAGCAATGAGGCTCCTGTCGTGGAATGTCAAGGGCTGCAATGCCCCTAACAAGATTCGCCTGACCAAATGAGGGCTTGATCAGGCACAGGGGGATATTATTCTTTTTCAAGAAACAAAAATGAAGGTGGCAGATGGACATATGTTTAAAAAACTTTTCGGCAAATGGGGAAGCGTTTTTTCTTTTTCTAATGGTGCCTCGGGAGGTCTTTGTGCTCTCTGGGACATGAGCACCATGGACATCCGTCTTATAGGCCAAGATAGTAACATGCAATGGTTGGAAGTTATTTCTAAGCAGCTCGTGACCAAACTATATGTGCTGAATGTCTATGAACCTAATGATGTAGGGGAGAGAAGGTTATTATGGCATGCCATCTCGGACATTCTGATTTCAAAAAAGGACTTATTTTTGTTAGGAGGAGATTTCAAGGCAATTTTAAGTCCTAAGGAAAAAAGAGGTGGGAAAGGATGGCAGAGCAGAAGTCAAAAAGATTTTTCTGATTTTGTGTGGGATAATGGTCTGATTGAGGTTGATTTTAGATCTGGTGGTTACACTTGGACTAACAGAAGGAGTGGCTTTCTTAATATAGCAGATAAATTAGATCGATTCCTGATGGCAGGGAATTGGAATCAAGTGGATTGGTTATGCAGTGCTGAAATCCTCCCTATTTCGGGTTCTGACCACTACCCGATCTGCTGCAACATTCAAGATGATCTCACCCCGAAGCGTTCTCTTTTCAAATTTGAGGCTGTGGCTCAGAGACCCGAACTTTCTCCCCATGCTTGCTTTCTGGTGGAACAATGCTCCTTTATGGGAAGGTAATCTTTCTTTCATCTTTTTCAAGCGCATTCAATATGTTAAAGATCAGTTGAAAATATGGAATAGGGTTTCATTAAAGAATATTTTTGTGGAAAAATTTCTTTTGGAAAACAGTCTTGCTTCTCTTAATGATAGAATTATAGAGTTTGATATGGATAAGGCTACCTATGAGGAGGAAAAGGCTCTCAAGAGAAGCTATAAAGAGATCTTAGCTAGAGAGGAAACTTTTTGGAGACAGAAATCTAGGAAAACCTGGTTGAAAGATGGGGACCGCAATACAAAAAAATTCCATAAATCTGTGAAAGCTAAACGGGCAAGAAATAGAATTTTATCTATTGAATGCACAGGGTGTTTTGCTGATAGATAGGAAACATTGTGATATTGCTATCAGGATTCAACTATGTAGTTTTTTGAGTCAAACTCATTGACCCATGATTCATGAGTAGTGGTTCAACACAAACCCATCTCTCGTGAGAATGAATGGAACACTTAGCACTCATTGGATCTAGGTGATGCTCATAGAGGTGAAGCATCGGGACTTCCCGGAAGGTCACCCATTCCAGTACTACTCCAGCTCAAGCGCGCTTAACTACGGAGTTTCCTCCATGGTAGATTTTCTCCTACTTATCAGATAGGAAACAGATCAATGAAGAGGCTGTGCACTATTTTCAAAATATTTTTTCTTTAATGGACAAGAGTCTACCGGGTTCAGAATGTCTGATTGAGGTTCTCCCTAAGATCCTTTCAGAGGAGCAGAATTCAAGACTGATGGCCCCTGTTTCTAAGGAAGAAGTGAGGGTAGCTCTTTTTGGCTTGGGGAGTGAAAAGGCCGCGGGGCCTAATGGTTTTCTTGCTCTTTTCTTTCAAAAATCTTGGGATATTGTTGGTAATGATATTTGGGGGGTGGTGGAGTCCCGATGTGGGGGTTTTGTGCTTAAAGACTTTAATAATACTTTTATTTCTTTAATCCCAAAGAAAGGGGACTATCATTCTTTTGAGGACTTCAGGCCTATTGCTCTATGTAACACCATTTATAAGGTGATTTCGAAAGTGATTTCTAACAGACTTAAACCCCTTTTGTCTTGCCTCATTTCCCCGGAACAAAGTGGTTTTGCTCCAAATAGGTCTATCTTTGAAGGTATTATTGTTGCTCACGAAGCTATCCACACTGTTAAGCAGGCTAAAGTGCCAAAATTGATGATCAAGCTGGACATCAAAAAGGCTTATGACCATGTCAACAAGGATTTTCTTATTGAGATTCTTAAGAAATTTGGCTTTAGGGCAGATTGGTTGAAATGGATTAGCAATTGCATTGCTACTCCTTGTATCTCAGTCCTTGTTAATGCCAGCCCTCGAGGCTTTTTTGATACTTCTAGAGGTCTTAGGCAAGGGCACCCCTTATCCCCTTTTCTCTTTATTATTATGGCTGAGGTTCTTGGGAGACTTATTTCCCATAAAAGGCAGATGGGTGTGTGGAAGGGGATATCTATAGCTGATGGTGTGGAGTCTACTACACACCTAAAATTTGTTGATGATAATTTTCTTATGGGAGATGCCTCGGTTAGAGAGGCTAGAGTTATTAAAGCAACTCTAGACAGCTATGCTATGGCTACAGGGCAGTGTGTTAATTGGCGGAAGTCGGAAATTTTTTTCTTCAATACAAGTTCTAATCTGCAGAAGCAATTAAGTAGCATTTTGGAGATTAAACAAGGATCTCTGCTAGGGAAATATCTTGGCGTGCCTTTGTTTGCAGGTGTATGTAAATCCAACCTATGGAAGGAGCTTATAGATAAATGTTTGAAATCGATGGAGGGTTGGAAAGGGAAATGGCTTTCATCTGCAAGAAGAATTTTACTTCTTAAATCAGTAAGCTCTGCAATTCCCATTTATTCAATGAGTTGCTTAAAAATTCCCTCTCATGTTTTAGAGCATATTGAGAAGAGAATGAAAAAAAATTGTTGTTGTGGTCAAAATGAAGATGATCGTTGGCCTCTTAATGCCTGGGATAAAATTTGTAATTTGAAAGTGCAAGGGGGTGCTGGTATTAGAAGATGGAGACTGATGAATCAAGCCCTTGGGGCTAAACTTGTGTGGAATATTTACACTGATCCTGATAAACTTTGGGTCAAAATTGTAAAGGCAAAATACCTAGATTCAGAGGATAATGAGGGCATTTTGAGAATCAGAAATCCCCCTAGAGGTTCGGTTGTTTGGAACTTTATTCTAGATTGCAGGGATATCATAAAAAATCATTTAACATGGCTTGTAGGGGATGGAAGAAAGGCCCGCTTCTGGGATGACTCTTGGAATGGTTATAAATCTTTAAAGAATGAGGAGATGTATAGTGAAATCAGGGATATTTTGATGGTGCAGTGGGGGGACAAGGTGGCTGATTACATTGTTCAAGAGGATTCCTCTTTAGGACCAGTATGGTCATGGCGTAATTTGGACAATTCAGGCTTGAATGATCTTCAAAAAGGAGTTATGCAGAATCTCTTCCTTTCAAGAAATGTTTCTATTCTTCTATGGAGGATAAAATTATTTGGTGTGCTGCTTCTTCAGGATCTTACTCAATTAAATTGGGCTATACAGCTTTGGAGGCAGTTGAGATTAGGAGTGGATGGCCTATTAACTTGTGTTGGAATAAAAATTGTCTCCCCAAAGCAAGTGTTTTTGCTTGGCTTGCTATGCACGGGAAGATCCTTACTAGTGAAAGGAGGAAAAGGTTTGGCCTCCATGGACCAACTAGATGTGTTTTGTGCAATTTGGAGGTAGAAGAGGTGGACCACCTATTGCTGCATTGCCCTTATGCATGAGTGTTGGAGTTTTATTAGATCCAAGCTGAACTGGTTAGGCCCTTTACCTAAAACCATTAAAATGACTTTTGAGTGTTGGCCTGCTCCAAAAGCATTTTCAGCGATGGCCCCATTATGGTGTATTTGTCCCTCTATCATTATTTGGGAGGTGTGGAAGGAGAGGAATAGAAGGATTTTTCAGGACAAAGAGGAATCAATTGATAGGATTAAATCTAGAATTTATATGTCTATTGAGGAGGTTATGAAAACTGCTCTTTTTCAACAGCAAAGTACTTTGGTTTACACTGCAAGTGATAGAATTTTGCATGTTGAATGGCCTTGTCCTAAGCTTAACAAAGGAAATTTGGTTGTTCAAAGTCCTCAACCTAAAGCCTGCTTAAAGGTGGAATGGATGAAACCTCAAGAGAATTGGATTAAGATCAATTTCGATGGTGCTTCCAGGGGAAACCCGGGGCCATCTGGTGCTGGGGTGCTTGCTAGAGATTGCAGAGGTGATATTATTGCTTTTGCAGCTCAAAAGTTGAAATTAGGAACTAACAATGAAGTTGAAATTGCGGCAACTCTCCTTGCGGTGAAGTTGGGTCTGAAACTTAATGTTAAGCACCTTCATTTAGAAGGTGATTCTATGATTATTGTCAATGCCATTATTAACAAAGGAATGAAAGCATGGCACTTGAATAACATAGTTTTGGAAATCAATAGGATGCTTCTTTCTTTTGAAGACTTTAAAATCAGTCATATTAAGCGTGAAGGCAATATGGATGTGGATGTTTTATCCAAGTGGGCAATTGGTTTGGAGTCAGTAGATGAGTTATATTTCGAGGACTTTTCCAATTGGGAGTTAGGTGCTTGATTTTTTTCTTAGGGGAGGAAGGACATTTTCTTTTCAAACAATGGTTACCGTTGGGGTGCTTTATTGCCTTTGTCATCTTCATGATGTTAGCACACGGTGTTTGCCTAATTATTTCCTCTGATTCGGCTTGTTATGTAATGATTTTTATATTTTGAAAGGACCGAAGGTGGTGGCGCTTTCTCATTGTAGGTGTAAGGTGGCGCGTGCGAGAGGAACGGAACTGTTTTGACGAGATGTCTACAGTTATTGGTGGCCTTCTCGAGTTTGTCTTAAATTATGCTTTGGCAGTGTCATTCGGACTGGTTCTTTCGAAGGGTTTTCTTGCAGGTTTTAGATATGGAGGCCACCTTCACAGTCGACATTGCTAAGCAACAAAAAGCCTTTAAAGGACCGGTAAGCAAGGAACGGATGATGGGCTTATTGAATTTTAAAGTGGAAGCGGTGGCTTTGGCAGCTATTGAGGTCCTGGGCGAACAGTTTCAGGAGCGTCATCTAAAACGGAGGGCTAATTTGAACGTCATTTTAATGGTGATAGCCTGGGCGCTCCTGGTTGGCAAATCGGAAAATGTTGTGAAAATGGTGATTGAAGATTTGTTTGATAAAGAGTTGTTGGTGGGATTAGACTCTATTTTGGAATGGGCTTACCCTGGCGTTGGTTTTAATTATGAGGAGTGTTTTGAGGATGAGATTGATGGCCGGCTATATGGCAAGGTCCCTTTTGTGCGTTGGTGGGGAAAGGTGGACAAGGAAGCCTATAGTGCTGACATTGCATTGAAATGGAGCCTTTTGAAGTGGGAACTGTGAAGGGTTAAGGAGGCGACTACAAAATCCATCTATGCAGTCTATGTGAATGTGCCACGGAAGAAAAGAGGGTAGAGACAACAAAGCTCTAAGGGGAAGGAGTGATGGCGTTCGTGCAGAATTCCCTATGTGCAAGTTGGTTTTTTGAGCCTTTTTGGATGTTGTTTATATGATTCGTAATGGAAGTAATCTAAGTTTTTTCGACTGATGAACCTGTGCAGCGAACCAGGTGGAATGACTTGTTCTGATGATGGCAGTTTTTTTGTATTGTGTTGTTTGTTAATGGTGTGTAGTCAAGTTCTGGTTTTTACTGGTAGTTTCATTGTAATGGGGGTTGTTCATGCCTTATAAGCCAGTGGGCTGCAACTGAACCTTACTTATGCTTTTAAAGCAAGATGTAATCTTTCATGGTTTTATTAATATATTATACCTCTTATAGATCAAAAAAAAAATAAGACCTGATTGCTTTATAGAAGCTTCAAACGGCTGGTAATTTGTATTGCAAAAACTCTACTTGTATAATCTTCGTCTGTGTTTAACATGGTAAGCATAATGGCCTTGTATATGTCGCAATGGTTCAAACTTCAAACTGTTTCTATCACAAGTTGTCTCTTATCTGAGATTTCCATAGGGTATATAAATCGCCGAACATCCTTATGTTTCTTTGCCACTAGGATATCATTCTGCTCTCCATAAGAATTTCTTAACTATGGGCCCTCATTATACACTTCGTCGCTCGTATCTCCGCATTGGTTTTGTGCTGCTGACATGACAATTGTGTTTCAGCGAAGATTCAGAACTACTCATTATCTGATTATCAATGGTACACGATCTCGATGATAGACTGATGAATCTACGGAGGTTTAATGTTTAAGTTGGTTTTGGGTGATATTCATCTCCTCGGACCAGCAGCACCTGACATTTGCATCATTAATGTTCCATGCTTACATTTTGGGATTCAAAGTCCACAGTCTCTAACGATAAGTTGGAATGGGCTCACAGTTGTGAACCATCTGGAATCTAAAGGACGCAACCTACAATACCTTCCTGAAATAGTAATGAATCATGATACTCCAAACTGAATTTCGCTCAACTAGTCATGATTTGCTCATAGTGGTGTTATAATCAGCAAATTCTTCAGATATATCTGCCAAGTTAGATTGCTGATGAACTATATTATTTTGACCCTTGGCAAGCCTGACATCAAGACAATTATATTTACAATTTTGCCTCCAAATGGAGACTTATCAAAATTGTGATGTCTAGCAGACTAGGATGGCTAGTGTACCACCGAAAAAGCATTTAAATTTGAGGCACAAAAAAAATGAGTCTGGGCATCAGGACTCATTCAGTCTTGACAAGTCCAATGAGTCTCCAAGACTCGGCAAATCTCACCTAAACTTGGTTGAGTCCAAGTCCGGGTCCTATAGATGAGTGCCTAGTGTTAAGATTTCAGACTAATGCAAGGAAAGGAACAATCTATAGATGGCTTTTAATATTGAAACAAAATAACATAGGAACAAGATGGAAGGATAGTACCTGATTTGTACTTCAACTATGCTGGAATCCAATGTGGCTATGCCTTTTAATGATATGACTGGATGCTGCAACAACAGGTCCGAATTCCAGCCCTAGGTCGCACTCCAATCTGCACAGATATTCTCCTAAATCGCTGCTCCAAGATAGAACAAGAACCAAGACAAATTCGCTCCAAGAAAAGGAGTAATATTTTGCTTGTCTCTGATTTTAGGAAGAGAGATACACGTTATGTTTTTGATGATCTCTTTCCCAAAATCGATCCATCATATATATGTGTATGATATTAATTTTGTCACCCTTCCAAGAGGGCCGACTTGGCCTAGTTATGGGCCCTTAATCAATTAACACAATATATATTTAATTACTTGCATTTTATAATAATATTATTATTATTATAAAATCGCATAAGTTAGCAAGGGTATAATATAATTAATAACAATTAATTATTTGTCCAATTTGATCTTAGCCGAAAGGCTATAATTATTAACACTCCCTCTTAGTCTTGAGGGTAAGATCAAACTATAGATCCCATCTATATCAGGACACACCCTTAACTATCATCCTTGATAGTGGAAACAAAAACATAACCATCTCGGATACCCTATCCTGAGATGTCATAGATTCCATATCTATGAAGGTAGATCCTATCTACCACAAATCCATATGTATATTATAATTTGGCTCCATAACGTTATCCTTCCAATTTGTGGATTGATCAGGTCCACAAGAATATCAAGTCCATGATATTTATGATAACATTATATTACCAAATTCTCAAATATACAATAACATCAAGTCCATGATGTTTAACCAAGAGTCACCTTGACTCAATAGATATCAAATACATGATATCAAGAGCATTGGTCTAACGAATATCAAATCCATGATATTCACCAAAATCTCAGAGCAATGGCCTCTAGACATCAAGTCCATGATGTCCACCATATGCTCAAGTGTGGATCCCTAATCCAAGAGATATCAAATCCATGATATCATCGAGCATTGGTCTAACGAATATCAAGTCCATGATATTCACCAAGTGCTAGGAGTAATGGTCTCTCGACATCAAGTCCATGATGTCACCAATACTCAAATGTGGATCCCTGATCCAAGAGATATCAAATCCATGATATCCATCAAAAAAATATAAATGTGAACTGCCACAATCCACATGCAAGCATAAATGAACTCATATATAACTTTACCATAATGAATTCTATAAAATATAAAAGAAATGTTAGTACAACAAACTCATATTTCCACCAGGCCAAGTTTATTCCTGAAATGTTCAAGTTTTCCCTTTGCTAAAGGTTTGGTGAGAATATCTGCAGTTTGTTCATCAGTACATACATATTCCAACTGAATGGCCTTTCTTTCCACCATGTCCCTGACATAGTGATAAGGAATCTCAATATGTTTGGACCTATTATGGAACACAGGGTTGATGGCAAGTTTAATGCAACTGTGATTGTCACAATAAATAACAGTAGGTTCCATAGGTTGTCCAAATAATTCCACTATGAGTTTCCTTAACCAAATTGCTTCTCTAGCACCGAGAGAAGCTGCAATATACTCTGCTTACGTTGAACTCTGAGCAACGGAGTTTTGTTTCTTGGTAAACCAAGAAATCATAGCTGATCCCAAGCTAAAACAACATTCGGATGTACTCTTCCGGTCTGTAATGCATCCTGCCCAATCTAAATCTGTAAAGCCATGAAGATCCAGTTTTACATTTTTGTATAATAGACCATACTCAATGGTCCCACGAAGATATCTAAAAATATGCTCAGCTGCACTCATAAGCAATTGTTTAGGTTCTACCATAAACTGACTTAGAACATTCACAGTATAACAGATATCAGGTCTAGTGTTAACTAGATACATAAGAGATCCAATGATCTGACAGTATAAACTAGCATCTGCTGCCTCAGAACTAGCCATGGCTTCTCTTAGCTTGGAAAGGTTGGTTTCCATAGGTGTAGACATTGGTTTACATTCCATCATACCAAATCTCTTTAAAATATCAACAGTATATTTCCCTTGATTCACAATAATCCAAAGAGATTGTTGCCACACTTCTAAATGAAGAAAATAATGAAGGCGGCCTAGATCCTTCATTTCAAATTCCTTTGCAAGGTCTTGCTTGCAATTTGCTATAAGGTATTCTTCTCCTGTGATTAGGAGATCATCTACGTATAGCACTTATATCAATAAGTCTCCATCTGATATCTTAAAATAGAGATTAGTATCTGCATCGTTGTTTAAAAATCTCAGATTTTGAAGATAGCGATCAATCCTTTCATACCAAGCTCAAAGAACTTGTTTGAGCCCATATAAAGCTTTCTTAAGCTTGCACACATAAGATTGTCAATCATTTGTAACAAATCCTTCAGGTTGCTCTATATACACTTCCTCTTCAATTTCTCCATTAAGAAATGCAGTTTTAACATCCATTTGATGGATCTTCCAACCTTTGGAAGCTGCAATTGCAATTATTGCCCTAACTGAGGAATATCGAGCAACGGGAGCAAAGGTCTCCTCATAATCTATTCCTTCCTTTTGAGTGAATCCTCTGGCTACGAATCTGGCATTATGTTTCTCAATACTACCATCCGCAGCATGTTTTATCTTGAATATCCATTTTGATGATAACACGGATTTGTTCTTGGGTCTAGGAACAATATCCCATACATCGTTCTTCATTATGGATCCATATTCTTCTGACATTGCTTCTTTCCAAGCCTGAATTTTAAGTGCTTCACAAACAGAAGAAGGTTCGGAATCTATAATCTCACTCATAAATGCAGCATAGTTAGAATATTTCTTAGGTCTTTTACTTTCCCTGAAAGTTCCAGCCGGAGCTGCAAAGTTGTTTGCATCTTCCAACATTTTGGTGGCCCACAATGGTCTTTTCTTGTAGATGGAAGTGCTAGGTTCATTTATTGGATTATGCTCAATAACATCATGATACTCCCTTTGATTCTCAGGAGGGTTGGATAGAATTAAGTCATCACATGCTATATCTTTAGAGATAGAGAATACAAGGTCCTCTTCAAATATGACATCTCTGCTCAACCCACTATGTCTTGCCCTAGAACATATATACTATATGCCTTGGGAGATTCACTATATACCACAAATATTCCTTGTTTCCTGAGGGCTCCAATTTTGTTTTGTTTTCTTTTTGGAACATGAAAATATACAGGACAATCAAATATCCTAAGATGACTCACATCAGATTTGTTTCCACTAAACGCCTCTTCGGGAGTCTTATTGTTTAATGCTGAATGAGGACATCTATTTTGAATGTAAACCGTAGTGTTGGATGCCTCTGCCCATAGAGAAGTATGAAGATTTTGATCATGTAACGTAGCCCTTGCTGCTTCAACTATGGTTCTATTCTTCCTTTCAGCTATTCCATTTTGTTGAGGGTTGTAAGGAACAATGAACTCCCTCTTAATCCCTGATTCTATACAAAAGGTGCTAAAGGTTTCAGAAATGTATTCTCCACCATTATCCGTTCTAAGAATCTTTATCCTCTTGTCTCTAAGATTCTCTATTAAAGCTTTGAACTCTTTGAGCTTGTTGAGAACATCGACGGATTCCTTGTTCTTAAGAAAATATATGCAAGTCTTTCTAGAAAAGTCATCTACAAAGATGATGTAATAAAGATACCCACCAATAGATGGTACAGACATGGGTCCACAAAGATCCGAATGTACCAATTCCAATATTTCCTTAGTCTTGCTTTCACTACTAGGGAAAGAGGTTTTGATATTTTTCCCTAATGCACATCCTTTGCATACTCCATGTTTAGGAGATAGATGAGGGAAACCTACTACAACTTTATCCATAGAAGATAATGTTTGGAAATTTAGATGCCCTAGCCTTCTATGCCATAAATCACATGAGTTAATTGTTTCAACCATTAAGGCTTGAGATGAAATAGTATCAAGTCTATAAAGACACTCATGTCTTAGTCCTATGGTGTATGCTTGTTTCAATGTTGAATTTTTGGTCCAAGCCAAAACTTTCCCATCCATAAATGCAATCTTATAACCCTTATCCTCAAGTGCTGATATTGAAACTATTGAAACTAGGTTTCTCTTTATGCCCGGTACATATAGGACTCGAGATAGTTGCAAGGATATGCTGGAGTTCATTTGAATGTTGCAATTCCCAAAACCCATAATTGGATATGAGGTGTCATCTCCTATGGTAACTTTTTCCTTAATGTTTTCTGAAAATGTATCAAAGTTTTCCCGGAACCCAATGATATGCCTTGAAGCTCCACTATCAATAACCCAAGAGTATTTATTTGAGGTTTGGGTAGACAGGGCTGAATACTCCATGTTTCAAATTTTAAAAGTTTGAGACTGTTTTTCCTAACAATCTGAATATGATCTTTTACTCTACCTAGGCTCTGATACCATGTTAAGATTTCAGATTAATGCAAGGAAAAGAACAATCTATAGATGGCTTTTAATATTGAAACAAAATAACATAGGAACAAGATGGAAGGATAATACCCGATTTGTACTTCAACAATGCTGAAATCCAATGTGGATCTACCTTTTAATGATATGACTAGATGCTGCAACAACAGGTCCGAATTCCAGCCCTAGGTCGCACTCCAATCTGCACAGATATTCTCCTAAATCGCTGCTCCAAGATAGAACAAGAACCAAGACAAATTCGCTCCAAGAAGAGGAATAATATTTTGCTTGTCTCTGATTTTAGGAAGAGAGATACACGTTATGTTTTTGATGATCTCTTTCCCAAAATCAATCCATCATATATATGTGTATGTGTATGATGTTAATTTTGTCACTCTTCCAAGAGGGCCGACTTGGCCTAGTTATGGGCCTAGTTATGGGCCCTTAATCAATTAACACAATATATATTTAATTACTTGCATTTTATAATAATATTATTATTATTATAAAATCGCACATGTTAGCAAGGGTATAATATAATTAATAACAATTAATTATTTGTCCAATTTGATCTTAGCCGAAAGGCTATAATTATTAACACCTAGGATCACCCCGCTCACAACTCGGCAAGTCTTGGAACTACACCCTTGAGTTAATTTATTTATTTTTCTGTTAGAAGGGAATAGCTGGTGGTTAAGCATAGATGCCCCTTTTCTAGATGGTCAGCTGCTATATTGGGTTGTTTGTCTTAATAAGATAGTAGGCATAGTAGGCCTTATGCAAGGGCATTACACATTGATATGCATACCAAGGAAAGGGGTGGCATATCCAATAACCTTTGGTTTGAAGGTCACTGGTGACAAAGCCCTATTTCAAACAACATTTACAAAATTGGATGAAGAAGCATGAATCATTTCGGAACCCAAAAATTTCATCCAAACAAGGAGCAAGAGTCTAAGGAAGAGAATGATCATGGAATATATCATCAAGTGGAAAAAAATGTCACAAGAAAATTGCACCTACAGAGGCAAACGATTCTTATAGCAATACCCATAGCTACCAATGAGGACAATACTTTTTCAAAGAAGGGAGCATGTTACACCTTAATTCCAGATTTGTCTTATGATATGTGTTAGCCAACTAGGCACATATTATCTATATTTTTAGTTCCTAGATGTAATGAACTATAGGCTTGGTAAGCCTAGGTTGGGATTAGGAATATAACATTCATTATGTTTTTAGATGGTCTATATATAGATAGTGGTAACTAGCTGAATAATAACGAATTGTAAATTATATTCTCATTGGAAGCTTTGGAAGGTTGCCCCCTTGAAGTGGCTCTACTTATTATTATATATTTGTTTTGCTCTTATTTTCATCATCAATTAGAGCATCTATTTTCTTTTTTTAAATGTAAGTGCTAAATTTATAATCCCGCTATTGATATCATGTATAATCTCTATTATTATTTTTTAATAGTTCTTATTGGAAGCCTTGGAAGGTTGCCCCCTCAAAGTGGCCTAATTTTTTTAATATATTTGTTGTGAACTTATTTTCATCATCAATTAGCGTATCTATTTTCTTTTGTTAAATATAAGTGCTAAATTTATAACTCTGTTATTGATATCGCATATCATCTCCATTAATTTTTTTAATAAATAGAAGTTTACAAATATGGCTCATGCAAGCGACTAGTTACTTTGAGAATAGTGCTTAGTTCCTTACGAGCATTAAAGAGATTAAATACATAGCTCCTTATAAGCACTAATGAGACCGATACTAAGCTCCTTACAAGCACTAATGAGACCAATGCTTAGCTCCTTATGAGTATTAACATTAGATAACAACATAAATATCCATAATAGAATCCAACAATGGAATACGAAGAGTTACCACTTAGAAATCCATTGAGATATTTCATCCACACAAAAAAACCAACAATGGAAGACCACAAGTCACAACTTAAAATTCCGCATTCATCCACACAAAAAAACCAACAATGGAAGACCACAAGTCACACCTTAGAATTCCGCATAGACGTTCCTTTAGGGGTAAAAACTTTGGTCTCCACGATGAGAAGTCAATGTTTCAACCAGTTGAACTCATCCTAGAATTCCACATCATATGTCCCTTTAGGGATTTGAATTTGGATATGAGAACTCTATGTTTTAAACAAAAGAACACAACCCTTTTAACTCTCCAATAAAG
Organism: Chamaecyparis obtusa; assembly: GCA_027943335.1. Taxonomy (NCBI): domain Eukaryota; kingdom Viridiplantae; phylum Streptophyta; class Pinopsida; order Cupressales; family Cupressaceae; genus Chamaecyparis; species Chamaecyparis obtusa. Next base: position 625,294 of record BSBK01002859.1, read on the forward strand.
TTTTATTTTTCTTTTGCAATAAGTAAATTCAATAAAATCATCAAGTTCTGCATTAGCCTTTTTTATGTGATGCACTATGACTTCAATTCTTTAAAGTAGATTCTTTAAAGTCAAAGGAAAACAAGTTAGAAAAGTCCTTAAGTATTAAAAGCATGAGAAATGAAATCCCTAGCCCTAATAATAAATGGTAAAACCTTTTCAAACATTTAGTATTAAGATTAGGGTGTAGTAAAGTATAAAAATAAGATCACAAAGCCTAACCCTAAATTTTGAATCTCTATAGTTTAGGGTTACGATTAGGCCATATTATGCTTCACCACATTTAGCTTTAAGATTAGAGTTTTTTTAATATTCAGCATGTGCGTAATTGTATCTTTTATTGTAAAATACCGAAAGCGTTTACAAGGTATCCAATATATTATGTAGTTTTGGTTGTTAAATCCCTTTCAATGCATCAATCAAATAATTTGATAAGATTGTTGTCAAACACAGAATTCAATAAGACTGCAAAAACTTTTCCCTGCAGTTCTATTCTTAACATATTCTTCCCTATTCCTCTCTCTTTCTCTCTTCTACTGTTGATGCATCTTTATTAGCTAAGCTAGATTCCCCATAAAGGATCTAAAGTAAGGAGCTAGTACTTCAATATCTAGGCCTCAAACAAACCTATGACTTTTCTATATGATCTCTTTCAATACCACTCTAGTCTTCTAAATCACTCTATACTCTCATACCACCCTCCACCTACCATGAGATATGTCAAAATATTGGGTACATCTAAATTTTCCAAATGATACCCCTTATGCATTTTTACAATCACTTATTTTTTGGATTTTCTCTTGTTTTCCTATTACATTTTAACAAATTTTCAAAGCAAATTTTTTCAAGCATTTTTTTTGGATTCGAGGACACATTGAAGCATTCCTATTTGATGAAATTAACACCCAATTATTTTAGTCTCCAAAATAAAAAACTTTTTTAATTTATTTGTTCATTTTAAGCGTTTTTTAGCTACACCTTAAAACTTTGTTACTGATTACGCTCTTAATGGATCCTGGACTTGTACCAATAATGTTTGGGTATAAATAGGTGTACCCAATGGCACTAATTGCCAAAAAGTATCAAAAAAACATTTTTTTAATCTTTTTTGCTTCCGAAAACTTTGAAATGCCCTTAAAAGCATCATTTCGCCCAATACAAAGATCCTTTTGCTCTCTTTTATCATTTTCTTTAAAAAAATTGAGGGCAAGGCTCCCAAACCGTCACTTCTATCGGATTTTGGCTTCGCTGGCTCAAAAATTGAGGCACGAAAATTGAGGCACTCAGAAAAAACAGACGATGACCCAGTTGAGCTCTCAAAAAACCCATTAGGAATCTGCAATCAAAAAAAATTCCAACTTGAACTGAAGGGTCAAAACCCTAGTCGAAAATGCAGAAACCCTAGACGGGTGGGTGAGGGAAAAAATCCAAATTTTGAACACACTCGGGGCAAAAAAGCTTTCGAAAATCTTGAACTAGTAATTTCAAAAAAGAAATTAAAAATTTTCGAATAGGCCAGGAATTTGCTCTGATACCATATTGTGGTAAAATATCGAATGTGTTATTAAACAATGATCATGAATGATCTATATATACAAGATACAAGAGAATGTTTCTATAACAAACATGAGAGAGGAAATAGAAACATTCTTGTAGAGTGAAAAAGAAAGTTTCCATAACGAACAGAAGGAGTTTATGGAAACATTACAAAAAGAGTGACCATTAGAAATAGACGAAAGAGAGATAAAATTAGAAACTATCTATTATCGTAATATACTTTGCTAGTTATCACTTTTTTATATTTACATATCATAATCACACATATTCCACATTTCTTTAAAAAAAGTAAACCCCAATTCCTCCACTCTCATTTAGATCTTGCATTAGCAACCCTACATCCATCTTGGATTGTGCTAATCGGATTTGTTTGAGGGTGAGCCTTTGAGAGCATAAACACTTTACTTAATGTATAATGCAATATTGGTGAATCATTTACATTTGACTAACCATACATATATTTTTCGGCAATATTGGTCGGCACACCTGTCATTTTGGCCCCACCTCGAGCTTTTCTTTCTTAAGTCATTCGGCGACCACGCGACCGTAGACCTTTTTCTCATTCGCGAAATCCTTCTCTTAACCTCAATCTAGTCAAGCGATTCAGCGAACAAGGCATTTCGCTGGATCGCTGAGTCTTTTTACTAACCCTGGTTTTATTAAGCGAACAAGAGAAATCCCTTTATTCGCTGATTCGCAGAATACCTTTAACCGCTTATGAGAATCCGGCCTATATTTGGCAAACTGGCGACCGAAGACAATCGCTAGGTCGCTGAGAACTTTAGGGCTTCACTAATTAATTCTGAGATCCTGCGAATACAAACATTCGCGCATTCGCCAAATCGATTGGAGCACTGCTATGTTATCACACGAATACGCAACCAAAAGGAACTTATCGGAGCTGCCAAGTACTTTGTTAACCCTGGGCCCATCTCCACATGTCAATCTTCTATTTGTTCTCGACCGCCCCATCAGCAGACACCTCGGCACTTTCTGACATGGGCCCACTCTAGTCTAAGATTCCAATCTAACGGGGGGCACATGATCTCATGACCTTCAAATATTCCTTCCAGTCATGTGCCCGCCATGGATCACCTTTGCACTGGGACCCCACTTAAATCACTTAACCCCAGAAGTCTTAGCGAATGCGCGGCCAAAGGAAATTCCCCCAGTCGCTGAATAGAATTCTTAACCTCGGTTAAGTCTGAAGAATATGCGAACAAGGCATTCACAGAATCGCTAAACCAAAAGTCCAACCTAGGGTTTCAGTTAGCGAATGCCCGACTGAAGGCAATCCGCGGAGTCACTGAATGTTCTAAGGCACCGCCATTTTATTTCGCGACTATGAAAAACATTGCAGTCGCTAGTTCGCCGAAAGGAAAAGGTAACCGCCGGAAGACTTAGAGAATGCGCGGCCAAAGGAAATAAAATTACACACATGGGTATTGCGGAAATATAAGTGGCCGATAAAGTAACAAAGAATTATAACAGGCCAAAGGGAATTCTAGGGTTTTTTTCTTGGCACAACGGCTACTTTTAAAAAAATTTGACTACAGACCAGGGAATTAGAAAATTTGCAGAGGCCAGAAGACAAGTCATAAATTCATGAAATTTCAGGGATGCTTGGCAGGGGAAAAACAGAGACCTAGGGATGGAAATAAGCCAAATTTGCATGCATATGAAAATTAGGGTAACATTTTGGCGATTTCTGCTGGATGTCAGCCTACTAGACATAGATCAGTGGCCTATAAACAATCCATTGGGCATGGGGGCATTACAGGAACACAAAACTTCAACAGAGAGACAAAACTGAAAAACAGAAAGACAACCTTGTGCACAGGCACTTCTTGGAAAGCAGGAAACTAAGCTAGAAAACAGGGACAGAAAGCAGGAAAACCTAACCTATCCTAAACTAACCAGTTACAGAAACCTGATCAAACAAAACCATTCATTGGTTGTGAAAAATAGCTACCTTTCCTCATTAGGACATTTTGCATTGGACACATGAGGATAGCTACAAAGATATGAGGGACACAAAGATTTGTCAAATAATTATCAACTGCCTCTGCAAAAATAGGATCAAGCTTACCTTCCTCTAATTGATCATATGGAGGGGCCTCGGTACACTCCTTTTGTGCCAAGTATCTGATGGGGCAGCCTCTTGAAAGTTTGAAGGCAGGACTTTCCTTGATGGTTTCTTCTTTATCTTCATGGTTTCCCTCCATCATGGATAGCCATGTCAACTCCTCATCTATGGACAGGGGACTGTCATCCCCTACTTTTAAACAAGCCAAGAGCTCATCAAAGTTGTCAATATCTTGAAGATCTGGAGCCGGCCCCAACCTTTGCTCATGTAGCAGTCTCTTAGAAAGAGAGCAATCCAAAACTAGGCCTCCTTCTATAGGCACATAACTTTGAACCTCCACCCCAAGAAATAGGGATTCATCATTCAATTTGTTACAAAAGACCTCTACGATATTGGAAAAATCATACTCTTCAAGGCTTTTGTCTATGTTCTTTTCTTGGAAAAGCTCTTCCATAACTTTATCATTCTGCTCAACAAAACTAGGCAGCTCATCTAATAAAAGCATAGCATCCTCTTCTATATCAACCTCCTGTTGATGGTGAACCTTTTGTTCTGATTTATCTTCAGCCATAGGTAATGGCATGGTCTCCTCTTCATCATCAACAAAGAGGGGAAGCTCATTCAACAAATCAACCAAGAGTTCAGGCTGAGCATCAATCTCCACCTTGTCACCTTGCTGTCCCATTCCACCTCAGTCATCACTCTGCACTGATACCTCAGATTTTCTCTCCTCCTCTTCAAATAAAAGCTCATTTATCACAAGTCCTTGCTCAGACACTAGACTAGTATCTTTGAAAAGATCTGGCATCTAACAGCCAGGAGGCAGAGTCCATTGGGGTATCCACAACACTTAATCATCTTGAGAGACCAAAGGGGCCTCTTGAGATAAACAACTTTCTTGAACAGACTGTTCTTGCAGAGTGGTAGATTGAATCTCAAGTATAGGTTCTTGGAAGGAATTTTTTGCCTTAAAACTTGGGATATGAAATTGAGGGGGCTCCGAGGGAGACATAGAAGGCATACTCGTCTTGAAGCTTGGAAAACTGAAGGCCCTATCATCTTGGTGTTGGTCCCTTGCAGCTGGCTCTGTCTCGATATAGTCTTTAGGCCGTTGCAGACCACAATAAGGTTGCAACTGCTTCAAAACAGGGTCATATTTTTGAAGGGTGCTTCTAAAACTTGGAAATGAGCACTTTGTATGCTCTTCAAGTGTAGGCTCTTGAGGCAAATGGGTCCTCCAACTTGGAATTTTAGGTCTAGGAGCCTCTTGTTGGGCAATTTGTGATCTCAACCTTGCTGTCTCAATGTCAGCTCGGTGTCTGATCTCTTCTTGGAATTTTTTTATTTGTTGCTCATCGACAAGAGTTTCTGCCGCTTGGTAAGGAATGAACTCTTGCTCGTAACTTTGAGCCTCCATTTCCTGCTGCTCTCTGATCTCAGACACTTGCTTAATCAAATCAAGCAACACATTCTTTGTCTTCTCTTGCTCTTTCATGAAGTCTGAGCTCAGAGTCTGCTGCCAATTAGGCTGAGAAGGGGCGGGTGGGTGGTAAGCATGATAGGGGAGTTGGCCCTGCAACTTTTGTTGTGCCATTTGTGCCCATGATCCTTCTTGGCGGAGGGCTCTTTCATAATCTTGCACAAGGGAAAAATCATTTGGGGCATGCTGGATATAATGACAGCCTTGTATTGTATGGAAGCTTGGGATAAAAGCAAGCTTTAGGTGGCTTTGATAAGGCTGATAACTAGCCCATTGAGCACTATTCTCATCATAAGATGGTGAGTAACCTGACTGTCCATAATAACTTGACATGTCTACTCATGCAATTAGTTGGGGTTTGAATATGAAAGATTTGAAACATACCAGCACTTGATCTTTGAAAACAGTAGACCTTCCAAAGTCGCCAAATATGCAGCAGAATGACCTCTTCTAGGTCTGTAGTATGTTATCAGCATATTAGAGATAGCATAACTTGAACATGAATCTGAACTTTGTCCCACCGGGCGTGCCAGAATTGTTATACACTAAGTTTGCACCCTTATCTCAAGCTCTCGTAGTCTTGATAACCTAGTATAACATGGGAATCATCTCCAGGTTGTGGGACCTATGCTAACTGAGATGAGACCTCCAGGTTCTAGGTTGGTTCCTCTTGGATAATCACCTTAATTTGCTTCTAGACATGAAAGTAAATCTTTTGAGGGAAAGGGATAGAAGGAATGCTTGAAAGGGAAATGGCTGTAAGCAAACTACCTACTAGGTGATACACCAAAATTAGGGTATGAATTGCAGCATAGAGGGATAGAATCAATGAAAGGCTTAGGTCTAGTAGGTCACAACTTACTGAATAGGCTTGCATAAGTGTTTCATAAGAGGGCCTAAACATAAGGCACAACCTATGACCTGCAAGCAGACATTCACTTCTGCAACTCGGTGTAGGATTGAGACAAGACTGTTAGGGGGCTGAAGTATGCCCACAAAAACATCTAAATAAGATCAAACACAGTAACACACACAATTACAGAAAGTAAGAGGGATCAGGAACCCTAAGTTATCACTAAAACATCATATACTTCAATTCAATAAGAGGTAATTCAAATAAGGAAGCACAGGGACATGAAGAATTGTCACAAAATACCTCTGCAATATCTGAATTATCAATGAAAGATTACAGAATGTGGAAAACCAGAGGGCAGGAAGAAATGCCACGGATAGCTTTCCAAGAAAGAGATTTTCTCCTTTACAAAATGTGAACTCTGAGCACTAAGGCTCCAAAAATACAATATATACATACTCAACTGCACGCAGGCAGGAGTCAAAAAGACCTAACTAGGGTTACAAGATTTTCAATAGAATAACAAACCCTACATTTGTCAAGTCTAATCATAAATACATCTCTGTAATACTATGGCCGATCAGATATTGTGTGCCCATCTCTGTACCGCATCAACCTGCAGACAAGCAACCTGGATTCATCCACTTTCCTGCCTAAAGTCTCGCCATGAATGCTCAAGCTGGTACCTTTCTGAGACAAGAAACGACCCATGACGGCCGCCCAGACTTCCTCATCATCTTCTTTCAACTACAAATGTCCTGGAGACAAATTTTCTGAGCTACCTCACCGCTCGCGGCCTGCAAATCAAATACTGGCAAAAAACCCTCTTAGACACATTTGAATTTGAGAACTTCAACGGCCAGCCGATCATTTTAAAACGCGACCGTCGATACCCTTTGATTTCCCGGCAAATGGACGGCTTAGATGCACTGAGAAAACAACTTTAAAACTCTTCTGACAAGTCAAAAACCACCTCAACACACTGCAGCCAATCAAATTCAAGCACATCGGCACACCTGTCATTTTGGCCCCACCTCGAGCTTTTCTTTCTTAAGTCATTCGGCGACCACGCGACCGTAGACCTTTTTCTCATTCGCAAAATCCTTCTCTTAACCTCAGTCTGGTCAAGCGATTCAGCAAACAAGGCATTTCGTTGGATCGTTGAGTCTTTTTACTAACCTTGGTTTTATTAAGCGAACAAGAGAAACCCCTTTATTCGCTGATTCGCAAAGTACCTTTAACCGCTTATGAGAATCCAGCCTATATTTGGCAAACTGGCGGCCGAAGACAATCGCTAGGTCGCTGAGAACTTTAGGGCTTCACTAATTAATTCTGAGATTCTGCGAATACACACATTCGCGCATTCACCAGATCGATTGGAGCACTGCTATTTTATCACACGAATACGCGACCAAAAGGAACTTATCGGAGCCACCATATACTTTGTTAATCCTGGGCCCATCTCCACATGTCAATCTTCTATTTGTTCTCGACCGCCCCATCAGGAGACACCTCGGCACTTTCTGACATGGACCCACTCTAGTCTAAGATTCCAATCTAACGGCAGGCGCATGATCTCATGACCTTCGAATATTCCTTCCAATCATGCGCCAGCCGTAGATCACCTTTGCACTAGGACCCCACTTAAATCACTTAACCCCAGAAGTCTTAGCAAATGCGCGGCCAAAGGAAATTCGCCCAGTCGCTGAATAGAATTCTTAACCTCGGTTAAGTCTGAAGAATATGCGAACAAGGCATTCGCAGAATCGCTAAACCAAAAGTCCAACCTGGGGTTTCAGTTAGCGAATGCCCGACTGAAGGCAATCCGCGGAGTCGCTGAATGTTCTAAGGCACCGCCATTTTATTTCGCGACTAAGAAAAACATTGCAGTCGCTAGTTCGCCGAAAGGAAAAGGTAACCGCCGGAAGACTTAGAGAATGCGCGGCCAAAGGAAAAAAAATTACGCACATGGGTATTGAGGAAATATAAGTGGCCGATAAAGTAACAAAGAATTATAACAGGCCAAAGGGAATTCTAGGGTTTTTTTCTTGGCACAACGGCTACTTTTTAAAAAAATTTGACTGCAGACCAAGGAATTAGAAAATTTGCAGAGGCCAGAAGACAAGTCATAAATTCATGAAATTTCAGGGATGCTTGGCAGGGGAAAAACAGAGACCTGGGGATGGAAATAAGCCAAATTTGCATGCATATGAAAATTAGGGTAACAGTTAGATTTCCCTTTTCTTTGCAATTACATGCCTAGATCTACTTTGTATGCATTTACATTACATCTTTTCTACATGGTATGCATTCATATCTAGTTTGAATTTGATAGTTAATGTGCCTGTCCTCAAAAGACTTTCTTTTTGCATATTTCTCTTAAATCTCATAATTGCATTACATTTCACTTTTCTTTTATTCCTTTGTGCATGAGTGTTATCACTTTGAGGCCAACCTAAAGCATTCATATTAGAAGAAATTGTAGACTCATGGGTTCCTTTGATCTCAAACCCTTCTTTCCTAGGAATCTTGATGGGACCAACATGCATCTTAATGATATCAATACTATCACAGAGAATAACTCTTCTCATTCTTCCCATGATGAAAATGAAGCCTAAAGGGTTCCTCTTGTCCAAGTCCAAAAACTTTCTCATGATTTTGAAAAGTTTGAAGTTTTGAACAATGGCTAGCTCAAGAAAACCATAATCCTGAGGCCCTTTACGTTGTAGAAGGCATACGGAAACTTATTCATTATGATGAACATGGTGTTAACATCTTGCATAGCATTTCTCATCTTGTTCATACCAATGTCAAACCTCTAAGGGATTGTGCTCAAGATTTAGGCCTCATTCCACCTACTACAAGCATTGAAACCTCCTTACCTATCTCTACTTTCGTTCCTAGTGTGTCTACTTTTACTCCACCTATCATAACAACTTCAATCCAAAATTCCAATCCTACACATGTGAGTCTTCCTAATCCTATTCTTCCTTCCATTCCTTCAAGTGTGTCATGTATTACATTGCCTTTTTCCATGTCCACTTGCCATAGTGTCCCTTTTTCATATATTCTTTCCAACAATCCTCCTAACCTGTTTCATGTTTCTCCTCCCCCTAATTCTTCTACCATTTCTTGTACTATTAATAGCTTGGCTCAAACTGTGTCTTTTTTGCAACAAAAAATTGTCTCAATGACTCAATCCAAGTTCAAAATTCCTGCTTGTGATATTGCTAGTCTTTTTGTCTTTGAATATCATCTGTGTTGTTATCCCGCAAAACATTGAGATTCCACATCTTGAGACCTATAACAGCAGGGATGATCCTTTGACTCATGTTAAGACTAGATCGTGCCTACAGTATGTAGCACATGATAAGGATTTGCTCATGTTTGCCCTAGCTAGGGTTTCCACAGTTCAAGAGGGTTCTCTGTTTTTTGTTGGTTTTTCTAATTTTTCTCCGTAAAAAATTAGTGGAAATTTTTTATAATTTTTCTCCTTAAAAAAATTCTAGTTAGGTTTTGTAATTTTTTTCCTCAAAAAATTATTGTGGGTTTACAATTTTTTCTACAAAAAATTGTTTTGGACAAGGGTTTTACCCTTTTTCCTTCAAAAACAAAGTATTGTATGCTGATTTGTGTCTCGGATTTTTTGCCAGCTACTCACTAATGTTTCAATGTTTTAGTTTTGATCAATTTTCTCCTTAAAAATCATGTCTTGTTTTTTCAATTTTCTCCTCAAAAATTGTTTCTGGGTTTTATAATTTTTTCCAAAAAATCATGATTAGTGTTGGCTGATCTCAGGGCTTTTTCTATTTTTCCAAAAAAAATCATTGGAGGGTTTTGACATTATTTTCCACAAGTATTCTTCCAACTATTCTAGATCGCACCTAGAGTTGCTAGGGCAACGGTCTAGACAAGAATTTACTGATTTTTCCTCAAAATCGTGGTTTCAATTTGAGAAGTTGTTGTCGATGTCTCTGGCTACAAAGAGGGACAGTTTTGTTTCCAAACATTAGGTTGGAAGGTTTTTGGTTTTCTTTAATCATACCCAGAAAATCTGCAGAATCAAGGAGGCTCTCAGCAACAGTTTCAATTTGCAGAGGATTCTAAAGAGGAGGAGGCAGCCTTCTTTATACATTTCTGATCAAAAGGGGGCAGCCTTTTATGCATTGTGACCAAAAGACCAGCAGATTCTCTTTTGTAGGGTTGTTAGCATGATGACCATTAAGGGGGGGTGTTAAAATATTGTAATGTTTCTTTAATGGTCATCTTAGTTATCTTAGGAAGTTTCAATTTTTGTCTTTAGTTCACGATTGTTTCATTTAGAAACATCTCTTTGTAAATCTATTTAAGGAGCCTTCATCTCCCTTGTTTAATACATCGATGTTATATTTACCATAACAATATAACAGATTCTGTCCTCACCTAGATCTGTTTTTGTGTCAAGCTACTAGCATTCAATCTGATAATTGGATTCTTGTGGATAGGTATTGGTTTCTTGTGTGGGTATGTTTTGACGAGGTGGGCTTCCAAGAATAAACAAATCTTAAAAGAATATAAATTTCTGATTTGTCCAATACTATGCAATGGCCACACTGAGCCTAACTTTTCACTAAAGCTTTAGACTAAAATGAAACTAATGGTTTAATCTTCCACATGCAAATGGGTATTGTGAACATTGTAAATGCCACTGTACAGTTATGCTTTTGAAACTAAATTAAAACAGTAAGCTGGAACTGCTAAGGACCATGGTAATGGAAAATAAACAGATAAGTTTACTTGTCTAAACAAATGATCTCAAAAGAATGATAGAGGAAACAATGAGGATCTGAAACTGAAAGTGAAAACCACAGTGTATGCAAGAACCAAAGAGGGGTGAAAATTTGTGAAAGAAGAAAATCTAGACTTAGATGGTATTGTGGTAAAATAATGAATGTGTTATTAAACAATGATCATGAATGATCTATATATACAAGATACAAGAGAATGTTTCTATAACAAACAGGAGAGAGGAAATAGAAACATTCTTGTAGAGTGAAAGAGAAAGTGTCCATAACGAACAAATGGAGTTTATGGAAACATTACAAAAAGAGTGACCATTAGAAATAGACGAAAGAGAGATAAAATTAGAAACTATCTATAATCGTAATACCCTCCCATAATGGTCAATCTATCTTCAAATAAACAGAAATTTGTGTGTCCTCAGAAAGCGTAAAAGGCGGGTTGATCAAAGAGGTCTGCATGTTTTGCAATGTTGGCATGTGGCTCCGCTTTTATCTGATGTCTCATGGAGATCCTTCAATACTATCCAGATCTCTGCAACTATCTTGCCAGACAGGATTTGAGGCAATTGATCATTAGTAACTGAAAGCTTAATGAGCATAACCGCTTCACGATTACGTTCATCAAACTTGTCTTGAGTCGCATCGGTTGTGGTAGGACGAGTGTCAGTACCCTAAACAAGCACCTCAAGGCGACAGTACTCGAAAATCGTCAACATGCGCTGCTTCCAGGTGTTGTAGTGCTTTCTGTTGAAACGTTGACTGCCTTCTAGCATAAGACTGGTGAGAGATGCTATAGCACATTTTTCAAAGAAAAAATGTAAAAAATCAGAAAAAAGAGCACGAACTTCAAGGCAGATTAACGGAAGACCTAGAAAATTTGAAGAGACGCCCAGTGAAGAACTCAAAAAACCTAGATAGAATCAGTTTTCAGATTTTGAATCCGCTTGCTCAAAAATCAAGGCATGGAAAATGATGCACCCAGAAAAAAGTGAGACTCACCCAGTTGAGATCTGAAAAAACCCACCAAGAATATGCTAGCAGATTTTGGATCCGTTAGCTCAAAAATCGAGGCACCCAGAAAAAACAGACAACCCAGTTGAGCTCTCGAAAAACCCATTAGGAATCTGCAATCAAAAAAAATTTCAACTTGAACTAAAGGGTCAAAACCCTAATCGAAAATGCAGAAACCCTGGATAGGTGGGTGAGGGAAAAATATGCAAATTTTGAACACACTCGGGGCAAAAAAGCTTCGAAAATCTTGAACTAATAATTTCAAAAAAGAAATTAAAAATTTTTGAAGAGGCCAAGAATTTGCTCTAATACCATATTGTGGTAAAATAATGAATGTGTTATTAAACAATGATCATGAATGATCTATATATACAAGATACAAGAGAATGTTTCTATAACGAACAGGAGAGAGGAAATAGAAACATTCTTGTAGAGTGAAAGAAAAAGTTTCCATAACGAACAGAAGGAATTTATGGAAACATTACAAAAAGAGTGACCATTAGAAATAGACGAAAGAGAGATAAAATTAGAAACTATCTATTATCGTAATAGATGGTTTGGAAACAACTTCTTGACTAAGAACATTTTGTAAACAAAAATACAAGATAGAAATCTTGTCCAACAATGGGCTAAAAGACCTGTAAGGGGGTTGCATATATTACCCTAAAATCTTAGAGGCAAAATGAAAGCAGCAAGAAGGCATGCTACAGCTTATTCCTTCTGGGGTTCAATATTGATAAAGTAATGCTTGATGCAATGAAAGGAAATCCTAATGTTGAAGTGACTCATTTGTACCTAGTCAAGCGACACTTGACTCAATTCAAGATGCTATTTTGGGCCAAGTGACACTTGGCTAATGCATCGAAATTGATCATTCATGGATCACATGATAAAGTTATTGACTCTGGTTGCAAAAAAGCTGTAAATTGACTCTATGGCTCAAGGACGTGTTGAGTTCAACAAATCAAAGTCAATTCTAAAAAGGTTCACTAATAAGAGAAGGGTCTCAATCGAAACATGATTAATAAATGTGTGTTTTGTTGATGTATACGAGTATCTCTAGTGTTCATAAAAAGTTAATAAGAAAGGTTGTGATCTCTTAAAATCAAATTTGAGGGATGAATTTTTGGTATTCATTGTAGTTTTGAATCTTCAATGGTTTTCATCAAGTCTTGTCTTAATTAAAAAACATTAAATGTGAAAATAACTTAAATACAAAAAAAAATTAAAATGCAACTTCTTCCATGGCAGTCGGACAGATAAAATAACACCCGCTATCAGTAGAATGAGTTATATAATAGAATTACACTTTCAAAGAACAATAAAATATTCACAGGTCCAAGCTCCTAATTATCCATTGATCTTTCATGAACATAAACTCAAACTCAAGTCATCACATTGAATCTTTGGATCCTACAATTTAAATGTGATCCCTTCTAAAATATATAATTCCTAGCAACTTCAGTTATCTATAATTGTTGTGATGTTTTGTTATGTCAATATATTATATTCCTATATATTCATTTCCTTGAGCAATAACTTGACATTTGAAGTGCATTTTTTTAGATAAATCATCATTTAACAATATATATTAAAGAAGTCCATATTACTAGAATATTGTCCATTGATGTCAACAGCAATATGTATGAAGAAGACAATCAACGTTGTTTGAAGAAATATTACAAAGGATCGCCAAAGGAGGTGTTGCTGATATAGATAATATGTTTATAAAAATTTGTGATGTTAAAGCAGTGCTAAGATTAAACAGCAATGAAGAAGAGACTCTAATGAAAAGAATGAAAGGAATCTTGAACATAAAGTCTTAAGCATTTACAAACATGTTGTGCTCACATTATTGCTACATGATGAGGAATTTCCTTTTTCAGAAGATTTGGATCTAAATCAACTCAAGACATCATGGGAAAGCTAGATATTTATTGCTTACTATCAACAACGTTCGTCTCGATAGAAAGATGATACGTACTTTGTGTGTGTATCACGAGTACTAATATGAAGACAAAATACCCATCCTGCACTCCAATACGGTGCAAATCATATTGTACCTAATTCAACATTAACTCAGTTTGATGGGTATGAAACGGGACTCTTCTCAATTTGGACAGATTACAATTATGAATGTCTTTTGTGCTCAGTAGTTGTTTTCTCAAGAAATGCAAGTTAGCTATGGACAAAATTATCTTTAAAAGAGATTACTAGTAGCGATAATCATAAAAGTTTATGAACGGCGATTAGTAATTACCATTGTGAGAAATTTATAAAAGTATGACAAGTCAAATAAAGGTGGTTGATGCTCAAGGCAAGTGATTTATTGAAGACAAAAAGAAATAAAAATATAGTAGTTGGTTTTTTAAACAAAGATTCATTGGAAGTAATTGATACGGTAAAAATGGTAGGCTATAAAGTAAACTGGCAGCACTCATATAACGAATGTATTTGTTTGATTTAGCAAATGATAAAATGAAGACTAATCATAAGAAGCAGCATTTGTGATTAAAAAAGGTGCAGAAATCATGTTTAAAAAGAAACAGCAACAGAGATCATTATAAGACGGACAGCAGTTGTTCTAAGTTTCCAGAAGGTACAATGGTAAATAATGACAATGATTAAGAATATGATTTGGAAAACAACAGTTATAACAGCGCTGGTATGTTCACAATGAGCAGCGGTGATTCATTATTTGCATGAACAACAATGATATGAAAGTAAACTAATAGAGATGAATTAGTCAAAATAAGTCAAGAGAGCAAGTCAGCAGTGAAAAGGTGCCACGTTATAGAGAAAGTGATTCGTGACAGCGATAGCATTAAGCAATACAAGTTAGTCAAATGATGCAATTGTTATGCAATGTAAAGACTCATTATAATAAAGGTGCAGTTTAATTACTGTTTATGTGAAAAGAAAAACTAATGTGCAAACAGTTTTTATCATCAAAGAGGTGTGATTCCTTTGAGGAAGACACAACTCTTGAGAAAGCATTGTGTCTCTCTAAGAAAGTGACATTCCTTGAGTGAAATATGAAGATATAAAAGGAGAGAAGAATGAGAGATAAATATGTGTATAGTGTGCTGTGTAAAGACAATCAAGAAGATATATATACACCAAGTTTAGATAAGGCTACATATGAAAAAATAATTTCAGAGTTGAGGAGAAGAATATATGAGGAAGTAGCAGCGAGAGTTAAAAGAAGATTGTGATTTAAAATCAAGTTTTGACAGACTTGCCGAAGCAAATTTTAGCATAATTTTATTGAGGTTGGTGCCTACATATATTGTAAAAGGAGATATTCATATTTAAGCATTTATGCTGTGGTTTTCCCCAGTAGGGTTTCCACATAAATTCTTGTGTTCTTTGGTATTCCTATTTGCTAAAATTTGCATATGTGTTGATTAAGCTTAGAAGAACGTTACTATTACTTAATCAAGTTTTAAAAAGGTTAAAATTTGTTAATATACTGATTCAACCCCCCCTCCCAGTATATTTGTGTGCTCTTCACATATAAAACTACAAACAGAAGCCAAAACTATTTATATGGATTTATAACAAAGAAAACGTCAAAAAGAACATGATTTCTAATTATACTCAGAAGGAGAGTAGACCTTCAAGTGTTCCAGTTTTTCAACTAAACCAAGATATGTCCCTGGATGATTAACATTGCTTGATCCATGTTTGGTAAAACCGCGAACATGCATTTCATAAATAAAGAGATCTTTTTGTGGAAGCTTCAGAGGCAAGTCCCCTTGCCAATCAAACTGCAATCACAACCAAATCACAACAATCAATCATATTTCTTTTGAACAACAAATGAAAATGCTAACAAGTTGCATTGAAAATATAAAAATGAAACTCTCATTCATCCATTTCATTTCACATGGAACAGTGAAATAGAAAATTGAGTATAACTACCACAACTACAGAATATTTGGTTGTATAGTGTCACAAATAAATATAACTAGACCCTTGGGTCTCTTTGAACATGCCAACCATTATAGGCATCCACCATCGTAAACTCATTTTATGCACATATAAACAATGCAGTTAACTCGTGGTAATAGATACGTTCTCTTTAGTGTACACAATTCTTCTATTGCAATGATTCAAGAATGACATGTACTTTTGCCTCTATCAAGGGATTTATGAAAGTGTTCATCCCAATTGTTGTGGGCTTGATTATTAAATCTAGAGTCAACAGTTTCCTGAATCTCTCCTAATCACAAGCTATTTGTATTTACAAAGTAAACCACAGAATAATCCATTCTCATATTAGCAATTATAGGAAACAAGTGCCAAAAGGTCTCTTCACAAAAATCTATTATTTAGTACAGAAATCAATAAATGACTTCAATTTACAAATACAAAATGTGGCAAACCAACTGATGCCAAAATGTCATAATCAAACAGTTTAAAAGCTATACAAATCAAGATTTAAAGAACAATAACTATACCTATGACATAAAATGAATAGAGATGATTCTCATAATAGATGACTTCAATAACTTTCCCAGACGGATCTCATTTCATGGGAAATGGGAAAATAAACAGTATAGAGGATCTATTCAATTTTTTGTAGCACAATTTTTAAGTATTCAAGAGCAATATCCCATAAATAATAGGAAGGACATATTCATAACTTGCAATATAGAATACAGGCACAAAATAATTGATTGAGGGAATCACCCAAGGATTCCAATTCTACATTATATTTAATAAGAGACTAAAATTGAAATTGCATGACAAAGAAATAGGCATGGCCTCTTACAAATACTTCCAAGACTTGCCAGGAATCACCCAGACTTAGCAAGTCATGAGGCAGGTGACCCCAAACGAGTTGGGGAGACTTGGCAACCCAATCCTTTCCATACTTGCTAGAATCGACAAGTCTCAATGGAAAGACTCGATCATAGGAGGTTAAGGCAAAAGTTTTGAGCAAAAAAAGAAATTCACTAAAACAAATTTGTCATCTACACCCTAAAACCAACTTCATTGAATTTGGCAAAGCAAGGATAGGTTTTGGATTCCACTTTTGTAATCTTGTCTCTCAGGTCCATAGGATTAATATAGAATTAGTTTAGAGTTAGAACTATCTTCTCAAACCCTCCTCTTTTACATTTTGTTTTAGAAATCTTCATAGTGTTAAACCCAAATATATATATATATATATATATATAGAGAGAGAGAGAGAGAGAGATTCAAAAGTTGAATGATAAAATCTTGAATAACCACACGCCTCCTTGGAGCTTTTCAGCAAAACCCACACGCATTTGGAACCTTGAAGTCATCTTTGTGATCACACAGTTTGTCTATTTAGCACATTAGAGGATTTTGTTCAAGAGAGGATATAATACCCCTGGTATTCTATTTTGTGTTGTCTATATCATAAAACACACACCAACAGGTCACCATGGGACACGATCAGATTACTTCATATGTGGAGTTCTCTGAAAGGTTAATTGAAAGATTCGATAAGAAAGATCCAAGATTGCATTTTAAGGAGTTAGCCTAGCTTAGACAGTGGAGACCAGATGAAACATATATAGCAAAAATTTCAAAGGCTTTCAATTATGGTGACTGACATTTCACAGAGATGGCTGACGGTTTTGTCCATGGACGGTTTAGTAGATCCATTGAAAGGATGGGTCAAGGACCTCAATCCTTCCACATTGTAGGAGGCTATGAAGAAAGCTAGGGACATAGAACCCTCTGTCTCTTCCAAGAGTAAATTCTAGTCAAAGGGAATTCCATCAAAGAAGGACAAGGGTAAGAAAAGTTTCTAGAAGGATTCCCATCAACTAGGGAATGATTCAAATCAGTTGGATAGCGATCAACTGAATGAAATTAGGGGGAGGAAGTTGTGCTTCCAATACAAATAACCATGGGACTCTTTGCATAAGTGTACTATTAAAGAAAAGGTTAAGCAAATTAAGTGCTTTTCAGCTAAAGAATCGGCATCAAAAAAATCGCACAACTTACCGGTACCCAAAAGGCAATAAATTTCAAAGTGAAGGGTGTGATGCAGGGACAACAACTGATTTCTTTGATAGACATTGAAGCTACTCATAACTTTATTAATGAAAGTTTTGTAATGAAGAGAGGGTTACAGATGGAAGAACATGATAAGTTCAGGGTGATAGTTGCTAGTGGACATATGCTTCTCAGCACTCGTAAGATGTCTAATCTACACATGCAGATGGGTGACTACGAGTTGGTGAATAATTTCTATTGGGTAGAAATGGGTGACTATGACGTTATTCTTGGTATGACATGGATGAAGTCCTTAATAGAGCTTACCTTTAATCTGGAGAAATTGGAATGAGGTTTTAGCATCAGGGAACGAAAGTGGTAATGAGGAGACTGTCAGACGGTGGGCTTAGAGTGGTTTCACAGAAGAGAATGGAACATTTGTTCAAGCACAATGAGGTAGAATGGGCAATAGAGTGTGTGGTTATGCCTACAGTTTCTGAACAACAGGTTAATAGTTACGATCCTAATATACAGAAGGTGAAATCCAGTCACACTAAGGTTTTTCACAGTAATCCCCATGGAGTTCCTCTTGAGAGAGGAATAGAGCATGTCATAGAGTTGAAAGAAGGGGCCAAGCCAGTGATTACTACCCCTTATTGTCATCCCAAGAAACATAAGAATGAAATTGAAAAGGGTATTAAGGAATTGTTGGAGATGGATCACATTAGGCCAAGTAAAAGTCATTTCCCTTCAGCAGTAGTGTTGGTTAAAAAAAAAGATGGAACAATAAGAATGTACATTGACTACAGGGCTCTTAATAAGAAAACAATAAAGAACAAGTACCCCATACCATAGATTGATGAGTTGATTAACGAATTACTATTAGAATAATATCTTTATTATCCCTTAGTTAATGGTCAATATTGTAGATTCTATAAATATTAGATAGTTTCTAATTCTACAATTGTTTCATAATAGAAATGTGGTCTCTTTGTAATCTATAAATGATCGCTTAATCATTCATTCAACACATTCAAATATTTTACAAATTACTTTCGTAATATGATATCAGAGCTAAAATTCAAATTTGTTTTTTTTAAGAAATTTTGGATGAAAATTTTTTAAGATTTTTGGAAAAACATTTTCGTTTTTCTTTTCCTAGGTGGAAGTTTTTTCTCCAAGCTTCTGATCGTGGCGATTTTCTCTTTAAGAAACCCGAATATGGTTATTTGCATCATTTTTCTTCTCTGCTCAATGTCGTGGGTTCAAGTTTGTTGTTTTCCGACAAGATTTTTAAGCCCGCAGAACCGGACCGTGTTTGTTTCAAATGCATTTTTTTGTGTTTTCTCTAAAGAGCGGCGACCCATATTCAACCTTTTTAGGATCACATAACCATTTCATTGGTTGTTTTTATTCTGATCAGGGGCCAACATAGGTTTTTCTGAGTTTTTGTGACCAGCCATTCACGTTTTTTACTGTTCTTTCAACACGACTTTCTCATAATCACGGCCACTATTCTCTAAACTCCTTTTTATTCCAAATCGTGGAGCTGTTTGTTCTGAGTTTTCTCTGCAAAGGGAGGCATTTCTTGGCTTGTTTTAACAACTTTCTTAGCTCGTAAGACCATTTTTTGTCGATTTTTGTTACAAACAAAATTGGAAGTGTCCATTTTTTCCTTCTAAATCCATGCCTAGGGTTTTCTCTCTGCTGCCCAGCTTGCAACTTCATAAACGCAATATTTCTTCATCACATCTATGGCTCAACTAGTGATTTTCTAGCAAAATTTGTGGCAGATTTTCCAATTTTCTTCATTTTTCTTAGTGATTGCAGACCACTTTTCTAAGTCGGCTAGGGTTTCTACGAAACTCTCTAATTTTTTGGTTCAAAAAAAAAAGTTAGCCTACATATTCTTTGTGGGTTTTTCAAGAAGAGTTCTAGGTATTTACCAAAAAAAATTGTCTGACAAAAATTTGCACCTTGGGATTTGTGCTAGTCGTACTTCATTTTTTAAAGTATGCACTTGCATCTGCCTTTGTTTCTACATTTTTTCTAGAATCTATTTGTCGCCACTTTAGACTTTCTCATTTTTCGTGCCTCAAAAAACGTGCAGACGACGTCTTTGACCAACATAATGTTGCAAGGTAATTAGTAATTTAATGACAAAAATTACAACACATGGAAGCAGAGGATAATGACGATCTTTGAATATCGTCGCCTTGATGAAATCATCTTGGCTAAAGAGACTCGTCCAGCTGGACCTGGACAAGATCAGGATAAATTAAATGAGTGCAACCGAGAAGCCATCATGCTCGTCAAGTTTTCAATTACTAATGATTAGCTGCCAGAAGTACCGTCCGACAAGACAGCTGCAGAGATCTAGACTATGTTGAAGGATCTCCATGAGACATCAAATAAGAGTTGATCATTCTTCCTAAAGAACCAGCTATTTTCTATCATGATGGATGAGCATATGTCCTTACATGAGCATCTCACGAAGATTAAGGACATCAAAGATCAGCTTGAGGCCATTCGTCGAAAAATGGAAGAGGATATGGTAGTCATAACTCTGAAAATTCTACCTAAATCTTATGAGCACTTCATAGAAACACTCAGCATTACTGCAACTAATCGTGACTTAAAGTTTTTGGACTTATGCACCAAAATGCTGTAGAAGGATCGTTGGAAACAACAATTTCGCAACAATGCAACTTCATCCTCAGAACAAGCCTTCACAGCCAAATCCTTTCACAAGGATAAAGGCAAAGCTCAATCCTCTCAACAGAAAGGTTTCCATCAACCTCGGGATAGCTAAAATAAGAAGAAAGTTTAGTGTAACTACTGCCACAAATTTGGTCACTTGATACAGGACTGTCGGAGTCAGAATGCTTCTGAACAACAAGAGCAGGGAGGGTCTCAGCCTAAGGCCAATGTCGTAGAGCACTTAGAGCAGAAAGAATCTGCATTTTATGCTTTCATGGAAAAGGGACCAGCAGATCATGTGAAATCTTCTGCTTGGTATATAGACTCTAGTACTTCTCAACACCTTACCCATCAATGTGATTGGTTCACAGATCTCACCTTTTACCAATTCAATCATTTTTTGAGGAGAAGAAGAGTATACAATTGTTGACAACAGCAATATTAGATACAATCTGGTGGGAGAAATCTCATATTCCTCAATGTATACTACGTTCCTAGTATGGAATTGAATCTTCTCTCCGTAAACCAGATTATGCGGCATTCTCAACTTGTAACTTCACACAAGTGTTTGATTGTTGAGCGAGCGACTCGCACTACTATAGCTATTGGCATAGAAGATCATGGTCTATACAGACTTGTGGATTCAGGTAATTCTCTTGAGCATGCTTTTGCAGTTAAATCATCTTCCATCAGTAGTCTTTGGCATCAGCGGTATGGTCACCTGAACATTCACTATCTTGCTCAACTTGTTCGAGAGGATCTAGTTCTTGGCTTACCTGAGATTTAGACTCAGCATCACCAAGTTTGTAGAGCTTGTCAGGTTGGGAAGCAACACAGGACACCATTCAAGGATGGTGAATCATGGCGAGCCTCAAAGGTATAACAGTTGGTTCACGTTGATGTATGTGGTCCAATGAATACTCTTTATGTTATTGGTGTCAGGTATTTCTTTCTTCTTGTTGGTGATTTCAGTCGTAAAATGTGAGTGTACTTTCTTAAACATAAATCAGATATATTTACTGTATTTTAGAAATTTAAGAGTTTGGTTGTCCTATAGTCACCCTTAGGCTAGATAATGGTGGAAGTTTTGTTCTATTGCTTTCTCCACCTGTGATACACATGGCATCAAATGCCAATTAACTACACCTTACACTCCACAGTAGAACGACATTGTTGAACGTCGTAACGGCAGTATCACTGAAATGGCTAGGTCAATGATGGAACGCAGGAGTATCAATGTATCTTCTTAAATGGCAGAAGCAGTTTTCACTACAATGTATCTTCTTAATCGGTCTCCCACACAAATTGTTAAGGGGAAGACTCTTAAGGAAGCCTAGACTGGTCACAAGCCTCGGATCAATCATCTAAAATTCTCTGGCTCTTTAGCATATGTATGGATTCCAGATGCCCAATGCTCCAAATTGGATTCCAAGAGTCAAAAACTTATGTTCACAGGGTATAGTGACAATCACAAGGCTTACCCACTAATTGATGTAGACATTGATCGTCTTATATTCAGTAGTGATGTTGTCTTTGATGAAGAACAAGGACCTTTTCAGCTCTCTTCATCTATGCAGAATTTTGAGGATCAGCCTTTGAAGGCTTTGATTTCCATTTGGGTCACCTAAGGGATGAAGTACACTCTGACTTTGATGATACACAACCTAAATTTCCTCCAAATGATGCTCCTCCTGTTGAACCTGTTCCAAATATTCCTCCTGCATCTAATGTTGGCTCTTCCACTCTTTGGCCTAAATGGTAGGCTAAGACCATCAATAATCATCTTGATGAGCTCATTGAGGGTAGATCTTCTAGAAGCAAGAGCAAGTAGCAAAATACAATCAACTTTGCTCTCATGGCCAACATTCATAGTATTTTTGAGTCTCAAACATATATTGAGGCTAAAGGGATTCCTAAGTGGGAAACAGTTATGGAAGCTAAACACTAGGGTCTTCTGAAGAATAACACTTGGGTCCTTTCTAATCTTCCTCCACAGAAGAAGACCTTTAGCTGCAAATGGGTCTATAAAGTTAAGTACAAAGCTGACAGAACCCTTGACAAGTACAACGCTCGTCTCATTGCTAGAGGGTTCTCACATAAAGCAGGCATTGACTTTGAGGATACCTTTGCTCCTACAGCCAAAATGAGTACCATACGGCTTGTCCTTTCCTTAGCAACTCAATTTAGATGGAAAGTCCATCAAATGGATATTAAGAGTGCCTTCCTCAATGGTGAGTTGTAGGAAGAAGTCTATATGACGCAGCCTCCTAGTTTCAAGGTTGTTGGAAAAGAACATCAGGTGTGAAGACTAGTGAAAGCACTCTATGGCCTAAAACAAGCTCCTTGGGCTTAGTACATAAAAGTTGACAAGTACCTTTCACATAATGGTTTTCAGAAAAGTCCATCTAATTCTAATTTGTATGTCGAAAACACTAGTGATGATATTCTTCTTGTTATCTATGTTGATGACCTCATTATCACTGGTAGTTTGGCACTTTTGATCACTCAGATCAAACAGAGTTTGTGTCAATCTTTTGACATGACAGACTTGTGCCTTCTGCACTATTGTTCAAGTGTTGAAGTTTGGCAGACTGAAGGTAGTATCTTCTTATCTCAGTCTAGGTATGTTTGTAATCTGTTAGACAAGTTTTGGATGCAAGATTGCAAACTTGCATCCACACCTATAGAGAAAGGGTTGAAGCTGGCAGCCAAGTCAAATTCAACTGTGATGAAAGAATCAGCATTCAGGCAATTGGTGGGTAGTTCATCTACCTTACTGCTACCAGGTCTGATCTCAATTTTGCAATGAGCTACATTCCATGCTTCATGACAGCCCCCAAGGCTGATCACTAGGTACTAGCCAAGCGTGTGCTACGCTATGTGAAGAGCACTTCTAATTTTGTTTTGTACATCAAAAGTCATGATCCTCAACTTATTGGTTTTATAGACTCAAATTGGGGAGGTTTCATTGATGACAGAAACTCAACATCTAGGTATGTTTTCAGTTTGGGATTCGGTGCAATCACATGGACTAGCAAGAAGCAATGGGCGGTGGCTCTTTCCTCGACAGAAGCTGAGTATCAAGGAACAATTAGGGCAGCTTGTGAGGTAGTTTGGCTACAAAAGAGGCTTTCAGACATGCAAATGTCTCAAGTAAGTCCTACTCCCCTTTACTATGATTATCAAGGGGTGTTGAAACTGGCCAAGAATCTGGTCTTCCACAAGAGAACCAAGGATGTATTTCATTGTCATTTCATCCAACAGGTAGTTGAAGACGAATCAGTTCAAGTGTTGTATGTTCCGACTGCGGATCAAACAATAGATATTCTCACCAAGTCTCTGAGCCCGGACAAGTTTGTAAAATCCAAGGGGCAACTTGGTGTAGTTGATAGATTGACCATTAAGGGAGGGTATTAGAATAATATCTTTATTATTCCTTATTTAATGGCCAATATTGTAGATTCTGTAAATATTAGATAGTTTCTAATTCTACGATTGTTTCAGAATAGAAACATCGTCTCTTTGTAATCTATAAATGATTGCTTGATCATTCATTCAATACATTCAAATATTTTACCAATTATTTTCGTAATAATTACATGGAGCAAGTTACTTCTTAGAAATAGATTTGAAGTCAAGGTACCATCAGATCAAGATGAGGGCTGATGACATTGAGAAGACAGCCTTCAGATGTTATTATGGTCACTTCGAGTGGGCTAACCAATCCTCCTGCTACATTCTAGAGCTGCATGAATCAAGTGTTCAAGAAACAATTGCGGAAATTTGTAATCATCTTCTTTGATGATATCTTGATCTTCAACAAAACTTGGGAGGAGCGTCTACGGCATTTGGAGGTCTTGAGTATTTTGGAGAGCGAGTATTTATATGTTAGAGTCGAAATGTAAATTTGGCATGACAGAGCTTTTATACCTTGGCCATATCATTAGCATAGATGGAGTGAGAGTTGATCCAGAGAAGAGTAAAGTCATCATTGAATGGCCAACTCCCGTGAATCTCACTCGACTTAAGGGCTTCTTTGGGTTGTGTGGATTTCAAAGGAAGTTTGTGAAAGGGTTTTCATATACAACAACTCCACTTACAAATCTTACAAAAAAGGGAGCCTTTGAATGATCTGAATCAGCTTAGAGCTGTTTTGAACACTTCAAACAGGTGATATCTTCCTGTACAATTTTAGCACTTCTTGACTTCACCAAACCATTTGAGTTACAATGTGAAGCATCGGAGGAAGGGATTGGTGCAGTATTAATGCAGAGAAACATCCTATAACCTGTGAGGGCAATAAATTGACAGGGGTAGAGAAAAGCTACTCCATTTATGACAAGGAGATGTTGGCCATCATGCATACATTGATCAAGTTCAAATCATATTTGGTAGGAGGCGGGTTTGCAATTAAAACGAATCACAACAATTTAAAATATTTTATGTATCAGAAAGATCTCAATGATAGACAACAAAAGTGTTGGTATTTTCAGATTTTCACCAAGGAATATATTCAATCTAGAGATCTAACAAAACTAAGCATAGGGTATGAATAAATAAACAAGAAGGAAGATAATACCCGGATTGTAACTCAAGATCCATCCTTGGAATCTGATCCTTCATATTCTTCTAGATCTGCCCTAATTGTCCATCTAGGGTTGCTTTAGATCTGCCTTTAATTTACTCCAGTTCTGCCCTAAATCGCTGCTCCTAGAGCTGCTACAAATTTGCCCATCTCTACTGCAAATTCGGTTTGCCCTAGGTCTGCTCCAATTTGGTTTGCCCTAGGTCTGCTCCAAATTCGCTGCTACCTCCATAAATTCTCTGCTGCCTACATTATGTTTTTGGTGCTCTCTTGCTCTCAAAATCGATTCCTATATATATGAGAATATAATCAAAATAGTCATCCTCAAGGAGGGCCGACTTGTCCAAATAATGGACCCTTTTTAATTATAAATCACAATATATATTAAATACTTTTTATTTTATAACAATACTATTATCATTATAAAATTGGCAATTTAGGGTGTTAATTAATAATAAATAATTATTAATTATGCAGTCCAAGTTTGATCTAAGCCGACAGGCTATAAATATTAACACTCCCCCTTAGACTGGAGGGTAAGATCAAACCATAGATCCCATCTATACCAGGACACACCCTTAACTATCACCCTTGATAGTGAGAACAAAAAACATATTATCTCGGATACCCTATCCAGAGATATCATAGATTCCAAGTCTATGAAGGTAGATCCTATCTACCATAAATTTGGCTCAAAACTGTTATCCTCCGAATGAGTAGATTGATTAGATCCACAAGAATATCAAGTCCATGATGCATACCATCCAATTTGTGGATAACTAAATCCACGAGTCACCAAAACTCAAGAGATGTCAAATCCATGACATCATACCAACATCAAGTACATGATGTTTTACTATCCAGATGTGGATTTCTCAGATCCACGAGTCCCATGACTCAAGAATTTAGAATATCAACTCTATGATATTCATGGTATCATCAAGTCCACGATGTTACCAAATACTCAATTGTGGATCCCTGATCCATGAGTCTCCAAGACTCAAATGATATCAACTCCATGATATCCAGAGCATTGGTCTCATGAATATCAAGTCCATGATATTCACCAAGTGCTCGGAGCAATGGTCTTTTGACATCAAATCCATGATATCTCACCGATTGCTGGGAGTAATGGACTTTTGACATCAAATCCATGATGTCTCACCAATTACTGGGAGTAATGGACTTTTGACATCCAATGATGTCTCACCAATTACTTGGAGTAATGGACTTTTGACATTCAAATCCATGATGTCTCACCAATTACTTGGAGTAATGGACTTTTGACATCCAATGATGTCTCACCAATTACTTGGAGTAATGGACTTTTGACATTCAAATCTATGATGTCTCACCAATTACTTGGAGTAATGGACTTTTGACATCCAATGATGTCTCACCAATTACTTGGAGTAATGGACTTTTGACATTCAATGATGTCTCACCAATTACTAGGTGTAATGGTCTTTTGACATCAAATCCATGATGTCTCACCCATTACTTAGCAATGGATCCCTGATCCATGCAAATGCAGACCCCTGATCCACGAATCTCTTGGACTCGAAGAACATCAAATGATATTCTTCAATTCATAAGAATAACTTAGCCAAAAACATAAGTATATCCAAATGAATAATCATATGAAACCTACAAGTATAAGATTAACCAATATGATTATAAATCATTAGCCATAATCAGTAAATGAAAGAGAGTATGACCCATTCATACATAATATTAAAATATGCTTCACAAGCTATACAAAAGATGTATGCCCCATACAACCAGCATAATTTATCCAGCATTTGTGCATAAGAATAATCACATAAGTCTTCTTCACCTAAAGAACACCAACATCTAACCAAATGTAATATAGTTCTCTCAAAAGATATGCCTATGCCGAAGTAAGAATGTTCCAACATTCATGCACCTATGCATAAGGAAAACAGTAAGTCAACTGTAACAAAGAGTAAAGAAGATATACAAATCAATGTCAACATGTTCCTATGCTAACATAAACCAAGAGATGTATTTACTCATGTACATAACACAACATACATCCATAAAAATATGCTCCCATGTATACAACAACCATAAAATATGCCAGCTGTTATATACACAGCACATACCTATATTCCCATACATGAAGCTAATGAGCTGATAGTCATCATATATTCATCCACTAATGTATGCATCTATATGTCAATGTAAGACCAGTTATACTAACAATTAGCTGTGAATGATCTCATAACAGCGTTAGATATAATACGTGACATGGAGTAAGGTATGTTCCTCATACATAACCATTCAAGCTAAACAGACATTCCAATCAGCTATGAATGTTTCACACATACAATCATAAGCTATGCCAATGGAGAATGTTCCTACTCATATAGAAGAGAGAGGTTTATACCAAGTGTAAGTGAGCCCATAATAAAACTCCCCCTTAAGCTTAGATTCCATCTAGAACTAGCCAGGGCAATTTGCATTTAAAACATGAATCCTATACATATATCTAAATATAGTTCTCTCAAAGAATGATTCAATCATGACTATCAGAAGCATGTTCACATATATGCAAAAGAAAACCAATGTAATGCAACATGAGACTTCATCTAATATCAAGTATGATCCTATCATACAAAAATGCCAATATGCAGTCACAGTAACATAAAGTCAACACATACAAGGTTATACTAGCAATCAGCTGTGCATGTTCCTCTATAACGGTGTAAAGTATAACCTATGCCTGGGCAGAGTATGCATTTCACAATGCCAAATTTGCTGCTACAAGTTTAATCAGCTAAGCAGATATATCAAATAACTAATTCAATCAGCTATATATGAAGAATTATAAAACATCTCAGTTATGACAATGTTAATTGCGGAGTTGCAATATACCAAAGAAAGGTGCGCTGCCTACACATAACTATGAATGACTTCATATGAGACATATGCCAATGCAAAACTAATGCAAGGTATGTTCCCACATAAGGCATACATAAACTAGTTAATGTTTCCATACACTAAGCACAATAAAGGTATGCTGCAACAAAATGTGAAGAATGTTCTTTATTCAATTAATAGCAGATAATCAGCATGACACTATCCAACCATACTCATATAGGAAGGGAGATAAAAACACAACACTAGGTGTAAGTGATTTACTTCCTTAGACACGCCATGCACTAAGGTGGGATGATCTACACCCTCTAGATCAAGATTTGTGTAATCCCAATCAGCTTCTTAGGTTCATTTACAAAGTTTTAGATACACTCATGATCCAATAAGGAAAGGTAATTTAAAGAGTTGAATTTCAAACATGCAAGAATTGTACTTGACACAACCTTGAGTTTCTACCCATTTCTTTCCAGCCAATGAGAACCATAGAAGGCAACCAATGATATCAAAAACTTCATTACAATTTTTCAAACCAAACCCTAGATCCTTAGTTGTATTCCTAAATCTGAAAAGATCTTTACTCAATCGTAGCTCTAATACCATGTTGGTATTTTCAGATTTTTACCAAGGAATATATTCAATCTAGAGATCTAACAAAACTAAGCATAGGGTATGAATAAATAAACAAGAAGGAAGATAATACCCGGATTGTAACTCAGAGATCTGTCCTTGGAATCTGATCCTTCACATTCTTCTAGATCTGCCCTAATTGTCCATCTAGGGTTGCTTTAGATCTGCCTTTAATTTACTCTAGTTCTACCCTAAATCGCTGCTCCTAGGGCTGCTACAAATTTGCCCATCTCTGCTGCAAATTCGGTTTCCCCTAGGTCTGCTCCAATTTGGTTTGCCCTAGGTCTGCTCCAAATTCGCTGCTACCTCCATAAATTCTCTACTGCCTTCATAATTCGCAAATCAGATCTTGGGGAGAGAAGACACATTATGTTTTTGGTGCTCTCTTGCTCTCAAAATCAATTCCTATATATATGAGAATATAATCAAAATAGTCATCCTCAAGGAGGGCCGACTTGTCCAAATAATGGACCCTTTTTAATTATAAATCACAATATATATTAAATATTTTTTATTTTATAGCAATACTATTATCATTATAAAATCGGCAGTTTAGGGTGTTAATTAATAATAAATAATTATTAATTCTGCAGTCCAAGTTTGATCTAAGCCAACAGGCTATAAATATTAACAAAAAGTGGATCGCCAAGTTACAGGCTTATGACTTTGACATTGAATATGTCAAAAATAAGAAAAACGTAGTAGCAAATGCACTTTCACAAAGGCCACACATAACTTCTTTAGTTGAGATATCGGATGATTGGAAAGAGAGAATTGCAACAAAATGTGCAAAGGATATGTGGGTAGTAGATTTGATAAGAGGCACTACCCAAGATGACAGGTACACAGTGATCGATGATCTCATATTTTATAAGGGCGGAATCTACTTGGTGCCTTCCTCACACCATAAGGAGATGATTTTGAGGATATTCCATGATGCACCATTGGCTGGACATCTGGATTTCTTTAAGATATACAAGCAGATTCGAGACAAGTTCACATGGAAAGCACTCAAGAATGGAGCCTTGAAGTATGTTAGAAAATGTCGAGTTTGCTAGTAGAACAAGAACGAGCATACCTTTCCAACTGGTTCACTCTAGCCCTTACCTATTCTATTACAAGATTGCCCAAAGTTCAAGGTAAGGATTGCATTTGGTTAGTGGTTGACAAGATGAAAAAAATTGCACATTTCTTTGCTATTGCAGCCACCTTTACAGCAACACAAGTGGCATACTTGTTCTTCAAAGAGGTGTCTAGACTTCACATGATGC
This sequence comes from Chamaecyparis obtusa, assembly GCA_027943335.1. Taxonomy (NCBI): domain Eukaryota; kingdom Viridiplantae; phylum Streptophyta; class Pinopsida; order Cupressales; family Cupressaceae; genus Chamaecyparis; species Chamaecyparis obtusa. The sequence goes on from BSBK01002859.1 coordinate 655,164, forward strand.
CAAGAACATTGTGAGTGATAAAGACAGCAAGTTCCTAAGTTTGTTTTTGCAGGAACTCTTCAAGTTGAACAATAATAAGCTCACTCCCAGCACCAATTATCACCCAAAGACTGATGGTCAGATGGAAATTGTAAACAAGTGGCTTGAGGGGTATCTCAGGAATTACGTATCAGGGCAGTAGAAGGCGTGGCTCAAATAGTTGCACTTAGGAGAGTATTGTTATAATACCACTTACCATATGACCATTAAGATGACTCCATTTATGGCCTTGTATGGGTATGAGGCCCCTAACTTCATGGACTTACTTTTCGGCAATAGAGGAGTGCCCAGGGCAAAGGATTTCTTATAGGAAAGTCAAGACATTGTGAGGTCGTTGAAGGAGAATATCCAGCAGGCACAGAACCAGCAGAATTTCTATTCTTATCAACATAGATTAGAGCGCAGCTTCAAGGTGGGAGACATGGTTTATCTGAGGCTTCAACCCTCCTAGCAAACTACACTTAAGAGAAGTGGTGCAGAGAAACTTCAACCTCGATTTTATGGCCCATTCAAAGTTTCTCAGTGCATTGGAGAGGTGGCCTATGAGCTAGAATTACCAGCAAGCTAATTGCACAATGTATTTCATGTCTCAAGGCTCAAGAAGGCTCTGGGTCATAATGTGATTTTATCAACAGAGTTACCACCCCTAGATGAAGAGGGGAAATTGATATTGATTCCAGAGGCTATCATAGACTCTAAGGAGAGGATGCTTCAGAAGAGGACCATCAAGGAGTACCTGGTCAAATGGAGAAATCTACCAGTGGAGGATGCCACATGGGAAAATGAACAAATCTTGCAGCATTCGGAAATGAAATTGCTTGAGGACAAGCAATATTAGGAAGAACAAACTACAATGTCCCCTTTCTAGAATAGGTGATATGACGTTGTCATTAGCCTATTTTTCCATGGTCTCGTAGGCTAACCAAGACATTTAAGGGATCTTGAGGACATTTGGCTTCAATAATTTCAGTTGCAGGCAAATCCAAGGTGTTTTGGTGTAGTTTTGGGATACCTACTATTTATAGTAAGTCAGTTGGGCTAGTTTAGTATCCTCAATGACACTTGGATGGTATCATGTTGATGGTAATTGTTTAATATCAATGAGATTTTAATAATCATCAGATATTATTTATTCATTTGTCAATAAAATTAAGTTATAAAGTTAGATTAAATTATTAAACTTACTGATATAGGAACTAAGGTTAAAAGGGAAAGTGATTTTAAAAATTAAATGTTCCCCTTTATTAATGGTATTTGTACGTCAATTGGAAAAAGAAGTTTTAAAATATTAAAAGAAGCATTTCTATTTATCCCACATTGGTTGGTGAAGTGTGTGGTCTCTCCTAGGGATGTTATAAAAGACTCTTGAAAGTTCGTTTCGAGTATGCTGGATTGAATTCAAAATTTACGAATTGTTTGGAGAGTTTATCTTCAAGGGTTTGTGAGGATGAAATCCCTCGTGAGAAATAATCTTTACGTTGTTGAAAGATATAGTCTAGGGATTCAATTGGAGCTCGCAATCAGGTACAAATCATACACCAAGGGCTCTTAAACTGGGTTTGAACTTCATAGCAGAATTAGCGAAGGAGTTTGTGAAAGAGTTTGGAGGTTTGGGTTACCAGTCAAGAGTTGGAGGACGATTTCAGGAGAGAATTGAAGGGTTTATTTGCTGTACACTGGCACATACTGGGCCGTACCAGACATCTGGGTTGTGTTCATTGCTATAGCTGCATTAATACCAGTGCTGGCCATCCCTAATCATCCTTGCCGTCTTCCATATAGCTCGAGTTTGTGCCTTAGAATGCCAACACAGTGAATGAAGAGGGATTATGGATATTTTCTTAAGTTTTTGGAGTGCTGTAGCCGTGCTTTGGCAGACCGTACCTTTGCATGAAGTGAATGGACAGTACTTTGGGTTTCAAAGTTCAGATTTATATACAATATCAGAAGTTGGGACCGCAATTTAAGGGTATGTTGTAATTTGAATGATCAGATTTCAATGTAATGCTCAACAATACATCAATGATCAGATTTCTATGTAATGTTCAAGAATATAACAAGTTGGGTTGAATAAGTTTCTGTTTTGGTTCATGAAAATAGTTGTGAAATTGTTTACATTTACATTTCAGTCAGTAGTTATGAGCATTGTTGAATGTATTTCATTGTCAAAAACTCTTATTCATATCTAAAACAATCAAACAAAAAAAATCAGTCCAAGAGAGTCTATTATAATCTTATAAATGAAAATTTTCCATACCTCATCATCGGGAACAGGTACCATACCAGCCATTTGAGGCCAACAATTTCCTCCAGGACCTAAAACCCCATACTCTTCTCTGCTTATTACTGCCTACATAATTCAATACCAAGAACATATTAATTTCCAGCCCTTCTTCAAAGAAAACATTGATAATTATCATGTACAAGTCTATTTATTGTCTATAGGTTCTTTCTAAACAACTTTTTCTAATTATAATATCCTCCCAAAAAATATTGTATGAGGCACCCAATTCAATTCATTACAAGAAATTTACCTATGAGCCCAACAGTAAAAAAAATATTATCTAAGTTTCAAGCACTCACAAAAGGAACAAAATAAAAGAATCCTGACATTAGTTTTACTTTTAGAAGATAAGTATTTTCCATTGTGAAGACAATTGTCCATATAATTGACAATGAAAAAATATTTTGTAGCATTGGGAATTTAAAACATTAACATAATGAAATATTATACACTTTTGTACATATTAATTGAAATGAACACGATTTTCAAGATAAACAGCACTAATGTTGTCAAAGAAAGAACGCCTTTTCAGAGATCAGGAAATAGAAATCTGCCATCAACATACCCTAGCATAAGGATCCAACAATATGCATGAAGGATCATAGCGATGGCCTTCTTCAGGACAATACTCTCCATCAACTTGATAACCATACAGCATACCATCAAACTTTCCAGCAAGGAATGTGTGCCATACATCTCCTGTTTTGTTAAGCAAGGGATCAAGAGGAATTTTCTTGGTTACCTTACCCTGCCATAAAAGTGCAACATCGAAAGTTTAGCAAAATCTTCAGTACAATAAATCTATGATTAAATTTGTTTTTACAAGTAATAAAACCAACCTGCTATTCAAAAAGTGCAAAGGAGTGATTAAACAGATTTAAAATTAATAAATGACATAATTCACATTAAAGACTGAAGAGTTTTGTATTAAATTGATGACCTATTGGCTGAGTCAAACTCTTAGTGAGTTTTGGATATTTTAACTTGTCGTGTTTCTGGCGAAAAACCACTGACTTTTTTAAGAGTTTTCACTAGAAACTCAGCAAGTCCATGTTTATAACTCTTCGTGTGCAGCAAAGAAAAAGCCCAATCAGCAAAAAATACCATTTTACATCGATGCCTCTAATTTTTGCTCTCCAAGGAAAGAAAACCCTCCCCAACAGAAAACACAACATTTGCAATGAATATTCTTAGAGAAAAGAAGATCAGAAGAGATTTTTAGGTGAATTTTGAAGGCAAATTGGAAGCACAGGTAGGTTTTTCGTTTTCCATTTTTTGTATTTTTAAAACATTTTACTTCATTTTGGTTGCATCTAGGTTTAAAAGTTCATCAATGCTTAAACTAAGTAGTACATTTAGAGCTAAATTCCATAAAATAAGATTCATCGCCATTTTTTGTCAACTTTTTTATTTTTTCACCACTGTTTTTCCATACCCAGCCTTTTTTTTTAAATTTTAAACCTTTTTTTTTTAAGAAAATGTTTAGAATCTTTAAATTAGATTTTAACTTTTTACTGATTTAAACTAATCTACATTGATTTAATCTAGTTGGTCAATACCCTTCCCCCGTGAGATTGCTCGCAACCAAAACAGATGTCTCATGCTGAGAAATTATCTCATGCCAGAAACAGGTGAATTTCCTTCATCAGAAACAAGTAAATTCTGTTTGTTTTTATCGGTTTCCCTTAAAGCTTTTTCCTAAAATTTTCACTTGTTGTTTTCCTCTTGCCACTTTTCACGAATTATTTTTGATGAGATGCATGCACTTATTAATGCCGTAGTAACTACCATGCCACATGTTTGATTCAGTCTTCATCATTTTCAAAATTTCTTTTTCGTTTCAATTGACATGTGGAATTATTGGATATGCTTTCTGGCATTTGTTACTGGTTATATTACAGATGTTTTTCGTGATCAGTTTTTATACAGTGTTAATAAAGGTTGTGCTTTTCACTCCAAAAACACTACCCAAAAAAGAGTTAATGATTATTGAATTTAATAAAATTGTTCAATATACAAATAACAAATGAAAAGGATTGTTACCCTTGGCTAAAACTGGGTGAGTACATAGTTTTTAATTTTAAGTTTTTTCTTGTTTTTCCCATATAGATAAAGTGTAAGTGCACCTACATCAAGCTCTAATATTTGTTTTTTAAGGTTGGGAGCATTAATGTAGATGTTTGATATAATTAATTTTACATTGTCAATATAAAAACATAAAAAAATTAATATAATAATAATAATCAAATAATATAAGATAATATAAATTATAAGATTAAATATTATTATCATAATATAACAAAATAATATAATATTAAAATTTAAAAAAAAACATAATACAATAATAATATAAGATGGTACAATAATATTAAAATATAATATAAAATTGTTATATTGCAATTTTCCCTTCCTAGTTTGCCCTAGAATCGCAATAACAACAAATTAGGGTTAGGGTTGCATCTTACCATGTAAAATCTCTTTAAATGATGTGATCCTGGATTTGAATTCTGCAACCCTAACACACAAAACATTTACATATATACATATATATTCAAACTTCCAATTATCAAGGTTAGACAAGATCACATCATATTCATATAATATCAATATTATACAAACAAATTGGGTTTGGAGGAAGAAACATGATAGGCTCGCCTGAAGCCATTTCTACACAGCCCAAGAGCAAATGTTTGCCAGAGCCCTCTTGGCCTACTTGGTGGGTTGCTTGTACTTGCTTTCCCTATCAATGTCTCATCCTCATAAAGACAAGTGCCATCATTGCAAAGTTGGGTGGAGGTTGTGAGGGGGTTCTTGGTTCTTCTATGTAAGAGCTCTTTTGTCCCTAGGAGCCAATTATTGTTAGAGTTGCTGCTCATTTAGACCAGCCAGGACTTGAACCTAGGACCTTTTATTTGCTATTCAAATGCTCTACCAACTGAGCTATTGGCCCCTCTTGGCCAGCCCGTCAATTGTTTGAGTGTGGCTTATTTCCAACACCCCCCCCCCTTAAGCCACACTGCAAGTACTTCGGATTCCTAGCGTTGCTCTAATACCACTTGTTAGAGCTGCTGGTCATTTGGACCAGCTAGGACTTGAACCTAGGACCTTCCATTTTCTGTTGTAGTGCTCTACCAACTGAGCTACTGGCCCATCTTGGGCAACCCATCATTGGTCTGGGTGTGGCTTATTTCCAACAGTTATATGGTCAATTCTAGGATGGCCAACCTATATAACCCTCTTATAACCCTTGTCTTACACCCCAGTCCCTTCCTACGATATGGATTTCAGACAATCTATTATACCTTATATTCTATCATATGAGTATACACTTAAGCAATACCTATTCATGCATAAGCAACACACACACACAAACATATATATATATAAGATTGTGAGGATGAGATTGTTGAGAAAGGCAGATCTGATATAATATCAGACCAATTGTGTTCTACCTCATCTGAGATTAACTCTTTTGATGTGTTTGCTATTAGACCTCTATGAGTCAATCTAAGATTACTTGTTTCTATCAAACGCTTCGATCTTGATTGACCTTCCATGATGTCAAAGCGATTGATTTCTGATTGCGTTTCGATCTGAAGAATGTCCCTTGGAATAATTGTTCTTGTCTGATGGCTTGATGATTGTTATTTGAATGAACGATTGATTGACTGAATGAATGATTGTATGATTTGAGGTATTGGTGAGTGATGATTAAGAGATTACTGATTAGATAAATAAGTGATGATGTAACAAATACTGGTTTTTTATGTTGGTGAATTGAATGTATGCTGATTTGATAGAGTGATTTTCTAATTGATTGTTTGCTTGATTTGAAAACTGCTTTTGTGGATTCATGAGTGATGATTTTCTGATTGATTGTTTGCTTGATTTGAAAATTGCTTTTGCAGATTCATAAGTGATGAGTGATAAGGGATCCTTCAATGCTTGGGATGAATTGTGCTTTATATTTTATTGGTAAAAGGGTCACTACCTTTCATACAAATTGAGTCACCACCTTTCATTGTTGCCTTTGATGATAATATATAATTCCCAAATTGATCTCCCTTAGATGTCCCCCTCAAATGAAACCTTCTCCCCTTTATATCTTTGAATGTGGGAAAGAGTCACACCTCTTCATCATGCCTGCCTTTTGCAATGGTCACAACCTTTCACAATTACCACACTTTGGATGAGTCACAATCTTTCATAACTTCAGCCTTTTGAAAGTTCACTTCCTTATTTTCTTCTACATTAATTCTTTCTTGATTTACACCTTCAAACTATGTCTTATCATTATACAGCTCCTTTAAGTCTGTGTATGCTTTCCTGCTCAATTTGCATTGGCATATTCATCTATCTCTGCATATGCATCTCTTTTATATCTGCACATATTCCTCTTTTATATCTGCATAAACACTTATTACAATTGTGTAATAGGCTCTTCTTACAATTATGCCTTCAACCTTTCTTTGATGATCTTCACTTTTATCTTATCATTCGTAGATCTACAAATGTAACTCTGATATAAACTCTTGCTCCCCTCAAATGCACTCTGCAACTTCAGAATATTTCTAATTCAGGTTTATTTCTGAATTTTTCTTCAATTCCAACCTGATTATTCCATGATCCATTTTCCAATTTTCCTTGTTCCATCCAAGTCCCCTTTCAAATGAACTCTTATGATGAGGGAGTCGCAACTCTTCATTACATGCCTCTTGACCTATCATTAAACTTAATTAACTTGTAATTATACTTTATTACTATTATTTTTATTAATTATTCCTGTCATTAAACTTAATTAACTTGTAATTATATTTTATTACTATTATTTTTATTAATTATTATATATTCTTAAATCATATTTCAGAAAGGAGAGATTACATATATCTAAGCTATTAATTTTAATTTTATTATATTTCTTTGCTTATAAATTTGTTCACCACTTAAATTTAAATATTAACTTAAAATAATAATGCTCCATCTGTTAGGGGCAGAGCTGGGTGAATCTAGCTGATAAGAAAAAAGAGGAAATCAGATGGGAGAAACAAGAGGATGGTTGGATAAAAATAAACTTTGACGGGGCATTGGAGGGTAACCCGGGACCATCGGGTATCGGATGTGTGGCTAGGGATAGTAATGGTAATATTTTGTGTATGGAAGCAAAAAGAATTGAAGATGGAACTAATAATGTGGCAGAGGCATTGGCAGCGTTATAAGCCATAATGCTTGGAAGGAGTTTGGCGGTTAAAAATTTGCATTTAGAAGGTGACTCCCTTGTAATTGTAGAGGCAATTATAGCGGGAACATTGCAAGCATGGCATTTACAGAAATTTAGTAATACCATTCAAAAAGAATTAATACAGTTTGAAGGTTTTAAAATAATGCATATCAAGAGGCAAGGTAATGAGGTGGCAGACACTTTCTAAGTGGTCGCTGACGTTTGAAGTTGGAGTAAGCAAGGAAAATTTAAAAAATCTTCATTTAGCATTTGGAAATCATTACAACTCGCCAGACAATGATGAATTAATGAGGTAGAGTGAATGTCGTCATTGGTGTAAAGCGTGGCAACACGAGTGATGGAACGGGGGACGCCTATGATGGCTTTAAAACGGTGGTGTATACATTTTACAGTCATTGCAAAGTTTAATTGTGTCTCGGCTCTTGGTGTAGTAGCAGTACAAATGGAAGCGACATTCTCCCTTGTGACGCCACAACAACAAGGATTCTTTGGAGCGGTGAAATTGCAAAGGTTAAAATGTTTGTTAAAATACAAGAATAAAGTGGTACAGATGCCGTATGATTCATTAGCTCTTGTGGGCTAAGAGATATGTTCTCGGATGTATCTAAAGCTTATTCCTATGGCCGCAGGCGTGAATATGATCATTGGACAAAAATATGCTTGTTTTAGTAAAGACTGGTTGCAGGACCAAAGACTGAGAGTTTTCACAGACCTAGTTGCAGTGTTTGGAACGGAAATATTGTGCAACGATGAATTTCGGTATGCGCACTTGGGAAATGTTAGAAGACATCATGAAAAAAGACATTGTGATCGCAGCGTGTTCATGTGAATGCTAACGTCATCTATGGCGTGTTTTCTAGCGTGGAAGTATTTGGGAGCCGACCAAGAAGAGTAACGTGTAGATGATTGATTTATGATTGAATTACTGATGGAGCCAACTTTGGGTGAATTATAATTATGGTAACATGATCAGGAATGACTTGTGTGTCGTCGCCTTGGATAATGTAATTGTTTGTTATGTAATGAGGTCCTATAATGACCGATCTCTAAATGAATTATTATTTGTAACTTGTATATAAGGAAGGGTTTCTTCCTTGGGATGGAGTGTGGATTGTGACTTGCTTATGGGGGATTTTAACATTAAAACTTTTGGCTCTGCTATTTTTTCTTCTCTTTGGAAGGCATGGACTCAAATGAGGAAACTATTGTGCTCCAGAGGTGATGTTGCCCCCCCCTCCCCCTCACATTCTAAGTAGTAGACAGATCTTTGTGGTGGGGCATCCAGCTGAATAACAAGTCTCTTGCTTTAATTCAAAGTTGCTCTATTAAACATTGAGCTTCCTTGGGAATATCTTTGGTTGGGGACATTCTGATTGACCATAGAAGGAAATCTCGGACTCGGCAAAAACTCGCCAAGCCCAGAAAATAAAAATTCAGGAAAAATTCAGCCAGTTTTTGGAAAAACTCAAGAACTTAAAAAACTGCTTCAATTTAATTAGAAATGCATTTATTTTGCAAAATTCAATGAGAAGATGCATCCAATGAGTTAATTAATGAGAACAAAAAATAAACAAGCTGAGTTTAGATATATATAAACGCAAAGTGGGTACAAAATCGCATTCTCATGCGGAATGCTGATGGCTGGAAGCAAAATAGTAAATAGTTTCTATAAAACTAAAAGTAAATACATCATTACAATTACATCTTCCTCTACCCAGCTCTACTAACAAATAAGGGAGAGGAACTACAGGGTCTAGACTTAGAAGTAGAACGTTGTGCTGGGCGTGTTTGTGCCTCCACTCGAATCTGCCTCCAATACTTTGTAATCACCTAGCAAGGGCTTGGAAGCCTCTTTTTCTCCTCTACTCACAATCCAAATCGCTGCAAACAAAAAACAATGACCAAAAATGCCATATTTTGCGTTTTAACACAGCAGGACAGGCTCAGGAGAGTTTTTCCAAAAAACTCTGCAATTTTTTCCTACAAGTTTTTCTCTAGAAAACTCGGCAAAAACTCGGGACTCGGCGATTAATCGGCGATTAGTCCATCTATGTGATTGACAACCAGCTCGGGTTCTAGGAGGAACTTTGTGATAAGTTTGGGATTCCTCCTTCTCATAAGAAAACTTATACTTTGATTATGAAGGTTGTTGGGAGCTTCTTCCTGAGTAAGGTTCTGCATAAAGACTCCTTTTTTAAAGCAGCTTAAATGGCAAGATGGGTCCCCATTTCTTGATGTTACTACCAAACGAATATATGATATGATCAAAGAGGATGCCAAGATCCTCAAATGGATAAATCAGTGTTGGGGTATTGAATGGTTGAGCTCTAAATGGCATTCAATACTCAATTTAATGTCGCATCAACTTGTTGAGCCAAAAAAATCTTGTTTTCGATGGTTACTTTTGCTTAAGAAAATTGCCGTTGGGTCTGTCTTGTCTTCTGTAGGTGTTTTCCCTTTATCCTGTTCCATCTGTAAGGTGCCTGGGTCTGTGGAACACATCTTTTTCGAGTGCCGGTTTGCTAGACAAGTTTGGTCCATCTTTTTTGGGTCTCCTGTTTGTTGGCAATCTCATCCTGGTCTGTCTTGGATCTAAGCTCTAGCTGGTTATGTTGACTCCTTTGATGATAAATTTAACAAGTTCGAGTCTGTTTTCTCTGCTTAAGTCTTGTGGTTTTTGTGGAAATAGAGGAATGATGAGGTTTTTCAAGACAAGATGAGAAGGCTTACTGAGTTTAGCCCTAAACTCACTCATTATCTGATTATGATGCAGGTCTCAGCTGTGTTGGAGATCCCAAAGAGTAGATTCATGATACTGGTACAAGAAGTAGCCCTCGTTATCTACAAATCGGACATTAGATCTTCTCATTATTTCAATAATTACAGGGATAAGCTGGACCAAAAGGAAGTTGATTTTCTGAACCAGGTATTGAAAGACAAAGGTGTTTCTAAGGAAGAGAACAAGGCCAAGAACAAAACTCCTAAAGCACCAGATGCCCCAAGGTGGGATGCTACTGTCAATATTGATTCTGCAATTGATCCCCCCCTGGGAAGATTTGACACTGATGCAGCCGAGTGTAGCAATAATGTTATTGGGTCATGGGATATATGATGACCTCTACTCTCCTTCTGTCTTTTTTATGTTTATAAACTCTCGAGGTTACTTTTTGCTCTGCTGTAAACTCTGATATATAGACTGTTTGTTAAGTTGTAATGGGTTAGATGATCTTCTCTCAGTGATACCGTTTGATAAGTTATTCAGTGACTGATATAGTGTGAAGGATGTAGTCTTTTTTGAACTATCTTTAATAGAAAAAACTATGATCTATTATTTATTTAAAATTTGCCGGACGACCCAGCCACATAAATCAGGGACATTATGTAATGTCCCCAATTTGGGACATAAAAGATCTATAATATTCCCACTCTTTTAACATCAAGGCAAACATGTATTGCAATTTAGTGAATACTCTACAGAGACAAAATTGCAATATCATATATGAATAAGTCTATTATGCTTGAAACTAAGATATATATATATATACGTATTTATGTATGTATGTATTCCCACCCTTTTAACATCAAGGTAACCATGCATTGCAATTTAGTGAAGTCTCTAAAGAGACAAAATTGCAATAATCATATATGAGTAAGTCTATTATGCTTAAAACTAAGATATATATATATATATATATATCGACAAATGATAACTCATATGTAACGAATGATTCAAATGAGCAAAGAGGACATAGCCAGCGATTGTAGGAGAGTGATACAGAATTAAGACAAGCAAGTAGCAACTAAGCTGGAATCTGAAGACATAATCTCATTACAAGTGTTGCAGCGAATATCAACGGTGACAATGGTTGGCAACTACGATGGCTAGAAGTAGCACATTTAATATTGATATTAATTATCTTAATCAATACAATTAATATGGATATGGAATCAATGACGCTGGGAGTATAGACCTGACATGATGGAGATACGGCATACCCTTATTGAGTAAGGGATAAGTATCACTATAGAAGATATGATAGAACCAGCATGATTAATATTACTATCGATAAACATGGATACCAGCGATGGGCAATTAGAAATTAGAATGGGCAAAATAATAATCGATGTTATGATTAAGTCATCGACAGTGCCAAAGGTTAGATCAATGGCAGATAGACTCATACAATGAGTAGATATGGTGGCAATAATCAATGGAGGCTTCAATTGGTCAACTTCTGATCAAAACCGACAATCAAATATCAACAATATACCAAGGTAAATCCATAAACCAACATGTCACAAAATAGAACAATAACTAGTGTTTGAAAGGATATACCATTATCAGCAATTAAGGAAGCCATTGAATTATGCCACAGCAACTTCTATAATCAGATTATTGACCAAGGAAAAGGCATCAGACATGTTGTGATATCCCCTTTCTGTAATGAGAATTTAATAAATAAATAATTTAATTAATTAAATAAATATATCAATTATTGATGCAGGGGCATTCTAGGGTACTCGGTGAATCTGCATGGTGGTGTGTTGTTTTGGTTCTGTGTTACTCGGTTGCAGCTTTAATCGATGGTCTCGGTTATTGAAGGAAGCTCGGTCGCTGAAGTAACTCGGTGAAACCTCTTGTGCTCGGTGGAACTTGTACTCGGCAATGCCTATGGTGCTCGGTCGACGTGGTTGCTCGGTGATGCCTGTGTTGCTCGGTGTTGCTTGGCGTGGTCGGTTGTTTCACTGGTGCTCAGTTGTTTCACTAGTGCTCGGTTGTTTCTCTGGCGCTCGGTAGTTCTGGTTTACCGACTGGAGTTCTTGGAGATTTGGTTGGCCGACTTGGTGCATTTATTGTTGGTAGCTTTTGTTGTATTCTCCTATGTAGATCTAGAGGCCAACATGGAGAATTAAATGTTTGTAAGGCTATTTGAGAGCCGACTGTTGTTGCATTTAATATTTGTTTGTAGTAGAAGCCAACTTGGCTTAGGAATTAATTGTTTCTTCCAGCCGACTTGTGGCTGTAGATTAGTATTTAAGGAGTGTTTGGGTAGTTGTTTAGGGAGCAGATTTGGGGAAAGATAGAAGATTAGATCTAGATCCTGCGAGATCTTGAAGATCAGATTGTTATCTGATAGTTGTAATAGCAGAGCTAGTGGTTTGCATGCTTGGAGACAAGGAGATTATTTGGAGGCTTGCGAGCTCAAGTGTAGATCTGCCTTAGTGTTTCCATCAGTTGTTGATTTGTTTCAGAGCTGGACTAGCTGAGAGATTGCAAAAATACTTTTCATTGTATTTGGCCCTAACCCGGAAGGCCTTACAGCCGGGCATGTTAATGAAAATTCAGTTTAAAACATTGTCTTGTTGTGTTATTCCGCATTGTGGTGATTGGCTGCTTGTTTGGACTGTCCTTAATTGGATCCTCCTTACCTGCCCTGAGTCAATTATATATATTGATCATTAAATAAATAATAGTTATTAAAATTAATAAATGAATATAGGAATTACTAAATAAACAAATACGTTAATGAATGGAAATATATTTTAACAAGTTTATTAATAAAAATGTTACATATTATATGTTACGGATAAAATGGACAATCGAACATTTCTAAATGTATCCATATCAATCGGATGAAGGCGGCGACTAATATTACCGTAATCAAGGATCATATTGGCAGCCCTTTACCGACTAAAGGACAAAGGGATGTGATGCCTGGATGCATCGATTATTGTAAGTGCCATAGGAATTGTTTAGGTAAGGAACGATCACCATACGACAGGAGATGTGTCTCTTCGAACATGACTCCTCAATCTCAGATCGCAGCTATAAGAGGAGACTACGTCAGTGATTGAAGGCACTGATTTTGCAAAATAAGAAAAAAAGGCATCGGACATAATTACTTATGTTTGGTTCTCATCAAGGAGATATCGACATAACTAAATTCTTCAACCACAGGCAATTTAGATTGCAGGTCTGAATTCCATCAGCGATAAACAAGGAAGCATCATGGTGGATAAGAAGCAAGAAAAAATCGGAAATAACTAGGTATATGGCCAATACTCCTCAAGGAAGAACATCTGTATAATCCAGTTCTTCATATAATATTCGTTCAGACTGTAAGTCTGAACCCAAACAGTAATATACACCCCTGTAACTGGTACGTACAGCAAGCTGTTATTCACCGGTAATGAATTATAAGTTATAATGGATATAAGGCATACCAAATGAAGGTCTGAATATATATATACATGCTCCTACCAGTTACTGCCTAGTGACAGAGAAGGAAAAAGGCTGAGGTAATACCAAGGAGGGACAGTCTAAATCCAATCAATAGAATAGTTCCCAAGATAAGGTAGGGATCAGCATCCCTTAAAACCTTGAGGGCATAGTCCCAAGATAGGTAAGGGCTTGGATCTGTAAACCTTGAGGGGAATCTATTGCATTTGGTCTCTAAGCGCCTGGGTTACATTCATGCTCCTATCCTTCTCAAACTAAAGCAGCAGTAGGATCAGTATGGCATTAAAACTAGTGAAATTACTTAATATATTTTCTTTCTTACTTTGAATTAAAGAATAATATGGATTTAAATCATCATATCTTTGTCAAATAGCATCAAGCACATTAAATAGTGATTAATACTGGTTTAGGCCTAGCAGGGGACATTAAATATGTTCCTATGAAATATTGGCTGACTAAAGATCGAAATGTGAACAATCGATGTTCATTGTGAATAGACAAACGCATGAGTAACAGCACCGTGATATGCTTCAATCAAGAGGTAAGATTGAATATGATTACAAGAATATCGGCAAAGGTATGGATAGGTATCAAACAAATACTAGCGGGAATAAATTCCAGGGAACATTACAGAGACTAAGTAAATTGCCATTTCCAAGCAAAATCAAAACCCTAGTTGGGAATTTTAGGGTAAATCAAGTAAAGTCCTAGTTGGGGACATTACAATAGTAGAGAAGAGTTATTATATCAAAATGGTTCCATACCATTACACATGTTTAATCATCATTGAAGCATTCTAATGATGAAGACAAGATGAAGGGTGCAAAGTGGAGGGGAAATACTTTCTCTCAACTTCAAAATATCTCATGTATGATGTTGTGGGGTCCTGGTGTTTCAACTAAATCCAATAGACAGATTGCAGGTAAAAATCATTATAGATCAGTCCATGAAGCTGTAAGTGACATGTCTAAAGTTGAGGTTGACTATGAGACTATTGTTGTAAATTCCTGTGATGTATATTTCAGCTCTATGGAGGAAAAAGAAGTGGCTATTTTTGAAATTCATATTTCCAGTATTGGAGAGTACAATCCTAAAAGTAGAAAAAAACAGATTTACATCATTGGGAGAAGTTAAAGGAGTTTCCTGTTAAACTTGTCTAATGCTAGTGCACATACACAACTAGAAAAGCAAGTTGCCAAAGGAAGGAAGATGGATAAAATTGCATTTTGTAAATTTATTGGGAAAGATGTGGTTCAGATTTGGAATTGCACTGAATGTACAAAAGGTTTGCATGGATATCTTTGGTGGTTTCATGGCAGTGTCACTCAGGAATTTGATCTTTCAAGTTTGCATAGTGTCTCTATGTGTAAGCTGTTACACCCCACAGAAAAAGGACCAAGTTTGGTATACAATCTTTCATGAAAAAACATTGTGACATTAGGACCTTGGAGCTCTATGTTCGTAATTGCTTGAGGACAAGCAATTTTGGGAGGGAGGATTTGTCATGTCCCCTTTTGTTAATTGGTTTTTGGTCAATATTGACCCATTTTATTATTTTATGGGTTAATCATAAAAAGATTGAAGGGAATAATTAATTTAATATTTATGAATGCCCAAATATTATCAATATCAAAAGGACATTCAAATATCAAATTAAATATTTCGAAACGCTTAGTGGGGAGTTGGATTTTGTGCTATAATGGGAAATTGGAAATATTTCTAATTATGACTTTCCCACCAAGAGTGGAGTGGGAAATTGAAATATTTCTAATTAATGATTTTCCCACCAAACACAAATTTGGATAGCAAGAGTGGAGTCGGAAATTAAAATATTTCTAATTAATGATTTTCCCACCAAGTGCAAAGTGGAAAGTAAGAGCGGAGTGGAAATTTGTAATATTTCTAGTTAATGATATTCCCATCAATTGGCCAAGGACAAGATAAATACAAAGAATGTTTGAGAAATGGAATTTTATGCCATTTCTACTTCTCAATTTCTCATTGTATGAACTAAATGTAAAGCAAAATTCTTCAATGGACAGAATTCCATTGGAGATTGGAGGCTTGTGGACAAAAACCCATAAGTATCAGGTGGATAGTGGACGAAACCCCATTGTTTACATAGAGCAATTTCATCCAGAGCTTGCATTCAAGCTTCAAGATTTTAGCAGTTTCTACAGTTTCCTATTTTGTGTGTTCAGGGCTTCATCAATATTGTTGCACTAATTCTAGAAGTGTTTGGAGGGGATTGCTGTGGTTATTGATCTTGTATCAGATCATAGTCTATCTATTTTCCATTTGGAAATCAAACAATATCAGCGTGGTCAAACAATATCAGTGTGGTGTTACAGTGACATTGGTGGTATTTGGCTATAAAAGAATTTGTGGGTTTTTCTTTGTCATATCCCCCCATTCGAAACCCTAATTACATCACCCCTTTTGGAAATAAGATTTGATAATAAACAAATAATAAAATTAAAATATAATAAATAAATAATAATATTAAAACATAAGAATAGATAAATAATATAATATAATCTATTATAAAGATAATAATAAATTATTAATATAATATTTAATAATATTGTTATAATAATTAAATAATAAGATCTTTGATATCCATCAAGAAAATACCATCGTGATAATCTCATCAAAGTAACGTATAACAATGAAACAGGGAAAGCTTGTTTAATTAAGTAAGTAGCGATTCTAATTGAATAAAGTTGAAATAAGGAAAAGCATCAATTAAGGAATGTAAAAGGAAATCAGCGATAACAAACAATCATTAATACTAACCATTAAATAGAACACACAATTCCTCCCGAATATACAATTAGTCCGCGATTATGTGCAAATGCCAAAGAGTATATAGGAAGGGAAAATGTTTCAAAGCACAAGTTTGCAGCAATCTGATGACATCCGCCTTGGCCATAGAAGATGAAAATGTCAAGTATTGAGAGCTCTAAGTGCACAAATGAATATCGGGATACCATCTGAACAATGTTACAAACTCAAAACAATAGAAATCACGAGTATATTTATCGGGGGAAGACATTAACAATATCACTGAAGGATGGGTATAATTGCATTCTCATCAACCATTAACATTCCTTAAATGAGTTAAATCTTTTTAGCAGTAATAATCACACATATTGATGATTAGAGGAAGCATGAAAGTGAACAATGTTATGGGCAGAGATTAATATAGAAATGGGGCAATTAGTAATGGTTATGATGACAAATATGAAGAGGCATGGGAAATGACTTATTAATCCCACCATCAGATATAAGAAGACATTCTACCTCAATCATTCAAGGGAAAGAAAAAGACATCAATCTGAAATGCCGTATTAAGAAAAACCTGGCATAATCAGGTTGGAGAACCCTTTATAGATATATTATTCATATTTGGAACTGCTGAGAGGAAGCATCTACTGGTCATAGATTGAAGAGTATAAGCACAGATCAGAATAGTAACACATTACCTAAAGTTAAAATTCTTCATTTGTATATTTAAATTACTATATCAGAAATGGCACTATATTAGAAATAGTTAAACCAGTTGCTGCAAGCTAGACATAACACTTGCAGGAATATTGTCTATATATCAGAAGGGGCATCATTGTACATAATTATATGAAGTAGCAAATCTGTCACTATAAGTGATAGCAAGATCATATTTCAAGCATCAATATATTTGCCATCATATTAGAGATAGTGAGGTCCTTATCATATTACACACATATATTGTTGATTCAATATGAATTAGCAGCTGAGATTTGGTATAATTTCTATTACTTAGTTCATGAAGTGAAAATTCGACAGAGCGAATGAGAGAAGTTGAAGCAGTTGTCCTGATATCCCAAGTTAACGAACTAGGGGCATTTCATTCTTATGAACTGGAGTTTGAATACATTAATGTTGCTGCTGTAATAGAGCAGTTTCAGACCTGATTATAGGATGCACGTATTAGAAAAATCATGTTCAGTGATGTTCTATAAAGTTCCATTTTAATTTACCCCCTTTCTATGCAAGAGTAGCTAACAAGTTTGGGTGTTTTCAGTGAAGTTCTGTGTAATATTTATGAATCTATTTTCCAGATTTAAGAGTATTATTAAATGTTGGGTTGAGGACATTACAGCCTACTTGAGCGTGTTACATCAATGCTGGTGTGGCAATTGCTTATTCCTGACCATTAATTTGCCACTATTATAATCTAAATCCCAACCTAAACCCCACATTTCAGTTCAATAATTGCATGAAGAGAAAAGCTCTTATAATTTCACGATGTGAAGCAGTCACCATTCCCAGAAACTTGAAAACACTTGCATCCATGATTTAACTTTATTCCTATACCTCCCCCACTCAAGCACAAGCTCTTCACCACCAAACCTACTCAAGCGTGTTACAGCAGTGCTGATGGTAGCAACTGATTGTTTCAGACATTTAATCCACCACCATTATAAGCTAAATCCCAACCTCAACCGCAAGTTTCATTGCAATAACCACTTGGAGCTAAATTTTCTTACAATTATCCGATGCTGGCGTGGCAGTCTCCGTTCCCAAAAACTTTTTAAAAAACTTTAAATCCATGAATTAACTTTATTCCTACAAAATTTAAACAAAAAAATTATTATACACCGATAGTAAAACTGCAACTAACCTTGTGCAAATCAGAAAGGGTTAAGAAGCATATCGTAACGGAAGTTGCTTGAGAGGAATGAACAGCAAAGTTAACCCCTCCATCTCTCGCCGTGGCGCCGAACGGAAGCGGGCTACCTTTCAAGACCTTCACAGCAAAACCCTCCTCTTTCACGGCCACACTTCCGCCACTCTCCGTCTCTGTTCTAACGCTTCTGACAGCAACTTCCATCCTCTTCACCGCATGTCCACCCTCAAAACCGCCTCTGAGGATATAACATTGGTGTTTTCTTGGGGCTGAATTGCATAGAACAGGCTTGCAGTCTCCCAAATCCTTCGAGCTAAGCAGGTGGCCGTGAGCAATTGCAGGCACATTACATACAATACAATGCGGAGCTCCCATCTTTAGCATTTTTCATTCCATGATAAATCTGCAACCAAAATGCCTGAATTTTAGCTCAAATGACAGTCCCTGAAAATTATGACAATGTGAATTGGAGGAGACGAGGCACTTAAAAGAATGTGAGATTGAGATAGCGTGGAGAAGACGTTGAGATTATTTTACAATCACGTGGCTGCGCCTTTGAAAGCAACTGTTGCTACTTGCCGCTCAAAGATGTGATATTCTGTTTTTGTTGCTTTCACTTTGCACTTTATGCCCTTAAGCCCATCCCTCCATTCTCTCGTTTTTGGCTTCGCTTATGAAATATCTGAAGATGGCATACCACGCTCACTGCTATCACCATTATTCCTGCAACCTGAGAGACACGTGTACATGAAGTTCGGTATATTCTGCCACTTACTTTTTTTAATAATTAAAAAATTATTTATATGTGATAAATTTTGCAATGTGATAAGTCTTTAAAAGAATTATTTTAGATGATGGATTATGGAATTTGATCTATTGAAAAAATAATTGATACAAATAGATATTAAAAGCTATGTACAATAGTATTATGGAGTGTGAAAATAGTATTGGAAATCATATAAGTAGAAGTTAGATACTTGAGAAGTCAATTAGATAGTTGTCTTATGTTGATGGGTTTGAGCTAAATTTTAGAAAACTAAAGATTTAGAATTAATAACTTTTGTCGTGTCTTTAATTTTTCTTAATGATAAATATTCTTTCTTATGCATAAATGTATGTGTTAATATTACTAATCACAGCAAGAATTTATACTTCCCCAAATCCAAGGATATTCACAACTTTGGAGATAGTCTCTCCACTCTTCATCGGGTCTTTCCTCCAATAAAAAATATTTATGCAACTAAACAGTTGCATGTCCTAGACCTAACTTGAGTTGGAGAACACCATAATCTACACTCACTTTCAAATTATCCACCCAATGGGCATTACATGCCAAACGCACTAATGTGGCCTCCATCCATTACA